>CM040120.1:377297111-378497111 GCA_022559845.1 Amorphophallus konjac | reverse complement strand
ACTTGCTCATAAGCAAAAGATGTTTGGGTGATGACTACGTGGTATTGCTAGTACATTCTCGTTACATTCTTGTTCATGAAAGGCCATATCATGTTCTTGTTACATTCTTGATAGTTCATACTTGCTCATTCTATCTTACATGATCATCGTGTTACTTTGGTTTAATCGCACGATTGATCGCATTCACATGATTTTACCTTATTTCTTTAGAGCTAAAATGCTAATTATTTAAATATTACTAATCATGTTGATGCAAAGATACCTACTGGGCAAGTGTGCTCATTACCTATTTCCAATCTTTTCAGGAGATAGAAGTGAGTCAGGATCGGATTCAGAACGTTCCAATAGCGGGTCCGAGAGTGAATGAAGAATGAGTGAAGACTTAGGAAGTCTACATTGTTTAGATTGAGTTCATGTAATTTTCTTATTTCTTGAGTCTACTATGATGAAGAAAGTTAAAATAGTGATTGTATTAGAACATTTGATTTGATTATTAATAAAAATTGAAGTTTGAGTAAATATTGTGCAATTGCATTTATGTGTGTGATTGTCTTGTGCTCTGATCGTTCTTGCTTGTAAGAGGCTTACCATGCCGACTGTTCGCGTTCCTTGAGCTAGTCTTCCGCTGTAATAAAACGCTCGGGACGCGACATTATCGCCAGGGGCCAGAGACTCCAAAATAAGAAGAGTGATCGCGTTTACCTCAAAAGTAGGAAATGGCGGGTTGCTTCTTCCTCCCCCTTCGGCCGGCCAACGGAGAGGGCCTTCTTTGGTTACCCTTGCAAAAGAGGAAACAGACAGATAGCAAATGAATCAGAAAAATGACAGTGTAGTATTAGTCCCTTGTGATGAAATGGTGAAATCATGGCGAGACACACACCTAGTTGGTGTTATTTTTAAACCCCTCTCGGACATGAGTAGGAGGAAAATGCTATGATGGATGGAGAATCAGGCAAACGTGCATAAAAATAGATCACTCTTATGAAGTGAGATGATGGATGATGGGATGATGCATGCGATAGAAATGATAAAAGAGAGTGGGAGAGAATGGCTTATTAAAGATGCCGATCGCAGGATCCGGCGGAGCTTCGGCAACGCGGGGAAGACGTGGAAGCATGGTGGATGGAGTTAGCCTTCGTCTCATGAGCGTGGGCACCTGGGAAGCCGACAGAACCTCCTCCTACAAAACCCACGGGTTAGAAAGGGGATCCGGCAGAGTAACCATCTCCTCTGTCGGATCTGAAGCTCTCCCCATTTCGAGGGAGGGGGTCCTTTATTTATAGGGGAAAGTTTATGGGCGCGTCTTGGGTCCGAGACGCGTCCATGTTGAGGTGTCCTGGTTTCCAGATGCGTCAATCATTTTTTTATAATTTCCTCATTATTGGCGTGTCTAGGCTCCTGGTCGCCTCAACTTGAGGCGTCCAGGACCCCAGACGCGCCCATGTCTGCCCACCTATTCACTGTCGGACATCGTTGACAGCGGAGAAAGCGAGTGGTTTCGACGCGTAACCGTGACTATCAAAGGGCGCGTCTGATCGGCAAGACGTTGTTATGTTTGGATTCTTTCAGAACGTCAAACTGAGCGGTGAAGCGGCGTTGTCCGGGTGCTAAAACAAGGAGGCGTCCTGGGTGCTAGACGCCTCAAATTGAGGCGTCCCTTGTCCCAGACGCCTTTAAGAATCCTGCTAGATTGGCACCCAAAGCTGTCGACGGCGGAGAAAGTGAGTGATTTTGATGCCTAACCGTTACTTCAGCAAGACGTCCTCATGTTCGGATTCTTTCGGAACGTCAGGTTTAGAGCGGCGCCGTCCGCATGCTGCATGTTGTGTATGTGATTTTGATGATTACAAAATGACTTTGTTGCTTGGCCTTGCTTGGCCTTGTGCTTGAATGATACTTCATGTTCTCATGTGCTTGAATCATACATGTTCTCTTGCTATGGAGTCATGTTCATGCTCATTTGAATGCTATCATGCTCACTTGTTTGTAATAGCTTAACTCTCAGTTGCATGAGAGTTATGCTCATTTGAATGCAAGTATGCTAATATTCTTGCATTGCAGGATCGAGTCATGATGGACATCAAATGGAACTCAAGAGAATGCTTAAATAAGTCATCTTGTTGTCCACCATTCAGAACATGTGTTAATTCTATTTCAATTCTTCAAATAACCATTGGTAAGGCTTTGCAAATCACATATCTTTAGTTAAGTGAACTTCGGGTAAGAGAGCTGCAGTGTGTTGACCCAGAATACTTGTGCATAGATATACATGTGGTTTCATGTACCTTTTTCATGGGTCATTATGGTTTGAAGATGTATGCCTCATGCATTTTCTATATGAGGTTTTGAGGGTCATACATGTTATTCAAATGCATGGGTTATGATGTTGATTTTTGGTTGAGACACCTTGGGCTTTCATGCATATTCTTCTAAGTTGCCAAAGACATGAATGTGGTTCATGCACTTTCTACTTGAAGCTTTTAAGCTTGTGATGTGCTTGAAATATTCATACAAGACTTCTGAGAGTTGGTTCTATATTACTCATGCATTGCATGAATGCTTGGTCTTGTGAGCTATGCACTAAAAGCTTGATTTATTAACGTGATGTGTTAAAGAATTGCATGAAGTTGGCTCTTATGAAGATTGCTTTAGTTATGTCTTAATCAATGAGATTGTGTTCACTGAACACACCTTTCTATTTGAATGACAGTGTCATATGATTCATGAGGTTATTGTGATTTCAATGTATGGATGATTAAAAAGATCCCTTGTTTATATCAATGCTCCTCGTGATATCAATGCTTCATGAATGTTAGTTTTTGTCAACAAGAATGCCATTTGAATGAATGTGTGTTTGAATGGTTAGCATGTTATAAACTTTTATGAGGCATGAATGTTTACAATTTGAATGTTGAAAGAAAGCCTTGCAATTGAATGATAATGTAATTGTGGAAACATCTTTACAAATATGCATAGCTACATATGTGTATGAGATCATGGTGATGCATAATGAAAATGCATATTTGCATATATTTGTATATGTGTGGGTTTAGGTGTTCGCACTTTGTCAAATTGAGTTTCATGATATGTAAGCATATCTTGGCAATGTTATTTGAATGATTGAGCTCCCATATCATTACATATGCCTTGGATGCAATGGAAGATTCAAAGTTCCCCAAATGCCATAGCTCGTGACTTATGTCTTTATGAAAACATTTATTTATGCAATGAGCATTTGGATGGTTGACAACTTATGGAGGTTCTTTTGAAAGAATCTAGTTTATGAGCTCTTAACTTTCACACCTGTGGTAACTTGATACTCTTGTGTTTTTGCAGGTCCAAGGATGGTTTCTATACCCTCCCATATCAAGTGGATCATGGTAATACACTAACCACTTTGTGTGCTTGAAATGGAGGTAGTTGAGGTTGAGCTTTCATACCATTGTATTTGGACAATTGAGAGATTTAATTTCATTACAACAAACACTTGTCATATGGTGGAATGTATTTTTGTTGGTTGTAAATGGAAAGCCAAACACATGTTTGAATGGGTTGTATAATGCATTTTTATGTGAACAAGTTGAAATTGTTGATGCTTGATTCATGAACTTTGATTATGATCTAACCTCTTGTTTTATCATGTGTTTCAGGGTTAATATTCAAGGTTGATCATCATGGGTTTATGGTAATATTTATTCATTTATTTACCCATGAAATCTTGGTGGTTTAGCAGTGTTTTCCAACCCCTACTAGCAGGGGTCGACCCATAGGGTCGACCCTTAGGGGAACTGGGCTGGACAGAAGTTGTAATATGCAGCCTGTCTGCAGGGGTAGACCCCTGGGGTTGACCCACTGCCATGGGTCGACCCATGGGTCGACCCCTGACTACCAGATAGTAAAATTGCTGCTGGCCGCCCTCTGGTTGCCTAGGGGTCGACCCATGGGGTCGACCCATTCTGGCACGGGATTCTCGGGAGCATCTGAAACCCAATGAAAACATTTCTAAACTTTACCAAACTACCACCCAATGGTTTCTAATGTTATTAGGGTGTTTCTAACATGTTTTAGGAGGGTTATGTGAGTCTTTTATCCAGTTCTCTATATATATGAATGTGAACTCCGATTTTGGAAGATAAGAACCCTAATGTGCTATCTTTCTATCTTGTAGGGCAAGGAAAGGGGGAAAAGGAAGAGGAGCTCTTGCAAGGTGGTTTTCATCTACTTCCATGGAGATTTGGAGCTCGTGGTAGAAGAAGAAAAGAAGCGTCTCAAAGAGAGGAAAGCGAGGACGCTGAAATCGCGGCCATCCGATATCGAGCCAAGAAGAGCCGGAGTCTTTCTTGAAGGGGGAGCTTCATACATGCTTTATCTTCTTTGATCCAGTCTCTAGAGTTTGTTTGGGGCTCAATGCATTTATTTGTCTTCGCTTCTTAAATGTCTGAAAGGATATATTGTGTGGGGATTCGGAGAAAGGGTTCTCCGAGTGTTTATGTTGACGCGTGTGCGTCGTTTTGTGCGGAGCATATCCGCGTGTGTGCTTGGACATATCTTGGGGTGTGTTCCCCGTGTGTGGTTGGGAGTTTACTCTCGTGTGATTGTGTAGGCTTCGCCCTACGTGTGTGTGTTGGAGCTTGGCTCCGTGTGTGTGTGGGCTATTTTATATAGCAATGAAGCCTCACCGGTTTGGTGAGGGGTGGACGTAGGGAGCCCATCGTGGTCCCGAACCACCTTCAAAATCCTCGTGCATTATGGCTTGCATTGTAGTTTGTGTTGTGGTGATTTGCTTTATTGTTCATATCTAATTATCCATTCGAGTGAGTACAATGAGATTGAGAGAATCAAGTCTATTCCAATTAGTTTAAATTCCTCACTCTTGCTAATCTTGTTAATTTCGCTGCGAGCTAGTTTAAAGTTTTAATTGGACATAATTTCTAGCAGAGGGTTCTATTTACCCCCCCCTCTAGAACCGTGTTCCTGCACTACGGGACCCAACAATTGGTATCAGAGTGAGGCTCTGTTGTCCCTAGATCTAACGATCTACAGAGTGATCCCAGTGCATTCTACAATCATGAATTTTTTTGTTGAGCATGTATCAATGAATTGCTTGCCTATTTTTAATGGTTCTGATTTTACTTCATGGTTAGGTAAAATATGTGGAATGATTAATTTTATTAATCCTAATCTTTGAAAGTTGATTTATGATGGTCCTCACATATTACCTTTAGATGAGACCAAGTGATCTAATCATGACAAATTGAAGAACCATGAAAATCTCACTGTCTTTAGTTTATTGAAAGTTTCCGTGAGTACTAACAAGTATCCTTTTGTATCTTCTTGTAGGTCGGCAAAGGAGCTTATGGATGAGTTGATCAAAGCTCAAGAGAAGAAAAGATAAAAATGTCTCATGGCCGACGATGTTGATGAACAAAGTGAGGAAAATACAGAAGAGGTAAATTCTGATTCTGAAGATTTTACTCTTGATGAACTTATTGATGCTTATGATGAATTGGAAAAGCAGTATAAGAAAATCAAGTCAGAAAATAGAAATTTGAAAAAGAAACTTAACGAGAATGTGCATGATAATCCTTCATGTGAAAACTGTAAAACATTGGAGTCAAAGAATAAGAACCTAGAATATGAAAATGAACTTTTAGAATCTAAAGTAGAATTATTTTCAGATGAGATGTCTTGCATGAATGAAGAGCTAGAGATGTTTAGAAAATCTAATATTGCTCTTGAAAATGAGAATGTTTGCCTTGAATTGAGTGATCAAAACAAACTCTTGTTATCTAAGATTTCATTGTTTGAAGAAACTGAAAAATGTCTTAGAAACAAGTTGGATTCCTTATCTGATGATGATAAAATGCTTGAAAAACTTCTTGATTCTGAAATTGATAGCAAGAGCATCATGTTTGAAAATGAGGAACTTAAAAAGAAAAATGGTGCCATGCTAATCGAGAATGCTTTGCTTGAAGGTAAATTGAACAGTTTTGATAAAAGTGAAAAAGAAAATGTGTTGTTGAAATCTAAAAATGAAAAGTTGAAAAAATTAAACAACGCCATGTCTGAAAGACTTCTAGTTCTTGAAAAAGGAAAATATGTTAATGTCAAATTGCATGAAGATGAATGTGAAAAAGTGCATGTGCTAGAACAAGAGATTGAGAGCTATAAAACTACAAATAGAGTATTGAATGAGAGCATTGTTTGCAGTGAACAGGAGATAGCTAGCTATGAATTGCACATTACATCCCTGGAATCTGAAATTGTAGACTTAAATGTATCATTATCTAAATTTGTCAAAGGGAAGGAGAACTTAGACAAAATACTAGGTGTTAAGGTTAACTTTCCAAAAGAGGGTCTTGGATATTCTCCAATCAACAAAAAGTCTTTTGAATCAAAACTAAAAACCTCTTTTGTTAATGCTTCTGATATCCCTAGCACTTCAAAAGCTCCTCCTCCTATTACACAAATAAAAATTTCTGAAAAATATTTTGAGAAAAAGAAAAATGTTCACACAAAACCCACCATTGAAAAAGGATTTCAAAAAGTTCAAGGTGGGCGGAAAATGAAATCAAATGTTGAATGTTTCTATTGCAGATTGAATGGACATGTGATTGATGATTGTGTTGTCATGAAAGAGGATGACAAACATGCATTCCAAGATAAAAATGTTTTCAAATCAAAAGGAAATGTTTCTTTCTTTCATTGTGGTAAGCTAGGCCACATGATGAAAAGTTATATTTCAAAGCAGAAAAGTGAACAAAATAATTTTAATAGAAAAAGAAATGTTTCTTGTTTCTATTGTCATAAACTTGGACATGTCATGGATAATTGCTTCGTGAAACAAAATGATGATTATTGTGCCATGAATGCTAAGTTTGATCCTCAAAGAAAATTCAATGACAAACATGCCTTTCGTCCTCAAAGATTTTCAACTAACAAGGAAAAGTTCTTTGGAAAAACTTTTGCTCATAATGATAAATCATTTGTTAAAACTACCTCTCCTTGTTGCTATCATTGTGGGAAGTATGGGCATGTTATGAAAGAATGTTGATTTTTGAAAACTAATAATTTTCATGCTTCTAGAATGAATGCTAGGTTTAATTTTGTTAGACCTAGATCTTTTGGAAATGGGAGATGGAAAACTTTTGAAAATACCTTTGCTCTTAAAAGAAAATTCTTTGCTAGAAATGCCATCCCTCAATGCTTTTATTGTGGAAACTATGGACATGTCATTGAGGATTGCAGGATCATGAAGGATGATGATATAGTGGCAATGAAAAAGTCAAAGAAAACATTTGGAAGATATGCTACTAACATCCAAGGACCCAAGAAGGCTTGGGTGCCAAGATCCGACAAATGAGTCGATTGTTATGAAGGTGTGTCTTGAGGGGATCCAATAAAATGGAACAAGGCACACTCATAAGGTAAAATCACAACTTTATCTTTTCATTGTTAAACTTGATGATTTTGATATTTGGTATGTTATTCTGTTATGGTTTTTATATGATGTTTGAATTGTATTTCCTCACAATTCATACAAGTCTTCAATTGGATGAATATTTGGTATATCAAATGGTGATATGTGAAACGATAGATCAAGTCTATCAGGAAGCTATCACTATGTGTGAGGTGATCTTAGGATCAATATTTTCTACCTTGTACTAAAATTCATAAATTGAATTATTTGGCTTATGAGGAACCATGTGTTTTGAATGAAATTAATTTGCCTTGATTTGCAATGATCTTAATTTACAATTGGTTTTAATTGAAAATATTTCTTGTTTCAAGAAGGCAAATTTTCTGAACTATGGACTTGCTTGATCAAATGTAACAATTGATATTGAATGTTGATCATGGCTCAGTTTAAGACTCATTGGCCTTGTGTGATTACTTTACAAAATTGATAAGTTGTTTGACATGTTTAAAAAATCTCCTCTTGTTAAAATATGTTCAAACACGTGTCTTGCTCATTGCCAAATTATGTGTGAAATCTGTAGGACACTTGATTATGTACATCAAAATGCATCTTGCATATTCACACTGTAGGGCTTAACATATTCAAACTGAAGCTTATGTCTCATGCAATATTATTTCTGAATGATCATTGTTGAACTTTTGAGTTCTAAGGAAAATGGCCTTCCATGATGAAATCTGAAATAAAATGCTCATGGTTCAGTGTAATTTTCATTGAAAATCCATCTCATGCATTTAGTAATTTTATGCTTGCTTGAATATTCAAGAATGCACAAAAACTGAAAACTTACATAAAAAGAATGCATTGGCATCTTTGCATATCATTCACATACTATGCATACAAAATGACAAAAAGATGTATATTGCATATTGCATATTCATACATATAGAGCATATGCATTTATTTCATGATAATCGCATATCTTGACTCATGAATGCTTGCATGAATATTTCATGAATCCTTACATGCTTGTAAGTATTTACACTATGAAACTATTTCTTGATCTTTCTAAGGACTTACCTCCTTGCTAAACTGTAATGCAGTGACTTTATTCATATATGATACATGTCATAAATTAAGGGGGAGGATTTGACTCCGACCGTGCATACATTTAGGGGGAGTCATAGCCGTGTCTTGTCGAATTCATTTTATACATGCAAAATAAAAATCTACCCCCACACTCTTGCACACAATGAATTTAATGACTTTACTTGATAAGGATTTAAGAAATTTCTTCCAACACTTTAAAGGGAACTTGAATCTCTACATGGACAATAAAGAGTAATCATGAGAAAAAAGCTGCCTACCCCACAAAATTAATAAGTGGTATATGGAACCGAGTAGTCGGGAATCCCTACTGAAACAAATGAGGAAACTCGCGTCGAATGGTAAAAAAAAATGCACATGTGTGATCAATCCAAGTAGCCGGGAATCCCCATTGAGACATATGAGGAAACTCACACCGAACGGTGAAGTCCCTTAAAAGAAATAAAATCGAGGTTGTGCAAAGCTGTCGAAAGTCTAGAATCTAAAGTGAAAGTGTAGAGAGGAGATTACCTTCTAGTGTTCTTTAAAAATTCTGAAAATCCATATATTTTGAAGCTCATTATTCATTGCATCACTTTTCACTTGGGCATTTTTATGATGTATGTATTTTATGAATTTGCCTACATTCATGGTTTATGTAGTATCTCTAGTTGTGTATGCACAAATTTCTTAGTTATGCTTCATGTCTTACATTCTTGAATTTGAATCACATGCTCTTTTCTTAACCCGTGCCTCATTTAGGGGGAGTTACTATATATAATATTTGTGTACATGACGATTGTACTTGTGTGCTTGCATGTTCATGCATTCCCCTTTTGGTCTAATTCTGAGCATAAACCTTGCATTTGAAGGAAAGAAGTCATCATGTGCATAGCTTCATATCTTGCATGATTAGCATTCACATAGTGTAATAGCGTTCACATGTTCTCTTGCTATGGAGTCATGTTCATGCTCATTTGAATGCTATCATGCTCACTTGTTTGTAATAGCTTAACTCTCACTTAAATGAGAGTTATGCTCATTTGAATGCAAGTATGCTAATCTTCTTGCATTGCAGGATCGAGTCATGATGGACATCAAATGGAACTCAAGAGAATGCTTAAATAAATCATCTTGTTGTCCACCATTCAGAACATGTGTTAATTCTATCTCCATTCTTCAAAGAACCATTGGTAAGGCTTTGTAATTCACATATCTTTAGTTAAGTGAACTTTGGGTAAGAGAGCTGTAGTGTGTTGACCCAGAATACTTGTGCATAGATATACATGTGGTTTCATGAACCTTTTTCATGGGTCATTATGGTTTGAAGATGTATGCTTCATGCATTTTCTATATGAGATTTTGAGGGTCATACATGTTATTCAAATGCATGGGTTATGATGTTGATTTTTGGTTGAGACGCCTTGGACTTTCATACAAATTCTTCTAAGTTGCCAAAGACATGAATGTGGTTCATGCACTTTCTACTTGAAGCTTTTAAGCTTGTGATGTGCTTGAAATATTCATACAAGACTTCTGAGAGTTGGTTCTATATTACTCATGCATTGCATGAATGCTTGGTCTTGTGAGCTATGCACTAAAAGCCTGATTTATTAACTTGATATGTGAAAGAATTGCATGAAGTTGGCTCTTAAGAAGATGGCTTCAATTAGGTCTCAATCAATGAGATTGTGTTCATTGAACACACCTTTCTATTTGAATGACAGTGTCATATGATTCATGAGGTTATTGTGATTTCAATGTATGGATGATTAAAAAGATCCCTTGTTTATATCAATGCTCATCGTGGTATCAATGCTTCATGAATGTTAGTTTTTGTCAACAAGAATGTCATTTGAATGAATGTGTGTTTGAATGGTTAGCATGTTATAAACTTTTATGAGACATGAATGTTTGCAATTTGAATGTTGAAAGAAAGCCTTGCAATTGAATGATAATGTAATTGTGGAAACATCTTTACAAATATGCATAGCTACATATGTGTATGAGATCATGGTGATGCATAATGAAAATGCATATTTGCATATGTTTGCATATGTGTGTGTTTAGGTGTTCGCACTTTGTCAAATTGAGTTTCATGATATGTAAGCGTATCTTGGCAATGTTATTTGAATGATTGAGCTCCCATATCATTACATAGACCTTGGATGCAATGGAAGATTCAAAGTTCCCCAAATGCCATAGCTCGTGACTTATGTCTTTATGAAAATATTTATTTATGCAATGAGCATTTGGATGGTTGATAACTTATGGAGGTTCTTTTGGAAGAATCTAGTTTATGAGCTCTTAACTTTCACACCTGTGGTAACTTGACACTCTTGTGTTTTTGCAGGTCCAATGATGGTTTTTATACCCTCCCATATCAAGTGGATCATGGTAATACACTAACCACCCTATGTGCTTGAAATGGAGGTAGTTGAGGTTGAGCTTTCATACCTTTGTATTTGGACAATTGAGAGATTCAATTTCATTACAACAAACACTTGTCATATGGTGGAATGTGTTTTTGTTGGTTGTAAATGGAAAGCCAAACACATGTTTGAATGGGTTGTATGATGCATTTTTATGTGAACAAGTTGAAATTGTTGATGCTTGATTCATGAACTTTGATTATGATCTAACCTCTTGTTTTATCATGTGTTTCAGGGTTAATATTCATGGTTGATCATCATGGGTTTATGGTAATATTTATTCATTTATTTACCCATGAAATCTTGGTGGTTTAGCGGTGTTTTCCAACCCCTACTAGCAGGGGTCGACCCATAGGGTCGACCCTTAGGGGAACTGGGCTGGATAGAAGCGGCAATATGCAGCCTGTCTGCAGGGGTCGACCCTTGGGGTCGACCCATCGGGTCAACCCCTGACTGCCAGATAGCAGAGTTGCTACTGGCTGCCCTCTGGTTGCCCAGGGGTCGACCCATGGGGTCGACCCATTCCGGCACGGGATTCTCGGGAGCATCCGAAACCCAATGAAAATATTTCTAAACTTTACCAAACTACCCCTTAATGGTTTCTAATGTTATGAGGGTGTTTCTAACATGTTTTAGGAGGGTTATATAAGTCTTTTATCCAGTTCTCTATATATATGAATGTGAACTCTGATTTTGGAAGATAAGAACCCTAATGTGCTATCTTTCTATCTTGTAGGGCAAGGAAAGGGGGAAAAGGAAGAGGAGCTCTTGCAAGGTGGTTTTCATCTACTTCCATGGAGAATTGGTGCTCGTGGTAGAAGAAGAAAAGAAGCATCTCGAAGAGAGGAATGCGAGGACGCCAAAATCGTGGCCATCCGACATCGAGCCAAGAAGAGCCGGAGTCTTTCTTGAAGGTGGAGCTTCATACATGCTTTATCTTCTTTGATTCAGTCTCTTGAGTTTATTTGGGGCTCAATGCATCTATTTGTCTTTGCTTCTTCAATTTTTGAAAGGATATATTGTGTGGGGGTTCGGAGAAAGGGTTCTCCGAGTGTTTATGTTGACGCGTATGTGTCGTTTTGTGCGGATCATATCCACGTGTGTGCTTTGACATATGTTGGGGTGTGTTCTCCATGTGTGGTTGGGAGTTTACTCCCGTGTGATTGTGTAGGCTTCGCCCTACGTGTGTGTGTTGGAGCTTGGCTCCGTGTGTGTGGGGGGATTTATCCCCAGGCTGTTTTATACAGCAGTGAAACCTTACCGGTTCGGATCTCCTCCTGGCTCCCCTCCTCCCTTTCCCCTCTCTCGCATGACCCCTCCCCCCCATTGGTTTGACCTCTCCCATGGCTGCTGGCCTTCGGCGATGGCCGACGGTGGGGGGGGGGCCTGTGCCTCCCCCTCCCTTCCTGGTTCTATCCCGCCGGTGGTCCTCTCTACCGGTGGCCCTTCTGCGGCGGCTCCTTTTGCTGGTCTTCATCGCATGGCCCTGGTCAACTTTGCCGCAGGTGGGTCTGGTGCCTCTCCTGTCGGTGATGTTGCCCCCCCAGGAGGTACCCCTGCTGCTCTAGCACCGGTTACCGCTACACTCGGGCTTGGCTGCTTGGATGACGGGCATCCTCCTCCGGTCGGTTTAGCCTTCGGCCTTGCGCTACCCCCTCCAGTAGCCACTTCGTCGTCTCCAGAGGGTGCTCTCCTGCCCCTAGCTGGGCCCCTCCCAACCCCAGCCCGAGCCTCTACAACGGCGTCCTTGGCCTCGGCTTCAACATTCTCCGACGAGCTCCCTGGTGCCTCCGCTCCGTCGTCCGCCGGTGGGTCTCCGGCGTTGTCTACGCCTTCGTCTCAGCCCTCGACAGTCAGCCCTGTCCTTGCTTTGTCCTCTCCCGTCAGCATCACCGAACCTCTTCCAACAGTCGGGCGACACGTCTTTGGATACCCGGGCACGCAAGGAACTCCAACTGCCTCTTCAGGCGTTGACGGCCTCCCTCCATTGACCTTCCCTCCTGCCAAGCCATCCGATACTCCTCTTTTGGGACCCACCCCCCTCCTCTTGATGGGACCTTGGGCGAAAACGGTACTCTATTTTCACTCCAAGGCCCCCCTGTTTCGCGCGTTTCTCCCGTCGACCCCCTCCTTTTTGCTTCTGCCCGGCAGGTTCGTGGAGCGCATCCTGGGGCCACCCCCTCTCCTCCCTTGGGTGCTGCCAACCGTGCGGTCGCCTCCGCTGGCGGCGGAGGTGCCCGGCAGGCGCCTGGCCAATTCCCTCAGTCGTCTCCAGCCACGGTTGCCCCATCCTTTGCCTAGGTTGTTCTCCAGTCCTTTACCCCCCCCTCTCTCCCTTTGTCCATTCACGCCCCCGCCTTCACCGATGTTGGGGAACCTGCTGTCATCTTCTCCCCAGACGAGATCCAAATCTCCTACCGTCCTCTGGAGTTCGCGGTGGTTGCCCGGATGCCTAGGGGGCGCCCCCTTTTCCAGGATATCCGAGCTCACCTAGCTCAACGCTTTCACTTCTGGGAGGACTTCTTCCTCAGCGCCCTGGACAACCGTCATCTCCTCCTTCGTTTCCAGAACAGAGAAGACTTCTTTCTAGTCCTGCTCAAGGATACCTTTTTCGTCAAGGGCAGGCCATTTCATTTCTTTTAGTGGAGCATCCGGTTCTCCTCCGACGAAGACTCGCCGGTCGTGCCGGTTTGGGTTGAGATGCCCAACCTCCCGGTGAACTTTTACAACGAGCCCATGCCCTTCTCTATTTCCAGGAATCTTGGCACCCCCCTGAAGGTTGATAAGGATTCGCTCTGCTTGACTCGTTCAGCTGCTGCCCGTGTGTGTGTTCATATGGACGTGTCGAAGAAACCCCCCCCCCCTCGGGTGTGGATCAAGGCTGGAAATTGGCACTTCTGGCAGCCTTTGGTTTATCCTGGCTTTCCCCACTTCTGTTCGGGGTGCCGACGCCTGGGCCATGAAGCCCCTAAGTGCAAATAGGTGCCTGCTGTGGGGCCGGCACCCCCCACTCAAGATCCTCCGCCTACGCCCACCTCTGATGTCCCCTCGGTGTTTGGCACCTCCTCTCGCTGCCATCTCTGGAGTAATGGTTATTGTGCCTGCATGCCTGCTTCTCTCAGGGGTGCTCCCTTCCTCCGTTCTCACTGCGGGTCTTGGTGTCGAGCCTGGGACGGTCTGCATGCAAGGTGTTCTTGCCCCCTTGCCAGTGGCGGCCTCGCTTGCTCCCCCCCCCCTGCTAGCCGTTTCAAGGGTTCTCTCCTTGCCTGTTGCTGCTGTGGCTTCCGAGCTTCCATCCCCCTTGGCCAAGCTCGCTGCATCACCCTCCTTCGCAGCTACTATCGTGGCATCACCTTCTGACGCCCCTCCCGCTGGCACCCCAGAGCTACATCTGTCTTCCCCCCGGCCAGTTGTTTCTGCGGTGTTGCTGCCCCCGGTTGGCGCCTCTGTCAGCGTGGAGGCCGACACCCATCTTCAAGGAGTCGACTCCTCTCCTGCTGTCCTCCATCCGAGCGCGGTCTTTGATGATGCTGCCCCTGAGCTCCCTGCCTTGGAGCTACCCCCTGCGATGCCCTACGTCCAGGCTGACGGAGTGGGCACACGTGCAGCTGGCGCCAAGGGGCTTGGGACCCCTGCCGATCATGCAACTCCCCTCGCCGCCACTCAGCTTCCTGCAGGCCCGTCGTCTACCCCCCCCCCCCCCCCCCGACTTCTGCTCAAGCTGTTGGTGTCGAAGGTTTACAGCCGCCCTCCTTCGGCTTAGACCTTGCAGGTGGCCCATCCTCATCCAAGGTGGTTCTCCGACCTATGGCTGCTTTTGGTCCGGGCTTAGAAGTGGGTGGGCCTCCAGGTCGTCTGGGCTCACCCCTTTCAACCTCTAGTGGCGATGCCTCCGTGGGGACCAGTTCGCTTCATGCCACTCCTTCTGCACATCCGCCAGCGGGGTCTCCCCCTGCTACTCAGGCTTCTGTCCGTGGGGAGGATGCTCCACCTCCGTGCGCTGCCTCGTCGGAGGCTGTCCTCCTACCGACCGCCTCGTCTGCTGCTACGGTGGTCCTCGACCTCTGGGCGCCGGATGCTCAGCCCCAAGGTGGGCCCTCTTTGCCTCCTCCTGGTCTCAATGCCGCTGCTGTGGCTTGGTCCCCAGGGCCGCAGCACCCCACCATGGTGGGTGGGGTTGCTGAGCCGGTGCCGCCTTCCTCTACTCCAACGCCATCTCCCCGTCTCTCCTTTGCCCAAGCTTTGAGGAAGAAAATCAACCAGGAGCCGCCCGGTCCGATTGTTGACTCTGCTCCGCCCCCAGTTCCGTTGCGTCCCGCGGACGCCGCGCCACCCAAGGTTCTTGGTTCTGGTATCAAGCTCCCTCAGCTCGTACAGGTTCTCTCCTTCCCCGGGCTTGACCCGGCGTCGGGGTTCAGTGACTTTGCGGCGGCTCATGCGGCTTTCGTGGGCAACCCTGTCATGGACCGCTCGTGGGTGGGGTCGAGGACAGAGGCCGGTCTGTCCCGGCATTACTACTGGCGCTCCAACTCCACTTCCTCTTCCCGCAATCGATAGTGCATTTTTGACGAGGCTCCTCTTCCTACCCGTGGCTCTCTTCGGCTCCAGTCGGCCTTAGCGGCGCCCCCCCCCCCCCCCCCCGCCGGTCCACTCTTCCGTCTCCGAGGACCCCGATCATGATGGTTCGGACCTTGACCCTCTTGATTGGCCAAGATCTCCGGACCGTCGACGTGGAATCCGTTCTTCATCCTCATCCGACTCTGAAGGGGCTTTCGATGAAGATTCTATCTTGTTGGGGATTTGAACTTTACTTGTGCTTTGGGTCCCTGGGTTCTATGCCTAGTCCACGTCTTGGCCTTTTCTGGTCTCTTTCTTTTATGGGCCTTTCGGCCTTGTACTCATCCTGCCCCCCTTCGGGCGACGTCCCCCCCCCCTCCCCATGTACCCCTTCTCTTTTATTGCTTTCCTTAATGAAAACACTTGCCTGGCGGCCGGGGTAGTGTGTTCATCTTCTTCCGAAATGAAGGGATGAACCCCCTCCCCCCTCTACCACCTTGCAAGTATTTACTTGAGTTAAAAAAAAAAACCTCACCGGTTTGGTGAGGGGTGGACGTAGGGAGCCCATCGTGGTTTCGAACCACCTTAAAAATCCTCGTGCATTGTGGCTTACATTGTGGTTTGTGTTGTGGTGGTTTGCTTTATTGTTCATATCTAATTATCCATTCGAGTGAGTACGGTGAGATTGAGAGAATCAAGTCTATTCCAATTAGTTTAAATTCCCCACTCTTGCTAATCTTGTTAATTCCGCTGCGAGCTAGTTTAAAGTTTTAATTGGACATAATTTTTAGTAGAGGGTTCTATTCACCCCCCCCCCCACTCTAGAACTTTGTTCCTGCACTACGGGACCCAACACTGCACGATTTCCTTAGTGAGGCGGCTTTCCTCTCGGACCCGGTCAAAAGAGGCGTCACCCTCCCCCGCCAAAAGAAAATTTTAAAAAAGGTGGAAAAGACCAAAAAAAAGGAAACCACTCAAGTAATTCGAAAATGTGAAAGCCACTTCGGGGCGTCACATTGTAATATGAGATTTACCAAAGGTAATGTCAGAAACGGCGTGTCTACATCTCTCTCTTCATGTTGGGCCACCAAAAGTTACTTTTCAAATCTTGATACATCATGGTAGCACCAGGATGAACATCATACCTTGACTTATATGCCTCTTTCATGATTAATTTCTTAGTGTCATTGTGATTTGGCACCTAAATCCTACCTTTAAATAGTAGTCTTCCATCTTTTCAGATAGAAAATTCTTGTCTCTGATCGATATTATCCTTGATCTCTATCAATGCAGGGTCATTCTCTTGTAATTTGACTATATCCTCAATCAATGTAGGTTGAGCCCTTATATTGGCAATTATACATCCATCTTCTTCCCTGTCAATATCAAGATTAAAGTGAGAGAAATCTTTGATAAGACAATTCATACCTTTCCTGAGGCTTGCTAGAGTAGCCCTTGGTCTTCTGCTAAGAGCGTCAACCATAGCATTTACTTTCCCTAGATGATATTGAATTGTAAAGTCGAAGTCCTTGAGATACTCCAACCATCTGCGTTGTCGCATATTTAATTCCTTCTGGGTGAAAAGATATTTCAGACTTTTATGATATGAGAATATGGTGACTTTCTCCCCAGAAAGGTAATGTTGCCAAATCTTCAAAGCGAAAATAACCATAGCTAATTCCAGATCATGCACATGGTAATTCTCTTCATGACTCTTCAATTGTCTTGAGGAATAACTAATCACTTTCCCATTTTGCATGAGAACACATCCTAGGCCAATGCCAGATGCATCCATATAGATTTCAAATCCACCACCCTCAACGGGCAATGTCAGAATAGGGGCTATGGTGAGGTGATCCTTAAGAGTTAGAAAACTCTCCTCGCAATCCTTCGACCATACAAAAGAATTTTCTTTTCTTGTAAGTCTAGTCAAAGGAATGGCGATCTTAGAGAATTCCTTAATAAATCTCATGTAATAGCCAACTAGCCCTAGGACACTCCTGACTTTTGACACGGTCGTTGGCCGGCTCCAATTCTTAACTGCTTCCACCTTAGAAGGATCAACAGCAATACCTTCCTTTGAAATAATATGCCCAAGGAAAGACACTTCCTTAAGCCAAAACTCGCACTTACTAAGCTTCGCATAGAGTTTGTGTTCTTTTAGTATCTGCAAGGCTATCCTTAAGTGCTCTTCATGTTCTTCCTTAGTCTTGGAATATATAAGGATGTCATCAATGAGGACGACTACAAACTGGTCAAGATAAGGCTGGAAGACATTATTCATCAGTTGCATAAAAGCTGCCGGGGCATTGGTTAACCCGAATGGCATTACGACAAATTCATAGTGGCCATATCTGCTCCGAAAAGTAGTATTGTAAATGTCTTCATCTTTAATCTTGAGCTGATGGTAACCAGACCTGAGGTCTATTTTGGAAAAATACTATGCTCTTGAAAGCAGATCAAAGAGTCCATCGATACGCAGCAACGGATATTTGTTCTTGATAGTAAGCTGGTTCAGTCGCCGGTAATCGATACATAGCCTGAGAGATCCATCTTTCTTTTTGACAAATAGAACTGGCGCACCCCAAGGGGATGTGCTAGGTCGTATAAATCCCTTGTCCAATAACTCTTGAAGTTGTTTCTTCAATTCCTTAAGTTTTATGGGGGACATCCTGTAGGGAGATATCGAAACAGGTGCTATTCCGGGAATGAGTTCAATGGAGAAGTTTACTTCCCTTTCGGGTGGTAAACCGGGTAAATCCGATGGGAATATATCAGGAAACTCATTTACGATAGGAATATCTTCTATGATGATCTCCTTGGATTCAGTGATAATTACGGAAGCAAGAATGGCTTTACATCCTTGCGAGATAAGTTTGCAAGTGTGAAGAGATGAAATAATGGTAGGGTGCTTCCTATATTTGATACCAAGGAAAGAAAACCTTGGAAGACCTGGTTTCCGAAAAGAGATAATCCTATTCTTGAAACTTATGTAGGCATCATGGTCTATAAGCCAATCTACACCTAATATAGCATCGTAGCCCTCCATGTCAAGGCATACGAGGTTTGCGGAAAGATTGTGACCTTCTACCCTTACTTCACTATCGGGGTAATAGTTTGTGAGTGTGGTTCTAGGACCTAAAGGTGTAGTAATAGCAAGGTCCGAAGGTAAAAGAACTGATGAAACAGGCAAGTCTTTGCAAGGGTGATAGATATAAAAGAATGAGAAGCACTAGTATCGAATAGTACAAAAGGAGGATGGAAATAAATGTGAACGGTACTAAGCCCATCATCCCTGGGCACTTCATCATCTAAAACAGCATTGAGACGAGCTTGTCTCTTACGTCCACTTCCAGAAGATAGTTCCTTCATAAGGGGGCAATCCGACATGCAGTGCTCCCGGCTGCCACAACGTAGACAAGCGCCAAGGTGCTTCCAGCATTCTTCGGCCGAATGACCGAACTTCTCACAGAAAGTACAGGCCGTGGTGACCTTCTTATCTTCTTCCTTGACTTTCTTGTTTTTATGGGAACCACTACCACTCCCGTTTTAGGATCTTTTCTTGCTATCACGGGATTTATAGGGTTCTGTGATGCTGAACTTGCCTTTCTTATCACGCCGATCTGATCTTCGACTCCGTTCTGTGCCCTTTCCTTTTAATTTCTCGACCTTCTTTAAGGTCCTTTCACACAGATATGCCCATTGGACCATCTCCGCATAAGTACGGATATTTTGAGTCCCGAGCTACTGAATAAAACTGGGTCTTAAACCATCCATGAACCGATTAGCCTTTAGTAAGTCGGTACTGACCAGATGAGGAGCATACGGCGCCAGCCTGGAAAACTGAAGCTCATATTCTGCCACCGTCAACATGCCCTGGCGTAGAGAAGCGAATTCCATAGCCTTCCGCTCCTTGACGTGCTCAAAAAAATACTTGGCACGGAATAGCGTAAGAAAACCTTCCCATGTATGGGGTGCATCTACTGGCGGTGCCGGAACCGACTTTCACCATGTACGTGCATCTTTATTTAGTTGAAAAGCGGCAAGACGTACTTTCTCTTGGTCAACACATTGCATGACCTCAAATATGCGGTTCATCTCATCAATCGAGTTCTCAGCTTCATCTGGATTAGAAGAACCATAGAATCGTGGAGGGTTCAGACTGCGAAAGTTGCGATGTAAATCTCCAGCCCCTGCGCCAGCTTGCGCCATAATTTACAATGCTTGAGTAAGACCAGCAACGGTCTCTTGCATAACATTCCAATCTACGCGATGTACCATTGAGATAATATTGTACCTGAGAGAAATAACAAATCATTAACTCCCATGGAATTTAAAAGGGTTAATCTAGAGCTAATTTACTATCTCTTCCCGAGCTCTACCCAATTCTCACATAGGTGGGAAAATTTCTTCCTTAGTTCATAGGTATGGTCCCTAAGCCTTGGACTTAACCCATGACATGACATTTTCCTAGGAATAAGTAACTCCTAAGACCTAGGCTCTGATACCAACTAAACTATCACACCCCAAGATTATGCAGTGAAAATAATCAGGAACGTGAACAGCCGGCATGGTAAGCCACTTGCAAGCATGAATAATCAGAGCGTAAAATAATCACACAAAGTAATTACACAATAACCTACTCAAACCTTCACTTTATTAATAATATCAACCATAATTCAAATACATTAGACATTGACTTTCTTAAATTTGCTAGACTCAATAAGAGAAAATTACATAGACTCAATTTAGACATTTTGGACTTCCAAAGTCTTCACTCTTTAATCGCTCTCGGACCCATCACTGGAATGACCTGAATCCAAATCTGACCCACTGGTACTTCCTGAAAAGGATTGGAAAATAGGTAATGAGCACATTTACCTAGTTGGTATCTTCACATCAACATGAAGGCAATGTTAAAGTGATTAATGTCTTAGCTCTAAAGAACAAGTAAAATCATGCATATACGATAAATCACGTGAGTACAACCAAAGTAACAAGACATTATCATGTTTGAGATACGAGACAATGATTGAACTAGTATAATCAAGCAAGAATGTAACAATGGCCTTTCATGAACAAGAATGTAACAAGAATGTACTAGCAAGAATGTACTCTTCACTTAGTAACAAGTACTTCGTGAATTCACGTAGATTTCCGTGATTCCCGTGGATAGTTTCACTTATTTATAAAGAAAGTACTCCCAGCGCAATGCGACGCCAGTAGCATCATACCCTATGGTTTATATAGTATGTTTCCGACAATCAGCTGAGGGGACTAGCATAGAGCCCTTGAACACAATCAGTGCTCGAACTGCATCTTCACATATAAATCAAGCTACTTCCACGTATATAGCAACAATGTGGCCAAGATTGTACAATTTCAATGATAGTTCCATGATAAAGTAACAAAAATAAGAATGCTTCTATTGAGAATAAGAGTTCAATAAACACATTGATAACTAGGTTATGCCGTGGAAATAAATCGGCAGCATAACGGTACATTTCTTAACTTTCACAATTTACTTAGGTATCTTTGAAATAATGTGACAGGCTCTAGATAATCAATTGAACTATCTGGAATATTAACCCTTGGGTCAAACCTCGGGTTAACTGTACTCAGGAAATAGCGGTCGTTTACTGGGCCGTCTCTTGAAGAAAGCGGTCTAGTTCTGGACCGTTAAGGACAAGACTGTTCGATATTTAAACAGACTATCTAGAGTCGTTAGCAGTCAAAGAAAGAACCGTCAAGAATCGATTAACGGTCTAGTGAAAGTCCGCTAGCAGACTATGGCGGTCAACCATAAGGCCGCTAAGTTCCAGAAATATAAAACACCGGTATAAGTGCTTTCTAGACAATGGGCTTTAATGGTACAACCAACTCGGTGTCCTGGAGGGAATCCTAGGCTCATGGAAAATTACGGAGGCCTTGAAACAAGATTTCTTAATCCGTTGGAAGGAATATCTAAAGGAGAGGTTATCAAGTCCAAGATTGTGTGCCTAATGTGCATAGGTGTAACTAATGGTCATATACCGAGATATATGCCATGTACTTATGAAAATGACTCTATAGATGAGAAGAGATTGTGTATTCCGTGACAATCAATAATAAATCTCCTCAATGTAGCATTTAAACCATGGATTTAATACAAAAATATACGGATTTGGCATGAAACTAACTTATGCTTAAAATAATCACAAGTATAGTAAGGAACCATGAAATCCATTGTTGTGACAGTAATAAAACCCATAGTATGAAATAATACTTAAAACAGGCTTGGAGCATAATTAACTAGGCATATTATAAGTTTAATGAGATGTTCTTTATTTAGTCTCTGGTTGACAGAATTCAGAACGTTGGCAGCCTAATTTATAGCCATTTGTATGGCTTAAGCGGTCTATCGTACGTCCGCTTGTGGTTCTATAACGGTGAAATCATATGAACACAAACGGTCTATATACTGGCCGCTAATCATCTATAAGCGATTTATCGTAGGGCCGCTAACCAATTCTGGTGGTCCATTTTTAGGCTGTTTTGCTTGACAGAAACTAAACAATTGAACTAAATGATAATCCAAGACATATCATGCCTGGAAACCAACATATATAAACTTCTACCATGATAGAACGAAGAGAGGCCAACAATATGCATGGGATTCGTGTATTATAACCAGAGAATTTCTTCAAATTATATTAAGGCTAAGAGATATTCATGAATGATGCACTAGATGCATAGTCTCAACTAAAACATGAAATTCCCGGTCTATAAAGCATGAAATCAAGTGCAACAAGAGGGCTTTTAATCCTAGAATGATGTTTTAGCCATTCATGAGATGACCTATCTCTGTTCTTGACTTTTAACTTCGAATTTAAGCCTGGAAGTTAACCCTAGTTCCCTGTACTTCTTGTGCTAAATAACAACTTCACGTCCTAATATCTCTTGATTCTCTTGACCTAAAGACGTGAAATTTGGAGGGTAAGAAGAAGATACAAAAGAGAACAAAAAGTTCTAAATGTGCAACTTCTAAATACCTCGTTTTGGGTCCCTAATTTCCTGATCTTCACCACACTGTTGCACAGTCTCCTGGGTCGTTGATATGGAACCAGCAACCTTGGGTGCCTCTATCTTCCTGGTGGGTTGATCTCCTAGCACGAAATTTTGAGGTAAGTTAGTCCTTAGTATTAGGAATAAATATCTCAAAAGAACCTACCTGAATTAAAGCCGTCTTACCTTAGTTCCATGCGAGCCAAACATAGGGGTCGCGTAAGTGAAACCTAGGGTCTATTTATAGGTTTTTACTAGGGTTCTGAGGATTAGATCAATTCTAGAGTCCCTATTTGGCATCAAACCAACTTTTGAGAGTCCTAAGAATGCTTACCAGTCCTTCCACTGCGATCTCTAGGAGTTAAAATGTCAAAAATCCTATCCTTTTGCTCTTTCTTCATTTCACGGAACTGACGAAAATTGGCGGTCTAGGATTGGACCGCCAACTTTCCCCTAGCAGTCTCGCGATAGACCGCCTTTACTATTAGGCATCGAATTTGAAGTTAATTCAAACTCTTTCATTCATTTATCCACTTAATTATCTTAACAAGGAGTATTTATCCCTTGTATTCTGTGAATAAACTAATTAACCTTCTTGAATATGGGCCATACTTTATGGGCTTGGTCCTTAAGTCCTTTGAGCTTTATTTAAATATACTAGGTTAATTGGTTATCACACTTGGGCCTTAATAAAGATTTATTTAACCCAAAAATTTATTTATAAATCCATTTAGGTCTATAAAAATTTATAAATTCCTAGAAAATTCTTAAATACTTCAGAAATATTCTATAAATTTTCCGGGGCATTACATCCGCAAATAGAAAGAGATAAACCCAAGAAAGTTTAGCTTTTTATCTACCCAATCACCAAGGATCGATGTGATCTGACATGGGAACTTGCCTAAGACTCTTAGGCGATTGAATTGACATCCTATGGGACTCCTAATTCGATCTAATCCCTCAGCCCTAGGCCATTCTCTATAAATAGGTCCTAGATTCGTCCTACGCGAACCCTAATTTTGGATCGCATGGTTCGAAGGTATGGTATCATCTTTTCTAGTTCATCCTTTAGAAGTTTTATTCCTTTTAGTATTTTCTAACTTGTCTCTGATTTCCATGATAGGAGGTCAAGCATCCAAAGAGCTAGAGGGATCAGAAGTAGCAATTTCTACGTAGGACGCGCAGGAACGGGGGTGTTCTTCCGGCGAGAAATTCAAGGTTTAAGGACTAACCCAGAGGTAGGTTATCTCATGATCGGCTTAAATAACATGTTAGGAGTGAAAGCCCTCTGTTCCCTCCTGATTTCATGCATTATACACGGAGAAATTTTTGTTTCATCATGATTGCACACCTAGGTTTTTCCCTGCATGCTATCCCTACAACATGAACTTTGGAATTATTCATGCCCTCTCATGCATTAGTTACATGATATCATGCTTTATCTTTCTATTTTATACAATTTTCATGTTTATTGGCCATTTAATAGGGCTCTGCAAGGCTGGGCTTGATTTTTGTTTGCGGGTAGAGAGATAGCGGCCATGCAGAGAGCGCGATTCCCTGATAGCGGTCTTCGATAAACCGCGATCTGGTTTCTGTACCCAGATCAAACACTGTTTATTCCCTGTTATATATGATAGTAATCATGCCTGATTTCACTTATGTATGATTCCTGATCATGCCATGATTTATACTATGTCTCAGCATGTTTTAGAAAGTTATTTTTATCTTATGTATTTTCACATGAAGATTTTGATATAGTTTGTAATAAATGAATTTTCATCACTTAGTTTTCATCACTTAAGTTACACGGTGTTTTAATATATCCCTTTCTCATCTCATCTCTTTTCTGTGTTACTTACACATAGCCCGAACTCTGGTACGTTGCTATTAGTCACTGCACTCTATAGGCAAACTTTCTTGGACTTGAGAGCCTCTCTATTAGATATTCCTTCCGTCGGACTAGGTTATCTTGTTTCAAGGCCTCCATAAGACTCCGCGAGCCTGGGATTCCCACTAGGACGCTGAGCTGGTTGTACCTTAAAAACCCAAAGTCTAGATGAGCACTTGCATTTTCTGCAATTTCTGCACTCTGTCCTGATCGCGGCCATGAAGCGACCGCTGCCTGCAGATAGCGGCTGGCCAATGACTGCGTTCTTGTTTAGTTAGCAGATTTCTATTGAGTCGACCCCTTTCTTTTTCTGAGTCGACTCCACTCTTGATCGCGGCCTATACTTGACCGCTTTCTCCTGATAGCGGTCCTATCATAACTACATTCATGTTTTGTTTAGCAAAATTTTGTCGAGTCGACCTAGTGCCTTCTTGAGTCGACTTCCCCACCTAATCGCAGATCCCGCTCAACCGCTACCTCAAGATAGCGGTCGTCTCTGAATCACGTTCTGTCAACCTTCTATCCAACCCGAGGTTTGACCTAAGGGTTATCTTTACTCTGTTCTCAGGTGATCTTCTGATTATCTCGAACTCACACCATATTCATTAAGTCATTAATGAACTAAGGAAATTGATAAATATAATGTTATGCTACCAAAATTTCTCCGTGGCATAATATCCTATTAAATCATTCTTGATCTCACATGTTCATATTGGTACGTTCTTACCTTGGTTACATTCGCCATGAAATTATTGTTTGAACTTGATATTCTTGGCCTACTTTTATTCTCGTGGAAGTAGCTTGATTTATAACTTGAAGATGCAAGGGCGGGCACGGACGGTGTCCAAGGGCTCTAGTCTAGTCCCCTCGGTAGATGGCCGAAAACATAATATTAACCATGGGGTATGATGATTACTGGCGCCGCATTGTGCTAGGAGTACTTTTTTTATAAACGGGTGAAATCCATGAGGTAATATCATGAAATTTACAAGCTTCTGAAAGTACATTCTCGTTACTTGCTAATACATTCTTGTTATTGAAAGGCCATGCTAAAATCTTGGTTGATCATGTTCTCATATCTCGTATCTCTATACTTCACCTCTTGTTACTTATTGTTACTATGGTTTTATTCGCGTGTTTCATCACGTCTTATTTCTTTATCTTGCCTTCTAGAGCTAAAATGTTAACTATTTAAACAATGCCTTCATGTTGATACGAAGATACCTACCGGGCGAGTGCGCTCATTCCCTACATTTCCAACCTTTTCAGGAAACTCTAGCGGGTCGAAATCGGACTATTCAAGTGGCGAGTCCGAGAGTGAATGAAGACTGAGAGAAGCCTAGAGTGTCATGAGTTTGTTTATGTTAGTTAAAAGTCATGTCCATGTAATTTTCTACTTTATTGAGTCTAGTGAGTTACTGTGTTAAAGAGAGTCACTGGCAGATTGTAAACCTTGATTATTATTTAATAAAATTGAGTTTTTGACCATATATTGTTCATTCATTCTTTTGTGTGAATGTGTATAGCACTCTGATTGTCTTGCTAGCTCGAGGCTTACTTTGTCGGCTGTTCACGCTCTCGATTTAATTCCGCTACATACCTTAGGATGTGACAATTATGGAATAATAGTTTCCATTTGATTTATGTGATTACGTGTTTCCGATAAGATTTGTAGATGCCTAGCAAATTGACCAAGAAAGACCTGTGTCTAAGGTTAGAGGTTAACAAGCAAACACTTAAGCAGGTAAGTAGTTACTTAATTAGGACCTTACAAATGCGAGAGAATCTCCCACTCCCTCACCTCTTACCTAGCCGTGTTCTATTTGATTTTCTATTAAGCACCTGACTATAAAAAAACTTGATCCAAACCTATTTTGTAAAGCTCTGCGAAAGCTGATCATGCATTGACTAGTAACTCATTCTTTTATTTATCTTAATGTTGTTGAACATTATCACTTAAATCATCCTTGAACTTCTCTTGTAAACTTCTCATGTACTTCTTATTCTACATATCCTTGAAAGGAGATTTTTGCTAGATATGTAATTTAGCCATAAACTATCATTTGGAAGTGTTGAAGCTAAGTGCTATGCAGGACAAAGTGCTACGTTATGAGAGTCACACCTTAAGGCTGGAATTGCACAAAGTGCTACATGACAGGATCCACCTCTTGAGCCTGTAGGGATGACCACTAAAGTACTGCATGACTGAATGTTTAGTTGTGTTTTATACTACGCTTTATAGACTTTTCTTCAAATTTGAGTTGACCATTTTATTACTGAATTATTCTAGAAATTACATGAGACTTTTGGTCTACCTGACACTCAATGCGTGGTAATTTTGGGGCCCTGATCTGGTCCTAGGCGAGTAAAATCCGAATGTACTTGTGCCCGGGGGAGTTGAATGATCAGGTGTGACATTGCATCAACTGACATGCAAGATTAAACTAGACAATTCACTTATTACATATTTGACTTGTTATATGCTTGACTTCTTATTTAATTATACATGACATTATTGATCGAATGGGTTTAACATCATTATTATATAGCCAAATTTATAGTTCTCTACATGTTATTGATCTTCATACTTACATGTGAGTTTTATGATATCAATTCTTAAATTCTTGACTTCCTGATCTTGATTTCTATTTTACTTGTCACTTGTTTTATTTATCTATTTTGATTTCATGAGCATCTAGATGATTCAAGATACTAATCACTTAAAGTGGCATAGTAAAGAGATATAAGTCCTATTGAGCTTTTTAGCTCATCCTGTGTGTTGTTGATAATTTTCAGGAAATTGATGACGAGAATGGGTTGAAGTGATTGAGAGTGCTGATAGTCTTAGAAGATTTTTTTCCTAGTTGTCAACTTAGAAAATAAATGTATTGAGTTTGAATAGTATTGAAAGACTTTGATGATTCATTTGTAGGAAATGTCAAATTTCGTAATAAAATATGGTCTTGTCCATTTTGTTGTTCATATTCGTCATCGGTCTCCTGATCGACCAACTTTATAACTTGGCACGCCTCAATTTTCCACCTCGCTCGGAGTGTGACAGTTTAGTCGGTATCAGAGAAATGGTTAGTAAGAGCCTAGGACATCAAGAATTAGTTATTAAGATCTTAGGTTTTTCACACTAGAGGATAAAAGTTAGTAATACTTGACTCGTGAGATTGGGTAAAGACTTGGGCTAGGTATTAAGACATATATTGTTAAGTTGTTAATCCCTATAGTTGTTTTTTCATAAGTTCTTAGCTGTTGAAATGGAAGCTGAGAGTGCACAATGGAGAGAAATACAAAGGACTGTGCAAGGGCTAACTCAAGTCCTGCAACAAGTTGCGCAAAGAGCAGCTCACCATGGAGCTGGAGATCTACACCAAAACTTTCGGAACGTGAATCTCCCGAGATTCAATGGTTCTACTGACCCCGATGAAGCTGAACATTGGGTCAATAAAATGGAGAGAATATTTTGAGTCATGAAATGCTCGGATCAAGATAAGGTTCTGCTAGTGACCTTCCAACTGGAAAGGGACGCTCGAGCCTTGTGGGAATTGGTGGAAGCAATCATGCCTGATCCCCAGATCTCTTGGGATGAATTCCTGCAGTACTTTAACGACAAGTAATTCTCAAAGAGAATCCAAGAGAAGAAGGCAAAAGAGTTTATCTCTCTCAAATAAAGAAGCCTCTTGGTAGCTGAGTACAAGGCCCAGTTTTCTCGACTAGTCCGTTATGCCCTACATCTTATTAGCACAGAGAGGATGAACGCTAAATAATTTATGAATGGGCTAAGACCCCAATACATTCCCCAATTGGCACCCATGGACATCCAAACTTATACTGAGATGGTCCAAAAGGCCCAACTGCTGGAATATGCCATGGAAATGGTTGATAAAATTAAAGGAAGGGTCGTAAAAGAGCAAGTCGTTGGCTCCGAAAGCTTCAAATCGACATTTGGAAAGAAAAGGCCAAATGAAGGTAGAACACCTCAACAGGACAGAAGGCCCCAAGAAGAAAATAGGCAAGCCATCCTTGCCATATCATTATCATCATCCAAAGATATTTGCAAGTATTGTGACAAGGTTGGTCACAAGACCGAAGAGTGTTGGAGGAAGAAGGGAGCAAGCCTACGTTGCGGATGTAGGGACCATCGGATTTTTGGTTGCCCCCTTATAAAGGAGTCTCTGCTAGATAAAGGTCAAGAAGGATCAAGGCGTTAAGGAAGACTACAAGTCCTGATGGAGCCTACGCCTACTGAAGAAGGAGGAGTAGTGGAAGGTACTCTCACTATCTGTTGGTCCCCGAGTAGGCGAGTAGACAAGAAGGGGGGGTTGAATTGTCCCCCACGATCGATGGTAAATTTAAAGCTAACACAACGGAATTAACAATATTAACGAGATTGAATATTTAACTAAACAAGATAATTTAATTCTCTCAATCTCGTCGATCTCACACGATTACATGAACAGATGAAACAAGCAAACCACACAATCCCACAAAGCAAACCACAAGACAAAGGGATTTTTAAAGTGGTTCGTGACAACGACAGGCTCCCTACGTCCACCCCTCACCGAACCGGTGAGACTTCACTCAGGGATAAATCCCCAACACGGAGACGACGCTCCAAGCACACTGGATGATGCCTACACACACACACAGGGATAAATCCCCACGAGGAGAACTCTCCTCATGCTGTAGACACAGCAACACGGGGACGGACCCCAAATGCTCTAGATCGTGAATCCAGCAGCACACACACACACACACTGCAACAATCATAGCACAATAAACACAACCGTACGCAGATGGTTCACACACACGAATATCTCCAGTGTTCGGAAAATAAACACAAATATCCCAATATGCTCAAATCAAAATAAAACCCATGACAAACATCTCAAATAAGCAGGAATAAGATGTATAAGATGTTTCCCCTTTGATTTTCAAAGCCAATGGACGTAGATGCTTGACTCTCAGAGCTGATGATGGCGATTCTTACGTCCTCTTGATCCTCTCGTCGATCCGTTCCTTTTCTTCTTCTTCCACAAGCTCCAAAAATCACTCCAAGTAGATCAAAACCACCTTGTTTTCCCCCTTTTCTTCTCCTACAAGAAAGAACAAACAAGCATTAGGGTTCTATTTTCCACAAATTCGTAGCTCATATTTATATGCAAGATAGAGTGGCCAAATGACACATAAAACCTTCTTAAAACATGTTAGAAACACCCTCATATGTTTAGTAACCAATGGGGGGTAGTTTGGTAATGTTTCAATGAGTTTTCAATGGGTTACAATGAGTTTCAAAAATCCCGTGCCGGAGGGGGTCGACCCTGGGGGTCGACCCTTGCTAAAACTGCACACAAAATGACCCAGGATAGAAATCTGTCCAGAAGGGGTCGACCCCTGGGGTCGACCCTGGGGGTCGACCACTTCAGCTGCCAGTGCTGTCTGTAGTACAGATAGCCCAGGACACAGGGGGAGTCGACCCCAGGGGTCGACCCCTCTGCTGAGGGATATGAAAAGTCATTTTTTAGCCCTTTAAACCTATGCAAACCCAATGGTATTAATGCGACCAATGTCCCTTGATTCCAAATGATTAATTCCAATGGTTTGAACCCGAAAAATCATATAAAAATCAAATTAGTATTTATTTGAAAATCAAATGAACTTCTCTCTTGAAAATAACATTCTAGAATGAATATAAACAATATGGCATGCAAATCAACCCGGAACACCATCATCTCAATTGCCATGATCTCAATAGTGAAAATGTGAGTTCAAGTCATAAAAACTTGCACGTTCACAAGTCTAGCAAATTGGCAAGTCAAACACATCACCCACATTAGTGTAACATTAATTTTAATAGCTTTAATCCTTAAACAACATGATCTTTCATCTTATAATAGCCACACTATTAGATCTCCACAACCATTTCAAACTTCATAGCAAATAGATTAGGAGGTTCAAGTACATGAGAACATGAGGATCCATTCAAGCATGTATTTGGCTTTCCATTCACAACCAACAAAAACACTTCCACCAAATGATAATGTTTTGATATGATGAATATGAATCTATCAATCAACCAAATATTGAAACATGGGAGCTCAATCGTTCAATCACTTTCTTGTATCGTTCATAATTTCAACACCAAAATGTCTCAATACCCAAATGTTAACAATCATGCCAAATGCAAAGCATGCATAATATCATGGAACCACATTCATTCAAATGGCATTCTTGTTGATTAAAAACTAACATTTATGAAGCATTATTTCACAAGGAGCATTGATATAAACAAGGGATCTTTTTGAATCATCCATACATTGAAATCACAATAACCCCATCAATAATATGCATGAACATACTTGAGCATGTGACAACCCTCAAAAGTCTCATGTGAACTCATGTAAAACATGAATGAAGCACATTAACCTTTTGCCAAATCAAATGACCATGAGTCCAAGTAATGAGCAAGCATCATTAAAATCACATTCATCAAATTTCAAGTTATAAGGTTGAGGATATTTCAAGCCCAAAAATCTTAAAAGGAAAATGCATGAAAATACCCAACTAAGACTTTAAAAGTCTATTTGATGAAATGTATGAAACATAGTGGGAGTCGACATAAGGCAATGAATGAGTTAACTCCCTTTTGCAAGAAGAGCTTCATTGATGGACTCCTTTAAGTTCCAAGCATGAGCCATAGATTTTGTTCCAACAAGAAAAGATAAATATAGCATTAGTTCCTTAAACACCAAGGATTCATATGACTTTCAAGAGTGAATCTTGAAGCCATCTTTCAACTCATCAATCACGATATACACATGTTGCTCAATGAAACACATACATACACAAACACAATCATTTTGATATCATTGAAATCAAATACCAATTAGGGGATGTAACAATCTCCCCCTTTTGATGATGATAAAACGATGTGTGCGATAATACAGATCTACAAATATCTTTATGAGAGATCAAACATTAAGCATTAAGATTAACATTGAGCACATACACCAATTCTCCAAATCTCTCCCAAAATAACATTATTCATAAAGCATTGAGCACACACAAATATTCTCCCCCTTTTTGTCATCTACAAAAAGGCATGGGGTTATGTGACATGATATGAACGTGTTAGGCCAAAAGATATGATACCAATACAAATACCAAGTGATGCTAATCAAAGGCCCAAAATATGATACCAAATGATGTTCAAATTAAAGGCCCAAAGATTTGCAATTTCAATTCTTGAAGTGTTGGCCCCAAAGATATGATACCAAATGTTGGAAGAACTCATCTCAGCATTCATGCAACATGATGTGTTCAAAATGATGTATTTTAAAATAAACTATACCAATTGTTGAAAAGTATGAATTGCTCAAGATGATATCATGTATGAACTATATGCATGCTAAAAAAGCCATACATGAAAATAAGCACACAATGAGCTTCATCTTTCAAATGCAATGAAATTACACTATGTGAATGCTAATCATGCAAGATATGAAGCTATGCACATGATGACTTCTTTCCTTCAAATGCAAGGTTTATGCTCAGAATTAGACCCAAAGGGGAATGCATGAACATGCAAGCACACAAGTACAATCGTCATGTACACAAATATTATATATAGTAACTCCCCCTAAATGAGGCACGGGTTAAGAAAAGAGCATGTGATTCAAATTCAAGAATGTAAGACATGAAGCATAACTAAGAAATTTGTGCATACACAACTAGAGATACTACATAAATCATGAATGTAGGCAAATTCATAAAATACATACATCATAAAAATGCCCAAGTGAAAAGTGATGCAATGAATAATGAGCTTCAAAATATATGGATTTTTAGATTTTCTAAAGAACACTAGAAGGTAATATCCTCTATACACTTTCACTTTAGATTCTCGACTTTCGGTAGCTTCGCACAACCCCGATTTTATTTCTTTTAAGGGACTTCACCGTTCGGCGTGAGTTTTCTCATATGTCTCAATGGGGATTCTCGACTACTTGGATTCGTCACACATGTGGATTTTTGCTTCACCATTCGACGCGAGTTTTCTCATTTGTCTCAATGGGGATTCCAGGCTACTTGGTTTGACATTCCACTTATTAAATTTTATGGGGTAGATAGCTTTTTCCTCACGATTACTCTTTAATGTCCATGTAGAGATTCATGTGCCTTTAAAGTGTTGGAAGAAAATTCTTAAATCCTTATCAAGTAAAGTCATTAAATTTATTGTGTGCAAGAGTGTGGGGATAAATTTTTATTTTACATGTATAAAATGAATCCGACGAGACACGGCTATGACTCCCCCTAAATGTATGCACTCTAGGAATCAAATCATCCCCCTTAATACATGACATGTATCACATATGAATAAAATCATTGTATTGTTATTTAGTAAGGAGGTGAGGTCTTAGAATTTTCCAAGAAGGTCTTTCATAAACTAAATACATACACGCATGCAAGGATTCATAGAAATATTCATGCAAGTATTCATGAATCAAGCTCTGCATGAGACTCGTATTCACAATGATATGCAAGAATATATGAATGATATGTAAAAATGTCAATACATTCTTTTTATACATGTTTTCAATTTTTGCAAGGACTTGAACATTTAAGAAAAGCATGAAGAAAGAGAACGCATGAGATGAGTTTTTAATGAATTTAGCACAGAACCATGAGCATTTTATTTTAGATTTTTTTTTTTATGATGAACCATTTTCCTTGGAACCCAAACATTCAACCATGATCATTCAAAAGCAACCCTGCATAAGACATAAGCTTCAGTTTGAACATGATATCCCCTACATGTGTGAATAAGCAAATAATCAAGTGTCCCACAAATTTCACACAGACTTTAGCAAAAGAGCAAGATAAGTGTTTAAAACAACTTATCGATTTAGCAAAGCAATCACACATGGTCAATGAGCTTCAAACTGAGCCATGGTCAACATTCAATATCAATTGTTACATTTGATCAAGCAAGTCCACAGTTTAGAAGTTTTACCTTTTTGAAATAAGAGAATTTTTCAGATTCAGTTTAAAAGATATTACAGTTCAAAGGCAAATTCAATTCATTCAAAACACGTGATTCCTCATAAGCCAAACAATTTAATTTCTGAATTTGGTACAAGGTGGAGAACTTTGATCCGAGGATCAGCTCACGCATAGTGATAGCTTCCTGACAAATCTAATCTGTCATTTCACATATCACCATTTGATATATCAAATATTCATCTATTGAAAGCTTGTATGACTCGTGAAAAAATACAATTCAACCATGATATGAAAACCATAGAAAAATAATATAAGTAGAAGGCATCAAAATCACCAATCTGGTAAAAAGAAGTAAAGTTGGGATTTTACCTTATGAGTGTGCCTTGTTCCATTTTATTAGAGCCCCTTTCATTTTTCATTTATCTCAAGGCACACCTCCATCAAAACCAACTCAATTGAAAGATTTTGGCACCCAAGCCTTCTTGGGTCCTTGGAGATTATAAGTATTTCTTGGAAGAGCTTTCTTCGACATTCTCATAAACATGATATCATCATTCTTCATGATCCTGCAATCCTCAATGACATGTCCATGGTTTTCACAATAAAAGCATTGAGGAGTGACAACTTTGGCAAAAGATTTTCTTTTAACATGATCACGAGAGTTTTCAGAAACATTCCTTCTTCTATTTCCAAAATTTCTAGGTCTAACAAAATCAAACCTAGCATTCATTCTAGAAACATGAAAATTCTTAATTTTTAAAAACTAACATTCATTCATAACATGACCATATTTCACACAATGAAAGCAACAAGGAGATGTGGGTCTACGGAATGACTTTTCATTGTTTGCATGAGTTTTTGGAAGCAAGTTTTTCTTAGAGGATGCAAACCTTTGAACATAAGACACATGTTCATTTCTGAATTTCCTTTGAACATTAAACTTAACATTCATGGCATGAAGATCATCATTTTGCTTCACAAAATAATTGTCAATGACATGGCCAAGTTTGTGACAATAAAAATAAGAAACATTCATTTTTCTCTTGAAAGTATTTTGTTCAACTTTTTACTTTGAAAAATAATTTTTCATCGTGTTGCCTAGCTTATCACAATGAAAGCAAGAAACATTTCTTTATGATTTGAAAATATTTTTCTCTTTGTATGTAAATTTGTCATCCTCTTTCATTACAACACAATCATCCATCACATGTCAAAACACACCACAATAGAAGCATTCAATGTTAGACTTCAATTTTTGAAATCTATTTGGCATGGTTGGTTTGACATTCTTCATTTTCTCAAATCTATTTTCAGAATTCTTCATTTGTGCAATTGGAGGTGGTGCTTTAGAAGTGCTCGGAATATCGGATGCATGAATAAATAAAGTTTTCAATTTAGATTCAAAATACTTTTTGTTGACCGGGGTGTATCCAAGACCCTCTTTTTGAAAGTTCACCTTAACACCCAACACTTTATCTAAATTTTCTTTCCCTTTGACAAATCTAGACAAATCATCTTTTAAACTTCGCACTTCTTCTTCAAGAGCATAAATATGCAATTCGACACTCGTCATTTCTTCTTCACATGCCAAAACCTTATCATTCAACAAGCAATTCATAGATTTAAAGTTTTCATTTTCTTCCTTGAGTTCTTTATTTTCAACACTTATAGAATGTAATTTTTCAGTCAATTTCTCAAGGACTTTCTCAGTTTCAACAAGTTTTAAAATCCTAGCAAACATTTGTTCATTTTCAGATTTCAACAACATGTTTTCTTTTTCAAATTTTCAAGACTTTTCAAGCTACCTTCAAGCAAAGAAATTTGAATTAGTATGGCACCATTTTTCTTTTTAAGTTCATCATTCTCATTCATGATGCACTTGCTATCAATTTCAGAATCAAGAAGTTTTTTAAACATTTTATCATCGTCAGACAATGAAGCTAGCTTATTCTTAAGAGATTCTTCATTTTTCTCAAGCATGAAAATTTTAGATAACAAAATTTTGTTATGCTCACGTAATTCATGACAATCATTTTCACATGCAGGAGAGGCACTAGATCTTCTAACATTCTCAATCTCTTCATTCAAACAAGAAACTTCATCAGAGAACAATTCAACTTTGGATTGTAGATATTCATTTTACTCTTCTAGATTTTCAACTTTTGATTCCAAAATTTTATATTTCACATGAAGAGTTAGCATGCACATTTTCACATGAAGAAGAGGAATTCACAACATCTTCAATTTTCTTTGTCAATTTCTTATTTTTAGATTTGACCTTTTTATATCTACCTAACAATTCCTCATAAAGCTCCATTAGCTCTTCAAAAGAAATTTCCTCACCTTCGGATCCTACCTCCGAGCTTTCTTTGTTTTCTTCATCATTGGCCATCAAGCTTGAATCGACTTGGGAATTTTCTGTATTTGTTTCAAACCTCACCAATTTCTCCCATACTTCCCTGGCTGACCTGCAAGGATAAATTCGAGAGAGAATATTGGACTCTATGCAATTCCTCATAAAATTCAAAGCTCTAAGATTGATTTAATTTTTCTTAACATGCTTGTCATTCCAATCTCTTTCATTAGATGGAAGTTTATGTGGACCGTTGCATATAACTTCCCAAATTTCAAGCTCATTAAAACCAAGATATGCACACATGCTATTTCTCCAAGAAATATAGTTATAACCATTATAACATGGAGGAAGAGTAAAACTAGACATGTTGCTAAATGAAACTCGCCGAGGAATCACTCTAAAGGTCGTTAGACCCAAGGAAATAGAGCCGCGGCTCTAATACCAATTATTGGTCCCCGGGTAGGCCAGTAGACAAGAAGGGAGGGTTGAATTGTCTCCCACGATCGATGGTAAATTTAAAGCTAACATAACAGAATTAACAATATTAATGAGATTAAAGATTTAACTAAGCAAGATTATTAAATTCTCTCAATCTCGCCAATCTCACATGATCACATGAACAGATGAAACAAGCAAACCACACAATTCCACAAAGCAAACCACAAGACAAAGGGATTTTTAAGGTGGTTCGGGATCACGACGGGCTCCTTACGTCCACCCCTCACTGAACCGGTGAGGTTTCACTCGGGGATAAATCCCCAACACGGAGACGACGCTCCAAACACACAGGACGATGTTGCACACACACACGGGGATAAATCCCCACGAGGAGAACTCTCCTCACGTTGTAGACACAGCAACACGGGGATGAACCCCAAACGCTCTAGATCGTGAATCCAGCAGCACACACACACACGCTGCAACAATCGCAGCACAATAAACACAACCGTACGCAGACGGTTCACACACACGAATATCTCTAGTGTTCGGAAAATAAACACAAATATCCCAATATGCTCAAATCAAAATAAAACACATGACAAACATCTCAAATAAGCAGGAATAAGATGTAGAAGATGTTTTGTCATGCCCCGACGCCGAATATCGGAACGCGACAGTAGAAAGAGATTAAAATATGTTGATTTCCAGACATGATGTGCCTTGGGCTAACGATTAGATGCATCCACCATGCACCACATCAGAGCAAAATAGAAGGAATAATACCACCATAGGCAAATACCATTAATTAGAACATAACGCAGATAATACCCAATATTCCATCAACATTGACAATCTCAAGTTTAACAACTTAACAGAGTCTACATCACAACAGACTGAAACAAATTACAATCTTCATCAACCACAATCTCATATTCAAACTATCTAGTAAAGACTACTTGAGACTATCTAGCAGGTTCGCTCCAAGGTCTTCACTCTTGCCCATCCCCATCAGTTTGAGAGTCCTCACCTGAGCTACCTGAAAAGGGGGGGAAACAACTGGGTAAGCAAATGCTTAGTAGGTAATAATAGGCATGTTTAAGTAATTAACCATTTTCAATAATGTGATGATAAACGAAAAGATAATCAATAATGAACTACTCAAACAAAAGAACAAGAATATAGCATATCCAAGAATTGGCCGATCAAGCATGTAACAAGCAAGTCATGTAGATATTTTCATGAAGGAAAGTTCAAGAGAAAGAATCATGTGAATGGAACGTCATAGACATCACACTAGTCATGCACTCGGTGCAATGTCTCACCATGTCATTACAAACTCCCATGGACACAAGTACTTTTCAGGCGCTCTCCCCAAGACCAGACCGGGCCCTTTACGGTGCGTTGGCATTAATTTGGTGGATCCAAGATCCCAAGTTATGTCTAGACATTCACAGGAGTTCATCCAGGAAGTTTCAAGATATATCGAGAATAATCAAGGAATATAATAGTACAAGCCACTCGTGGCTCGACTATCGAGGCACACAAGAAATCACGAATCATCACAAGCTGGAAGATACGCGGTCATGTTTGGGCCGCTTAATAATAGGACGGTCAACCATGGACCGTGTAGGGTAAACTGGGCCAGGGACAACCCAGCTCGGTGCCAAGGAAATAAACAGTCCTCTCCTGGGTCGTTTAATACTGAACGGTCCGAAAAGGGCCGCTGTAAGCAATACTGTGGTGTACACGGTCCAAGTTGGGCCGTTCAAACGATAGAACAGTCAATAAGGGGCCGTGTACCATCCGAGGTCGGTGCACACTCTAGGTCGGTGCATACTTCAGGTTGGTGCACACTCTAGGTCGGTGCAAGCAAGGTAGGTCGGTGCACCTCCAGTTATTAAACGGTCAGGGACGGGCCGCTCAACAATAGAACGGTCCATATATAGCCGTATACATAACTGGAGTCGACCCACAGCAGAGGTCGGTGCACAACTCAAGAAGGTTGGTGCACCTGGCTATTGTACACGGTCTCAGCAGGGCCGTTCAATGACTCAAACGGACTGGATCCAACTATGTACGGCTCAGACGGTCCAAAATGGGCCGTGACAAGGAATAGAGCCAAACGAGCGATCCGATCGAGATAATCAGGTACAGGATTTGTGGTACAACCTGCCCAGCGTCCTAGTGAGAATCCCAGGCTCGCGGGGGCTTACGGAGGTCCCATAATGGAGGTCCTAGTCCAACGGAAGGAGTATCCGATGGAGAGTTTCAACCATTACAAGAAATGAGGGCTAGTAAGACATAGGAAAATGATATGTATCGGTCAGTCAGTTCCATCAGAGTGGAGTGACTATCAAAATACTCCTAATGAGAGGTCCCTTTTTATTGAAACATGATTAAGGTTATACATTCATGAAATAGCACAAGAAGGACAAGATTGATAACAAGGATCAAAAGTAAGTTAGACAAGATTAAGCATTCTAATCTTTCATTTATTTCCAATAATTTTGTGGGTTCGCTACCTTATTTACAAACTACATCAAAGAGAACTCGACATGCTTAAATCAGTGATAATCTATTCTGCATGACAGAGCGGTCCGTCCATAACTGTTCAATAGGAGTCAGCGGTCTATCGATAGGCCGTTCAGGTCCTACAGCCCCGTAGGTTATACAGGCCCTGAGCGGTCTATCGAGGGCCGCTGAGGTCACTGCATGGTCTAGTTGGAACTGTCGCCCAAGACCACACGGTCTATCGAGGGGCCATTCAACACAAAGCGGTTACGGTATGACCGTTATCGAAACAGTAAGGTAGAACGATAATGATCATGGTAACCACTATTTAGAAACTCAAATTCACGAGATATACAACATGAAATTTGGGCAAAAATATACCAATAGCAAGAGTACAAAAAACTACATAAGATGGATGGATTAATTGAGTCATTAAGCCTATTTAACCCAACATTAATCGATGATAACATGATAAACCCTAATTCTAACATGCGCCAACCAAAACGATGATTTCTCTCTGGATACGACATAACTTTTAGGGCTTTTTATATCAATGGAAAGAGGACTGAGAGACGAATCCAACCATCTATAACTCTTAGGGTTTGTTCTGCTAAAACCTACCTTAAACGAAGGAAGAAGATGACAATAGGTCACCGGCCGGTCGCGCGAAGAATACCAAATATCTCTCACGATCTAACTCCTCGTCGGTCGCCACAACATCCAAGCGAGTCTATGTCGGTCTAGGGTTCGCTTAAATAGAAGGAATGATAGCTAGGGCATCGATTGGGGTGGATAGAGTCCATGAACCTCCACTCGCATGCGAATCGCGCAAGACCCGGTCAAGCCGCCGCTCATTTCCCAAATTCGAAGTCTAGGGTTTAGGGTTTCGGCTGGAACAGAGGGAAAAATGATCTCCTCATCGAGGCCGTTCAATAGGGTCCGATCTGAGCTCAAACGGTCGGGTATTGGGTTTGAATCCAACGATCCATGGTCCGACAAGCTAAAACGTGGATTACGCCCTAATTCCCTGAATTCGACTGGCTTAAAATTTTAATTAGGGGTAGACCCAGAAGAACAAAAGTTTAAACTATTCGCCCTCTATGCGATTATAATTTTTCTAGTTTTTTATAAATTGGTTGCAACTTGACCTATCAGAATTTCCCTTAATTTCTTTATAATTACCCATTTAATTTATTCAATTATACACTGGGGTGTTACATGTTTCCCCTTTGATTTGCAAAGCCAATGGACATAGATGCTTGACTCTCGGATCGGATGATGACGATTCTTGCATCCTCTTGATCCTCTCGTCGATCCGTTCCTTTTCTTCTTCTTCCACAAGCTCCAAAAATCACTCCAAGTAGATCAAAATCACCTTGCAAGAGCTCCTCCCTCGTTTTCCCCCTTTTCTTCTCCTACAAGAAAGAACAAACAAGCATTAGGGTTCTATTCTCCACAAATTCGTAGCTCATATTTATATGCAAGATAGAGTGGCCAAATGACACATAAAACCTTCTTAAAACATGTTAGAAACACCCTCATATGTTTAATAACTAATGGGGGTAGTTTGGTAATGTTTCAAAGAGTTTTCAATGGGTTACAATGAGTTTCAGAAATCTCGTGTCGGAGGGGGTCGACCCTTGCTGAAACTGCACACAAAATGACCCAGGACAGAAATCTGCCCAGAAGGGGTCGACCCCTTCAGCTGCCAATGTTGTCTGCAATACAGATAGCCCAGGCCACAGGGGGGGTCGACCCCAGGGGTCGACCCCTCTGCTGAGGGATATGAAAAGTCATTTTTTAGCCATTTAAACCTATGCAAACCCAATGGTATTAATGCGACCAATGTCCCTTGATTCCAGATGACTAATTCCAATGGTTTGAACCTGCAAAATCATAGAAAAATCAAATTATTATTGATTTGAAAATCAAATGAACTTCTCTCTTGAAAATAGCATTCTAGAATGAATATTAACAATATGGCATGCAAATCAACCCGGAACACCATCATCTCAATTGCCATGATCTCAATAGTGAAAATGTGAGTTGAGGACATAAAAACTTGCACGTTCACAAGTCTACCAAATTGGCAAGTCAAACACATCACCCACATTAGTATAGCATTAAACCCAATAGCTTCAATCTTTAAACAACATGATCTTTCATCTTACAATAGCCACACTATTTGATCACCACAACCATTTCAAACTTCATAGCAAGTAGATTATGAGGTTCAAGTACATGAGAACATGAGGATCCATTCAAGCATGTATTTGGCTTTCCATTCACAACCAACAAAAACACTTCCACTAAATGACAAGGTTTTGATATGATGAACATGAATCTATCAATCAACCAAATATAGAAACATGGTAGCTCAACCGTTCAATCACTTTCTTGTATCTTTCATAATTTAAACACCAAAATGCTTCAATACCCAAATGTTAACAATCATGCCAAATGCAAAGTATGCACAATATCATGGAACCACATTCATTCAAATGGCATTCTTGTTGATTAAAAACTAACATTCATGAAGCATTATTTCACGAGGAGCATTGATATAAACAAGGGATCTTTTTGAATCATCCATACATTGAAATCACAATAACCCCATCAATAATATGCATGAACATACTTGAGCATGTGACAACCCTCAAAAGTCTCATGTGAACTCATGTGAAACATGAATGAAGCACATTAACCTTTTACCAAATCAAATGACCATGAGTCCAAGTAATGAGCAAGCATCATTAAAATCACATTCATCAAATTTCAAGTTATAAGGTTGAGGATATTTCAAGCCCAAAAATCTTAAAAGGAAAATGCATGAAAATACCCAACCAAGACTTTAAAAGTCTATTTGATGAAATGTATGAAACATAGTGGGAGTCGACATAAGGCAGTGAATGAGTTAACTCCCTTTTGCAAGAAGAGCTTCATTGATGGACTCCTTTAAGTTCCAAGCATGAGTCATGGATTTTGTTCCTACAAGCCAAGATAAATATAGCATTAGTTCCTTAAACACCAAGGATTCATATGACTTTCAAGAGTGAATCTTGAAGCCATCTTTCAACTCATCAATCACGATATACATATGTTGCTCAATGAAACACAAACACACACAAACATAATTATTTTGATATCATTGAAACGAAACACCAACTAGGGGATGCAACACTATCAATTCTAGAACTGTTTTTGTTCTATTTGATACTGGAGCTACTCATTCTTTCATGTCCTAAAAATTTACTGTCACCTTACATGAAAAACTTGTTTCTTTAAAAATTGAACTTGTCATATCCAAACCTTTAGGAGGAGGCACTGAGCTTAAACATTATTACCCTTCTAGTGAAGTATAGATTAGTGGCCATAACTTAGCCCCCGATTTGATATGCATAAACATAGAGGGATATGATATAATCTTAGGTGCTGACTGATTGGTCAAACATAATGCTAAGGTAGATTACAAGTGAGGAAGTTTAACCTTTGGTGAATTATGAAGCCCTGAATTTTCTTTCTCTAGAAATAACCATCCTAGACATTCATTTCACATCTCTGTCCTTCAATCTCAAAAAATGATGAACGAAGGGTATGTTGCCTTCTTGGCTTCTGTCATTATAACCAAACCCAAGAAATCTATTATGGAAGAAATCTCTATTGTTAGGGAATACCCTGATGTATTTCCTGAGGAGTTACTTGGTATACCACCTAAGAGAGAAGTGTCATTCTCACTCGACTTGATACCAGGAGCAACACCTGTTTCTTAGACACCTTATAGAATGTCACTTGCTGAGTTAACGGAACTAAAAGAGCAATTGATGGAATTATTAGAGAAAAGATTCATCAGGCCTAGTACATATCAAAAAGATTCATTAGGCCAAGTACGTCACCCTGGGGAGCACCCATTCTCATTGTGAAGAAGAAAGATGGAACTATGAGATTGTGTATTGATTATAGGCAGTTGAACCAATTGACTATCAAGAATAAATATCATTTTCCAATAATTGATTAATTATTTGATCAAATCTTTAGAGCTTATTATTTCTCTAAGATTGATCTCGGGTTAGGCTATTGCCAGCTAAAGATTAAGGAAGAAGATATATATAAGACAACATTTAGGAGTAGATATGGACACTATGAATTTATTATCATGCCTTTTGGGCTGACTAATGTACATGCAGCCTTTATGCAACTGATGAATAGTGTGTTCAGACAATATTTATATAAATTTGTGGTGGTATTTATTAATGATATACTGATCTACTCAAAGACCAAGGAAGAACATGAAGCACATTTGAGGATTGCTTTACATATATTAAAGGATAATCAATTGTATCCCAAATTGAGCAAATGTGAGTTTTGACAGGAGGAAGTTTCATTTCTTGGCCATGTGATTTCTAAAGAAGCTATTATTGTTGATACTTCATAGAAGTTGTACATAATTGTGAAAGGCCTACTAATGTGACTAAGATTTGAAGCTTTCTAGGATTGGCCGATTATTATAGAATATTCATTAAGGATTTCTCTAGAATTGCTATGCCATTGACTAGATTAACAAGAAAGAAAAATTCTTATGTATCAGTTGAAGAATGTGAAAAGAGTTTTCAAACTCTGAAGGAGCGCTTGACAGCCGTACATGTTCTTACTCTGCCCATTGAGGGAGGAGGATTTGAGGTATATGCTGATACTTCAGGAATTGGCTTAGGCTATGTACTAATGCAACAAGACAAAGTGATAGCCTATGCATCTAGGCAATTGAAGAACCATGAAAGAAACTATCTTGTACATGATCTGGAATTGACGGTTGTTGTCTTTGCCCTCAAAATATGGAGACATTATCTATATGGTGACTAGTTCATTGTCATTCTGACCATAAAAGTCTAAAATAATTTTTTTTTCTTATAAGGGACTCAACATGGGACAAAAGATGGTTAGAATATTTGAAGGACTTTGACTTTTCTATTCAGTATCATCCTGGAAAAGGTAATGCCATGGCTTATGCTTTTAGCAGGAATCTGATGGCTCTATTAGCAAGTTTGATGATTAGCGAGTGAGGTTTCTTAGAATAATTTGTAAGATTAAACTTAAATGTGGAGGAAAAAGAAAAGCGAGTCTTGATTGCCAATATTATAGTACAACCCGATATGCTTTCAGAGATTAAGGAGTATCAAGGTAATGATCCCCTACTAATTGAAACTAAGGAGAACTTGAATTAAAGACCTAATTTCCAACTGGCCAATGATGGAAGACTATTATTTTAATGAAGAACTTGTGTGCCTGATTATGTTGAAATCAAGAAAAAGATAATGGAAGAAGCGCACCAATCCAGGTATACCATTCATCTAAGAGCTACTAAAATATATCAAGACTTGAAAAGAACTTTTTGGTAACCAAACATGAAAAGAGAAGTAGCCAAATTTATGAGTCGTTGCGTGATATGTCAACAGGTGAAGGCAGAACATCTCTAATCTGCTAGTAATTTGAAGTTTATGGAGATACTAAAACAGAAGTGGGAAAGTATTGGTATGGATTTTATCATGGGATTGCCCAAGACTAGAGGAGGATTTGATGTAATCTGGATAATAGTGGACCACTTAAACAAATTTGCTCACTTTCTACCCATCACGAGTAAGTGGACAGTGGATATACTGCCAGCACTTTACATCAAGGAGATGGTAAGACTGGATGGAGTTCCTTCATCTGTAATTTTTGATAGAGATCCTATGTTTACTTCTCACTTTTGAAAAAGATTGTAATCATCTATGGGAACAAGATTAAATTTTAGTATAGCTTTTCACCCTTAAATAGATGGTCAGATAGAGAGAACCAATCGGATCATAGAGGATATGCTTTAAGCTTGCATGATAGATTTTGGTGGCAGTTGATATGAACATTTACCTTTGATTGAGTTCACATACAATAATAGCTACCGATCGAATATTAAAATGGCATCATTTGAAGCTGTGTAAGGTAGAAATTATAGATCACCCATATGTTGGTATGAGGTTGGAGAGAAGCAGTTATTAGGTCCTGATATGATTTAAAACACCACCAAGAATATCTAGATAATCAGGGATCGACTGAAAGTTGCTCAATCTCGACAGAAGAGTTATGCTGATAATAGAAGGACAAATCTAGAATTTCAAGTTGGGGACCATGTCTTCTTGAAGGTATCACCTACCCGAGGAATCTAAAGTTTTGGAGTCAAAGGGAAGCTAGGTCCAAGATTTATTGGCCCCTTTGAGATCCTTGATAGAGTTGGGAAAGTAACATACAGGTTGGCATCACCCCTTGTTGAACCTGTTCATTTTTTTGAGCTAATCGAGACTTAAGTGAACTAGAATTATTCCCAAACGAACGGTACCATGTTTACCATCCCTCGATAACCAAACCCGACTTAGGATTCGGGACAACTCGCCATGTCCCACGGCATCCCACAAGAGAAGTGGGGATCACCCCCGAACATTCAGAAAGTGGCATGGCGTCGGCAACTTTGCAACATCCAGGCCTGGCCCAGGATTCAAGATGGGTAGCCAGGTCACACCACGTGACAAAAAGGAGGGAGTGACTCCTGAAATGATTTCTACAAATGGTTCGACGCCCATAACTCCAACAATTGCGTCAAACTCAAGCTTCGGAATCAGTAGCAGGGTGCAGCCTGATCGTGATCGCATAGAAGACCGCGTCCTAGAACACGGCCCATGAGGAGACTGTTGATAGCCATTTTTAGCTTATAAGTTGGGTCTTTCTCTTATTCATCTTTCATGATGTCCCAAATTACCCATTATTTCGGAGTCTTCCTTGATCATATTTCGAGCCCATTTTAGTTCATTTCCCAGCCCATTAAGCCCTAGAGGTTATTTTCCACTATTTCCACATTTTTTGACCTATTTTCATGGTCACTGCCTATCGACTAACCGCATCCATTGAGCCACAGTCGTCTATCAAACCGCCTCTATCTTAAGTTTAGCCGACTGGCTATGACCAGGTCAGTCGAACCATGGTGTGCTCAGTCGACTAACCTGACCAGGTCTGTCAACCTATATGGCCAGGTTTGTCGACCGATCACCAAGTCTGTCAACCTATTTGGGCGGGTCTGTCGACCTATGGCATATCTGTCAACTGATTTTTGGCTTTCTCCCTTTGGCATGGTCACGGTCAGTTGCATGACCGCGTTCTACAGGTCACGGTCGCGCGATAGGCCGCGTTCTCAGTTAAAGTCTTGGTCGGCCTAGACTCTATCTTTTCCGGTCGAGGACGCCCTAGTGTCCTATTCTAAGCCTCCTACTCTGAGGACTTCGTGCCAGATCGGTTCCTAACCTTTCTAGGGGCCTTCTCTCATCATTATACCATGGATTTATCTCCCAAAATCTTATCTTTCTGGGATTTATCCTCCAACTCCGATCAAGGACTCCTAAGGTCTATAAATAGCCGCCTAGGGCCATGAGCTCGAGGGGAGGACATTTTTTGGATCTGGGGTGAGGCCATGCCGCGCTGCTACCTCTCTTCTTCGACCCCAAATCAGCCAAGGAAGTTCTAAGCCTTCCTCTTTTGGGTAATCTTTCTCTTTTCCGTCTTCTTCTCTGCACTATATTCTTTTATAGCACATCTCTTGCATGCATGCACATTTTTATATCTCTATTCTTCTATGTTTTTACTTCAATCATACACACAAACACACACACCTATATTTTGTTCCCTTCTACAGGGGTTAAAAACCCTCCCTAGTGCGTTCTTTCCCCTATTTTCATGTTTGCTTTCTATATGGGATTGATGCTACACACTTTCTTGTTTCTCATGGGTTTTTCTTTCCCTTGTTGTTTTGCTTCGTAGGATAGGCAAGCGTAGGACATGAGGCCCTTACTTTCTAGCTGACTGGAAGGCGAGGAGGAGCTGAGCCACAAGTTCCCGCATCTTCGTGTTGAACGCGGTAGCACAGAGGGCCACATTCTTGTTGTCGTGGTGAGTTGCACAACTATGTCCTGAGCCAGTAACCCTCTAGGCTATTCTCTGGCTATCTCTTATAGTTCCAAGGTACGCATCATTGTTAATAAGTTCTCTTCATTCTTATGCTATTAACCCTTGGTGGCAATCATGGTACGTTCTTCCCTTTCTTTGTCGCCCCTCCCCTTTTCTTAAATTACACTTACTTATTGCATTATCATTGTTCGGGGGCGCTTCTTTGCCTACACTTCTTTTCTGGCAATCACGGTGGTACCTCTAGTGCCCATCACACCGCTCTTGCTTTCCTACTATCCTTGTGTGTGTGTAGTTCTGTTTAAGTTGCATATCATTAGTTTTTCAATTTAATTTTTGTTATTTTCGGTTCTATCACTAATCGCGGTGCCCTCAAAGACCGCCTTCATCAAAATGCGGCCATTTGGAGACCGCGTTCATGTTCTGGAAGCCCAGGGGTAGCCCCTCAAGTACATCATCCTCTTGATTGTGTGATCTGCATCATGGCTTCTGATTGTGTTTTTTTCTTCATAGTCTTGCACTTCTGATTGTGTTTTTTTCTTCATAGTCCTGTATTTTTGTTCATCATACTCTTAGTTCTTTCATCTTATTTACATCCATCTTATCATATTTTCATATGATTACTTCATATCAATTTGCTAGTTTCTAGGCTAGATTTGCATGCACTCCGGTGCACATAGGTTCATGCATAGCATATCCTAGATGCATTCCTACCCCGATAGGTGATCCTCTCGGCCACATATTCCTCATGGTCGACTAGGTGATCTTACTTGGGGACCTCCGTAAGTCTCCGCGAGCCATGGATTCCCACACGGACGCCAAGCTGGTTGTATCGTTGCACCCCCTAGGTTTTGCATTTGCATTTGTGTGAGAGAGTTAACCTTAGGTCAACCCGGAGTTCAGGGCCCCTTTCCCTTTAGGATACCTATCTCTTGAGGTAATTTGTGCTTAATTAATTCATTAAATGGTCCATTAAAACTCTTAAAATAATTTAAGGATCATTCCAATGTGTTTGCCTCAGGTGAGATCCCTCGCATATTGTTTTTGTATGCCCTTTTTTGGGCCCCCTAATATAACACGGTTTGGTGGAAGACCGCAGTCAGTGGAGGCGGTTGTCTGCAAGACCGTGTCTACATCAGGTCCCTATTGTTATGTTTGTTTTACATTCTTGGGGTGTTCTTCACGCTTTTGTGTGTTATTTTTCCATCATTAAGTGCATTCCATCTGTGGTCACCTTTGTTTCATTGCATTGCATTCGCTATTGCATCTAGTCTTGTGTGCACCAGTCCGTTTCTTCTCATTTCCCAGAGCTTCGTCACTGTCATTCTGGGGACCGTGTCTGTTTTAAACATGCCACCTGTTCAGGCCGTGTTCCTATCTTGAATGTTTTTTGCCTGTTTTCCATAGACTTATCGCGGTCATCTAAATGATTGCTTTCTGTTAGACACGGTAGGTCTGAGAACCACGTTCACTCCCTTGGGTTTGCCTCTTCATCCCTCACACCCTCTTCCTTGGTTGTGTTTTACGCTAATTTTCCTGTATTTAGGTAAGTCTCCGCCTCTCTCATGGAGCACAACCTTAATTCCATGTATCCTCCTTATCAATCTTCTTACTAACCTGTGGAATCTTCTTCCCATATGGGCCCTTCTTCATGTGGTCCCTCTGACCCTTCTGATGAGCAATCAAATCTCATGGCCCACATATCTTGTCTTGTTCGACAAATGGACCTTGCTCAAGCCCAAAATTTTCTTGCAAATCATTTCAACGGGCCTTCCCATGTTGCTAATCTAATTGGTCCATATCATAATGCTCAATCTAGATCTGTGTATCCTTCTGCTCCCGGAATGGGTCCTTTCTCTTCTCAGTCCGGATCCTCCTACCTGGCCCATTATTTTACTCCTGGCCCAAATTCATAACCCTTTTCTCAAGTTGGCCCGCATTATTCTCAATCTCTCCCTACCCAGAGATGATTTCTCAGGCCCAATGCCAACTTGATGAGCTTCAACGGTGGATCGATCCTAAACCTTCTTTGAGTGTTCCGTTCGCATTCCAAAATCTCCGTCTTCCGCCACCTTCACAAATTCCTACTTATGATCGTTTATGGTAGGACCGGTGATCCCTGTGTGCACTTGAAGGAGTTTATTAATGAGTCGGCCCAGTTTTAGCACGACCGCTGCTTAATGTCTTATTTGTTCGGTCTATCATTAGAAGGCCCGGCTCGGGATTGGTTTTTCTCTCTGCCGCACGATCAAGTTGTGAATTTTAGGTTCTTGAAGAGAAATTCATCCAGCAATATCAAGATCAGGTTGGGCCTAAGTACTCTATTGTGGATTTGGCCCAAGAGAAGATGAAGCCCGATGAAGAGTTCTCTACCTTTGCTGATCGTTGGCGTCACATGGCCGCACAAGTCCCGGGGCATATTCCAAAGAAGAAGCAGATTAAGATCCTTATTTCTAATGCGACGCTCCAATATCGTTGTATCTTAGCCCTGAATGATATCACCTCCTGGCAACAACTTTATAGTCAAGCCTACTTCATTCGCCATCAACTTCAAAATTCCATTGACTCTGAGTTCCCTTAACCCCCTACATTCACGTATACCCCTCACCAGCCCTCCATGTGTTTGCCATCCACATATACCTCTTACCAATCCCCCACGAGTCTGCCATCCACGCATACCTCTCACCAATCCCCCATGAGTTAGCCCTCCTCCGCGTATCAATCTTCCACAAGACAACTTTTTGACATCCACAGTCAACCATCTGCCATCCACAGTCAGCCTTCCGCCTCCCCATATCTACATCTATCTCAAACCTCGGTCAAGGGAACACCAAACCCCGAGCAAGTGGATGTTGTCCACTACATACCTACCCATCCCACTCATCATGCGTCTTCACCTAGTCCCTTCGCTAGTCGCCATGCACCTCCGTCTCACTCTCCGCAAGCGTCTCCTCCATCCCATACCTCTCAGCACCCGCCTTACCTGAAGCAGGCTCGTTATCCTCCATTGTCGGAGTCTCTCTCAGATATCTTTAGTGCTTTGATGGCCACTCATGCATTGCAACTTCGTCCGATTGAGTCGTGCCGACCCGTGGTTGTAGACCTGCTCTAATATTGTGCATTTCATTGTCAGCAGGGGCATTTGGTTGAGGATTGCCACGAGTTTTGGGATTATGTTTATGATCTAGAAGCTAAGAAGAGGATCAATTGGCCTGCTATCCACAAAATTGTGTTGGATCTTCGTAGCAAGCAGCAGCGACAGCAAGCGCCGCCTAGGCAGCCGTCTCCATCATTACAAGACTAGGGGCACCCCTGCGATTCCTTATCTTGTGTTGCACCCGCTCCATCACCTACTCCATCACCTAGTCTATCATCTATCCCGTCATCTCCGTCGCCATCTCGATCATCGCATGTTCCATCACCTATCCCATCGCCATCTCAATTACCTCCACAAACCCAAACCTCTGCTTAGGCTAGTGCCTCCCCTTCCTCCTCCGCTCCCATTGTCACCATTACTTCCTCTCTCGACGCCGCTCGACGTGTCGTGTCGATACGTCAATGGTGGACACTACGACCCTTCACTTCATCCTATCCACCGTCGACACCATCTCCATTACCCATGTTGCCCTCATCATCGCCTTCATCGCTCTTTCCAGGACCACTTAACCCATGGCCATCATCTTCGCCACCTACCCTTCTGAGATCACCTAACTTGTTGCCTTCATCATCTTCACCTTTTCCACCTTCATCTCCCTCATCGCCCGAGCCTGAGCAAGCTACACCTTCACCTCTACTTTCACCTTCACCTACCCCCAAGCCTGTCATTACCATTCAACTGTCGCCGCTAAAAGCCACCATGGAATCCTCCACGCCATCCAAACCTTCTACCCCCACTTCACCATCTACTTCCGCCCCACGGAGCAGGTGCGCGTTGCCTATGGTGCCCCTTGGGTCTGGTCCCCACGGAGAGAATGAGCTGAGTCAAGATAGTTCAGTATCGATTGTGCATTTCAAGATTCATGATTTTATTTGCCGCATGCCAATTCGTGTCCTCATCTCCGTCTATGTTGGGGATGATAAGCATATACTTTTGATGATGGCTGCCAAGAAGACTTCTCTTGCACTAATGCCCGTTCCTTCAAAAGTGAGATCGGTGGCAGTCACATTGCTCGTCGGGCAATCTACTATTGATGCTCTCAATACCTCTCGCTCCATTGCTATTTAGATTACTGGTCAAGAGGGGTTTTCTACCCAAATTATGCTAACACACACGGCTGCCAGAAAAGTTATGGATTCTATGTTTAAGGGGCAACTTGCTGTATTATCGAATTTTTTGAAGGACATTCTGTGAATGTTATGCAATCTCTCTCGGTTTATCGGTAAGTCGGCCACGTCAATGCCGCGCCTTACTCTCTCGATGATTCATTCTGCTCAATTATCAAGGGGGTTATACTTCATGCCTGACCATCGAGTGGAGTTGCCAAATCTTATGCTCTTCACACCAGTCGACAAAACTCCATGGATTCATGTTATTCATTCTAAGGAGTTAGTTAGTATCAATTTCCTAGAAGCAACTGCCCCGAAAAAGCTGCATGTTCATGACTGGGCCAGGCCATCTGCCAGATGGGCCCAATTTGTAGATCTAAAATTAGACCTCCCCTAATTGATGATTTGAATAAGTGATGATTTAACAAGATATAGAACTAAAATCAATGATAAAAGGGGTGGTCACATGTAATAATGAAAATCCGTGATCGCCACTGAGGCCTACAACATGCCAAATAATATGAAGATCAAAATAAGGGCATGTTACATACCTCAGAAATTCAAGGAAGGCCAAGAGTTGGCCTGGGAATGAACGCACTATATCGTCCTAGCGCCTTCTCAAGATCGCGCTATATTCGTATGGCGCGATATCAGACAGAAAGCGGGATGAACTGGATTCGTTTCTTCCTTAGTCCAAGGCCGGCCAAAGTGCAAGGGCTCACGTATCAATCTTCTAGTGCCTGCAAACAATCATAAACAACAAAGAAAAGGCCTATTAGATCATGATTTATGTAGAATCCATCCCTATTCCTAATCAAAAGCATATAAGTGAAGGGCTAGATCACCTGGGGGTTTGGTGGTTTTTAAACCCTATGGAAGGGCCAAAAATAGGTTTGGTGTGTGTGTGAATGTGTGTATTTTGTAAAAGAAGTGTTTTTGAAATCAATATGCAATGTTATGCGAGGATTGAAATAAACGAATTGGGGAGAAAAAACTAAGAACGAGGAAGAACACAATATGCCCCAAAATACTCCCTTGGATGTGTGAGGAGCGAGGAATTATTGATTTGGAACGAAGAGCAGCCTCCTCCTCGTCAAGATCTCGAGTTACATCCCTTTAGAACGACGGCCAAGGGTCCAATTTATAGGAGAAGGATCAAGAACGAACCCTAGGTCGGAGTTCGATCCAATCGAATAACTTGGTGGCTCAAATCAAGGCAATCTTGCCGATTAATGAGGGGAAAAGACTCCTATTAGGATTAGGAACCTTCCTTTGGACAGAATATGATTGGAAACTTACCAAAATAAGGACCCAAACTGAAAAAAGATAGTCCGGGTCGGACTGGGTTTCTGACTGAGAACGCGCTACAATCGTATAGTGCGTTCTTCATGAACGCGCTATGACGATATAGCGCGACAATGATTGGCTCACCAAATGATTAAAAAAAGAATAAATACCCTTTGGACAGTCGTTTAATCAAATATTAAGTAAGAATAACAAACAGAGTGGATGCTGTAAAGATCAAATATCAAAAAATAACGACTGTTCAAATGATCATTCATTTAGGTCCATAACGCGCTATGAACAAGAAAGTGATGTGAGTGAATAGCGCGAGAATGTCAAATTCGAGACGAGATCCAAGGTACAGAAATTGAATTGTAGGGCCAAGAATAGGGAGATATCCCAGAAAATCAACCAATTATGAATCAATTGGGGCATTAACTAGGCGAACAAAGAAAATGCTCAACTTATCGGTCAAAAATGAGTGTCTACAGCCATCTGCCAGATGGGCCCACTATTTAAGAATAAAATATCACAAGCCAGGAGGTTCGAAGGTCAAAACCCAAGCTAAGCAGGTCCATTGCAAAGAGATTTCAACTAAGAAAAGACAGAGGCGCAAGTTCAAGGGCCATCCATTGTGCACTTAGGGGGTCACTGCTCCTTCTTCATGTTGCTCATCATTTCTTTTGCTTAGCTCCCACCCTTGGGTGGTGTATCTCCCCTCTTCCAATCCCGTGTCTGTCTCCCCTCTTCCTAGGTCCGTAAGCCCTCATTCCACTCCTTTTCATCGGGAGCCCCCGGATCTTCTTCACCTCACCAATTCTATGCCTCAGTCTAATTTCTCTTCCAATCCCGGTTGTCTTCTGATTCTTCCTCTTCTCTTCATCCGGGGTCTCCGGGTCTTTCTAGTCCTTCCTCTCTGCTACACCCCCGTTCTTCCGTAGATCTTCCTCTGTCTCTAGATTTTCCTCAGTCTTTTTTCTCATTTCCCAAAATCTTCGCTATCGTGTCCTTTTCTTCAGGAGCTTCCAAACTCTACCAATTCTCCTGAGTCTTGCCCAATTCCATTGGATTACTCTTTTCCTTTGCTTTTTCAATCCAATTGTTGTTCTTCTATTCCTTTTTTACCTCCCTCTTAGGGTTTTCACTCTTTATCGTGATATTTTCATGACTTTAGTCCACCTTGATATCAGTTAATCTCTGGTTCTTCTATAGACCGTTCCTTGTTATCAGGGTCCATGTGCCCTCGTGAGGGAGTTCTAGCCCTCACCTCCTTTTTTTTTACCCTTCTTCGTCCAGTTTGGTTATGCCTATCGCTCTTCCATGTCAAAGAATCTTCAAACCTTTGCTACCCTCTCCTTTTTCATCCTATCAAGCAAGGAATGCAAAGCTCGCTTATTGAAGCACTTCAGGATGCTGCTTCCACTCCATCGATCACAAGGTATCTTTTATTTTGCGTAAAAATATGCTATCATTTCTATTATTTATGTTGCCCTGCGCATGGTTATAATGCTGGTTCCTTAGCATGTTTGAGTGGTTTATAGGTCTTAGTTCGGTCAAGTTCAGTCAAAATCTAGCTCGCTTCTACAGCTCCTTAGGCTGATGATAACTCTACACCGGGAATCCGAATTCTCTCCCCGATCATTAAGGGTGACCGTTGAGCATGGGTTTTTCACTCACTACATGGCAAGCTATAACCGACTCCTCTTATACAACACCGTTTCTGCTTTGGCCATACTTTGGGTATGCACACAGTCCTTTTCTTTTCTCTGCTCGGCCGAGTGCGGGACAAGAGATGGACGGGTAAGATGACCAACCTAGGCGCTCCCTGACGAGAGGTCTCAAATAGGGGCAGTATCAATGACCCTTCAAAATATGAGCTTTCATGCAAATTCCAACCAGCAAGGGCTATTATAAATCAAAGCCAAATGAATAGAAAACTATAAAAATCAAAGGCATGGTAAGAGTGGCAGTATACTTCCTCGCGAGACGTCATAAGCCCGGTCATATGCGTGCCTAATAAGTGGGTCCAAAAAGTACAGACACAAAGCCTCGACGCAACAGGCTATATCTTTGAAGGGTAGCATCCTGGAAGGAAGTTGAATCCTGATATCTCCCATCCTACATAAAGCTTATCCTCAATTTTCTTCTGTTTCTCCCTCTTAGGCTGGGTTGTATCCCAAGTATGGCCTTAGTAGGGGCACTATTCTTTAGAGGCTGTTGGTTGTGGTGAGCCACCCACAAATGCACGCCCTACTCAGGGAAGTCTTTAATGGAAGGGGAAAGAACGATGAACCCCTTAGTTAGTAGTTTAAGCCCAGCTGGGTGTTGCAAATTGCTTGATTCTTACAAAAAATAAAAAAATAAAAAAATTGTTAAAAATTTAAAAAACATGTGTCTTTTCTTTCGCTTCTTTATTTTTCTGGCCATTGTCTATTTTTGAGAACAGATATAATTCATTTGTTAAAGTGTGCAGGTTGCAGGTCTTCAAGCTTTCCTTGCTATATATCTTTCGCTTTGCCTCTTGTTCGCATCTTTTAGTCTATCTCTTCTTCGATCTTTGCCCTTGATCTCTTCTAGAGTCCATGTCCTTATTCAGCTTTCATTCACCCATTTCTCCATGTCTCCATGAGAGGGCTTTGCCTTATGTTTATGAACCTAGTGGTTCTGCTTCGTCCAATCTTGGGTTTTGATTGAAGCATATTTGTCGTTTCTTTTGGTTGTCTCCGCCTTGTGTTTCTTGTCCCACCGAGTTTGCTATCCCACCGTATTACGTTTGCTGCCCCACCGTGTTTTCATAGTCCCACCATGCTTGTTGTTCGTTTGCCTATGATGCTCTATCTATTTCGTGATGTGGTATTATGTGGTTGCTTTGTTCATTGTTTTGTGGTTGTCTTATTTGAAAATCCATAAGAATATGAAATCCATCAAAAAAATCCAAAAATGTCATCTCACCTGCACAAGTAAGTCAGGTATAGCCATCAATTCCTCCTCCTTCTAGCATTACTATATGTTATCTCTACGCTATTATATTATCTCAAGGACTGGCTCACTACAAGAAAAATTAGAAATACCGACGGAATTTTTCGACGTAACTATTTTCATCGGAAATTCGTCAGAAACTTTACAAGTTTTTGACGAAAAATATTCTATCGAAAATCAGTTGGTAATTACCAACCGATTTCTGACCTATTTTTTAGAAATCTTTCTCTAAAAAGAGACAACTTTCAGACAGAATAAATTACGTCGAAATTCAGTCGATAATTACCCACAGCTATTTCCGACGAACAATAGTTGGTACTTTTTGACCGATTTTCGACCAATATTTTCCGTTGGAAATAAATATAATTATTAATTTCTAAATATAAATAGTTTCCGACAGAATAAAATCGATCGAAAAACGGTCGAAAAATACCGACGAATTTTAGACATACTATAATCGGTCAAAAAATGGTCGGCAATGATTTTAATTATTAATTATAGATTAAAAATATTTTTTGATGTAATAAATTCTGTCAAAAAAATAGTCAATAATTTACAACCGCTTCCCGGCCTATTTATTCCGTTAAAAATGATTATAATTATTAATATCAAAATATTAATAGTTTCCGACAGAACGTGTTCCGTCAGAAATAGGTCAGTAGTTTCTGACCGATTTTTGACCGATTATATTCCGTCGAAAACAATTATAATTATCAAGAGTACAAAAATGAAATATATCAGTTGTTTCCGACGGAATAGAATTCGGTTGGAAATATGTCAGAAAATTCCCACGTATTTCCCACCGAAAAGAATTCCGTCAAAACTTTCCGACGTAGTTCCCACCGATTTTGATTCTGTCGGAAACCCTTGAAATATTTCTCTACAATTAATTATGTTTAATGGTAATATGAGGTTCGCCGACTAGGTGATCTCTACCGGATCGGCCCTTCTCTGGTCCAGTACGGTACGCCCGAGTCACCACCGACTCGGGGTGCATTGATCATGTCTTCCCCTTCTTCTTTCTCCCTTTCTCCCCCTCTCTCTCTCTCTGACGGTGACTTTGCCCGACTCAGGCGATCCCAGGATGAGCAGCACCATATCGGACTTTGTCAGATACGATACAGTAAGCTCGAGCTGGACCGAGTCGACGAAGCACGATACAATATATAAATATATGAAATAAATAGTAGAAATAGATAGAAATATCAGTAGTTTCCGACGGAATAGAATTCGGTCAAAAATACGTCAAAAATTATCGACGTATTTTCGACCGAAATATATTCCGTCAAAAATTTCCAATGTATTTCTGACCGATTTCGATTCCATCGAAAACTCTAAAATATTTATCTACCCTTCCTATAACTAATTAATAGTATACTATAATTAATTATGTTTAATAATAATACGAGGTTCACCGACTAGGTGATCTGTACCGGATCGGCCCTTCTCTGGTCTGGTACGGTACGCCCGAGTTGTCACCGACTCGGTGTTCATCGATCATGTCTTCCCCTTCTTCTTCCTCCCTCTCCTCCCTCTCTCTCTCTCTCTCTCACGGAGACTTTGTCCGACACGGGTGATCCCGGGATGAGCAGCACCATATCGGGCTTCCTTAGATACGACACGGTAAGCCCAAGTCGGACCGAGTCGATGAATCATGATACAATATATAAATATATGTAATAAATAACATAAATAGATATAAATATATCAGTGGTTTCCGATGGAATCAAATTCGGTCAGAAATACGTTAGAAAGTTTTGACGTATTTTCGACCGAAAAACATTCCGTTGAAAATTTTTGACGTAGTTCCGACTGATTTTGATTCCATCGGAAACCCCTGAAATATTTCTATGCCAATTAATAGTATACTAGAATTAATTATGTTTAATCGTAGTACGAGGTTCACCGACTAGGTGATCCGTACCGAATCGGCCCATCTCTGATCCGGTACGGTGCGCTTGAGTCGCCATCGACTCAGCGTGCATCGGTCATGTCTTCCTCTTCTTCTTTCTCCCTTCCTCCCCCCCTCTCTCTCTCTCTTACGGTGACTTTGCCCGACTCAGGCGATCCTAGGATGAGCAGCACCGTATCGGGCTTTCTTAGATACGATACGGTACATCCGAGCAAGACCGAGTCGATGAAGCATGATATAATATATAAATATATCTAATAAATAATAAAAATAGGTAGAAATATATCAGCGGTTTCTGACAGAATAGATTTCAGTCAGAAATATGCCAGAAATTACCGACGTATTTCCGACCGAAATGCATTCTGTTGAAAATTTTTGACGTATTTTCGACCGATTTTGATTCGTCGAAAAACCCTGAAATATTTATCTACCCTTCCTATAATTAATTAATAGTATACTATAATTAATTATGTTTAATCATAATACGAGAATCACCGACTATGTGATCCGTACCAGATCGGCCCTTCTCTGATCTGGTACGGTACGCCTAAGTCGCCACCGACTCGGCCTGCATCGATCATGTCTTCCACTTCTTCTTTCTCCCTTCCTCCCTTTCCTCCCTCTCTCTCTCTCTCATGGTGACTTTGCCTGACTCTGGCGATCCCAGGATGAGCAAGACCATATCGGGCTTTCTCAGATATGATACGGTACGTCCGAGCCAGACCGAGTCAACGAAGCACGATACAATATATAAATATATGTAATAAATAGCAGAAATAGATAGAAATATATCAGCAATCTGAGCATAATTATGACTTGCAGCCTATTGATGCAAACTTTATCCTTCTTGAAGAAGCAAAAAGTCTACAATCTGATAGACTTATGCAGCAGGAATGTTTTTGGAGGCAACAATCTGGAGTAAAATGGCTACTTGAAGGGGATAGAAACACAAAGTTTTTCCATATGTCTACTACTGCAAAAAGACGAAAAAACAAAATTACACATTTAAGAACTTCTGATGGGAATTTATCCTCTGATCATGAGGTCATGAAAAGAATAGCTATCTCTCATTTTCAGACTGCCTTTTCTACACAGGATCATTACACTGATTATAATTTTTTAAGCTACATCCCTGCTTTAGTAAACCAGGAGGAAAATGATAGTCTGTGTGCAATGCCTACTGATTCAGAAATTCAAGAGACAGTTTTTAGTTTATCAGCTGATAGTGCCCCGGGGCCTGATGGTTTCTCTGGAGTTTTCTTTCAAAAGGTATGGAATACAATTGGTTCTCTTGTCATTAGTGCTGTGAAGGAAGCTTTCTCTTCCAAGAATTCTTTGCCTCGAAGTGTTACCTCCACCCTGATTGCTCTAATCCCAAAAAAGCATAATGCTGTGGACATTACTGATTTTAGGCCGATTAGCCTTTGCAACTTCTTCTACAAGATTATTTCATCTCTTCTAAATAAAAGATTGGCTTCCATTCTGCCAAAAATTATCTCTCTTGAGTAGTCTGCTTTTGTGAAAGGGAGACAGATTATTGAAAATACTGCCTTGGCCCAAGAGCTTTCCCTAGAATTGGGTAGAAAAACAAGATGTTCGAATGTTATGTTGAAGCTTGATATGGCAAAAGCATATGACAGATTGGAATGGGATTTCTTATATGCTGTTATGCACAGATTTGGTTTCAGTAATAACTTCATTATGCTTATTGATAAATTGCTCAATAACTGCTGGTTTTCTATCTTATTGAATGGAGATAGTGTTGGTTTTTTTAAATCCTCAAGAGGTATTCGCCAAGGTGACCCTATTGCTCCATCCTTATTTATTATTGCAGAGGAAGCATTGAGCAGATCTCTTGGAGAGGCTTTTATCAGCAATCATATTGAATGGTTCACTGGCATTCAGAGATGCCCAAATATATCTCATCTTTTGTTTGTAGATGATACTTTGATTTTCTGCAAAGCCTCCTCCAAGTCTATAAGGAACCTGCTTAAGATCCTCCATACTTATGAAAAAGCTTCTGGTCAGCTTATCAATGTCAGCAAGAGTGGCTTTCTAATTCATCCAAAGTTGCACTGCTCTGTTTCACAGCGAATTCAGAATATCACTGGTTTTTCAAGACTGTCCTTCCCCCATAAATACCTTGGCATTCCTTTGGTGATTGGCAGGACAAAAAAGATTTAATTCGCAGGGATTATTGCTGCTATTCAAAAGCGTATAGATGGGTGGAAGGCAAGTTTATTATCTCAAGGTGCCAGATTAATTCTTGTTAGACATGTTCTTTCTTCCATACCTATATACAGACTGTTCTCCAGTCCTTTGCATATTGGTATACATAACTTGATTGAACAGGCCTGTGTAAATTTTTTCTGGGGCTCTTCTACCTTTGGCAAAAAGAGGCATTGGAAATCTTGGAAATCCTTATGTAGGCCCATTTCAAAGGGTGGCCTTGGTATTATGTCACTGAGATCCATGGAAATTGCTCTTCGGACAAAAATGTTGTGGCAGGCTATTCATACTACTTCCTTATGGGCTTCTTATTTCAAAGCAAAGTATATGTATCAATGCCATCTTCGAGACATTCAATTCAAAAACATGAAGGGTTTTGCTAGAAGAAGTTGGCTTAAGGCAAAGGATATTATTATTCAGTATAAGCAGGTTATTATTGGTGATGGTTTAAACACTAATTTTTGGCATGATAAATGGCTGGGTCAGCTATGTCTGAATTCTTACATACCAAATGACATAATTCCAAATTCAAATGTTTCAGTGAGAGCTACTGTTCAACAACCTACTGCTGTTGAATCCGACCTGATTGAGGAATGTTTCCCTTGCAATATAAAGCAAGCTATAAAGGCAGTGAAATTTAATCAGGAAAATGATTTGGGAGTTTGGACTATCTCCTCATCTGGACAGTGTACTGTATCCTCTATTTATAAATGTATGGTAAACAGTCACTCCCATTCTGTTTTCCCTTGGACCCGGCTGTGGTCAAATTGGCTTCCTACTAAAATATCAATCCATATTTGGAAAATTTTGAATAATTGCATTCCGACTTATGCAAATATTCAGAGAATTGGCATTGGTCTTTGTTCTAAATGTTCTTGCTGTTTGACTCCTCAAGTGGAAGACCTTAATCACCTTTTTATTGACAGTGAATTGGCTGGGCACATTTGGACTGCAATCAAAGCTATTGGTATTCATATTGAAGGCAGAACAATTAAGGAATTGCTTCTGAATTCTTTTCTTCATCTTCAGGTGGGAACATCATTTAGTCTATTTAGCTTTGCAACTATTGGCTTTGCATTATGGGAGATTTGGAATTCCAGGAATTCAGTTAGATATGAGGACAAAGTTTTATCAAAATTCAATATCCTCCATCAAATCATCTATCAAGCTAAAAGAGTTTCCTCTGCTGCTGTTCTTAAAGAACCGAAGGTTTCTAACATGAACATTTTGAATGATCTGGATATTAAAACTAAACCCTTGTGCAGTCAACCGCCTAAGATTGTAAAATGGTTATGTCCTCTGTGGCCATCTCTTAAGTTAAATACTGATGGGGCATATAAACAGTCTGGTGATTCTGGAGGAGGTGGGATTATCAAGGACTCAAGAGGCAAGGTCATCCTTGCATTTTCACACTTTTATGGACATTCTAGCAGTTTAATTGCTGAAGCCCGTGCTCTTCTTGATGGCATTTATTATCTGCATACTGTTGAATCCGGACCAGTTAAAATTGAATGTGATTCCTTCACTCTTGTCAGAACTATTAACAAGGAAATCACATGTCCTTGGTCAATTCTCAGCTATGTCAGGGATATCCGGAACAATATACCTCAGCATACTTCTGTTTCTCATATCTACAGAGAAGCCAACACTGCAGCAGACTTACTTGCTTCCGTAGCTTGCTCTAATAAATGTAATTCTTTTTATTTATATAGTGAGCTCCCTTCTATTATAAAAGGTGTTGCTCGGCTGGACTCACTAGGCTTGCCTAGTATTAGATTGATGTAACTCCTTATTCATTCTTAATGAAATTTTTGCCTCCTAGTGGTCTGATGGTGGAGTGACTTTCTCCTTACCTCTGGTAAGGGGTGCACTCTCCCATTGACCTCTAGGCTAGGTTTCTATTGAAAAAAAAGATAGAAATATATCAGCGGTTTTCGATGGAATAGAATTCAGTCAGAAATACATCAGAAATTACCGACGTATTATCGACAGAAATGCATTTCGTCAAAACTTTTTGACGTATTTTCGACTGATTTTGATTCCCTCAGAAAACCCTGAAATATTTATCTACCCTTCCTATAATTAATTAATAGTATATTACAATTAATTATGTTTAATCATAATACGAGGTTTGCCAACTATGTGATCCATACCGGATCGGCCCTTTCAGATAGGACAATGCAATCTATCGTTCAGATGTGTTGGAAGGCTCCAGATCCAATGTACGATGGCCACTGATTGGCCTACTAATGAAGCTCACGCTGCCTCACGTGACTGCTTCTTCTCCAAGGCAAAAGGATAATGGATAACACCTTTTTCTAACGTGACTGCTTCTTCTCCAAGGCAAAAGGATAATGGATAACACCTTTTTCTAGGGGTTTTTTTAATTGGTCTAGGTGTAAAGAGTGAATATATATCCTATCCTAGGATGTTTCAAGAACCCAAGGCACGTACCTAGGATAACACGCCAATGATTGGACTTCAGATTTTGAACCCAATGTGGGACCCACTGCCCACTCTTGAAGTTCGCAGGTTTGCTATCGTGATGAGTCAACTTGGCCTTGATACCAAGTCGACTTGTCCTTTGGACTCTGGAAGAATTAACCTTCTGGCATGTTGTGAGTCGACTTGGTGAAGAGACCAAGTCGACTTGCTCTTCGAGTTCTGCAATATCTAGGCTTTTGTTAAGCTGTGAGTTGACTTGGTGAAGGGACCAAGTCGACTTGATCTTGAATTCTGTAATATCCAAGCTCTTAATTGAATGTTTGAGAAGAGCAGAGCTCAGATCAAACGGGGTCGACTCCAGGGGTTGACCCTCTGACTACGAAATCCTTGTTTCTCTAATGGCTAATGCTTCTAGCTGCTGGTGGCTGTTGTTGGCATTTGCTTTTGTTACAGCAGGTGCTGCTTGCATGCTGCTGGCCGGTATATGAGATCAGTAGGCTTGCACTAGCAACATTTCATCGAACAATTGCTAGTTGCTGAATTTTGTTGCTAGCTGATGCTGCTATTGTTGCTTGGCCTTTCTCTGTGGATTTGGGGTGTTGACCTTGCTTGGCATCAGCTGCTGAACAAACTTGAATATCGGTCGACCAGGGGCTCTTGTCTTCTGCTGATATCTGTCGACTGAAGTTAATATCTGTCGACTGATTTTGTGATCTTCTGCCTATTCTTCCTCAACGCAGCCAATTGAACAGGCCCTCACCAAGTCGACTCGGAAGCCTTTCAAGTCGACTTGGTCCAGGCAGATAGAACTATATGTTCTGTTCAAGACCTGAGAAAGTCGACTCAGAGAATGGGACAAGTCGACTTGCGTTGTTAACCAGAATAGCCATCTATCCAGACCTTGCAGCAAGTCGACCTAGACGCCTGAGCAAGTCGACTTGCGTTGGACGTGATCTTGAGCGAACCAAAAATTGGATCCATTTTGGCACGAGATCCGATACCCAATTGTTGGATCCGTTAGAGTATGAGGTAGAAGGTTCCAAAGGCGGGAATTTCCAACTTATCCTAACAACTTTTTGGTACAGTGAGTCAGCGTTTTAAGCTGTGTGTCAGCGTTTGTAAGGTGTGTATCAGCAGATTTTTAGGGGTGTGATCCCTTATTCTGGTGCTTGGCACTAGTGAAGTCTCACTCAGATTGAGTGGGGGGTGGACGTAGGTCTCAGGGTAGAGATCGAACCACCTTAAAAATCATATGTCCATTGTGTGGTTTGCGTGCCGTGTGATTGCTATCTTGCTCCATTAGATGCATGCATACTATAGGATACTAGGGATATTGACGTCTGATAAATGTGTATCCTCACGTCAAAAGGTCTGTACTAGATCATTGAAGTAGAATGGTTAACCATACTGAGTAACAGGGGACTCTGTCCTGTAAAAACTATGTTTCCTTATGTAAAAAGATGTGTGCTAGACCTGAATGCTCATGAAAAGAAAAGAAAAAGAAAATATGGTGAAAAGAAAATACTGAAAGATGAAATAGGAGTGTGCGGACCATGTAGCCCGCCGGTTTAACAGACTAGTTGGTACACTGGGAGATGTTTCAACTCATACTTCACTGCTTCAGATACGGCTACATAATGAGCTACAAAGATTAGAAAATCAAGCCAGGCAAGGAAATACTCATCATTGGGAATCAATTGCTGAGATTCATAAAGTCAGGCTTTCGTATGCACATTTGGTTGAAAAGATGGAGGAGTTGGAGAAAGATTATGCTTTTCTTCTTCACCATTCAACTGAGCTCCGAGCAGAATTTAACAACATGTCGAAGCTAGGACATGAACAAACAAGTATGGCTGAGAGTTCTTATCGACCTTCCACATCAGCTCAAGCTTCAGACCTGCCACCAAAATTGGACCAATGTGTCCGACATGTCTCGGCTGGCCTCCACAGTTTGTCAGATACTTTGGACTACAGATTCAAAACTCTAGAAAGAACTGTTAAAGCCCAATTAGAGCACCTGGCATAGCGATTGGATGCAATTGAAGCCAGACTGTCTGCAGACCGTTCAATTGACCCGTTGACTCACAACTTGACCCAGATCTGAGCACCTAATGCTCAATCTGAACACCCTACTACCAAAGTAGGAATCAATACATATGTAATGAATAGAAATGAAAGAAATAAAAAAAAGTTTGAATGAAATGCAGATCGAGTAAAGAGTATCCCCCAATGATTTGAATGTCTCGATCTGATGAAGAGCTTCTACTGCCACTTTGATTCTTCAGTTCTGATCATCAATGGGCTTGGACTCTACAGTGAGGCTTGGATCTTAGCTAGACTTGATTGCTTTCGAATGGAACTTCTCAGACTTTCTTCAAGCGAGCTGAACCTATGCCTTGACCTTTGAACCGGTAGGATAAAAAAAATGAGATGGGTCTTCTGGGCTTGGCTTCTCTATCCTTCAATCGACCTCCATCTCTGGTTTGAATCCTTCTCACAGCTTTCCTTCCTTCCTCTTCTTGGGTACGCACACTTCCTAGGTTGCTCCCACTTCTTTCCTACTTATTTTGTCTCTTGTTGCCTCTTTTTCTCTTGGTTGTTTTTCAACAGATCATAAACCTTCCTTGTTTTAGGCATTCTGTTAAGGATAGAATCCTTTGAGCGTAAACCTGCCTTTTCTATGCATTCTGTTAGGGATAGAATTCATGGATCCTCACAAGAATTGAAATCTGTTAGAATAATATGGACTTTCTCACCTTTGGAAACTTCCTATCTTGTACCTTAATAGATCAAATGGTTGGGCATCGTATCTTGTGCCAAAATGGATCCCTTTTCGGGTCCGCTCAAGATCGGGTCCGACGAAAGTCAACTTGCTCAGGCGTCCGGGTCGACTTGCAGCAAGGCCTGGACATACGGCTATACTGGTTAACAGTGCAAGTTGACTTGCTCAGGTTCTGAACAGAACAGACAGTTCTGTCTGTCGGGACCAAGTCAGCTTGCAAAGCTTTCGAGTTGACTTGGTGAGGGCCTGATCAGTTGGCTGGGTTTTGGAAGCAGCTTTTGGTCGACTTGTTCCCTGAACAAGTTGACTTTCTCTTCTTTCTTTCTTCTTCTGATCTATTTTCACCCGGGCTTCAAGTCGACTTTCTCTGTTCTTGGGATGTCTTGTTCTTTTTATCTTGTGAACTTAGAGAAATTAGAATTTTGCATTATAATCCATGTTTTATCAGAGGAAGGAGGGTCCAGAGGTTCCGGAGAAGGAAGATGGACAGAAGGAAGGGCACGATGCCCTAGGAGAGGAGAAAGATCTAGAGATAGAAGTTAGTCCGGAGGTTCCGGAGGCAGGAGATGAGGAGGGACGCGATGTCCCGGTAAGTCCGGAGGTTCTGGAGGGGGAGAATTGGAGAGGATGCAACAGCCCAGAGATTGATGGTGGTGAAAATAAGAAGGGGGGTGATGTCTCAGGGAGAGGGGGAGAGAAAACAGATGAGGAGGATCTGGAGGTTTCGGAAGACGGGGATGGTGCGGGCTCGGAAACCAAAGAAAGAAGGATAAATGCAAATGCATGAAATTCAATGAATGTGATGGATGCATGGAATGCAAAGGATGCAAGGAGTGCAAGGAAGGAAGTCTCCTTCTGACCCCGTGAGTGGCCCATGTAGAGGGAATTGTGGTGGATAGAAATGAGGGTGAAATAAAATAACGGGTGAATGAATTGGTGGAATGCCCTTTAGCAAAAGAAGGTCCGCCCCTCCATGGCGAAGAACGTGCCTGGCCAGACGGCCCAATGGATAAAGTCAATGCCAGACTGCTCTCATCAATAGTAGAATGTGTTATAGTAATGCATGAAGCGATCCCCTTAAAAAGTTGTATAATGATGGATCGAGGGGTAATGAGAGCGTCAAAAGAATATTTACCAATGAGTAAAGTGATTTTGACAATGGCATTGGGCCGACATGGCATCAAATCTTGAGAATTTTTCATGGTCAGCTTCGGTGGAGACTTTTTAATAATGCCCTGCGCAAGAACATGGGTCGGCATCCGGAAAATAAAATCTTGACTCTTGAACAATATAGTTGTGACCAAAGCCTTCTTGCCCAACTCTTGAATGTCCTCAGCATAAACACTTGTAGAAATACACCCACTCTGAGTGGTAGAGGAAGGTGAGGTGGATGTGGTAGGCTCAATGGATGGTGGAGGTTTAATAGAAAGAGTTGGTGGAAGGGTAAGTGGAGGGGTAAGTAGAAGCGGAGGTTGAAACACATCGAGCTTCTCCCCTTGCTAGGAAGAGGACGGGGTTGGTTCGAGTGCAAAAAGGAGTGGATCCTGCTCAGGATTAGCCACTGGTGTGAGAAAAGAGTTAAGTGGAGGGAAAGGCAAGCCTGGATATGGGGTTAAAAAGGGAATGGAGGCCTTAGGCGGCGGTAATGGAGGATTACTTGGTTTGGAACAAGGTATAGCGGGAGGTTCGGCGGAGGCCGGTGGAGTAGAGGTTAATGGAAACTCGGCGGAGGCCCGTGGAGTGGAAGCTGATGATGTGGTAATTGGAGGTGTAGAAGAGGGAGGTTTGGTGCGCAAGAAGTGTCAAATTTTGGGGCGGGAAGTGTTAGGGGTTGTTGGAGTCTCATGATGCACCGGCATGGGAAATTGGAGAATTGACCCATCGTCATAACACCAATTGGGCTCATAGACGGGGTTTAGGATTGTGGCTTCATCCTGAGCAGGTGGTTCATCGGGCGGTAATGGAGGGAGAGGAAAGCGAAGGGAACTCGGAGTGGGTGCATCTTGAACACCCTCACCTTCATGTGCCGTCTCCAATTCTTCGCCATCAACAAAATCAAGTGGACGCCGTAGTGGAGGTGTAATGATGGGTGATGGAATAGTGTAAGGGGTATAATTTTACAGAGGGCTTTGTGAATGTGGAGGCGGAGGTCCATATGAATGAGTGGGATGGATGAGTGGAGGGTGGACGGCATCCACTTGATCATCAAAGCTTGTGAAAGTTTCTTGCTCACATACGTTATTGATGACATTGTCATATCTCCTTTCCTTCCGATCTTGCTCCATCTTGGTGATGTTGTTCATGAAAGCGTGATAAGGATCGACTGAAGAAGGGGGAGGAGGAGTGGGCCGCGGGCTCATGACCCTCTTCAATTGTTCCTCCATTGAAGTGACTTTATCAAGGAGAGCTTGTTGGAGGGGTGTAATATGAATAACAGAGGGTTGGCATGGCGGCCTAGGAGGGGCAGCTTGATGTGAAGGCCGTAGAGGGGGGTTAATGGGCCGGCTCATAAAAGTACCCAGACGGGCCAGGTTGCAAGGAATGTGTGGGCCTTGAGGTCGTGAAGGAGGGGGAGTAGAAGGAGGCGGGTGATGGATTCCCCGAGGAGTATGTGTAGAAGAAGGCAGAGACGGGTGATGGAGCACCCGAGCGGGAGCGTGAATAGAAGAAGGCGGCGGGTGATGGGCCACCCGAGTGGGGATAGAAGGAGGATGAGAAGGAGAAGATGCACACTCAACAATAGCCTTAAGGGCTTGGATTTGTTGAGGGGTAAGATGACCTAATGCATGTAACACTTGGGAGACCTTCTCATCATGTGGAGAAGATGGTCCCGGGGGAATAGTGGCTCGCGATTGATGTAAGGGACCATAAGATTGAAAATTACCCATAGGTCGAGCAAAATGATGAGAATGAGGATGTGGTCCCTTGGAAAAATTGTGGTGAGAGTTATGAAATTGATGAATATAAGAAGAAGTGCTAGGTTGATCATCCTCCTGAATGCATAAGTGGTTAGACATGTTGGTTTGATTGTCAAAGTGAAACATTATGTAAACAAATAATATTCAATCAAGGCAATTGCAAAGATGTCAAACAAGTTGGATGTTTACGCTTGAGTTTTTTTTTTGAACCTTGGTGAATTAGATGATTTTGACAAAATTTGATATGATTCACACAAGGTAGGAACCTAGTTTCAATGTGGGTTTGCTTCAATGCCAACTAAGTACACTCTCTCACCACGTATTGGCCAACTAAACCCAGGGAACTTCAAGGTACAACCTGTACGGTGTCCGTGAGGGAATCCACAGAGGCGGGGACTTATGGAGGCTTGGTTTAGGAATTTTTGATCTAAAGAGATGGAGTGCTCAATGAAGGGTGCTTCCTTCACCAAGAGGGGGTATGATCTCCTAGAAAGTGTGGGGAGAGGAGGTCTCCCAAGTCAAATGCTCTAGATGCAATACTAATGCAAAAGAATGGAAATATGGATGTATGAACAATAATATGTAAAGATAATACAAAACAAATCACAGAATAAGGGAATTCTGTGAAATCACAGAGAATGGGCGACTGTCACAGTGGGTGCCAAATCAAGAATTGGCGTCCACTATCTGGCCACTCTTTCCCATTTTTTTATAACAAAAATATAAACGCGTCTAACCTCTCAGACGCGTTTAAAATTTTTCTCTTTTTTTTTTGGAAAAGCGCTTGTCGTAGTGGGCGCTAATTCAGGAAATAGCGCCCACTGTGTGGACGCAAATTCTCTGTTCACAGAAACTGCTCCCACGGCCAGAAAGCTATAAAAAATGAAGATACCAATAGAAGAAGAGGGAAAAACACTCACAACCACATGGCATAACTCATGGCAATCAATAGGAATATGAAATAAAGCATGACAAGCTCCACATTGTTTTTAGAGGTGGATGGATAAAATAAAGGAAATTCCAAATCTAATGAAATTAACAATCCAAGTGGGAGGGGGTGTGCACGCGGTGCACAAATGATGAAAAATGAAAATAAAGAGTGCTACGAGGAGCACAAAAGGAGGTGGCACACGTGGGTGCCGAGTGGGGAAGGGTAATCAAAAGAAAAACAAAAGTGGCCCCACCGTGATCGCCAATATGTAGATCTATGGAAAATCCACTAAGATTAAATCAAAGGGAATAAATATATGGATCATAAATAGAACGGGGAAGAGAGGAAAGGAAGCAAAAGAGCATGCGTGGATGCTATAAGGAGGGTGATCGCCAGAGGGGTTACCTCAAAAGAATATAACAATAAAGTGAAGGAGAGATCGTGAATAAATACCTTGAAGTGCGGGGGATTGTGAGTATCACCTTCTCTTCCAATCGGCCGACCGATGAAGAGAGTTCTTCTTATTTGATTACCCTTGCAAAATTAACAAACCAACAAGAAAAAGATATTGATTAGAGATCAAGTGTGTAGTATCAAATCTCATATATGAATAAATAATGAAATCATGGAAAAGAACACACCTTGTTGGTGTTAGTTTTAAACCCCTATGCAAAAGGGTAGGGCAAAGTATCATGAATGAAAATAAGAGTGTGCAAGTGTTGCACAAAGGGAGGTGTGCTAGAGTGCACAAAATGGAGATCTCAATATTTAGATGAAAAGAAATAAGAGAAAGAGGTAGAACCATGATGCTTGCAATGCTAGATTGAAATAAAAATAAGAGAAGAGAGAAAGAAAGGCTTATTGGTTAAATCCTCCATAGGGGGCTCCAAATCGTCAAGGGAGGAAGATGATCTCCAAGGATGAAGCTTTAAGCACATGGGAGACCTCTTCCTTGAGCCTTCAAACCGGCAGCACCTCCCCTTAGTCAATTGTTAATGCCTTTAACACAAGAGAGAGGGGTCCTATTTATAGAGCTGAAATTCGGAGTTTAATCCAAGGGAAATTAGGAAATCCAGTTTTAATTGAATATGGATGGAGATATATGTTGCCCAAGTGTCCTCCCAGCCTTAGAAATCCTTAGGACCCTTTCCCAAGTGGAAGAGGACCTTAAAATAGAGAAAGAAGGAGGTTCTGGCCAGATTCGAAACTTTGTAGAAATGGGCGACCACTCAATGGTCGCCAATTAAACTAACGCCAGACTGAAATGTCGCTAATTCTGAGGCATTTTAGGAAGGATTAAGACTTTCCAAAATTAGAAAAGAATTGGTGCCCATGAGACGGTCGCCAATTAGGAATTAATACGAATTTTAGACTTAGTTAAATGCTCAAAATAAGGCAATGATGAACGCGTCTAGGGTCCTAGACGCGTTCAACAACAAGTGTCAACTCGAACGGACGCCCTTTCTTGAATATTTTGGAAATTAGAAAAGGAAGTCGCGTCCGGATGGTCAGACGCGTTCATGAATTTCATGAATTTTTGGTAATTATTCAAAGATAAAATGAGAATTAAAGTCAATAAGATGGTCGCCCATTAAAGAATAAGCGGTTGTGTAGAAGGGCGTTAATTCTTCACGGCGGCGAAGGAAAGGTATAGGCGACGAAGGGCCAGCCGTAGTTGCAAGGACGTGTCTGATTTGTCAGACGCATTTAAAAAAATTAGCGCCCCTCGATAAGGCGTTAATTATATAATTAACATGGATAATAGAAGACGTGTCCAGGGACCATGACGCGTTAAAGAAAATGCGCCCTTCCAGACGGACGCGTTCATGATTTATTTCTAGGCCAAAAATAGGAGAAAAATAAGAACGCGACCGGTGCCCTGGACGCGACTTTGAAAAGGTCGACACCCCAATTTGATGCATCAACTCAGAAGAAATGGCGACAATTCAAAGAGGCGCTTATTCTTTCAGAAAAGAATTGGCGACCAAGGGGCTGTCGCTAATTCAGAAGAGTTCCTAAAAATTGGAGAAAAGCTCATGAAAAATAAAAAAAATAGGAAAAATAGGGAAAGGCTGAATTTTCAATAAAAATGGGGAAAATCACTCAAATAAGTCGATTTGAGGGTCTAATCGGGGCATCGCAATGCAATAGGAGATATGCTCAAAATGATGTCAAATTTGGCGTGTCTACAGCGGCCCCGTCTTGGCGTCTGCTTTGCAAGGGATTGAGACGAAGTGGAATGAACTGAAAAGTAGATGCCAAGGTGTGATGAGACACGCGTTTAACATCACTTGATAAGAATTGAATCAAAAGCTCGAGATGAGACAATCCTGGGGAGATTCGGTGAAAGCAAAAATTGTTTGGATAAAGGAGGAATGTGCACGCAGGCACGGAGGAAATAAAAGAGAGCGATCAACTTTCGATGCGGTAGAAGTACCCCAGGTCACAAACCTATAGGTTTCACCATTGGAGAGCGGTTACCAGCTAATGTGGACGTGCTGCAGCCAAGGTGGATCAAAGGAAAAGGAATTGAAATAAGAGGATAGAAATTCAAACAAGGGAGTTTTCAAGGAAGCAGCCCAAAACGGCAACAAGGCGAACTAAGGACACAATTTAACATGGAATATCTCATATCTTGAAAATTGGTGATCAATTGACCTTCAAAATGAGTTATTAGAATGACTTTCCCAAAGTTAATTCAAAGCCCTACATGGATGCATGCTGGGTTTAAAGGAAAAAATAAAATAAATTAAAATAGAAGCTAATCAAGGATAATATTGTTAAGCTGCCCAGACTGAGTCAAGAAACTGATTTGTGAGCTGATACTAAGTCGAAGCTCGTTTATCCACGCACCAACTCATAAAAGGGAACCATCGTCCCCAGTCTTGGACGGCTCAACGGCCTATCCGTGCGACTAAGATCCTTCCATATTTTTGATGAAGGGGAACTCAAATTCCAGATTTACCAAAGCCACAAGGTCCTTGATATAATCTAATAGCGTAATAACATATAGTAAAATGCATACAAGGAGGATGGTGTAACAACAAGCATGTGGGAACAGAGGAATGCAGTACAAGCACTGTGGGACCAGCGTGGTGATATCTGGACGGTGGGACCAAAGAGCTTCTTCCTGCGCTCAAATTTTCATTAGCCAAGATATCATGAAGATAACAAGCAATGAATAGCAATAAATCATAGCATGACAAGCATAGCATCAATAGCAAGAATCATAGCAAAATAAGGTGAAGCATGTCTAGCATGAATAACATGAGTTGAAGCATTGTACTGCGTGAAACATTGGAAGCATCATTGTTTATTGTTTGTCATGAGGATGACAACTTGGCTAACTATAAGATTTGGAGTTGAATGACCAAGATCAAGTAATAATCCAGTGAAGTCGGCAAGAATAATCAAGTAGGAGTTACTTAGAGAGATTTGGAAATGATAGCTTAAGATGCCCAGGGTGGCAGGGCGTGATCAGGTGAATAACGTAGAAAGATTTGCTCTTGAATGATTAGAATAATGCCCAAAGTAGCAATTCATGAAGATGTTGAGTACATGGGGAAGAATCGATAGGCAGACAACAATGAATGGAAAGGACTTATTTTGTGTTCATGGTCCTTTGAAAGGTTGTCCTACAATAAAAACACCATCCGAAAACACAATGCAATTTTTTAGATTTTTGAAATATGCAAATTTTTATGGGCTTTAAAAATATTTAAATTTTTGTGGAGTTTTTTAAGATATTTGAATTTTTGTTTTTGATTTTTGAAATATTCAATTTTTTGTGGGTTTTTGTTAAGAAATATTCAAAAAAAATAGATTTTGGTTTAGACATGGCTAATACAGCATGAAAGGATGATCAAACCATTGTCTAGGGGTCCTTGTTCCTTCCCCTTTCACTAAGAACCGCCCAAAGCAGGGCGTGCATTGAGGGTGGCACCCTATAGTCGGTTGCCCTTGGTTAACGGTGCCCCTACCAAGGCTATACCCGAGAAACACTCAGTCTTGGAGGGAGAAGAGAAGAAAAATTTGGGGAGAAGCTTGATATAAGTTAAGAACATATCGAGTTTTGACTTCCGTCCATAGCATGACCCCTATATATTTGGTCTGTTACGCCAGGACTTTGTGTCATATCATCGAACCTTAAATTCTCTTATAGGCATGTATACGACCGGGCTCATAACGTCCCGCGAGAAAATTATACTGCCCTCTTGCCATGCCAAAATTCATTGAATTTTTTTCTTTTTCCTCATATATATATTTTTTCATTTGATTTTTCTTTTGGTGTCCTTTGGACTTGAGAAAGATATTGCCATTGAGCTTGAAATTTGAGAATAAGGTCTTAATAGACTGCCTCTATTTGAGACTTCCTCTTGTTGGGGTGTGTTTAGGTTGGTTGTTTTGCCAAGGCTACCTCTATCCTCATATTTCAGCCGAATGAAGAAAAGAAAAGACCTCGTGCCCTCGAGCATGGCCCAAGTAGCAACGGTGTTTTACCAAGGGAGCATTAAGGACTCCGCGAAGTGTGTGCGGTGTCCAGCTATGAGTTATCCTTAGTGAGCAGGGGCAATGCCGAACTTCCAGCACGGGGTTCATATTACCAAAGTGCTACATAGCAAGCCTAAAGACTCTTTTTTTTATTAAAATTCAATTTAAACAAAGACCTAAGATAAGGCCTAGAATACCACTCTTAATCAAATTAAGAAGCACTTTATGTGGAAAATCGTGCATAAATGAAGTGATAAAAATGCATAAGAATGCACACTTACGCACATACGTTACCTTGCGACCTTGTAGTAGAAGTAGTTGTCAGAGGCGATGTTGGGATTTGTTGTCCTCTTTTGGCAGATAAAAGGGGAAGAAGGTAATGAGTTGAATTGGCTTAACAAGAAAGAGCGGTGTCTAAACTAGATGCAGACGAATAAGGATAAAAGGAGAAGAGGTGAGGGCTAGAACTCCCTCACTAAGGCACAGAGACCATGATCACAAGAAGAGGCATACAAAAGAAAAGGGAAAATTAAGAGGAGGAGTGAGGACTAAAGCCACGAAAACAGCGGGAGAACGGGCAGATGCCCAAAGCAGCTGATGTGAGAAGAAGTCGGGTCAGACTCGGGATAAGATGGAATCAAGAGAAGAAATTGGTAGATAGAAAGAGGAGGATCCGGAGGATCTGGAGATAATGGAGGAGAATCATGATGGGAAGAATAATGAGAATCTGGATGTTCCGGAGGAAGAAAATATCGAGGGATGAGATGCCCTGGGAGGAAGTATGGAAAAAGATGATTTAAAAGGAAGAAAAGAACAAAGGATGTGATGTCCGGGAGGAGTTGGAAGATAAATCGGAAGAAAGAGATGAGGTCTGGAAGCTCTGGAGGGAGAAAATATCGAGGGACACGATGCCCTAGGAGGAGAGAAAGGTCCAGAGGTTTCGAAGGAAGGAAATGAGGAGGGACGCGATGTCCCGTGAGAAGAGGTAAGTCCAGAGGTTCCAGAGGAACAGAGTGGGAAGGGACGCGATGTCCCGGTAAGTCCGGAGGTTCCGGAGGGTATGAAGGGATGTGATGCTCTGGGGAAAGTAGATCAACAGAGGAAGGAGGTTCGGAGAAGGAAGATGGACCGAAGGAAAGGTGCGATGCCCTAGGAGAGGAGAAAGATCTAAAGATAGAAGTAAGTCTGGAGGTTTTAGAGACATGAGATGAGGAGGGACACGATGTCCCGGTATGTCCGGAGGTTCCGGAGGGGGAGAATTGGAGGGGACGCGATGCCCCAGAGATTGTTGGTGGAGAAAATAAGAAGGGGCGCGATGACCCAAGGAGAGGGGGAGAGAAAATGGATGAGGAGGATCCGGAGGTTTCGGAAGATGGGGAAGGTGCGGGCTCGGAAACCCGGGAAAGAAGGATAAATGCAAATGCATGAAATTCAATGAATGTGATGGATGCATGGAATGCATGGAATGCAAAGGATGCAAGGAGTGCAAGGAAGGAAGTCTCCTTCTTACCCTGTGAGTTGCCCATGTAGAGGGAGTTGTGGTGGATAAAAATGAGGGTGAAATAAAATAAGGGGTGAATGAATTGGTGGAATGCCCTTTAGCAAAAGAAGGTCTGCCCCTCCATGGCGAAGAACATGCCCGGCCAGACGGCCCAATGGATAAAGTCAATGCCCTAGTGCTCTCATCAGCAGTAGAATATGTTATAGTAATACGTGAAGATATCCCCTTAGGAAGTTGTATAATGATGGAGCGAGGGGTAATGAGAGCGTCAAAAGAATATCGACCAATGAGTAAAGTGATTTTGACAATGGCATTGGGCTGACATGGCATCAAATCTTGAGAATTTTTCATGGTGATCTTCGGTGGAGACTTTTCAATAATGCCCGGCCCAAGAACATGGGTCGACATCCGACAAATAAAATCTTGACTCTTGAACAATATAGCCGCGGCCAAATCCTTCTTGCCCAACTCTTGAATGTCCTGAGCACAAACACTTGTAGAAATACACCCACTCCTAGTGGTAGAGGAAGGTGAGGTGGAGGCGGTTGGCTCAATGGATGGTGGAGGTTTAATGGAAAGAGTTGGTGGAAGGGTAAGTGGAGGGGTAAGTAGAAGCGGAGGTTGAAACACATCGAGCTTTTCCCCTTGCTCGGAAGAGGACTAGGTTGGCTCGAGTGCAAAAAGGAGTGGATCCTGCTCAATATTAGCCACTAGTGTGGGTAAAGAGTTAAGTGGAAGGATAGGCAAGCTTGGATTTGGCGTTAAAAGGGGAATGGAGGCCTTAGGTGGCGGTAATGGAGGATTACTTGGTTTGGAACAAGGTATAGCGGGAGGTTCGGCGGAGGCCGGTGGAGTAGAGGTTAATGGAAACTCGGCGGAGGCCGGTGGAGTGGATGCTTATGATCTTGTAATTAGAGGTGTAGAAGAGGGAGGTTTGGTGCACAAGAAGCGTCGAATTTTGGGGCGGGAAGTGTTAGGGGTAGTTGGAGTCTCATGATGCGCCGACGTGAGCGATTGGAGAATCGACCCATCGTCATAACTCCAATTGGGCTCATAGACACGATGGTGGCTTTGTCCTGAGCAGGGGGTTCATCGGGCGGCAATGGAGGGAGAGGAAAGCGAACGAAACTCGGAGTTGGTGCATCTTGAACACCCTTACCTTCATGTGCCGTCTCCAATTCTTCACCATCAACAAAATCAAGTGGACGCCATAGTGGAGGCGTAATGATGGTTGATGGAATAGTGTAAGGGTATAATGTTGCGGAGGGCTTTGTAAATGTGGAGGCGGAGATCCATATGAATGAGTGGGATGGATGAGTGGAGGACGGACGGTGTCCACTTGATCATCAAAGCTTGTGAAATTTTCTTGCTCACATACATTATTGATGCCATTGTCATCTTCCCTTTCCTTCCAATCTTTCTCCATCTTGGTGATGTTGTTCATGAAAGCGTGAAGTGGATTGACTGGAGAAGGGGGAGGAGGAGCAGGCCGCGGGCTCGTGACCCTCTTCAATTGTTCCTCCTTTGAAGCGACTTTATCAAGGAGAGCTTGTTGGAGGGGTGTAACATGAATAATGGAGGGTTGGCATGGTGGCCTACGAGGGGCAACTTGATGTAAAGGCCGTAAAGGGGGGTTAATGGGTCGGCTCATAAAAGGACCCGGATGGGCCAGGTTGCAAGGAATGTGTGGGCCTTGGGGCCGTGAAGGAGGGGGAATAGAAGGACGCGGGTGATGGATTACCCAAGGAGTAGTATGTGTAGAAGAAAGCGGAGATGGGTGATGGAGCACCCGAGCAGGAGTGTGAATAGAAGAAGGCGGCGGGTGATAGGCCACCCGAGTGGGGATAGAAGGAGGATGAGAAGGAGAAGATGCACCCTCAACAATAGCCTTAAGGGCTTGGATTTGTTAAGGGGTAAGATGATCTAATGCATGTAAAACTTGGGAGACCTTCTCATAATGTGGAGGAGATGGTCCCAGGGGAATAGTGGCTCACGATTGATGTAAGGGACCATAAGATTTCAAATTGCCCATAGGTCGGGCAAAATCATGAGAATGAGGACGTGGTCCCTTGGAAAAATTGTGGTGAGAGTTATGAAAGTGAGGAATATAAGAAGAAGTGCTAGGTTGATCATCCTCATGAATGCATAAGTGATTAGACATGTTGGTTTGAGTGTCAAAGCGAAACATTATGCAAACAAACAATATTCAATCAAGGCAATTGCAAAGATGTCAAACAAGTTGGATGTTTACGCTTGATTTTTTTTTTTGAACCTTGGTGAATTAGATGATTTTGACAAAATTTGATATGATTCACACAAGGTAGGAACCTAGTTTCAATGTGGGTTTGCTTCAATGCCAACTAGGTACACTCTCTCACCACGTATAGGCCAACTAAACCCGAGGAACTTTAAGGTACAACCTGCCTGGTGTCCGTGAGAGAATCCACAGGTGTGGAGACTTATGGAGGCTTGGTTTAGGAATTTTCGGTCCAAAGAGACGGAGTGCTCAATGGAGGGTCATTCCTTTACCAAGAGGGGGTAAGATCTCCTAGAAAGTGTGGGGAGAGGAGGTCTCCCAAGCCAAATGCCCTAGATGCAATACAAATGCAAAAGAATGGAAATATGGATGTACGAACAATAACATGTAAAGATAATACAAAACAAATCACAGAATAAGGGAATTCTGTGAAAACGCAGAGAATGGGCGACTATCACAGCGGGCGCCAAATCAAGAATTGGCATCCACTGTCTGGCCGATCTTTCCCTTTTTTTAAAAAATATATATATAAACGCGTCTAACCTCTCATACGCGTTTAAAATTTTTATCTTTTTTTTTTTGGAAAAGCGCTTGTCGCAATGGGCACTAATTCAGGAAATAGCACCCACTGTGTGGATGCAAATTCTCTGTTCACAGAAACTGTTCCCACGGCCAGAAAACTGTAAAAAATGAAGATATCAATAGAAGAAGAGGGGAAAACACTCACAACCACATGGCATAACTCATGGGAATCAATAGGAATATGAAATAAAGCATGACATGCTCCATTTTTTTTGAGGCGGATGGATAAAAAAGAGGAAATTTCAAATCTAATCAAATTAACAATCCAAGTGGGAGGGGGTGTGCACGCAGTGCACAAATGATGAAAAATGAAAATAAAGAGTGCTACGTGGAGCACAAAAGGAGTTGGCACACGTGGGTGCCAAGTGGGGAAAGGTAATCAAAATAAAAACAAAGGTGGTCCCACCGTGATCGCCAATTTGCAGATCTATGAAAAATCCACTAAGATTAAAATAAAAAGAATAAATATATGGAGCATAAATAGAATAGGGAAGAGAGGAAAGGGAGCAAAAGAGCATGCGTGGATGCTATAAGGAGGGTGATCGCCAGAGGAGTTACCTCAAAAGAATATAACAATAAAGTGACGGAGGGATCGCGAACAAATACCTTGAAGTGCGGGGGATTGTGAGTATCACCTTCTCTTCCAATCGGTCGGCCGATGAAGAGAGTTCTTTTTATTTGATTACCCTTACAAAATTAACAAACCAATAAGAAATATATATTGATTAGAGATCAAGTATGTAGTATCAAATCCCATGTATGAATAAGTAACGAAATCATGGAAAAGAACACACCTTGTTGGTATTGGTTTTAAACCCCCATGCAAAAGGGTAGGATGAAGTATGATGAATTAAAATAAAAGTGTGTAGGTGTTGCACAAAGGGAGGTGTGCTAGAGTGCACAATACGGAGATTTCAATATTGAAATGAAAATAAATAAGAGAAAGAGGTAGAACAATGATGCATGCAATGCTAGATTGAAATAAAAATAAGAGAAGAGAGAGTGAAAGGCTTATTGGTTTAATCCTCCATAGGGGGCTCCAAATCTTCAAGGGAGGAAGATGATCTCCAAGGATGAAGCTTTAAGCACATGGGAGACCTCCTCCTTGAGCCTTCAAACCGGCATCACCTCCCCTTAGTCAATTGTTGATGCCTTTAACACAAGGGAGAGAGGGGTCCTATTTATAGGGCTGAAATTCAGAGTTTAATCCAAGGGAAATTAGGAAATCAAGTTTTAATTGGATATGGAAAAAGATATATATTGTCCAAGTGTCCTCCCAGCCTTAGAAAGCCTTAGGACTCTTTTCCAAGTGGAAGAGGACCTCAAAATGGAGAAAGAAAGATGTTCTAGCCAGATTCGGAACTCTGTAGGAATGGGCGGCCACTCAGTGGTTGCCAATTAAAATAACGCCAGACTGAAGTGTCGCTAATTCTGAGGTATTTTAGGAAGGATTGGGACTTTCCCAAATTAGAACAGAATTGGCGCCTATGAGACGGTCGTCAATTAGGAATTAATACGAATTTTGGACGAAGTTAAATGCTCAAAATAAGGCAAGGATGAGCGCATCTAGGGTCCTTGACAGGTTCAAGAGTAGGCGTCAACTCGAACGGACGCCCTTTCTTGAATATTTTTGAAATTAGGAAATTACCAAAAAGTATAAAAGGAAGTCCCGTCCGAACGGTCAAACGCGTTCATGAATTTCATGAATTTTTGGTAAATATTTAAAGATAAAATGAGAATTAACGTCAATAAAATGGTCGCCCATTAAAGAATGAGCGGCTGTGTAGCAGGGCATTAATTAATCAAGGTGGCGAAGGAAAGGAAGAGGCGATGATGGGCCGGCCGTAGTTTCAATGACGCGTTTGATCAGTCAGACGCGTTTAATAAAATTAGCGCCTTTCAACAAGGCGTTAATTATATAATTAACATGGATAATAGAAGACGCGTCTAGGGACCACGACGCGTTAAAGAAAATGCGCCCTTCTAGACGGTCGCGTTCATGATTTATTTCCAGGCCAAAAATAGGAGAAAAATAAGAACGCGTCCGGTGTCTTAGACGCGACTTTGAAAAGTTCGACACCCCAGTTTGATGTGTCGACTCAACAGAAATGGCGACAATTCAAAGAGGCGCTTAATCTTTCAGAAAAGAATTGGTGACCAAGGGGCTGTTGCTAATTCAGAAGAGTTCCCAAAAATTAGAGAAAAGCCTAGGAAAAATCAAGAAAAATAGGGGAAAATAGGGAAAGGTAGAATTTTCTAGAAAAATAGGGAAAACTACTCAAATAAGTCGATTTGAGGGTCAAATCGGGACATCATAATGTGATAGGAGATATGTTCAAAATGATGTCAAATTTGGTGTGTCTACACTACCCACGAGCCACAATGCTCGGAAGCGTTAATTATCGATGTGGGAGTGTACAAGAATCCAAAATAATTGCAGGAATTGAAATGCAAAAATTAAATTCTACAAATACGCAATCACATAATTACAATTTAATAGTTTACAATTATAATTTTACAATTATAGTCCAGAGCTCAAGTCTTTTACAAGTACAGTGTAATAGAAAGAAAAATACATAACCACGAGGCATTCACCGGCACTGGTAAACTAGCAGTTAAGAAGAACCCCTGGTGCCGCACTGGGCCTCGGAAGAACCATGAAGAGGAAGCACCTCACTTAAAAAGAAAAGGGGTTAGCCTTATTCCATTGGCTCAGTAGGGGTCCTACATATTCCCACCACACAAACAACAATAAATAACACAATAATAATAAAGATCAGGAATAATGGTAAGAAAATAAAACAATGACTACACCCTCCTACACAAATCATGATAGATGGAAAATCACAACCTAGACCGATGAAAGAACCACATCTCGCTAACCATCGCGAGTACCCTATCTCGCAACCTTAAGTGACAAGAGAAATCACCCGCTAGTAGTAAGGCCGGATACGTCCACTAACATCTTATACCGCGCCTCTTGTATCTCCTACTCGACCCAGGTGTAGCAACTAAGACACACTTATAGAACTCACGTGGACTAGATGGTGTCGTGCTCATCAACACAATGTCTATGCCCCTAGCCTTGTGTGCACACACTGAAGGAACTACTCAATGTCTCGGTCCTACAGTTGGTTCTTCCCCCTAGCCTAGACTCAGGCCGCAGTAGTAAGGGGGCCCACGGTAACCAGCCAGACCATCTCACAGGATGGCCCACTATCTCTCCCAAGGAGGTAGGCGTCAAAGCACCCAAGAAGACTCAACAACTAGTGGTGTGTCACTCAGGGTAAAGTACACAACGGAACGGAAATCAATAGAATACCACCAGTCCACACACATAGTAAACGAGGCAACCCGATGCCACTTGGAATCTTCCTCTAGTGAGGGAGGACAGGAAACTCTCCGTACACCTGGCTGGACCACAAAACCCACGGTCGCCGGCCATACACTAAAGCCACGTGGGAATAAGCCTCTGCAAAATCTAAAACCATGTTGGAATGACCCTCTACGAAAATACGACAACCACGGACACCCAACAATTCCAACCTGGGATGACGGCGGTGCCTGAGACATTTACGGGGCAAAGGCCAACAATTGAACACAAAAAGTCGATGTATTTGATGGAAAGGTCAACCAATGGGGTGGAGAGGTCAACCTACTTCGTGAAAAGGTCAACTTGTTCAGAATAGGTCGACCTGTGTTGAGGATGGGTTGACCTATTAGAGCAATAGGTCGACCAATTCAGCAATAGGTCAACTGATCCAAAAAAAAAAGGTCGACCAATTCAATAAAAAGGTTGACCAATTCAATAAAAAGGTCGACCAATCGGTACCCGTGAGAAGCTATGCACCTAGTTTAAGCATAGATAGCCCTGAGGTCGACTGATTCTAAGAAAAGGTCGATCGATTTCAGTCCAGAACCCACCGTGTGGTTCTAAACCCCACCCTAATCACTTCGTACAGGGGGGGGGGGGAATACCAGAGAACTTGTCCCCTCTGATCACACTATCAAAAAATCACGTTTAGACTACATCGTATTGTGCGGATCGATTGAAATCTGTCTCACGTCCCATTCATGACATTCTCCATGAATTTCAAATAAATCCCCTCTCTAGCTCACATTCAGCACAAATCAATGGAGAAACATGATAGGAGAGGGTAGAATTCATCCCCCTACCTCTACCGACGAGTTCACACGTCGAAAATGTCGATCCACGTCGAATCGTCAAATCACCAAACGAAAATGCAATGCCAGCAGGCGAACTCACTCTCGCCTCGTGCCCAAGTCTAGCCTTTCGCCGCTACCTTCACCCTGGCTACCTCGCCCTCGCAGGTCACCGTCTACAGCCTGTGGATGAGAGGAGAGGAAAGAGGAGAATGATGGAAGGAGAAGAAGGAAAATGGGGAAGGGGTTCGGTGGTTTTAAAAGAAAATTTGGATTTATTTTTGGGTTATTTATGTTATTTTTGTTTTTTGGGTTTCAAGATTCCAAAAATTGGAAAAACCACCCAAAAATTATTTAAAATTCACATTTTGGTTAAAAAAGATCCAAAAAATAAAAAAAATCGATATGTACTTTGACTAGGATCTAAAGTTCTGATGCTAAGAATCTGAAAACACCGACGAGCTAAATGCGAAAACCATCAGATGTTACAGATTCCTTCGATGCCAAGTTCTTACGAAGGCCTTAATGAAAGAGATTCTGATTCGATGAGAGGAATTTATAAATGGTGGGTCATTCCTTCACCAAGAAATGTGTTTGTGAATAAAGTTGAGATAAAATGTTAAATCATGTCACTGTAGGGTGACATGATTCATAAATTAATCAAAATATTGGAATTAAACAATTTGTAAAAAACTCGAGAAAAATGTTGAACAGGCGGGACCAAATTATGAAATTGCACCTTTCCGCAAATTAGCTAAATTTAACCTAATTAGTTTTTAGGGTTTTAATGTATTTCGATCGACCAAATCACTTAGAGGTTTTTAGGGTTGACGTATTTGGTTGATGGGTTTAAGGCTTAACATGTCAAAGCCCATTCAAAGCCCAACCAAACTCCACGTTAGCGGGATTAACATTTAAGGATAGATAAAAGCTTATTTTAACTATTGAGGGCCCATTAAGGTTATGACACTTTAAGAATTATTTATTTTGTGTTGATAAAAGGTTATGAATGTAAAGTGTCCTTAAATTACATGGGTAATTTTATTTATCTATTTATTATATGTTCTCTTTTTACCAAAACTATTAATTTTATCTATTTAATTAATCAGGATGCTGAATCTTCCTCCACTTAAAAAGAATTTGATCCTCCAAATTCATATGATATACTTGCTAAATTAAAATGGGGGTCCAAGACACTAACCTGAAAATAACTCTAGATATCTTTTCTTAATTGCATCTTCCAGTTCCCAAGTAGCTTCCTCTTGTCTACGCCTACTCTATTGAATTTTCACCATCGGTAACGCTCTATTCCTCAATTGATGTAACTTCCAATCTAATACTTTGGTGGGTTTCTCTTCATATGACAAATCCTTTTGTAGCACCAGATCATCATACTAAATCACATGAGAGGGATCATAGATATAAGTCCTCAACATCGATACATGAAAAACATCATGCACTCTTGTCAACTGTAGTGGCAAAGCCAACCTATAAGCTACTTCAACAACTCTTTCAAGGATAGGGCCAATGAATCTTAGACTTAGCTTTCTCTTGATTCCAAATCTTCGAATGACTCTTGTAAGTGATGTGCAGAAACGTTTGTCATAAAAAACACACATGACAACTAATCTTAAAATACATACTCACAATAAAATAAAAGGCGTAGTGTGATGGCGAGCATGAGTCGCATCAGGAGGTTGAGATTTCAAATTGAAAACATTGGGTTTCTTTTAGAGTGAAATTGATGATTGTTAATTTTGACTTTAAAATTTAAAAGCCCATGAAAGAAATCTATCTAAAAAAATTTAGAGAGTTAAGAGAGAGAAATATATAGAGAGAGAAGTTCTAGAGAGAGAGCAAGATCTAGAGAGAATGTGAAGAATAAAATTACATCTAATAAAAATAAATGCTATATAATATAAATAGATGAAGTGGGGAAGAGGATATTGCGGCCGTGGTAGTGAGGGAAGTAGTGTCATCTTCTCGAGCCTTCGATTCACGAATCGTCGAGGATGACTATGTGCACTCGATCGGAGTCATGGGAACCGTCCCTCTTGAATCAACTTTGGAAGAAAATTAGAGGGAGAAGGACGAGAGGTAGAGATCTAGGGAGAGAAAGTAAAACCAACATGAATTTTATTAATTAAAAGATAAAACTTACAATATGAAAGTGTGACAAATAAGATTACAATTCATGTAACACCCCAGTCAATTAATAATGGATAAAAATTAAAAATATATATATATAATGAAATGACAAATGAGGGAAAAGAAATGTATGAAAACATACTGTGAATTAAGTTATAAAATTGCTTAAATTATTTAATCTCGTGTGAATAAATAAAAATGAACAAAAGAAAAGAAAAATAAATTTACAAAAAATGGAATGAATAATTGATTTGAGACCCGACATAAAAGTGAGGGCGATCTACTGAAAAGGTTAAAATAGTTATTTTCTTAAATAACTTGTCATCTAATGACTTCAATGATTTTCTTAATTAAACGACTACATAATAATTAATTAATTAATTTGAAAGTGGCCAAACTATATAAATAAGAAGGAATGACTATTTTTCTACGACGACCATATAAGAAATTTAATATTTTGAGATATAATCAATTTTTCACGACCATCCGAATTTAACTTAATTAAATTAATGGATTTTCACCCGTACGCCAAATTTTGACTAATTTATAAAAATATGAAAATTTTATATTCTTGTAGAGGACGGAATGCTTAACAAACTTGTTAACTAGGCCGAGCCCAAAATATAATTTGATTAAGCTCGAACCAACGGTTTTCACATAAAACTCGGAGTTTTGGGTAGAATGAGCTTAATCGATCAAATTAGAACTCAATTCGAGCCCAATTGAGGCCAATCCTATCCCAAATCGTAGGCCCATGATAGAGTTCCATTTCCCCTCTAATCCCCTGCGTAAACCCTAACCCTAGCAGCCGGATTTTGAAGATAGGCTCGTTGAATTCCTCAGCCGTGAACATCACGCGGAGGACTCTTCCCTTCGATCTCCTAGCACACACCCGACTCCTCCTTCCACCATATCCCTATAAATCGATGCCTAATATTCTCTAATATCCCATTTGGTCGTAGCAGCCGCCGAGGAGCGCGATTGAGGGCGTGGTGCGTCAAGGGAGAGGGAGCTTTCGTCGAGGGTTCCGCCGCCATCCAGTTCCTTTCTCGCATTAAAAGGTAGGTTTCTATGAGGCTAAACTGATAATAAAATATGCCATCTTGTTCATCTTTATGTCCTCTTTCATTTGATACTAGATTGCCCAATTTTAGTAGACCATGTCGATCGAATTTCTTAGTCTACTCAGAGATATACCCAAAAGGTTGCCTTCACTTTTAGTTCATCTTATATTAGTTTATCTTAGCCTAAACTTTAATTAAAGCATGCTATCTTATTTGACTTTGAATGCTCTTTCCAACAGTTCCATTTTACCTAAATTTTGTTCACTATATTGATCGCAATCGTCGTTTTAGTTAAGGTCTGTCGGAGTTCGCCGTCGGCGGACCTCAGTGTTAAAATGGTCGCACCAATGACCGCTTGAAGAAGAAATGCTCATGCTATAGACCATCTATCCCCCCAATTTTTAGAAAAATATATGTTATTTTGATTGACGTGTCCTATCTCTAAGACGCGTTCACGTATATTAATTAGTTTAATAATTATGAGATATTATTGACGCGCCCTAGAAAGCTAACGCCTTCTCATAGACGCGTCTAGCCTCGTAGACGCGTTCATGCTTTAATTTTAAAAAACAATTATATATATCAATGGTTTTACTGTAGCGGTCTTCCTAAGATCGTCTTATGCTAGTTGCGGCCTGTAGAAGACCGTTTTTGTCTCTTGTTTTCCAGCATGAAACCAGCTCTTTTTCCTGCGTATTATGCTATTGTTATGCTGTCATATTGCACACTGCTGAGGCTAAAATGTTACATAACATGATCAATTAGGTTGCTAGAATAACAAGCTCTAATTTTGATCTTTTCTATCATTTGAGAAAATGTAGAATGAATAGTCAAAATCATGGGTTTAACTTATAAATTTTTTTGGTACTATCCTTTAATTGTTGTTCATAACTTGTTATCTTATTAAGATTGTTTGAGGGTCGTGCCACTCCGGTGGTTTCGACTTGCCGCTACACTCATTTTCTGCTGATTTTTAAGCCATTAATTCTTGGGCATCGAAGACCTCTCCATCAGATATTCCTTCCACTAGACTAGGTGTTCATGTTGCGAGGCCTCTATAAGACTCCGCGAGCCTGGTATTCGCACTAGGACATCGAGCAGGTTGTACCACCAAGATCTGAACCCATTGGAAGTCTATTTTTGGCGGAACGAGGCCTGTCGAAGTCTGCCAAAATTATGCCAGGTTTATGAAAATGGCCCTTCTACGACCGCCATTCGATGGTTGCGGTCTGGCCTAGACCGTCTCCTTCTCAGAGCCAGGTGGCCACTTTTTGATGCGTCCAGTGTCCCCGATGCCTTCATTTAAATGCGCCCGGTTCCTCAGACGCGTTCATTTATTTGACCGACTGAGCCTGGTCTAACCCACTTTTTGCGGTCCCCTCAAGACCGCCATATTTTGATAGCGGTCCAGTTCTGACCGTCTCTTCTTTCAGTGTTCCGGTATTTCCGTTTCCCGTTGTTTTTGTGTGTTAGACCAATATAGCCTCTTTAGGCTATAATATCTCAAGATTATGACCTTTATTAGTTCCATTCTCAATCATATTCTTATAAATTGTTCATCAAAGTCATTTTTGTTAAATGACTTACCCTTTTATTAATGAGCTTGTTGTTGGAACTCTTAAGGAAATCCATGTTCCTATGAATCTTACCTTGGTTACATAGCTTGACCTTGGAACTCTTGCCCATTAAATATTGTGGATGCCTAGATTTCGTGTGATCCTTGATCCAACCCTCAATGCCAACGCACCATAGGGGCTCAGTCTGGTCCTGGAGAGAGCGCCCGAAAAGTACTAGTGCCCATGGGAGTTTTAATGACATGGGGAGGCATTGCCCGGAAGTACTAGCTAGCGTGTGAGTCTACGACATTCCACATTCTCGTGAAACTTTGATATACATGCTTGAATTTCGTGAAAGTACTTGCTTGACGTGACTTGACTTGACTTAATAAATGGCCATTCACATGAAAGTTCTAGTTGCTTGCTCTTGATATCTCGACTTGCACTATCTTATTTCCATTTAATTGTTAATTATACTATGTTAATATTGTTTATCTAGTCTGCCTTAATTGTGTTTTATGCATCATTCATGCATATTCATGAAATAGTTAATTACTTAAATTTTTCCTGGCGATAGAGTACAAATCCTATTGAGCTTCTTACTCACTCCCTACTTTAACATTTTTCAGGTAATTCGGTGATCGATGCGTATGAAATTGGGAACGGGCCAGTGTGATCAAGTGAACCTGGAGCTTAGAGACCGGAGTCGTCTTTTCCTTATTTTCTTGAGTCTAGTTAGTGTAGTGAGTCATGTTCATTTTTTTCTTTTTTTTTCTATATTGATTCTATTATTGTAAATAGAATCAAATTTGTTATTTAAATTCTCGATATCAATAAAAATTATATTTTTGTGAAAGTTATGGCATCTTCGTATCATTGGTGTTATTCTTATGTGTCATTTTTACTGCTCTGATTGACATGATTGTTTCGCTGCCACGTTTCGAGCATGCCTTCCGCTGCTATCGGTTTGGGACGTGACAGAAGTGGGATCAAAGCATAGGTTGTTTAAGTCTTAGGTTCTTGTTCATAAGTATAGGTTACCCTAAGTAATAGGTCGTATAACGAGTGTTATCCCTTTGTGTCACCTGGTGAGATGGGGTAATGTCTCGCGTTAAGTAATAAAACTTGTACAAGACTACGGTAGTGCGGCGCATAAGGGTAATAAGAATTTTAACTTTACGATTATTTTGCAGTAATCTAAGCCTCTTTTGAAATGAAAGCGAGCGGGTCTGCGAGTAAGTTAAGGCCTGGTTTTGTTAAAGGATGGCAAGTCCTTCGTAAAGAATTTAAAGTAATAAAAAGAGAAGGAATAACTTGTCGCAAAAGAAGTATTTTTATTGTCATAAATTAGGTCATCAGGCCTAAGTGTGCTAGAGGAAGCGTGGAGCGTGTCTTCGATGCGGAAGTAAGGACCATAGGATGGCTAGTTGCCCTAAGTACCCCCGCAAGCTAAAATTAAAGATGAATCAGAACTGGTATTGAAGGAGCCCTAACCTGTTATCGAAGAAGGAATTAAAAGAGGTATCATATCCCTCGTTCTTCACCATAGTTCATTCTTTTCTTTCCGTAGAAGGTGTAACACCTCAGTCAATTAATAAAGGATAAAAATTAAAAAAAATAAAATATATAATGAAATGACAAATGAGGGAAAAGAAATATATGAAAAACATGCTGTGAATTGAGTTATAAAATTGCTTAAATTATTTAATCTCGTGTGAATAAATAAAAATGAATAAAAGAAAAAAAAATATATTTGCAAAAAATGGAATGAATAATTAATTTGAGACCCGACATAAAAGTGAGGCTGATCTACTGAAAAGGTTAAAATAGTTGTTTTCTTAAATAACTTATCATCTAATGACTTCAATGATTTTCTTAGTTAGACGACATCATAATAATTAATTAATTAATTTGAAAGTGGCCAAACTATATAAATAAGAAGGAATGACTATGTTTCTATGACAACCATACAAGAAATTTAATATTTTGAGATATAATCAATTTTTCACGACCATCCGAATTTAACTTAATTAAATTAATGGAATTTCACCCGTAGGCCAAATTTTGACTAATTTATAAAAATATGAAAAATTTTAATTTTTTTAGAGGACGGAATGCTTAACAAACTTGTTAACTAGGCCGAGCCCAAAATAAAATTTGATTAAGCCCAAACCAACGGTTTTCAGGTAAAACTCGAAGTTTTGGGTAGAACGAGTTTAATCGATCAAATTCGAATTCAATTCGAGTCCAATTGAGGCCAATCCTATCCCACATCATAGGCCCATGATAGAGTTCCATTTCCCCTCTAATCCCCTGCGTGAACCCTAACCCTAGCCACCGGATTTCAAAGATAGGCTCGTTGAATTCGTCAACCGCGAACATCACGCGGAGGACTCTTCCCATCGATCCCCTTGCACACACCCAACTCCTCCTTCGACCCTAGCCCTATAAAGCGATGCCCAATACTCCCTAGTATCCCATTTGGCCGTAGCAGCCACCGAGGAGCGCGATTGAGGGCGTGGTGTGTCGAGGAAGAGGGAGCTTTCGTCGAGGGTTCTGTCGCCGTCCACTTTCTTTCTCGCATTAAAAGGTAGATTTCTCTCAGGCTGAACTGATAATAAAATATGCCATCTTGTTCGTCTTTATGTCCTCTTTCATTTGATACTAGTTTGCGCAATTTTAGTAGACCATGTCGATCGAAATTTTTAGTCAACTCGGACGTATACCCGAAAAGTTTCCTTCACTTTCAGTTCATCTTATATTAGTTTATCTTAGCCTAAATTTTAATTAAAGCATGCTATCTTATTTGCCTTTGAATGCTCTTTCCAACAGTTCCATTTTGCCTACATTTTGTTCACTATATTGATCCCAATCGTCGTTTTAGTCAAGGTCTGTCAGAGTTCGCCGTCGACAGATCTCGGTGTTAAAAACGGTCGCACCAGTGACCGCTTGAGGAAGAAATGGTCACGTGATAGACCGTCTTTCCCCCCAATTTTTAGAAAAAAAAAATATTATTTTGGATGACGTGTCCTATCTCTAACACGCATTCACGTATATTAATTAGTTTAATAATTATGAGATATTATTGACGCGCCCTAGAAAGCTGACGCCTTCTCGTAGACACGTCCAGCCTCTTAGACGTGTTCATGCTTTAAATTCAAAAAAATTTATATCAATGGTTTTACTATAGCGGTCTTCCTGAGACCGTCTTATGCTAGTTGCGGCCTGCAGAAGACCATTTATGTCTCTTGTTTTCCAGCATGAAACTGGCTCTTTTTCGTGCATATTATGCTATTGTTATTCTGTCATATTGCACGCAGCTGAGGCTAAAACGTTACAGAACATGATCAATTAGGTTGCTGGAATAACAAGCTCTAATTTTGAGCTTTTCTATCATTTGAGAAAATGTAGAATGAATAGTCAAAATCATGGGTTTAACTTGTAAAAAAAATTGGTACTATCCTCTAATTGTTGTTCATAGCTTGTTATCTTCTTAAGATTATTTGAGGGTCGTGCCACTCCGGTGGTTTCAACTTGCCGCTACACTCTTTTTCCGCTAATTTTTAAGCCATTAATTCTTGGGCATCGAATGCCTCTCCGTCAGATATTCCTTCCACCGGACTAGGTGTTCATGTTCCGAGGCCTTTGTAAGACTCCGCGAGCCTGGGATTCCCACTAGGACGCCGGGCAGGTTGTACCACCAAGACTTGAACCCATTGGAAGCCTATTTTTGGTGGAACGAGGCCTGTCGAAGTTCTGCCAAAATTCTGTCAGGTTTATGAAAATGGCCCTTCCAAGATCGCCATTTGATGGTTGCGGTCTGGCCTAGACCGTCTTCTTCTTAGAGCCAGGTGGCAACTTTTTGACGCATCTAGTGTCCCCGACGCCTTCATTTAAACGTGTCCGGTTCCTCAGACGTGTTCATTACTTTGACCGGTTGAGCCTAGTCTAACCCACTTTTTGCGATCCCCTCATGACCGCCATATTCTAATAGCGGTCCAGTTCTGACCGTCTCTTCTTTCAGTGTTCCAGTATTTCTGTTTCCCGTGGTTTTTGTGTGTTAGACCAATATAGCCTCTTTAGGCCATAATATCTCAAGAGTATGACCTTTATTAGTTCCATTCTCAATCATATTCCTATAAATCGTTCATCAAAGTCATTTTTGTTAAATGACTTACCCTTTTATTAATGAGCTTGTTGTTGGAACTCTTAAAGAAATCCATATTCCTATGAATCTTACCTTGGTTACATAGCTTGACCTTGGAACTCTTGCCCATTAAATATTGTGGATGCCTAGATTTCGTGTGATCCTTGATCCAACCCTCAATGCCAACGCACCATAGGGGCCCGGTCTGGTCCTGTGGAGAGCGCCCGAAAAGTACTAGTGTCCATGGGAGTTTTAATGACATGGGGAGGCATTGCCCGGAAGTACTAGCTAACGTGTGAGTCTATGACATTCCACATTCTCGTGAAACTTTGATATACATGCTTGAATTTCGTGAAAGTACTTGCTTGACGTGACTTGACTTGACTTGATAAATGGCCATTCACATGAAAGTTATAGTTGCTTGCTCTTGATATCTCGACTTGCACTATCTTGTTTCCATTTAATTGTCAATTATACTCTGTTAATATTGTTTACCTAGTCTGCCTTAATTGTGTTTTATGCATCATTTATGCATATTCATGAAATGGTTAATTACTTAAATTTTTCCTGGCGATAGAGTATAAATCCTACTGAGCTTCTTGCTCACTCTCTACTTTAACATTTTTCAGGTAATTCAGTGATCGATGCGTATGAAATTGGGAACGGGCCAGTGTGATCAAGTGAACCTGGAGCTTAGAGACCGGAGTCGTCTTTTCCTTATTTTCTTGTGTCTAGTTAGTGTAGTGAGTCATGTTCATTTTTTTTCTTTTTTTTCTTTATTGATTCTATTGTTGTAAACTGAATCAAATTTGTAATTTAAATTCTCTATACCAATAAAAATTGTATTTTTGTGAAAGTTATGGCATCTTTGTATCATTGGTGTTATTCTTATGTGTCGTTTTACTGCTCTGATTGACATGACTGTTTCGCTGCCACGTTCCGAGCATGGCTTCAGTTGCTATCGGTTCGGGACGTGACAGAAGTGATATCATAGCCTAGACTGTTTAAGTCTTAGGTTCTTGTTCATAAGTATAGATTACCCTAAGTAATATGTCGTATAACCAGTGTTATCCCTTCGTGTCACCTGGTGAGATGGGGTAATGTCTCTGGTTAAGTAATAAAACATGTACAAGACTACGGTAGTGCGGCGCTTAAGGGTAATAAGATTATTAACTTTACGATTATTTTGCAGGAATCTAAACCTCTTTTGAAATGAAAGCGAGTGGGTCTGCGAGTAAGTTAAGGCCCGGTTTTGTTATAGGATGGCAAGTCCGTCGTAAAGAATTTCAAAGTAATAAAAAGAGAAGGAATACCTTGTCGCAAAAGAAGTAGTTTTACTGTCATAAATTAGGTCATCAGGCCAAGGAGTGGTGGAGGAAGCGTGGAGCGTGTCTACGATGCGGAAGTAAGGACCATAGGATGGCTAGTTGCCCTAACTACCCCCGCAAGCTAAATTTAAAGATGAATCAGAACCGGTATTGAAGGAGCCCCAACCTGTTATCGAAGAAGGAATTATAGGAGGTATTGTATCCCTCGTTATTCACCATAGTTCGTTCTTTTCTTTCCGTATATTATGCTTAACATGTTATTTTGAGGGCAATCTTAGTTCAGTTATTTGACATATATATATATATATATATATATATATATATATAGGTGAATTTTGAGACCAAATTCCTTAAAGTGGGGGAGGGTGTAACATCTCAGTCAATTAATAAAGGATAAAAATTAAAAAACTAAATTATATAATGAAATGATAAATGAGGGAAAAGAAATATATGAAAAACATGCTGTGAATTAAGTTATAAAATTACTTAAATTATTTAATCTCGTGTCAATAAATAAAAATGAATAAAAGAAAAGAAAAATAAATTTGCAAAAAAATAGAATGAATAATTAATTTGAGACCTGACGTAAAAGTGAGGTTGATCTACTGAAAAGGTTAAAATAGTTATTTTCTTAAATAACTTGTCATCTAATGACTTCAATGATTTTCTTAGTTAAAAGATATCATAATAATTAATTAATTAATTTGATCGTGGCCAAACTATATAAATAAGAAGGAATGACTATTTTTCTACGACGATCATACAAGAAATTTAATATTTTGAGAAACAATCAATTTTTCACGACCATCCAAATTTAACTTAATTAAATTAATGGAATTTCACCCGTAGACCAAATTTTGACTAATTTATAAAAATATGAAAAAATTATATTTTTTAGAGGACGGAATGCTTAACAAACTTGTTAACTAGGCCGAGCCCAAAATAAAATTTGATTAAGCCCAAACCAACGGTTTTCAGGTAAAACTCGGAGTTTTGGGTAGAACAAGTTTAATCGATCAAATTCAAACTCAATTCGAGCCCAATTGAGGCCAATCCTGTCCCAAATCCTAGGCCCATGATAGAGTTCCATTTCCCCTCTAATCCCCTACGTAAACCCTAACCCTAGCCGCGAGATTTCGAAGATAGGCTCGTTGAATTCGTCAACTGTGAACATTGCACGGAGGACTCTTCCTTTCGATCCCCTAGCACACACCCAACTCCTCCTTCGACCCTAGCCCTATAAATCGATGCCTAATACTCCCTCGTATCCCATTTCGTCGTAGCAGCCGCCGAGGAGCACGATTGAGGGCGTGGTGCGTCGAGGAAGAGGGAGCTTTCGTCGAGGGTTCTACCGCCATCCACTTCCTTTCTCGCATTGAAAGATAGGTTTCTCTCATGCTGAACTGATAATAAAATATGCCATCTTGTTCATCTTTATGTCCTCTTTCATTTGATACTAGTTTGTCCAATTTTAGTAGACCATGTCGATCGAATTTTTTAATCTACTCGGAGGTATACCCGAAAGGTTTCCTTCACTTTCCGTTCATCTTATATTAGTTTATCTTAGCCTAAACTTTAATTAAAGCATGCTATCTTATTTGCCTTTGAATGCTCTTTCCAACGGTTCCATTTTGCCTAAATTCTGTTCACTATATTGATCGCAATCGTCATTTTAGTCAAGGTCTGTCGGTGTTCACCGTCGGCGGATCTCGGTGTTAAAAACTATCGCACCAGTGACCGCTTGAGGAAGAAATGGTCACGTCATAGACCGTCTTTCCCCCCAATTTTTAGAAAAAAAATATTATTTTGGATGACGCGTCCTATCTCTAAGACGCGTTCACGTATATTAATTAGTTTAATAATTATGAGATATTATTGATGCGCCCTAGAAAGCTGACGCCTTCTCGTAGACGCGTCCAGCCTCGTAGATGCGTTCATGCTTTAATTTCAAAAAAAATTATATATATACCAATGGTTTTACTATAGCGATTTTCCTGAGACCGTCTTATGCTAGTTGCGGCCTGCAGAAGACCGTTTTTGTCTCTTGTTTTCCAGCATGAAACTGACTCTTTTTCCTGCATATTATGCTATTGTTATGCTGTCATATTGCACGCTGCTGAGGCTAAAATGTTACATAACATGATCAATTAGGTTGCTGGAATAACAAACTCTAATTTTGATCTTTTCTATCATTTGAGAAAATGTAGAATGAATAGTCAAAATCATGGGTTTAACTTGTAAAAAAATTTGGTACTATCCTCTAATTGTTGTTCATAGCTTGTTATCTTCTTAAGATTGTTTAAGGGTCATGCCACTCCGGTGGTTTCAACTTGCCGCTACACTCGTTTTTCGCTAATTTTTAAGCCATTAATTCTTGGGCATCGAATACCTCTCCGTGGAATATTCCTTCCGCCAGACTAGGTGTTCATGTTCCGCGGCATCTGTAAGACTCCGCGAGTCTGAGATTCCCACTAGGACACCAAGCAGGTGGTACCACCAAGACCTGAACCCATTGGAAGTCTATTTTTGGTGGAACGAGGCCTATCGAAGTTCTACCAAAATTCTGTCAGGTTTATGAAAATGGCCCTTCCAAGACCGCCATTTGATGGCTGCGGTCCGACCTAGACCGTCTTCTTCTCGTAGCTAGGTGGCCACTTTTTGACGCATCCAGTGTCCCCGACGCCTTCATTTAAATGTGTCCGGTTCCTCAGACGTGTTCATTACTTTGACCGGTTGAGCCTAGTCTAACCCACTTTTTGCGATCCCCTCATGACCGCCATATTCTAATAGCGGTCCAGTTCTGACCGTCTCTTCTTTCAGTGTTCCAGTATTTCTGTTTCCCGTGGTTTTTGTGTGTTAGACCAATATAGCCTCTTTAGGCCATAATATCTCAAGAGTATGACCTTTATTAGTTCCATTCTCAATCATATTCCTATAAATCGTTCATCAAAGTCATTTTTGTTAAATGACTTACCCTTTTATTAATGAGCTTGTTGTTGGAACTCTTAAAGAAATCCATATTTCTATGAATCTTACCTTGGTTACATAGCTTGACCTTGGAACTCTTGGCCATTAAATATTGTGGATGTCTAAATTTCGTGGGATCCTTGATCTAACCTTCAATGCCAACGCACCATAGGGGCCCGGTCTGATCCTGGGGAGAGCGCCCGAAAAGTACTAGTGCCCATGGGAGTTTTAATGACATGGGGAGGCATTGCCCGGAAGTACTAGCTAGCGTGTGAGTCTACGACATTCCACATTCTCGTGAAACTTTGATATACATGCTTGAATTTCGTGAAAGTATTTGCTTTACGTGACTTGACTTGACTTGATAAATGGCCATTCACATGAAAGTTCTAGTTGCTTGCTCTTGATATATCGACTTGCACTATCTTGTTTCCATTTAATTGTCAATTATACTCTATTAATATTGTTTACCTAGTCTACCTTAATTGTGTTTTATGCATCATTCATGCATATTCATGAAATGGTTAATTACATAAATTTTGCTTGGCCATAGAGTATAAATCCTACTGAGCTTCTTGCTCACTCCCTACATTAACATTTTTCAGGTAATTCGGTGATCGACGCGTATGAAATTGGGAACGGGCCAGTGTGATCAAGTGAACCTGGAGCTTAGAGACCGGAGTCGTCTTTTCCTTATTTTCTTGAGTCTAGTTAGTGTAGTGAGTCGTGTTCATTTTTTTCTTTTTTTTCATTATTGAGTCTATTATTGTAAACTGAATCAAATTTGTAATTTAAATTCTTGAAATCAATAAAAATTATATTTTTGTGAGAGTTATGGCCTCTTCGTATCATTTGTGTTATTCTTATGTGTCGTTTTTGCTACTCTGATTGACATGACTATTTCGCTGTCACGTTCCGAGCATGTCTTCCACTGTTATCGGTTCGGGGCGTGACAACTCAGAAAATAAATGACAAATAACACCAAATTAAATAAGGACTAGGGAAGAATGTGGAGCCACCATGGTGAGGGAGATGGTGTCGTCTCTCCTTGAGCCTTTGAGTTTGAGCTACCTTGTAGCTTGTGGCCCAAACCGTAGTAGACATTGTTGTAGAGAAGAGGTTTAGAGAGAGACTTTAGAGAGCGAAAGATGTAGAGAGAGAAAGGGCTATAGAAATAGATGAAGAAAGAGGAAGAAAGAGGAAGAAGTGGAGATAGAAGAGGGAAGAGAAACGGGGAAGGGGGGTTCTACCCTACTCTTAACAACAAAAACTCAAACTCAAACTAAAACTAACTAGGAAGACAAAAGTTTTTAGGGGAGAAGAGCTCCCTTGTGTAGCCATCATAACTCATTTTATAGGGCCAAAGCCAGGCCCTCTTCCGTGAATGTCAAAGCCCACCTACACGTTCACCTGCTTCCTTTGACGCCCTCACACATGCCACCATGGGGTTGTCAGCAAAATGGTGCCAACCCCACCGTAATGACTGACATTCGATGCAAAGCAACCACCTACTGCTGCGTTCCTTACTGCATCCATTTCTCTTTTCTTTTTCTTTCCTCCTCTACACGGCCTACGCACTTGTCCTTCACGCAAGCGTGGCCACGATCGGCTCTTTCACTCCTCTTCCTCCACAGTGCGACCCACTAGCCGGAGGTCTCGCATGCACACGACACCTTCCCATTAGGACACGAGAGAGCATGCACGGTGGCCCACGTTTCTCTCTCCCTTCTCCAATCGGTAGCATGTGAATGCCCACCGGCATTCTCCTGTAAAAGTGAGGGCATCATGCCGTCGTCGTTCTTCTTCTTCCTCCGCACAAAGCCACCACCATGGGACATATATGATGCCCATGCCTGTTGCCGGTTCGCCTTACCTACGTCTGCCAAAGGCCAGCTACCAGCCACTATCACACAAACCCCACTATTTGTTGAGTCTCGGAGGGTGGCAATCAAGAGGGGAGGGGTGAATTGATGGCCAATTAAAAGAAACTACCTACGTGAATTCTATACTAATTATGCACACAAGCTCTAGCCTTACACGAATAGGATCACACTCGTGAATGCGTGTGAAGTGGGTGTGATTGATAGAGAAAATGGTGAATGCTCACCTCACCGTGAAGCCCACTCGACAAGTAAACGGAATAGCAAACCACAATTGACACACGGAATTTTTAGGTGGTTCGGGTACACTGCCGTGTCCCCTACGTCCACCCCTCACACGGAGGATTAAGGCTTCACTATGTAGTGAATCACACACACACGCTGCGTAGAACAGCAAGCACGCACACACACACACACACACACACACACACACACACACACACACACACACACACACACACACACACACACACACACACACACACACACGTTTGTGTTACAAAACACAAACGCCACACACAAATATCTGAAATGATGATTACAAACGTATGCTCAAGTTTAAGCTAAATGATTCAGAGTGGAAAGAGTGAAGAAGGATTGATTTATCCTTGTTGGAGCTCCCCCTTTCTCTTCTGCGAATTTTATCAAACACGTGTGTAGCACGATGACCGTTCTTGACGATCTTGGCTCGGATGTGGCTGAATCTCGATTTCGCTCGCAGCCAGCAGTAGAGGCTTGATTGGAACTTTGATTCCTCCTTCTTCCCTTCACATTCACGCACACACCAAGGTGGAAGAAGGGCTGGAGGTGGCTGCAGCGACCTGCAAACACAAATGTTAGGAAGAAACCCAAAATCAGGACATACAAATTTCTCTTAGGGTTTTCATCCTCTACAAGTTGTTATATAGGCCAAGGGTGGTCAAGGGATAGCCATGGGACAAGATCCACTTGTTATGGAGTGGATTAAGGATAGCCACACAAGTGTGGTTGGACCATTTGGTCGAAATGCCAAGAGTCCACAATCACGGCGTCGCCCAGACCAGAAAGGGTCGACCCTTGGGGTCGACCCTCGTGAGGGGCCAGATTGGTCGGACAGCATGGGTCGACCCTTGGGGTCGACCCTTCCAAGAACCCGTGCTGGTTTAACAATTCTGGCAACATGGGTTTTCAGGGGTCGACCCTTGCAGGTCTAGTGAAGGAGCCCGCCGGGTTCAAAAAAATAATCACCACGGGTCGACCCTTGCGGCTGGGGATCGACCCAATGGGTCGACCCTTTCAGCTGGAGATAAAAGATCCACGTTTAACAGAACTAGGGGACCTAGGGGTTGACCCAATGGGTCGACCATTGTTCCAGAACATCCAAAAGATTGATTGAAAGACCCACTAAGTCCAAGAACAAGTCTAGCGGTTTCAAGATGGTTTTTAAAGCATGAGAGGGAATGAAACTCAAACCATTTAAACTTAGATGAGTTCTAAACCAATTTAATCCTTGAGATCAAAATAAAGAACTTCAAACCACACATTCAAAAGTCAATATGTTAAAGTTGATCTCACCAATCGTCCTAGAACGTTGGTAAGCTTTGGCCATATAGATTGTCCTATCAAAACAACTTCTGAATTAGATTCTTCGTCCAAATTCAAATCAAAACACTTACTCTTGAGATGATGTTCTTGAGCCTTCTAAACGCCAAATCTTTATGTGATGTGATCACTTCCAAAATGTTAGAAAAGCTCATTTTCAGTTCATATAAATTCATTTGGTCATCATCAAAATCCATAAGACATAATACATGAGGAGGGGGTTCAACAATCTCCCCCTTTTTGATGATGACAAAATTCTATATAAAAACTTCATTCCATGAACAGTTGAAACCACATTAGCATGAATCATTCCATCTCACCATATTGGATCGATATAAAAGACAACACAATATAAAACAACCCAATATGTAAGATTGATTAACATTGCCTATTTCCACAAGGTCTTGCCGACAACAAGTTGTAAGGAGAGCAAAGTCTGAAATGTAAGGAAAGCAAAGTCTGAAATGCAAATAGCAAGATGCAATGTATGAGACTCAAAGAAAGTGCAACATTACTAATGAACTAGGAAAATGAGGAAAGTATACATGCATGCAAGCATACATCACACAATACATATAAGTAGCCGAATAGTATTTTCTCCCCCTTTGGCAGCATCAAAAAGGAGGGGGTGAAATAAGGATAACAACTGTGCCAATTTGAAAGAGCATCATAGTCTAATCATCATTATCATCCGGAGTGGAGGGACGTGGTTGACGCCTAATATATGCCGAAATTTCTTCCATCATGTGGGTTTGGTCGGCCAAAGCGTCAGTGACGTATCGAGAGTGCTCTTGGTGAGAGAGTTTCAGATCTGATAGTTCAAGTTGCATAGCTGCCATGGTCTCCCCATACTCGTCTAACCGATCATCAATAGTATCCAATCGATCCATGATTAGCTGAACCTCCTCGGAAGGTATTTCCACTGCAGGAGCATAATGATGTTCATCTCCTACTTGTGCTTCAAAATCATCCTCTTCATCTGCTGAAATTTCAGTGGGAGCAGCCCGTTTCATTTGACGGACCAGTACACCATCTACCTTCTCAAAACCCATGTGATGACATATTGACTGGAAGGTGTAGATGTCAGCTTCACGGATTGACTGAGATGCTTCGTGTGTGAGATCAATTTCCATATATTGAAATATTGCAGTTAAAGCCATAGCATAAGGTAAGGTAAGGTGCCTGTGCATCATGCTTGAACATATATGATGAAGAATAAGAGCTGGAAACTTGATGGGAATTCCACTGAATAAGCAATAAAACAAGAACATATGCTTTTCTGTAACTTTGTCGTGGCCTCCTCCTCTTGGCAGTAAAATAGTCGTAATCATACGGTGCAAAATGCGTTGCAAAGGAGGAAAGTGATTAGCATTTAAACCGGCAACTGACCGATTCCCCATTTCCTCGGATGTCATATAACAGTATACTGTGGCATTCGGAACCTCTATATTGCCAAAAGCATATCCTTCATTGGATAAATGAAAAGCTTCTCCCAACAAATGTGGTGATAAAACGATTTCTTGCCCGTTTACTGTTGTGATGGGAACATCACCTGAAATAGACAAGTTGCTATAGAATTGATGTTCGAAATTGGGATAAACACGGCGATGTACAGACATGAAAATATCCAAGTTCGGCTGGCTGCATAATATATCAACTAATCCACTGAGATGGCGACTAAGATTTTCAAAGTTTACCGCCCGTGGACGTAGAACGGTCCGATCCAAGACTTTGCTTGTAGGATGAGGTGCGGCGGTCTGAGATCGACACCCTTGCCTGGAGCTCGATGCCTCACCTCTGTGAGAAGTACGCTTCTTCGGGGCCATCTAAAACACAAATGGAAAGATCCCACTGATGGGGTATAGATCTTGATGGTTCAACCAAAGAGGAATGCGAGAAGTGTGAATCTATGATCCTCCACAGACATCAGAAGCTTACCTCAAGGGAATGAAGATCAAAGGATGACGCTTTAAGCCACAAACAGAAGATTTCGTGCGGATGCCACCCGGAGAACCGCGGCTAGGGCTTGATGTCTTTGATGCCAAGGAATGGTTTTTAGGGCTTGCAAAGGGTGGTGGATAGGCTAGGAGGGGGGCAAGAGATATTTTATAGCCATGGGAGGGTCCAACTTAGGGTTGGAACCAATGTGCGAACGGCTTGGGTGCGGGTGAGCCGCCCCGCCGGTTTGGGTCGACCCAATGGGTCGACCCCTGGTACTCTTACCCCCGGGCAGAACCGGGTTTGCGAGGGTCGACCCTTGGGGTCTACCCATTTGCTGGGTTTGCGAGGGTCGACCCTATGGGTCGACCCTTTTTCTGGATACCCAATGGGTCGACTCTATGGGTCGACCCTTTCACTGGTTTTCAGCAATATGAAAGAATTACTTGAAGAGAATGTCAAGGAATGTCCGGCTCAAGTCCCTAATTGTAAAAATTTATGAAATCAAGGAATCTTGGATAAAATTTGGGATGTAAGCAATTGGGGTATTGTTAGTCAAAATTTAGGAATATATGAGACGTGTAATGTCCTTTTGATCTGGATTTTTGACTTTGAACAAATTAGCTCCTTTGTGGGCAGTTTAATATTTCAAGAATGATTTCGGCCATAGAAATTACAAAGAGCATTGTGTGTATACAATATACATAGAAGAAATGCAGTAACACACAAAGATGATTTTTCTTTTGTTCTTCACACAATATGATGCAAGTGCATGACAAGGGATATACTATATGCATGGAACTTGATACAATTACATGTAATGCAGTGACCTATTTATACATTGATGGACATGGTTATTATTCAGACTTGTCTATCCTACAAACCCCTAGTTCTCTTCTAAATGATGTGAACTTGTCTTCACTGAGAGGTTTGGTGAAAATGTCGGCAATCTGACGATCTGTCTCAATAAAGCTGATATCAATATCACCCTTGCTTACATGATCTCTAATGAAATGATGTCTAATTTCAATATGCTTGGTGCGAGAGTGAAGAACTGGGTTTTTGGACAGGTTTATGGCTGATGTGTTGTCACAAAGAATTAAGGTGTTTTTAAAGGATATGCCATAATCAATCATTTGCTGTTGGATCCATAACACCTGGGTAACACAACTACCGACAGCCACATACTCGGCTTCGGCTGTTGATAATACCACTGAATTTTGTTTCTTGGAGGCCCATGAGACCACACACCCCCCAAGAAACTGGCAATACCTGCTGGTGCTTTTCCGATCCATCTTACAGCCCGCGTAATCGGCGTCAGAATAAGCAACTAGTTCAAAACACGAATTACGTGGAAACCACAATCCTAAGTTAACTGAACCAGCAACATATCTAAAAATCCGTTTTACAGCCGACAAATGTGATTCCTTTGGATTTGACTGAAATCTTGCACATAGGCAAACAACAAACTGAATGTCAGGCCTGCTGGCAGTTAAATACAATAGTGAACCTATCATACTTCTAAAGAGTTTTTGGTCCACTGATTTACCTGTCTCATCTTGATCAATTTTTATTGAGGTGGACATAGGAGTTGGTTGTGGTTTTGTTGATGTCAAATTGAACTTTTTCAGCAACTCCATTGCATACTTCTTTTGATGTATGAACATCCCATCTACCGTTTGATTTACCTGCAATCCCAAGAAAAATGTTAGCTCTCCCATAAGACTCATTTCAAACTCACTTTGCATTAATTTTACAAAGTATTTGCTGAGAGTATCATTAGTGGAGTCAAAAAAATATCATCAACATAAACTTGAACAATTAAGATTTCCTTACCATTCAATTTTGTAAAGAGGGTTTGATCAACATTACCTTGTTTGAATTTATTTTAAATGAGAAAATAACTTAACCGTTCATACCATGCACGGGGTGCTTGTTTCAGACCGTAAAGTGCCTTGTCCAGCTTGTACACATGGTCTGTATGCTTTGTGTCTTCAAACCTCGGTGGTTGCTCCACATACATGTCCTCCTGGATATAGCCATTCAAAAATGCACTCTTAACATCTATTTGAAATAATTTGATATTGTGACAACATGCAAATGCTAAGAGAACCCTCACTGCCTCAAGTCTTGCTACTAGAGCAAAAGACTCATCAAAGTCAATTCCTAACTCTTGGCTATAGCCTTTGGCTACTAGCCTGGCCTTGTTCCTAGTTACCACTCCTTGATCGTTTGTTTTGTTTCGGAAAACCCATTTCGTTCCGATCACGGAGTGATTCTTAGGGCATGGAACAAGGAACCACACTTTGTTCCTTTGGAACTTGTGTAGTTCCTCTTGCATGGCCATGATCCATGACTCATCATTCAAAGCTTCTTCTATGGAGTGAGGTTCAAATTGAGAAAGCAAGGCTATGTAATCTTGATTTTCAACTTCCCTGAAAGAGGCTCGTGTCCATATTCCTTCTTCTACATTGCCCATCACATTGTCCAGTGGATGGTCATTTGGAAAGGTCCATTGCATTGGTAGTTGTTGTTCAACTTGAATTTTCTGATTAGCATCATCTTCTTGTGGTTCTTCTTCTTCTTGTTTCTCAGTTTTTCTTTCTTTCTTCCCGATATCTCCAACATCCAACTCATCATCCTGCAAGATAGATTTTTCATTAGTTCTATTTTGAGATGATTCATCAATAATGACATGGGGGCTTTCCTCAACTACAAGAGTTCTCAAGTTGTACACTCGATATGCTCTTGAGCTAAGTGAGTACCCAAGAAGTATACCTTTGTCACTTTTGGGATCAAATTTTGCCAGGTCTATCTTACCATTGTTATGAATGTAGCAGGTTGAGCCAAATGGTCTAAGATATGAAATGTTTGGCTTCTTACCTCGGTACAGCTCATAGGGGGTTTTCTTCAACAGCGGTCTTACCATGGCACGGTTGATTATGTAGCAGGCTGTGTTCACTACTTCAGCCCAAAAGTACCTCGGCAGATTATACTCATTTAGCTAGGTTCTTGCCATTTCGATCAGTGTTCTATTCTTCCTTTCAACAACGCCATTTTGTTCGGGGGTTCTTGGTGCAGAGAAGTCATGAGTGTAGCCTTGAGCCCTGTAAAAATTGCTGAACTTATGGTTATCAAATTCCCTGCCGTGATCACTCCGCATGGTTTTGATGTAAAACCCCTTTTCATTTTGAACCACCCTGCAAAATGCTTCAAATTCCGTCAGGGCATCATTTTTATGAGAAAGGAAGTAAACCCAACAGAATCTTGAGTAATCATCCACAATTACAAAACCATATAATTTACCACCCAAGCTGTGTGTTCTGCTTGGTCCAAAGAGATCAATGTGGATGATTTCAAGGGGTCTCGATGTGGTCACATCATTCTTGCTCTTGAATGATGTCCTTGTTTGTTTCCCCATGCTACACGCCCCACACACTCCATTATCGACGGCCTTCAACTTGGGCAGTCCAATTACCAAATCATTTCTAGATAATTTTAGCAAAACATTGAAACTAGCATGCCCAAGCCGGCGATGCCAGAGCCAAGCATCATCATTGTTCTTTGCAATTAAACATAAATTCTCATGAGAGACATCATTCAAGTCTATCATATAAGCATTGTTATACCTGAAACCAATGAACTTTATCTCATGAGTATTTCTATTCAAAACAGTGTAGTGGTTAGAATTAAAAATCACATTGCATCCTTTATCACAAAGTTGGCTTATGCTTAAGAGATTATGATGCAAACCTTTCACAAGCAATACATTTTCAATGGTATGATTTTGATTCTTACCTATCTTACCTTCTCTGATGATTTTACCTTTGTTCTTACCACGGAATGCTACCGTCCCACCATCCTTTTCATGCAGGTCAACAAACCATTCCTTGTTTCCCGTCATATGCCTAGAGCAACCACTGTCCAAATACCATTTGTTCCTTTTAGCTCTCGAGTAGACCTGCAATTCAACCAAAGTGCTTATGGAGATTTTGGTACCCAAGCAAGCTTGGGTCCATGACGGTTAGAGGCATGATGCATATATGATCTATTTCTGAATCTAGCAGAATTTTCTTCATCATATTTCAGAATTCTACAATCATACATGTCATGACCCATTTTTCCACAATAGAAACAAGTGATGGCTCTATCTCTTTTTCTCCTTCTACCAACATTTGAAAAGGAATTATGCATGTGTTTCTTTGGTTTGGAAGATGCTGAACCTATGGGGGCCCAATGTGTTGTTTGAATTTTTGATTTTTCAAGGATGGCAAGAGCATCCTTTAGCTCTTTTATTTGAGCCATTTGAGATTGGCTTTGTTTTTCAGCCTTTACTTTGGCTTCATTGCAAGTAATGCTTTCAAGCTTTTCTTGTTTCATATCATTTTTCAATTCTTCATGCATTTTCAGAAATATGGATTGTTCTTCTCTCATGCATGAAATCTCTTCTTCAAACAGTTCAATTTTGGATGCAAGAATTTCATTTTCATGCTTCATGTTTTAATTTTATGATTTTAAAGTATGGCACTCTTCACATGATTTTTTAGTATGCACAAAATGATCAATTTTCTTTTTCAAATTTCTATTTTCAGATTTGAATCTTTTACATTTTTCATATAAAGATTCGTATGCAATTTGCCATTGTTCACAAGTAAGAGTTTCAATTTCAGAATCTACCTCATTTCCTTCGTCGTCATTGGCCATGAGACATAGATTCTGGACTAGCTCATCTAGTCCATCTTCATTTCCGGATTCCTCCTGATCTTCATCGCTCCATGTGGCCATCATGGCCTTGGGCTTCCTGAACTTGCCTTTCTTCACCTTCTTGATGAGATCGGGGCACTCACCCCGCATATGGCCGGGTTTCTTGCATTCATAGCAAATCACTTCTTCTTTCTTGCTACTTTCTCCTCTGTTTGGTCCTTGCCTTCTTGGTACCTTCCTGAACTGACCACCAAAGTTTCTGGTTCTTTTGATGAACCTTCTTGCTCTTCGTGTGATCATGGCAACCAGTTCCTCATCTTCAGTGTTGCCAATGGAATCATTGTCACTGCCCTCTGAATCTTGTGGATTCACCCTTAGGGCCAATGGTGTGACAATTTTTTTTCCTTGTGATCCTCCTCGCTCCTTTTGATGTTTATTTCATATGTCATCAGCGAGCCGATCAACTCATCTAGAGTTAGAGTGCTGAGATCCTTGGAGTCTTCAATTACAGTGGCTTTTGTGTGCCACTGTGGAGAGAGGGATCTTAGGACTTTTCTGACAAGCTCCTTGTTGGAATACTTCTTGCCAAGTCCCTTTAGTCCATTTGTAATTTCTGTCAATCTAGCAAACATGTCAGAAATGGACTCATCTTGCTTCATTGCGAACAGCTCGTAGTCCCGGACTAAAAGATTGACTTTGGTTTCCATTACTTCCGACGTTCTTTCATAGATAAACCGTAGCTTGTTCCACATCTCCTGTGCAGAGGAACACGTAGATATATGTGAGTATTCATTAGGATGAACAGCACATTGAATTATATTCATAGCTTTAAAATTCGCTGAACACTTCCTAATATCTTCTTCATCCCACTCATTCTCATTTTCAGATAATACATATGGACCCCTACATATGACACGCCAAACATCGTAGTCCTGGGCACGTAGGAAAACATACATTCTATTTTTCCAGTAGGGGTAGTTTGATCCATCAAAGAATGGAGGTCTTTGAATAGAATGCCCTTCGGGCATCATCCCCTTGTTTGCCATTTAATGGGATCTAGCTCTGACGACCGTGTGGTCAAGATTAAACAGAGACCAAGGCTCTGATACCAATTGTTGAGTCCCGGAGGGTGGCAATCAAGAGGGGAGGGGTGAATTGATGGCCAATTAAAAGAAACTACCTACGTGAATTCTATACTAATTATGCACACAAGCTCTAGCCTTACACGAACAGGATCACACTCATGAATGCGTGTGAAGTGGGTGTGATTGATAGAGAAAATGGTGAATGCTCACCTCACCATGAAGCCCACTCGACAAGTAAACGGAATAGCAAACCACAATTGACACACGGAATTTTTAGGTGGTTCGGGTACACTGCCGTGTCCCCTACGTCCACCCCTCACACGGAGGATTAAGGCTTCACTATGTAGTGAATCACACACACACGCTGTGTAGAACAGCAAGCACACACACACACACACACACACACACACACACACACACACACACACACACACACACACACACACACACACACACACACACACACACACACACACACACACACACACACACACACACACACACACACACACACGCGCGCACGCACGTTCGTGTTACCAAACACGAACGCCACACACAAATATCTGAAATGATGATTACAAACGTATGCTCAAGTTTAAGCTAAATGATTCAGAGTGGAAAGAGTGAAGAAGGATTGATTTATCCTGGTTGGAGCTCCCCCTTTCTCTTCTGTGAATTTTATCAAACACTTGTGCAGCACGATGACCGTTCTTGATGATCTTGGCTCGGATGTGGCTGAATCTGGATTTCGCTCGCATCCAGCAGCAGAGGCTTGATTGGAACTTTGATTCCTCCTTCTTCCCTTCACATTCACGCACACACCAAGGTGGAACAAGGGTTGGAGGTGGCTGCTGCGACCTGCACACATAAATGTTAGGAAGAAACCCAAAATCAGGACATACGAATTTCTCTTAGGGTTTTCATCCTCTACAAGTTGTTATATAGGCCAAGGGTGGTCAAGGGACATCCATGGGACAAGATCCACTTGTTATGGAGTGGATTAAGGACAGCCACACAAGTGTGGTTGGACCATTTGGTCAAAATGCCAAGAGTCCACAATCACGGCGCCGCCCAGACCAGACGACCCTCGTGAGGGGCCAGATGGGCCGGACAGCATGGGTCGACCCTTGGAATCGACCCTTCCAAGAACCCGTGCTGGTTTAACAATTCTGGCAACAGGGGTTTTCAGGGGTCGACCCTTGGGGTCGACCCTCGAGTGAATGGGTTGACCCTTGGGGTCGACCCTTGCAGGTCTGGTGAAGGAGCCCACCGGGTTCAAAAAAATAATCACCAGGTGTCGACCCTTGCGGCTGGGGGTCGACCCAATGGTGCGACCCTTTCAGCTGGAGATAAAAGATCCACGTTTAACAGAACTAGGGGACCTAGGGGTCGACCCAATGGGTCAACCCTTGTTCTAGAACATCCAAAAGATTGATTGAAAGACCCACTAAGTCCAAGAACAAGTCTAGGGGTTTCAAGATGATTTTTAAAGCATGAGAGAGAATGAAACTCAAACCATTTAAACTTAGATGAGTTCTAAACCAATTTAATCCTTGAGATCAAAATAAAGAACTTCAAACCACACATTCAAAAGTCAATATGTTGAAGTCGATCTCACCAATCGTCCTAGAACATTGGTAATCTTTGGCCATATAGATTGTCCTGTCAAAACAACTTCTGAATTAGATTCTTCATCCAAATTCAAATCAAAACACTTACTCTTGAGATGATGTTCTTAAGCCTTCTAAACGCCAAATCTTTATGTGATGTGATCACTTCCAAAATGTTAGAAAAGCTCATTTTCAATTCATATAAATTCATTTGGTCATCATCAAAATCCATAAGACATAATACATGAGGAGGGGGTTCAACACTATTGATGCACCCAACCGTCGAACGCCGTTGCGCCATCGTCCTACCACTGGTGCCCTATTTTTATTCTGTCGCGAACGGCTCACCATGATTTGCCATTTTTTTCTTCCTCAAGTCGGCTGTCGCTAGAGCCATCTGTCGATCAAAGTCATTCTCCTGAGCATGCGTTCGTTGCCCAGTTCATCCCGTTCAACCGCAAACTCTCCAGTCGACTTCATCGTGCGACTGCCACACCATTGTCGCTATTGTGCCTCACATCACTAGACCACTCATGTTGTCTTCTTCGCTAACCCACGTTGCCGTGCTCATCCTTGATGGTGAACCAACACGTCAGATGCCTTCTCCTATTGACATGAGCACATCCACACAGTCTGCTCCTCCTAACATGCCTTCTTCTTCTTCTCCCAGCCAGCCGCATGCATGCGAACATGTAAAGCCCTCGTTGCCATCGAGCTACTTTGCACGTGAGGATCATCGCCAAGTCTGCTACTCACACTACTGCTATTGCTTCCGGCCTCACTCGGCCTCACCGACGTGAAGCCATCGGTCGGCCTCCACTGGCTCTCCACCCTCGCGAGTTGTAGGCATGGAGGAAGAAGAGAACTGTTCAAAAAAGGACAAACTTTGGTGAAAGTTTATTTAAACTAAGCCCCTCAAGTAAAATGGTTGTATCAAAATAGATTTAATTACGCAATTTCTATTCTTCTTAAAAATGTCTCAAGTCCCATTGATTAAGTTATATTTAAATTTTTAATTAATTATAGAACCAATTCTGTGTGAGACTGAGATTAATATGGAAAAGTCACATAATTAATTTCATTAAAACCCAGAAACAATGTGTGTGACATAAATAAATATGAATAAATGTGCACTTATTAGTTAGTGATACCTTTAAGAAGACATGATCTCTTACTTGAAATTATATATCTCTCCTTCTATTATCAGTATAACTCTTCTGCCTAGGCTGAGTAACTTTCAATCTGTCCCTGATTATCTAGATATTCTTAGTTGTATCTTGAACAATCTCAGTGCCTAACAATTGTTTCTCTCCAACCTCATCCCAACATATAGGTGATCTACAGCTCCTGCCATACAACACCTCTAAAGGTGTCATCCGAATGCTTGATTGATAATTGATATTATAAGCAAACTCAATTAGAGGTAAATGTTGATGCCAACTTCCACCAAAATCAATCATACAAACCCTGAGCATATCCTCTACAATCTGATTAGTCCTCTTAGTTTGACTATCTATTTGAGGGTGAAAAGCAGTGCTAAAGTTCAATCTAGTACCCAGAGATACTTGCAATCCTTTCTAGAAATGAGATGTAAACCTAGGATCTCTATCAGAAACTATAGATACGGGAACTCCATGCAATCTTACTATCCCCTTGATATAGGGCCACCAAAATATCCACTGTCCACTTGCTCTTGATGGGTAGAAAATGAGGAGACTTAGTCAACATGTCCACTATAACCCAAATCACACCATATCCATCTCTAGTTCTCAATAGTCCCATGATAAATTCTATTCCAATACTTTCCCATTTCAACTCTAGTATCTCTAAAGGCTTCAATTTTCTAGCTGGTCTAAGATGCTCTGTCTTAACCTGTTGAGTATTCAAACAACGACTCATATACTTGACAACTTCTCTTTTCATATTCGGCCACCAAAAAGTCATCCTTAAGTCTTGATACATCTTGGTAGCTCTTGGATGAATAGTGTACTTTGATCAATGCACTTCTTCCATGATCTTCTTCTTAATCTCAGCATGATCAAGTACACAAGTCATTCCTCGAAATAATAGCCTTCCATCATTGGTCATATGGAAATTAGGTCTTCAATCTAAATTCTCTTTAATTTCAATATATAAGGGATCATTACCTTGATGTTCCTTAATTTATGAAAGCACACTAGATTGTAACCTGATGTCGGCAATTATGACACATTCTTCCTTCTTTTCCACATTCAAGTCTATCCTTGAAAACTATATTAGCAAGCGTCATTCATTAAGCATCATACTTGAGAATAAAACCATAGGCTTCCTACTAAGAGCATATGTCACAACATTACTTTTTCTAAGGTGATATTGAATAGAGAAATCAAAATCCTTCAAATATTCCAACCATTTTCTCTACCTCATATTTAACTCCTTCTGAGAGAATAAATATTTCAAACTCTTATGATTAGAATAAATAATAAATTACTCACCATACAGATAATGCCTCCATATCTTAAGAGCAAAGATCATAACTACCAACTCTAGATTATGCACAAGATAATTATCCTTATGGCACTTTAATTGCTTATATGCATAAGCAATCACTTTACCTTGATGTATTAACACACAACCTAGGCCAACACCTGAAGCATTGGCATATACTTCAAATCCTTCTCCTTGAGTGGGTAGAGTAAGCACAGGTGCAATAGTTGAACACTCCTTCAGAGTTTGGAAATTTTTCTCACATTCTTCAGTCCGCACATAAGGGTTCTCCTTCCTGGTCAATCTAGTCATTGGTATAACAATTTTAGAGAAATCTTTAATAAATCTCTTATGATGGCCAACTGATCCTTGGAAGCTCCTAATTTTAGTCACGTTAGTAGGTCTCTCCCAATTCTTCATAGTTTTAACCTTTGAAAGATTAACAACAATACCTTCCTTGGAAATTACATGGCCAAGATATGAGACATCTTCCAACCAGAATTCACAGTTACTCAATTTGGCATATAACTTGTTATCCCATAATAATTGCAGAGAAATCCTCAAATATGCTCCATGCTCCTCCTTAGTCCTAGAATAGATTAGGATGCCATTAACGAAAACCACCAAAATTGATCAAGATATAGCCTGAACATGCCATTCATCAACTACATAAAAGTTGTAAGAGCATTTGGCAGTCTAAAAGGCATAATAACAAATTCATAATGCTCATCCCTGATCCTGAATGTGGTCTTGTATATATCTACTTCCTTAATCCTCAATTGGTGGTAACCCGACCTAAGATCAATCTTAGAAAAATATTGGGCTACAGAGATCTGATTAAACAACTCATCAATCCTCGATAAAGGATACTTGTTCTTAATTTTTAGCTGATTCAACTACCTATAATCAATATATAGTCTCATAGATCCATCCTTCTTCCTTATGAACAGGACAGGTGCTCCCTAAGGAGAAGTACTCAACTTGATAATTCCTTTCTCCAACAACTCCATCAATTGCTCCTTCAACTCATTTAATTCAGTAGGTGACATCCTATAAGGTGTCTTAGATGTAGGGACAACTCCTAAAATTAGTTCAATGGAGAAAGAGACCTCTCTCTCAGGTGGAATACCAGGAAATTCATTCAGGAACACATCAAGGTATTATCTAACAATAGGGGTATCCCCCAGAATAGGTCCCTTACGCTCAGCCAACACCACAAAATTCAAGAATGCAACACAACTTTTCTTTATTAATCAATGAGCTCGAAAGGTAGAGATAAGAAATGGGCATCTAGGATGCCTAATACAATAGAAAGAAAGTTTAGGGAGCTCACTAATGGTTACCCTTGCCCGCAATCCACACTAGCGTCATGCTTAGATAACCAATCAACTCCTAAGATCACATCGTATCCATTCATATCCATGCAAACCAAATCAGCAGCTAAGTTGTGACCACCAACTAAAACCTCACAAGAAGGGTAGAAGTATCTAAGTTTAGTTCCAGCTCCTACGAGTGTGAAGATGATAAGATCGGATTTCAAAGGAACATGTTTCATAGGTAAGGTAGTAGCAAAAGTCTGAGATATAAGAAAATGGGTGGCTCTAGTATCAAACAGAACAAAGGTGGGTTTCAAATTATTAGAGGGTACCTTCCACCACGCCTCCTTCTTCGGTAGGCTCAGTTTCCAACAATGCTTACAACCTACCTTGACGTCTTGGTCCACCTTGATGCTTGTCTTTCAGGACTTGGTCCTTCAAGAGAGGGCAATTTAGGATCTTGTGGTCTCTACTTCCTCTCCCAACCTTCTCTAGCACTCTTTGGATCGATGACCAGCCTTATCACAATGATTACAGATCTCTTTAGATGATGCGATATGAATAATCTATTTATCATTCTGATGCGGGACAGACACGTGCCCTAGGACTCTAGCTCGCGAGCATCCCTAGCAAGTGATGCGTGGGACCGTGCGCGGTTGAGAAACCGGCAATGAGTCTGGTAGTCAGCTCTTCTATACTCGGATCCAGTCACGGGATGGGTCACTCACTCACTCTCGCAGCGGTGATAAAAATATACAAGCTAGATTAACCTATCATATGCAGCGGCATAGGAAAATATACGAGTAAAGCAAAATACTGAGAGAGGAGTGGACACGATACCTCTACGCGTCGGGCGTGGGGAAAACGATCCCGGCCAAGTACGGTAACTCCTGGTAACAAAATATTACAATAATTACATAAGTTAATTTTGCTGCCCACTCCACGCAAGGAGGTAAAGGGCTATAATGCGGGCCCGAGAGGATCGATCTTGGGTTGACGGGCAGCATTTTGATGTAGCTTCGGCGACACGTATACCCACGAACATGGGGCCCACGTGCTGGTTGGCAGGTTCGAGTGGGCCCGGAGTGGTATCGCTGTGACGTTGGCTCCTGGAGAGGCACTCCCTGGGACGGTAGCACGCTGGTTCGCCTTGCGGAAGGCGAGTCGGCTCCGGTCTTCACTTGTTGACCTTGCTACCCACGGATCTGAAGTTCTATTTTTACAGCGCGCGACTCGGCGAGCACTCCTGCTGCGATCAATCCCGACGTCGGATCGACACGAAATAGGTACCGTTGGAAAGCGGATCCGAAATCATTCGACCAAGGACTCTGGAAGGAATTTTGACAGCTCTTGATTTTTCGTGGTGTATTTTTGAACATACTGACTAACAGACTCAGAAAACTCTGGATAGAAATGTAGTTTCCCGATAACAGATGTTGACCGTGGCTAAAACCTCAGATCTGGAAGTTGACCTCTGCATGAAAGTTATAGAGGGGGAAACAAGGAAGACGGGGATATTTTTTGTGGATTTTCTAGAGGTGGTTTGATAGGGGAAAATGATTTTCTAACACAGGTGGGTCGGATCTAGACTGCACAGGACAGAACTGAAATTTGACTAAGTTTTAATTTTTTGTGAAGAAAAAAAGCTTCTAAATTCGAGAAAAAATTTGTGAAGACATGTTTGGATGGGAAAAACACCCAGTCCAAATTTGGACTCAATCAGAGAAGGGGAAGGGGATCAAACAAGGGAAACACAGGGTTGCTGTGACACAAAATAGAAAGCTGGCAGATCTGGAAGGCGGGGAAACACGAAATTGGAAAAATAGAAAATGAAGGGTAGAAATTGGTAAACTTTTTTTGGGAGAGGGTATTGGCGTGGTGAACCTACCCTAAAAATTTGGGCTCCAGTAGATCCATAGATTAGGAGCTAAAATTCGGATATGGAGGCTCTGTCCTGATTTGGGCAGAACTCCGGCGATGGTGGCGGCGGCGTGACGGCGACACGACGGTGGCGGCGGCGGCGCCAGAAGTAGAACTCAGAGGGGATGAGGAGAAGATAGAAGGGCTTCACACCCTAGAGAAGGTAGAATCTATCTGCAAGGGGGGAGGAGAGAGGAGAGAGGGGCGCACCCTTCTTGGCCCTTGGGCAATTCACAAATTTTTCTATCATTAATTATACTAAAATGGGAATTACATGGTATTTGTATGAAATGTAAAATGACACTAACAATCCCTAGATCTAGATTTGGGAGGGGTAAAAGAGGGAGTTCATAATTAATTCGCCCATGTGGTTTGGAACCACATTAAAAAAATAAAAAGTGGGGGGGCGCCCCCTTGACTATAAGGGAGGCATCTTGGACAATTTCAACCCATTGTCCCCTTTGAATGTCAAACCATCTAGAAGCCACCTAGGACCTTTGACCAGCCCCACATGGACCCCAAGATGTTACTTGGACCAATGAGGAATGAGTGGAGGGTCCTGCATAGCCTACATGGTCTTTTACACAAAAACCCAAAGATCCTTAGGGAATGACAAATTGGCTTTTAAAGCCTTACAATTGCATACATGTTTTCCCAAGGATATAAATGTAAACTAAAAGGACTCAAATGCAAAATAAAAAGTTAGTGGTCTTGCTCTGATGTCCCCATCAATTCTCTCCAGGTGGGAAGAACTCGACCCCGTTGAGTAAGGGGTGTGGCTGCTCGTGACGCCGGCGGATCCGTAATCGTACCAAGAAGCGCGGAGTACGCTCCACTCTAAGTAATCGACACCTACTCATCCCGTATAGATTCGATATTCACACGCTGCTGGGGAATGAGGCTAGAGGTGGACACTCCGGGGTGGGGTCACTCTCAAAAGAGGGAAGGCAGCTCGAAGACTCACTAGGAATTACTGCTGGGTCCCTATTTGTGACTAGATCCGATATGTTGAGGTAGAGCCGATCTCAAAATCTGACAAGTCTCGCACTTGAAAGGAACTGACAACGCGAGCGTACAAAGACCGACTCGACTCGATGCATGCAGACTCACTATGCTCTCCTAATATGCTAGACATATGCTTGGACAGACACACAAGACCCTAGACACACCTACTGTTAGTCCGGCCCGTACATGTGCGAAGCTGGACCAGGACACCCGAATGTGTGCCATGCATACACTTGACGTAACCTGAGGTGGATGTCATTGGAGACTCCTAACCTTCCATGTGTGAACCAATCCAGTAGTGACTTCTCATTGCGCTTGGGTGGTTCGGGAGGTTTTGGTGGGCCAGGAGAGCCAAAGTCTTCATTACCCCCATATGATGGTTCGGACCCATTTCTATGTGGAGGTTGCCAGGCCCAAATGGGAGGGGTGTGGTAGAGGACTTCCCTAAAGAGGTGGAATGGAGGTTGTGGGCCAAGGGGTCCACTAAGAAAGGGATCGAAGGGATCAAAGAATGTGTGACCCCTCGATATGGATTCCCTTATCTCAAGGTCCCATGTGTAGAATTCTAGAAGGTGTTGATCATCACCTTCATCCATGAAGGGAGATGGGACGGTGGTCTCATATAGAAAGTACGGTTCCTCCCTTGGGATAAAAGGAATGAAATCAGACTCGGCCAGCATAGGGAGGAACAGAAGAATCTCCGTGGTGACACAACCCCGGTGCACACAGAGGTAATGGATCCGAAGGCCGGGTGGGTGAAGTTACGACTAGTGGGTTGGTCGAAGCCCCGGGCCAATAAGCGCGTCAACTTTCATTGTGAGTCTAATCCCATAACAAGGTCATCCAAGGTATCAACATGGTGACTAGACCGGAATGTAGAGTGGAAGGAGTTGACGGGCACTAGTGGTAGGGTGTGGTCCATGGATGGGTAGGGAGGGGGGACCAAGCCATCCTTGAGCCAACTAAGAAGTGACTCAGCTATGAAAAGCGTACCCATTAGAAACACAGGTGGCTCGGGCTGAGGTGGCTCTAAGTAAGATGGCCCCGGATGAGGATCGGAAGTAGAGGGTGGTAATGGAGCACTCACGGGTGGTGAAAGAGCACGCGTCCTTTCTATCCTATCCAACCAGTCCGAAAACATTTTAAAGAATTCGGCAGAGGTGCAGGTTGGAGTAGGGGACTCAGGGTGGACTCGCTCCTCATCTCTCGGCCTGGGTGTGGACCTAGGCTCGGCTATAAGCGAGGCTTGTTGCCTCTGGCTAAGACCCACTTGTTTTGAAGTGCTTGGGTGGGATTGGTTGGAGGTGTGGCCCACTTGATTGGGAGTGCTTTGGTGGGGTTGGATGGAGGTGAAGGGGCGTGGTTGGTTGGAGGTGTGGCCCACTTGATTGCGAGAGGGTTGGTGGGGTTGGCTAGTGGTATGACCCCCGTGGTTGGAGGTAGATGGGGGGGAAAAGTAGACCCTCTTAAGCACTCTCTTCATGTCCCACCATGACTCGATGGGCCTTTGCCTCCTATCCTCCCTCAAGTATTTTACGCCCTTCCATGTTTCGGCGGCTTCATAGAAAAGTCGCCTTGAGGCGAAGTCGACTTCCATGGGACCGGACATAATGTACACCTCAAAGTATTAGTCCATGATGGCTTCCCACTCTAGGTAGTCACTCGGGTCTTGGGAGCCATAGAAGTCCCGGGCTACGGGCTTACGGGGGTGGTCGGGTTGGTTTTCCCATCTTTGGGCGTATCACCACCATGCATAGGATGCGGGCCCGTGGTAATCCATGGGACACGGGAAGCTAGTGGATACACTTGGACAAGACACTAGACACGATCCTAACTAATGAAAAGTTGGAATGCAGACTCGACTACCAACCTAGATAAAACCAAGATTCGGTACCTGGCAAAGTCCGGGGATCCGAAGATCCTCTCACGCGAGTGAATAACCTCTCCGATGGGCGTAACTTAACGGTCGGACGATACCTTTTTATATACAAAACAATGGTATGCAAATGAGACACCTAGACTTAGACACTTTTTTTTGTTTTTGTTAAGTAATGACTAATGACTACCCTAGACTCGACTGGTGCTCTGATACCAAATTGATGCAGGACGGAAACGTGCCCTAGGACTCTAGCTCACGAGTGTCCCTAGCGAGGGATGTGTGGGACCGTGCGCGATTGAGAAACTGGCAATGAGTCGGGTAGTCGACTCTTCCGTACTCAGATCGAGTCACGGGACGGGTCACTCACTCACTCTCGCAGCGGTGATAAAAATATACGAGCTAGATTAACCTATAACATGCAGCGGCATAGGAAAATATACGAGTAAAGCAAAATGCCGAGAGAGGAGTGGACACGATATCTCCACGTGCCGGGCGTGGGGAAGACGATCCCGGCCAAGTACGGTAACTCCCGGTAACAAAATATTACAATAATTACAGAAGTTAATTTTGCTGCCCACTCCACGCAGGGAGGTAAAGGGATACAATGTGGGCCTGGGAGGACCGATCTTGGGTTGACGGGCAGCGTTTTGATGTAGCTTCGGCGGTACGCGCACTCACGAACGTGGGACCCACGTGCTGGTGGGTGGGTCCGAGTGTGCCCGAGGTGATACCGCTGTAACGTTGGCTCCGGGAGAGGTGCTCCCTGGGACGACGGCACGCTGGTTCGCCTTGCGAAAGGCGAGTCGGCTCCGGTCTTCACTTGTTGACCTTGCTGCCCACTGATCTGAAGTTCTATTTTTATAGCATGCGACCCGGCGAGAACTGTTGCTGCGATCAATCCCGACGTCAGATCGACGTGAAATAGGTACCGTTGGAAAGAGGATCTGAAATCCTTCGACCAAGGACTGTGGAAGGAATTTTTACAGCTCTGGATTTCTCGTGGTGTATTTTTGAACATACTGACTGACAGACTCAGAAAACTCTGGACAGAAATGAAGTTTCCTGATAGCAGGCATTGACCGTGGCTAAAACCTCAGATCTGGAAGTTGACCTGTTCATGAAAGTTATAGAGGGGGAAACAAGGAGGACGGGGATATTTGTTGTGGATTTTCTAGAGGTGGTTTGATAGGGGAAAACGATTTTCTAACACAGGTGGGTCGGATTTGGACTGCACAGGACAGAACTGAAATTTGACTGAGTTTTAATTTTTTGGTGGAGAAAAAGAGCTCCTAAATTCGAGCAAAAATTTGTGGAGACGTGTTTGGATGGGCAGAACACCCAATCCAAATTTGGACTCAATCAGAGAAGGGGAAGGGGTTCGAACAAGGGAAACACAGGGTTGCTGTGACACAAAATAGAAAGATGGCAGATCTGGAAGGTGGGGAAACACGAAATTGAAAAAATAGAAAACGAAGGGTAGAAATTGGTAAACAAAATTTGGGAGAGGGTATTGGCGTGGTAAACCTACCCTCAAAATTTGGGCTCCAGTAGATCCGTAGATTAGGAGCTAAAATTCAGACATGGAGGCTCTGTCCTGATTTGGGTAGAACTCCAGCGATGGTGGCGGCAGCGCGACGGCGGCACGACGGTGGCGGCAGCGGGGCCAGAAGTAGAACTCAGAGGGGCTGGGGAGAAGATAGAAGGGCTTCACACCCTAAAGAAGGTAGAAATCCATCTGCAAGGGGGGAGGAGAGAGGAGAGAGGGGCGCACCCTTCTTGGCCCTTGGGCAATTCACAAAAGTTTCTATCATTAATTCTACTAAAATGGGAATTACGTTGTATTTGTATGAAATGTAAAATGACACTAACTATCCCTAGATCTAGATTTGGGAGGGGTAAAAGAGGGAGTTCATAATTAATTCTCCCATGTGGTTTGGAACCACATTAAAAAAATAATAAGAGGGGGGCGCCCCCTTGACTATAAGGGAGGCATCTTGGACAATTTCAACCCATTGTCCCCTTTGAATGTCAAATCATCTAGAAGCCACCTAGGACCTTTGACCAGCCCCACATGGACTCCAAGATGCCACTTGGACCAATGAGGAATGAGTGGAGGGTCCTGCATGGCCTACATGGTCTTTTACACAAAAACCCAAAGATCCTTAGGGAATGACAAATTGGCTTATAAAGCCTTACAATTGCATACATATTTTCCCAAGGATATAAATGCAAACTAAAAGGACTCAAATATAAAATAAAAAGTTAGTGGTCTTACTCTGATGTCCCCATCACATTCTTCTTGAATTTCTTATCTTGGTGAAATCCTTTTCCTCCATTCAGCCTCTTTTTCTTAGAGGATGGCTTGAAATCCCCAGAGCTAGTAACTTGCTCATTCTTTGCAATTTTTCCTTTGATCCGATCAGTCAAATCAGTGGCATCCTCTAGCAATTGGGCTTTTCTTACATGTCAGCATATGTCTAAATGTCCATAGGTGCCAACTGAGTAATATATTAAGGTTTCAACCCATTAAAGAATCTCTTAGCTTTCATTCTCTCAGTGCCGACCAGATGTGGAGCATACCGAGCCAATCTAGGGAAATGGGCCTAATACTTAGCTATAGACATATTTCTTTGTTTAAGTGATGCAAATTCAATAACCTTCTTCTCTTGGACCCTTTATGAGAAATGCTTGTTATTAAAGTGCTCTAAAAGCTCTTCCCAAGTAACCTGAGCATAGGGTGGAGTAGTTTTTACTGACTCCCATCAAGCCCTAGCATCCCTTTCTAATTGAAATGCAGCCAATGGCACTTTGTCTTGGTTGGAGCATTGCATAACCAAAAATATCTTTTCCATCTCCTTTATCCAATGCTCAGCCTCATAAGGGTCAGTAAAACTATTAATCTCGTGGTATTCATATCCCTAGAGTTCCGGTGCAGATCTCCAGCCCCGTTATGAATTCCACCATGAGCTACCTATTGCAGGGCTTAAGTCAATCCTTGAGTCATCCTTTGCATTTCTCTCTACTGAGTACATACAGCTGCCATCTCAATAGGAATCTAAATTCTTGCAAGACAACTACAGAAGTTAATTATTTTATTTACTTCTAGAGTTAAGTATATGCTAGCACTAAACCCAAGACTCTACCCCATCTTACTGGTCAACTATGAGGCACTAACATAGGTCTTAGATCCTAATGATAGCTTGCAACCTATATCCTACAAAAATCTAGGGTCTTAATAACCTGTCTTTGATACCACAAAAACTATCACATTCTGAATGCGGAATATTGGAACGCAGTAGTTATAACAAGTCAATCAGAGCAAGAACTAAGCCATCGTTTTATTGATAATTCACTTCCAAATGGAGTTTATTACAATGACACTTTAGGGACTCAAATACTATTTCAACTCTTAATGTAGAACAATGACATTGAGTCTCAACACTAGACTCAAAAAAATGAAACAAACTTCTAAGGATGACTTGAACGCTCCATCACTCTTGTCCCTCCCCATCAGTGTGCATTTCATCATCTAAATTACTTGAAAAATATTAAGCAACACTGAGTGAGCGAAAGCTTAGTAGGAATTATATCTATAAACTAGACAATCATTAAGTGATTAATGCATTCATTAACAAAAGGTGCACTAAATCATAAAACAAGTTTGAGCATGAAAGCAAAACAATATGGATGATAATCAAGATGACATGAGGATATAATTAATAAAGTGAAGGAATTGCAAGTTCGATAACAAGATTTAAAATGAATTTAGCTAGAATTAACTTTGCAAGTAATTAATATCTAAGGAACATGTAACATGTGTAATATATCAATGGATTGGCTATGTCAAGAGTAATAACCCACAAGATGTACACTTCAAGTTAGCATTTATTCACGTCACGACTTTATTATATAGATCAATCAAGCACGCATGTAATGGTGTAATGCCACACCTGATCATTCACATTCCCATGGACACAAGTACTTTTAAGTGCTCCTCTTAGGATCAAATCAGGCCCTATGATTGCCAGGCATTGAGGTTATTGGATCAAAGATCCCACATAATTTTTACACAATCCCATATTTAATGGCCAAGCGAATTCCAAGGAATTAAGGTTAGTAACTAAGGCATGGAATTGAATAAGACTTCATGGAAACATGAAGGATTTCAAGGAACAAGGGCTCAAGATTCTAGACCCAAAGTTTCTATTTATACATAGGTCAAGATAGTTATGGTTGAGTAGATAGTGAACATATGTCATGATTAAGATGAAATCTGGGCTGAATCACGTCACCATAGGGTGGCACAGTTTATAGAGTTTAGTAGAAACATGTCTCCATAGTAAGATGCATTTTATAGAGGCTAATAGGACCTTGTAAATTTGGACAGAACCGTGTCTCAACGGGATACATGTTCTAGAATAGGTCAGTGAATCATGTCTCTACATGGTGACGTGATTCAAAGGTTTTCAGAGTTTTTAGGGTACAACCAACCCAACGATCGAAGAGGGATTCCTTCGATGTTAGGGTCTTACGGAGGTCTTAGCGAAAGAGATTTCGGTCTGACGAGCGGAATTCTCGAATAGAGAGTCCTTCCTTCACTAAGAAAGATGTTTGCGAATAAAGCCGAGATAAAAGGTTGAATCATTGTTTCCGCGGCTGGGTGCCGAGAAGGGGCACTCACACGATGGTAGAGTATAGTTGGCACACTCACAAGGGTGTCAATGGAGGAATTGTAAAAGAATGAAAGAAAAGCACACATATAGACTACATATGGTCAATCGTTCTGGGTTCACACGACACACATGAAATGGACCGGCAAGGTGATGATGATATGAAGGAGTTACTGGTTTAGGGGGAACTGGGTGTGGTGCGGGCGTGCCAGTCGAAAGCTCGACAATCATCTAGGAAACCAAGTTTCAATAGGGGATGTGCCTCCAGGGCACGACACATGGGCATAGAATGATGGGTGACATGTGAATTGAATGGGGGTTCTACAGATACAAGTGTATCAGGTGACGTTGGGGGTCATGTGTAGGACGTCATCCCCATTGACCGCAAGCCATCAGTGTTTATTTTACATCGGATTAAATCCAAACACCTTTGCTTTTACTGCTGAAAGAGGATTGGATACCCTGGGAGCCATGTCGTCAGGAGGGCTTAATGCACACCATCGTCATAATGCCACCATTTCGCCGAGCAGGTGGGGAGTGGAGAGACTGGTTTCTATGTTCAGCTGGATGAGACATGGGCTTGGTGGAAAGGTTGCAAACACTGGCTCAATAAGGATCCGGCAGGTACTGGCTTGAATACTAAACAGCAAGGTCTGGCGGGAAGTAGAAGCTTGAAAGTGAGTCGAAAAGAATTCAGGTTTCTGAGTATACTTCATTAGAGGGTGTCGTAAAAGGCATTATAGAGGGGTGCTAAAGGCCCAAATAGAAGAGGTGCAAGCCACATGACAATTCTGACATTGACAGCAATCCTTAGGTCATGCCATGATCTTGAAGGCATATTCACCAGACATAATGTCCATGTGGGTCTGTTAACCCTTACATGCCATGTTAGACAGAGAGTTTTGCGAGTTGGCTAGATGCCATTGGACGGGTGTTGATGTGACATACCCTCGGCGTATACTTAGCCAAGAATACAAAAACAATAATAATTCTCCATGTTGCTTCGTGTGTGTGTGCTTCCACCTTGCTTTCACCTTGCTTCCACGCTTGCTTGCACATTCCTTGACCCTTGGCCTTCCAGAGGGTTTTATATGCTCAAGGTTGAAGAAGGATGAAACTACCCTGCATAAAGGGGTTGAAGGCTGGGATTGGCCCGCGTAAAGGGGCTGAAAGTGGCTGGATTGGATGGAACCTAGGTTTAGGTAGACTGGTTTAGTAGGGCTGGGGTTTAGGCGGGGAAGGGTTGAGGAGGGCTGGGGTTTAAGCATTCAAGGGTTGATGGATTGGGTTTAGGTAGTCAAGGGCTGAGGAGGGCTGGGTTTAGGGGGACCAGCCATCATTTTCTTCTTTCTCTTGTTTTGGTTTGGGTTGGGGTTTAGGTGGGTAGGGTTTAAGAGGGCCAGGGGTTAGGCGGACCAGCCGCCCAGCCCGACCCAGCCCGCATAAATCCCCTCCCCCATGGTTTACGCGAACAGGGTGACCAGGTCACCTTGGTCCGCCTAAACCCCCCTAGGGGGTTTAGGCGGGCCAACATGAGAGAGAAGGAGAGGGAAATATAACCCCCCCCCCCCCCGAGCCCCTCTTGTGACCCACGGGTACTCCCTTGGACACCTGAACGATGCTGGTTGGCTGGTTTCATGCTCGGACTGGTCCTCATGCTTTGTGCTTCATCTTGGACGATCCTCACACCCTCGTGTAGGCGCCGGGAATGGTGGCGGGGGTCGGTCGTTCGCGATGGGGAACTGAGCCTCCCCACCCCTTTTTTTGACTTTGCCGTTGGGTGCTGCTGGGACACCGGTAATGCACGGGTTAGGAAATGAGAAGTGAAGTGATTGCCGGAGACTTATACCTGAGCCTCACAGGGCTGGATGATCACGTAAGGTGCCTCAAGTAGGGAGCTTGTGAGGACCCGACTTCTCCATGCTCGGCTGGCCAAGGATGAAGAGCCATGCATAGTCCATGGTGGTGAAAGTCCTATGAACAGTATCATGCCAGGAATACAAAAAGAAAGATGTCGATTAGAGCTACAAAGTGTAGTAAAAGTTCGAGACAATATACAAACATAGAATAATGGTGACGCGATTACCTAGGGGATGGTTGGGAATGGGGGGTGGCCGAGGCTTTCAGCCATCCGCCTTCCCTGTTGTTTAAGTTTGAAACCTCTATAAGAAAGGATTTACGGGTTGCCTTAGATGTAATGAAAATGTGAGTACAGCGGGGGTATGTAAATGGAATCGATGGAGAAATAGAAAGCAAACTAGGAGGCGGCCAAAGTGTTGGCCACCCAGAAGTCGAGGCGCCCTGATCGATGGCCGCCTGCCTCCCACGTGGATGCAAGCTATGTTACGCGCAGAGAGGCTGAAGCGGTCTTCCCTTCCGTCCTCTCCGAACACTTTCCTCCTCGAAGAACTCTCCCTTTGACTCTTTCCTCTCAAGAGAAGCTCTCCAAAAGTCTACTCATCCCCCCGTCTCACCTTGTGCCAACTACTCCCCTCCATCCAAACTCCCAACTCCCACTCTATCTGTCCCCTCTCAAAGTTTTGTTGCTTGGTCTCTCTTCTAGGAGCTTCCAGCTTCATGCATGAGGACGTGGGCGACGAGGCCGGGCGTGGAGATCGAATGGGGCTCGTGCGAGGCGTGGGAAGCGGACGTGGGGCACAAACCTCCACCAACGGTTGCAAGAAGGTGGCCAGATCACTGGCCGTTCATAAGTTGAAGGCGGCTAGGTATTTGGCTGCTTACCAGACCTGGGTGGCCAAAGTCTTGGCCGCCCGCCCAGCCAACCAGGGTGGCCATCGACTTGGCCGCCCAGCGCATGGGCTTCTCAACACCCAATCCTTCGATCAGGGCCCAATAGTGCATGGTAGGCTGGACTTAAAATGCAAAAGTGTCGATCAATCTGAGTAAAATGACAGTGTCACAAATATGGAGGTCTAACTGGGGATCCATGGGATGTCCTAAATTAGGTGTTTACAAATGTCCCTCCAAAATGCTTGTTTTGTAGGCGATAAATGGGTGTTTCGATAAAGAAACAAGCCTAATTAGGACATCCCGCTCAAGGGGATTTTTTAGCGGAAATCAAGCTTCGCATAAGAACAGATAAGTATAATGTGATAGGATAGGTCATTCAAAAGGAGAGGAGGGAAAGCTAATCTAAGAGGGCTTGTATCAGCGGTCCAAGGGACCCCTCGGCAATCGCACGAGAGACTTGAGTGCACTTTGAGATGCATCGCAATCCGGCCCAAGGAGATACAAGACACCTAAAATAGGAGTAAGTAAGTAAATCAGGATAGGAGAAAATGACCTTCAAATCTCAAAATACTCATGACGATCGTACACAAAACATACTTTCAACTGATCGAATCAGAGTGCAATCACGTAGACTCGCTCATACGAGTTCAATGAAATCGAGAAACGCTGATAATCGATGTGGAGAAGAGAAACCATGGAAAGCTCATAAGTAGTCGTGTTGCCTCCTCGATCTCATTTACACAACACCTGAACGTCATGCATGCATGCACACATTTTTTGTTGTTTTTGTTGTGTTGTAGCTAAAAGGGACCTACATGATGCATGCTGGGTTTAAAAGGAAAAACATATCTAATGCATAACCGGAGGATTTATTTGCCTGTCTCCGAAACTGTTTGGTCAAGAGTTCAAGAAGTCTGTCATCCCGACTTAGCAACGAGTGTAGTCTGGAATCTTGTGAAGATTTGTCGCCCTACATTCGTCACTGAGCGTGGTCGAGAATTCAGGAAGTCCGTCATCCTGTTTTAGGGTGGCAAGCAACCGTCAAATAGCTTAAGTAGCATAAACCCTTCACAGTTTTTTTTAGAGAGGAACTCGAAGTTTATGCGTCCGAAGCTATTAGCCTCCGGGCTCAACTATCTAAGAATGCAATAGTTGATGACGACATTGCGTAATCCTTTGCTTGCCAATCTTGTCATCAGCAGCTGCATCAACACACATTAGTGAAGTTCACGTGATAACAGTAATCTACCAAATATCACATTGAAATGTAAATATGAACTTGATTAAATTAAATCTGGCTCCTAAACAAGTTTGAGAGACGGCCAAGGGGACTGCCGTTCCAGTTGGTGGGCAGCCAAGGTTGTGGCCATTTTGCCCTGGTGGGCGGCCATGCCTATGGCAACCTACCTCACCCAAGGCGGCCAGCGGGATGGCCGCTTACTTGTTTGGGTTCTATAAGTGCAAGGATCTCGAATAGAGTAGGACTCTTGGGCTTATAGGGTTCGGGGAGTTGATGCCCCTTCAGCAGCAGGCTTAGGCTTCAAAGTAGAGAGTAGCCACCGTCAGGGAGAGAGCTTCGAGATGGCGTCTTCTTCTTCCTCTCAACCTTCGGGAAGTGCCGAGCCCGGCGTACTTTCTAAAATAAGGGGACATCTCAGCCAACTCGTGAAGGATGGCCAGGTGAGTTAAAGAAACCTATGTGTATTGAGGTGTAGGGGGTATGGTCAAAAACTAATCTTCTCTTCTTCTCCTTTTCAGCCTATTCTGATCTTCCCAGGAGCTAGGCATACCCGACGTTATGGTTGGCTGCACGATCTCCTGGCGGCGATCACGCCCGACATGAGGGTCTTCATGCATCGGTGGCATCTGACGTGCCTAGTCATCATGGCGAAGAGGTTCGTCAGCATGAGGTGGAACTGGGAAGCTATAGGCATGCTGCAAGAGTTGTGGCATACAGAGACCCACACTTTTGTGTTCCCAAAGTTCGAGGCCTCAGTGCTGGTGGAGGAGATCGACTTTCTCTTCCAGTGGAGCGACTTAGACACAGGGGACCTGTTGGACCTCCCTCCTTGGGAGGAAATCTTGGTCGAGATTGTACGTGATAAACGAGAGGTTTGACGGATGACAGACCAGCGAGGGCTCTTAATCGATCGCCTTGCCAGGTGGCTACTGGGCCAGATCAAGGACAGATCAGTTGATGTAGATAGGCTGATGCAGTGGCTATCATTATGTCTCGACGGGGTGTTTCTCTTCCCGACGTTAGGGGATGTGCTAACGCGAGAGAATGTCGGACAGCTCACTCTCCTGTGGGAAGGATGCTCCCTATCCTAGACCGTGCTTGCTCATTTGTAATGTAGGCTGACGTAGATGAGCTTAGGCAGGAGTGCCATGAGGAGCCTCTACTTGCTGCAAGTGTGGATGGAGGTCCATGTGTGTTTTCATTTTGACGACACAGTGACGACTACTTCTCGAATCTTCAAGAAGAGCACCCTCTACCCAGATAGGGCCATCTTTTGCCCTGAAGATCAAGTGATGTGCAAGACAGTGCATTTGAAGACTAGGGATGATTGGTGTTGTCACGCCCCGAACCGATAGCAGCAGGAAGCGATGCTCGGAACGTGGCAAGAGACAAGTCACGATAACAAGAGCGGAAGATAAATAATCACAATAAAATACAAAGAGGCCAGACACACATTTTGAGAAAATACGAACTCTTATTAATTTAAAAAGATATATTTTGACACCACTTACAATAAAAGATTCAAACTAAATAACAAAAAGAAATAACTAGACTAGCTAGACTCAAGAAAATGAAAGAGCAGACTCCAACTCTAGGTTCCATGTTCCACTCGATCACACTGATCCATTTCCCAATGCACGTACCGATACTCGCATAACCTGAAAAGGGATGGAAGTAGGGGTGAGCAAAAAGCTCAGTAGGAATTATACTATATTATCAGGCATAGTTTAAGTGATTAACAAGTAAATTACATTTTTATATGCAATACTAAGAAAGAAATAAATGACGATAACGGTATAATGAAACAACGTAATAACAAGATCTTGCAAGGTCAAGAAATATACAATTGATAATGATTAACAAGGATAACAGATATAAGAATTTACAACAGGAGATATAACAATAGACAGTAGTAAGGAATTGGCCAACAAGCAAGTAATTTATACATCATTCCAAGTACGATCAAGTAACAAGTAACAAGAGCTTTTATGTCGTAGATGGTACACAAGTCATGCATTTCGGTGCAATGCCCCACCATGTCATTAACATCCCATGGGCTCACTAACTTTCGGGCACTCTCCCCAAGACCAGACCGGGCCCCTACGATGCGTTGGCATTGATTTATTGGATCCAAGATCCCACGAGTCTAGACATTCAGTCAATTTTTAATGGCCAATTTAATCAGAGGAATTTCTGTCATAAGTTCAGATTTAAAGGACCAAACTTGTCCTTGGATTCAAGAGTACAAAACATGGTCAAACTCATCTCCAAGAGATGTGCGGTCATAACAGAGCCGCTCAATGGTATATACGGTTCATACAGGGCCGTACATACAGGAACTGGACTAAAACTCAGCCCGAGAGGTCAAGAAAAGAACGGCTGACAGTGGGCCGCTCAAGTTATGAACGGTGCATTATGGGCCGCTCATGTCCAGAAGACATTAAGGCCTATGAATAGGATATACGATCCATACTGGGCCGTATAAAGATATGCTGTCACAATCGGGCCGCCGAAGAGGTTATGCGGTCAACTATTAACCGCTCATGCCTCTCGTCGTCCGATTCAATCCAAACCTTAAACCAGCAGTTTAAACACATAAAACAGGGTTTGCTGGTGTTTAACAAGTTCCTAACAGGGATATAACAAAGTTCCAAGATGATGGTAAGACCGTCGGATAGAGTTTCCGGGGGTAAAACCAAGACTAGCATGCGAATCGGCTAATCGACTTGCGTAAAGTCAAAAAAATTGGTCACGCTGTTACTATAGTACAGCAGCTAAACAGCAAGCTAATGATCATAGTAATCCTAATTACAAGCCAAATTAACAAGAATTAAGTTTTACATTAAGCCAAGATGCCAAAAAGAATGATTCAAGATGATAAGCTAATGAACAAGATCGCGTAAGTCGCGTAGGCACGAATAACAAGCATTTAACAAGAATTTAGTTGCATAATTAAATATTTATAAGTGGGTTTTCTATTTCACTAATTACCATTAATGACATGAAAAAGAATGCATTAGAACTATTACTAAGTCATGTACTGGGTAGATAAACGGTTCGGACTGGACCTTATATCTACTGGGCTTAAACAGGGCTGAACGGGGCTAAACGGGCTGAAAGGGGGCACTCTGGGGATTGGGCGGTTCCTGTTGGGCCGCCCAAGTACTTGGGCGGTTCCTGGAGGGCCGCCCAAGTTATGTGGTCCTCTATGGACCGTCCATCCTCCCTGGCCTGCCAGTTATGTGGTTACTTTCAGACCAGTTAACTTGTGCGGTTGATTTCGGACCTTATATCTAGATATGTGGTTAGTTTGGAACCGTTCATCCTGGTATGTGTGGTTCCTGAAAAACCGTTTATCTCAGGCCATGCTAGGGTCAAAAGTGGTCAACATAGATGTGCGATCTATCGTAAGACCGTCCATCCCTGGGTCGATTCCGGTCATCCCTGCCGCGTCCGATGAACGCCGGGAAGCCAAGGTTTGATAGGGTTGCACTAAAACTCTTATAACTCAAGGAAATGGACTCCAAATAAGAAGCTTTTGGTACCGTTGGAAAGCTAACAGAGAATACTATCTAACAGTAAGGTCAATTGCAAAATATCTTGCTAAAATCGAGATTTATTAAGGTAAGACATGGGAAACCCTAATTCTGACATACTGTGACTAAAACGTAAAATTCTCTCAGTATACAGAACAGAATTTGGGGCTTCTTATGTCAAAAGAAAGCCACTCCGATGCTGAATCCAACCATATAAGATATTGTACATGAGGATTAGGATTGGTAACTCGAAATTAGAAATCAACTCGGAAGAACACACCAAAAGCTAGGTCTAGACATGCCGTTACTCCGAACAGAAATTCTCTAGACAGGCTGAATGGACTTTAGGGCTTTTATAACCAATGGAAAGAGCACGAAAAACTCTACAAGATGCATGGATCAATTTCATATTTATGTCCTGAAATCAAAACTAAATCGAAGAAGGAATAAAGTTAACCCTAATTTAACATGCTTCTAACATGCTTCTACTAAACCTTAAAATACTCGCAGGATACTACATGATATTTGGGGATTTATATATCAAAAGAAAGAGGACTTCATGCTGAACATTTTTATATATTACTTGATGTTTGAGCCCGAGAGAACCTACCTCAATTTGATGAAGAACAAGGAAGAACAAAGGAGGAAGAAAGAAAGAAGGAAGCCGACACCCACGCACTCAACGCGAGATATCTCCCAGATCTGAAAACTTCAGCGACTGCCGCGGCTACCAAATGAGAATAGACTGGAAGGGCTTCATTTTGATAGTTTATACACGTTCTGGGATGGTCTGTGGTGAGAGGAATCGACGCCACGAGGCGTGTTGGACAAGGCGCCGCCAAGCAAGACCAAGTCAAAACTCGACCAGCCGCCTCAATTAGGGTTAGGGTTTCGAGCAATTTTTAGAGGGCTATTGAAGTTAAGATCATGGCCTTTAATTTGACACCAATTTCAGATCAAATGGTTGAGTATTAAGGTCGAATTTTGTGTTTGAAGTCAAGGTTAGGTAAAGGTTGAAAAGTGTGGATTTTTCACTTAAAACATTAAATAGATCTTGCTACGGATTTTTACTGGGTTAATCCTAAAAGATAAATTTGTTACATACACTTCCAGAAACCTAATTACCATTTTTATGGATTTTTATCACGTAGAAGAATTTTCGATGGTACTATTCCAAGGAATAAAATATTATTTAATGGAACTCACCTAAATGATAAATAGATCTAATTACAGATTTTTACTGATAAAACTCAAGAAGGCAAAGTTGTTTCATAAATCATTCTCTATCAATTTGATATTTTTCTAGATTTTTGTGAGAAGGTCGAAATTACACTAGCACTATTCACTGAGGAATATAATATTAATTTCCGAAATTCATTTATCTAAATTAAAAATTCACTATTTCAATTAAATTTTAGATTTTAAAAACTGGGGTGTTACAGGTGTTACTACGTGAACTTCCTACCCGAGGATCAGTTCGTGTTTGTGCCAATGATGCACCGGTGCCTGGGGTTCTGAATCCGTGACTCCCCGAATCGAGAGCTTTGGCTAGTCAAGGCTCAAGACTTAGTGTTGTACAAAGCCCATCGTTGCCACCGCCGGGTGGGATTGCCCAGGCGGATCCCAGGGGCAGCCTTGAGGGGAGCACTGATCACGAGGCATCTCTTGGGAACCGACGAGGATAGAAGATGACTTCAGAAGATCCGGCGAGCGTGGAGGTGCCATGTTGCCGTTTTAAAGGCATATATTGATGTAGAGGAAGACAAAGATATTGTGCATCCCTTGTTTTGATGATGACAAGTTGTATCTCATTGTCTTTACCATAAGCATATGCCAAATGTTTAATATCTAAATGATCAATGCAGGTATATTGATGATTAAAATAGGCCAGCCAAAGGTCAAGGATGAACCAAACTCAATTCAGAAGCTCAGCCCTTCAAGATCACCAAAACAGGTTCTGGACTGGCTCAGAAGCCGACACCTGAGGGCTCCGAAGTCGACACTTGAAGGCAGACAGAAACCAGGGAATTCTGGTTCTGTTCAGAAGCCGACCACGGAGGCCATGGAAGTCGACACTTGAAGGCAGACAGAAACCAGGGAATTCTGGTTCTGTTCAGAAGCCGACCACGGAGGCCCTGGAAGCCGACCACGGGCGGAGTTGTGAACTTTAAACCCTAAAATGGACTATGTTCTTGCAAGATCCGATACCCAAAGCTAAGATCCATTATGGCATACACCTAGAAGGTCCAGATAAGCCAGGAAACATGGATCTTTACCAGAGTTTGATTCTTTTCATGGATCTGACTTGGTCTTCAACTTCCTTGCTGAAAAATAGAACATTCCCCACCGTTTCTCCAACTGAACCAGCAGATGTTGTGGAGTTACTCAATAACAAGAAAATAAATGGTGGGAAGAGAAAAAGAAAAAAGAGAGTAGCCAACCCTAAGGGGCGCAGGGGCTGAAGAAGGCTGAAGCAGACGTGGGCTGGAGATAGCTGCTGCAAAGCTTGGCTGCAGAAGATGAAGCGCTGCATCTAGGGAGAAAGCCACTACACCACGAGGGCTGAAGAGGACCTGCTGCAGACCGTAGCTGCTGGAAGACTGACTGCTGCATCTAGAGAGGAAGCAGAAAAGAAAAGAGAGGGCTATGCAACCTAGATCAAGAAGAAGAAGGAGAAGAAGAAGAAGAAAACAAGGGCAACAGCAGAAGAAGCACCAGTAGGAGAAGAGCAGCAGTAGGAGAAGCACCGACAGCAGCACAAGATCAGCCAAGATCTGAAATCAGAGAAGAAGCTCAGTGAACTCCATCTACAGATCGAGATACCCAATCATCAGAAGAATTCTACACTCGATCTGTATTTATATCTCTATTTGATCTTTCATTTCATTCTTCTATTCTGTTAATCAAGCTGTTCGTCAGTGGAATATTCAGATTGAGCTGAGCTACTCAGATCTGAAGTTGTTCAAGCTGTGAGTCAGCGGAGTGTTCAAGCTGTGAGTCAGCGGAAGGAAGCCTCACCGGGTTTGGTGAGGGGTGGATGTAAGCAGACTGGATGTCTGGCCGAACCACCTAAAAATCCCTGTCTCCTTTGTGTGATTGTTTGTGATCTTCGCTAGATGCATGCCTAGGTTCGTCTTTGTTATGCATAGAGTATACGCTTTAATTTCTGCCTAAGCCGCATAGTTTAAATTGTTTATATACGTCTGCAATAGTTTTTGAATTTGGGGGCGGATCTATTCACCCCCCCTCTAGACCGCCATTCCACCTGCACAACACGTGGTATCAGAGCGGGTTATCCATTCAAGAGGTCCAATGACCCGGATAGATTAGTGGAATGGACTCCAAAGGATTATTGGCAGAGGGTCATTCGGTGACTAGGCCACCATATTTTGATGGTACTAACTACCCGTATTGGAAAAACCGAATGCAGGTCTTTCTCAGAGCGCAGGACCATGAAACATGGAGAGTTGTAAGCCGAGGGCCACATCAATTTCCTGAAGATGAAGACACCTGGACACGAGAGCAGATAAAGAAGTCAAATCAGAACTGGGGAGCAATGAATATTATGCAATGCTCGCTTCACCCAACAGAATTTTCAAGGGTTTCCTCATGTGCCACTGCCAAAGAAAATGTGGGACCGATTAGAGGTAATATATGAAGGCACTTCTGAGGTAAGAGAAATTAAAGCCAATATGCTTATCTCCGATTATGAAATGTTTAAAATGGAACCACATGAATCCATTTCTGAAATGTATGCTAGACTAACTCAGTTAACTAATAGCTTAAAAGGTCTAGGGAAAAACTACACTAATAATGAACTTGTGAGGAAAGTCCTTAGATCTTTAACTTCTACTTGGTATACCAAAGCAACAGTGATTGAGGATTCTAAAAACTTATCTACTATGACTGTTGATGAGCTGATAGGTTCATTGATGACTTATGAGCTTAACCTGAAGAGAAATGAGGAAGAAACATCAAAGAAGAAGCCATTAGCACTAAAGGCTAAAGAGCATAGCAAGGAGTCCTCATATGATAGTGAGTCATCCAACACTGAGGAGGACTTGGGCGAGTTTGCCACACTAACCAGAAAATTTGAAAAGGTCTTGAAGAAGGAAGGTAAAAACTTCAAGAATCCAAAGGGTCAGGTAAGAAAGTCACCCAAGTTCAAATCTGAATCATCTGAGAAAAAATATAACAATCTTGTTTGTTACAATTGCAGCAAGCCCGGGCACATCAAAACTGAATGTCCACACAATGAGAAGAAAACACACTCCAAGAGGAAAGATAAGAAGAAAGCCATGATAAGCACTTGGAGTGACGAAGAGGAAAGTGAAGGGAAGAGTTCATCGAGTGAAACCAATGAAGACTTAGGTCTTATGGCAATAGGTCAGTATGAGGTAAATGAAAACTCTTCTCCATTTGAGCATTTCACCATTGATGATTGGCAAGAAGCATATGGTGAATTGCTTGATAAATGTGATACTGTAAGAAAAGAAAATAAAGCTTTGAAAAAGAAAATAAATACCATGGCTCATGATACAACTTCATCTGAAAATATTACATGCTTGCAAACTGAGATTTCAAATCTGATGAAACAAGTTCATGAGTTAGAGGCCTCCAAGTCTGAACTAAAAGATCTAGAAGATGAGAATGAAAATTTGAGAGATGAAATTGATGAGCTAAGAATGAAAATGCAAAATTCAGATTCAAAAGATTTGAAAGATGAAAATGAGAGCTTAAAAAGGGAAATAGATGATCTCAAACTAAAATTGCAAGACTATGAAAAGGAAACCATACTAGCCAATGAAAAATATGATGCAATCAAGGAGGTCAACTGTCAACTTCAGAAGGAAATTGAAAAGATTCAAGAAGAACTGAAAGACAAACAAAACTCCTTGGAAAAGTTGATGAAAGGTAGAGAAAACCTAGATGCTGTGTTAGGATCTAGAGTAAACTTTCAAAAGGAAGGATTAGGTTTCAACCCACCAGCCAAAAAGGAATTTAAATTAAAAACTATCACCTTTATGGATGAAAAAGACATAAAAGGGAACAAATCTCTTGTTGACATGTATGGGTCAGAAAAGATGGCTGATGCAAGCACCTCAACCAAGATCCAAGTAACCATGAGATCAAATGACAAGAAATCAAGTGGAAAGGCCGTGAAACAAGCCGGCCACTTCAAAACAACTAAAGAGGATCTAAGGCAGCAGAAGCTCTATCTAGATGGGTTAGAAAGATCAAAATTCTCAACAAATAGGAACAAACTACCAAGCCAAGTTTCAAGGTAAATTAACCACCATCAAATGAGAGAAAAGCAATTCTGGAAGCAGAACATAAGTCGACTAAGACCACATCCTGAGTCAACCACAGGCAGAGCAAGAAGCTTTCCTGAAGTCTGGCAGAACAGCAGTCGACCACGACCCCCTCAAGTGTCGACCACAGCCAGAAATAGAAACTGGTTGAATTTCTGGGAAGTTAGAAGTTGACTAAGACTCCCTCCAAAGTCGACTTTTGGCTACAGCAGAACATATAAAGCCCCTCAAAGTCGATGCTTGCCCTTCCATGGGTCAACACATGGGCATCATGGATCATACTATCATCATAAATGTCAATGGGCAGGTAAATCCAGAGTTAATGGTAAGTCTCAATCACCCTCTACTTATTGGAAGGATGGAAATATGAATCTTGTAAGGAAGCAAAAAATTGCGAACCTCTCTAATGTCTTTACTGATGTGGTGAAAAATTCTTCATGCAGACCAAATGGACATCCAAAGCAAGTAAGGCAACTATGGATACCAAAAGACATACCGTCATGTCTTAAAAAGTTAAATACTCAAAAGGGACCGAAAGCTACTTGGGTTCCCACATTGGCAGTTTAACTTGCTTGCATCTAAGCCTTGCAGCCATACATATCAAATGGCATCATGATAATGGCTGTCCAAGGCATGTCAAAGGAGGAACAAATGCAAATTGTAGTTTGATTGAAAAGTAAGTTTTTGTTTACCTTCTTAACTGGCCTGGCCTGCACGGAATCAGGTAATCCTTCAAATTGAAACTTATACTCTGCTATGTTTGATTGATTGGAAACTTGTAATGCTACTGCCAAACACTGCATGGTTGGATGAAATTCTGAAATCTACTGCATTGGTCCATTGATAGATATTATGGTGGTGCTGCAATAGTTTTTGAACTCAATCACTAATTGCATATCATAGTGAGGGGGAGTTGCACATGTGGTATAGGTCCTTTGCATGACTCAAACATCCATTTTCATATCTAAGTCTGCTTGTGTAGTAGTCATGCATTCATACCATGGACACTTGTGGTATATCAAATGGTGATTGGTGGAAGGGCAGGTTAAGCTTGTCTAAAAGCCACACTATGCGTAGAGGACTTACCTTCGCCAAGTACCAAAGGTCCAAAATTCATGTAAGCAAGAGCTTTGGAAAGGTCAATAAGTGCATTACATGTCATGCATGCATATTGAGTCACCCGATTTGACTGAGGGGGAGCTCAATACATTTATGTCTTTCTGTCCCCACTACTCTAAACGTTGTTCATGCATTTGCCCCCATCTTATCAAGAACCCTTGCAAAATTCCTCAGTTCACTGTCGTCAATTTATATCATCATTCTTACATCCTTATTGCAATAATTCCAACCCATTTGAATTCAACACAGGTTCATGATTTCAGGGGGAGTAATGGGCAAATACTCTTCTAATTTCTTAGAGAGCTATTGAAATTGACCCATGGAAATAAGTCAATGGTTTGGGGTCTATAAACCTCTGAAATTTGAATTTAGATGCCTATGAAAATTTCGGCCTGTGTTCATATAATCGTTTTGAATCAGCCTAAGGGAACTATGTCCCCACCTTCTCTTGAGATTGAATTTTTGATAGTAGTGAGGCAACTCTAGTTGAATGGTTTTAACTTAGTTTTGTTTTTAAACGTGTATCTTGAAAAAGCCAAATGGGAATACGCCATTAAATTTCTATAAGATATTCTGAATGAAAAAAAAAAGGGGGGGGGGAATGCAGAGCAATGGCATATTTCATTGAGAAATCAAGTCCCTGCACCAATGAAGTGCTAAGGACAGTGTCATGATATGAAATGTTAACTCTGTCCAAAAGGAGGCAAAATGGTCAGTTGTGTGAAGTAATCGGGGACTCTGGTGTCTGATAAACATGTTTCCTCGCACTGAAAAGCCATGCTGAACTTGATTGCTCATTACAGTAAAAAAAAAAGGGAGAGGAGCAAATTGTAAAAATGGTTGACCCAAGGCAAATATCAAAACTTATGCAAGTTTAACCACAATACTAGTGAAAACCCTTCCGAGAGGTGACTAATGAAATCATCTTGACGATCAAAAGAGCTTGGCCGGGAATTGGTTTGAAGAGGTTGCTTTAACACTGTTATATGTGCTAGAATGAAATTGTTCTTGATTTTTTAACTTCAGATTTGAGGCTTATATGTCTTGAACCATTGGCAACAATAAGGCCAGTTACCTTAGCCTTTAAGAAAATTCATGAGTGTTTCTCAATTTCAACCCTCAGGTGAAATCTCTCATGTGAACCACGTTGAACAGCTTTGCTCATGCCATTACTTCCTCTCATCCCTAACAGCTTAGTCCACATCTTTCCTCAATCCCTGATATTAGTTTTATCTCTCATACTCTAAACTCCCAAATCTTGTTTTGATGATGTCAAAGGGGGAGAGAGTGTCATTGTGAGAATGTCAATGTATTTCATATAGGGGGAGAGATTATTAAGAGGGAGATGTAGAGAGAGATATGAAGAGGGAGAGAGTGTCAAGTCTGTCTTGTCTGTCCATTCATCATATGACTCATTCATAATAATGACTTATCTATCATGAATACTTTTCATGCATAGTTCACAATGATCTACAGTTGCCATCATCAAAAAGGGGGAGAATGTTGTGCATCCCTTGTTTTGATGATGACAAGTTGTATCTCATCTTCTTTACCATAAGCATATGCCAAATGTTTAATATCTAAATGATCAATGCAGGTATATTGATGATTAAAATAGGCCAGCCAAAGGTCAAGGATGAACCAAACTCAATTCAGAAGCTCAGCCCTTCAAGATCTCCAAAACAGGTTCTGGACTGGCTCAGAAGCCGACACCTGAGGGCTCCGAAGCCGACACTTGAAGGCAGACAGAAACCAGGGAATTCTGGTTCTGTTCAGAAGCCGACCACGGAGGCCCTGAAAGTTGACACTTGAAGGCAGACAGAAACCAGGGAATTCTGGTTCTGTTCAGAAGCCGACCACGGAGGCTCTCGAAGCCGACCACGGGCGGAGTTGCGAACTTTAAACCCTAAAATGGACTATGTTCTTGCAAGATCCGATACCCAAAGCTAAGATCCATTATGGCATACACATAGAAGGTCCAGATAAGCCAGGAAACATGGATCTTTACCAGAGTTTGATTCTTTTCATGGATCTGACTTGGTCTTCAACTTCCTTGCTAAAAAATAGAACATTCCCCACCGTTTCTCCAACTGAACCAGTAGATGTTGTGGAGTTACTCAATAACAAGGAAATAAATGGTGGGAAGAGAAAAAGAAAAAAGAGAGTAGCCAACCCTAAGGGGCGCAGGGGCTGAAGAAGGCTGAAGTAGACGTGGGCTGGAGATAGCTGCTGCAAAGCTTGGCTGCAGAAGATGAAGCGCTGCATCTAGGGAGAAAGCCACTGCACCAAGAGGGCTGAAGAGGACCTGCTGCAGACCGTAGCTGCTGGAAGACTGACTGCTGCATCTAGAGAGGAAGCAGAAAAGAAAAGAGAGGGCTATGCAACCTAGATCAAGAAGAAGAAGGAGAAGAAGAAGAATAAAACAAGGGCAACAGCAGAAGAAGCACCAGTAGGAGAAGAGCAGCAGTAGGAGAAGCACCGACAGCAGCACAAGATCAGCCAAGATCTAAAATCAGAGAAGAAGCTCGGCGAACTCCATCTACAGATCGAGATACCCAATCATCTGGAGAATTCTACACTCGATCTGTATTTATATCTCTATTTGATCTTTCATTTCATTCTTCTATTCTGTTAATCAAGCTGTTCGTCAGTGGAATATTCAGATTGAGCTGAGCTGCTCAGATCTGAAGTTGTTCAAGCTGTGAGTCAACGGAGTGTTCAAGCTGTGAGTCAGCGGAAGGAAGCCTCACCGGGTTTGGTGAGGGGTGGATGTAAGCAGACTGGATGTCTGGCCGAACCACCTAAAAATCCCTGTCTCCTTTGTGTGATTGTTTGTGATCTCCGCTAGATGCATGCCTAGGTTCGTCTTTGTTATGCATAGAGTATACGCTTTAATTTCCGCTTAAGCCGCATAGTTTAAATTGTTTACATAAGTCTGCAATAGTTTTTGAATTTGGGGGCGGATCTATTCACCCCCCCCCCTCTAGACCGCCATTCCACCTGCACAACAAAAGATGAGCTGAAGAGTTATGTGGGTTACTTACGAGGTGTTCGGCCAATTGTTAATGAATTTTTCGTGGGGCGCCGAACTTGATGGCATTGATGACTTGTACCTGTTCAAAATTATTAAGGAAAGAAAATATTTTTTGTTGAATTTTGTGAATGTCGGATGACTAAATGAAATAAAATGAAATACCTATCATTTTTTTTCAGGATATATTTTAGTGTGTGCATTTTTTGTTATTTTTTTTAAATAGGACGAACCCACAGGGAAAAGAACAGGGAGTTGAAGGCAGCCAGGGTAGTGGCCGCCTCCCACTCAGGAGGGCGGCCACCGCCTTGGCCGCCTCCCTTCACGGGGATATAAAAGGAAAGGGGGGTTTCAAATTGAACGGCCATTCCTCAAGCCGTCTCCCCTCACCCACGAGTGCCCAGAGCTCTCTCTTCTCAAGGCCACCTCTAGCTCTGCCATCTTAGCCTTCCACGTGTGACTTCGGGTGCCATGGGGCCACGGCGAGCTACTTTGGATCGAGGAGACGCGAGCTTGTCCTCGAGTAAGGGCGAGTCCATTGAAGCATCTGTTAGGATGCAATGCCCGGATACAGAGGGGGGTGAATGTATCCTTTTACAATTAATGCCCAAATAAAAACTAAAGTGCTGGACGCAATCTCAGAATAAAACCAAATTTAATTAAACCAAGGAGCAAACACAAGAGACGCGCCTATTCAAACATCTAGCGGAAGCACACTCACAATGCAAACCACTGCTCAAGATATTTTTAGGTGGTTCGGTCCTCCAGACCTACATCCACCCCACACTCAAACTAAGTGTGGCTTCACTAACAGCTGGGCAACACAGCTTGCCAACAGAAGCTGATACACAGCTTACCCAGGGGAACAGACTCCCCTCTTCCTCCAACCTGGAGGGAACCTCTAGCAACCCTCAGTCACTAGAAAACCAGAGACTAGCGTCTCTCTTCCTCTATACCAAGAGGGAACCCCTGGACTTGCAACCCACAAGCCCAGAACTGGAGATCAGATCTCCCTTCCTCCAAACCAGAGGGAACACACAAGTGACTTCCAGCCACTTGCAGACTAGAGGTCGAAGACCTCTCTTCCTCCAGACCAGGAGGGACCCGACCTCAGTCCAGAGGATCGAAAGTACAGAGCTAACCCAAATGAAAACGGAAAAATAAGAAAGAGAAAAATACAGCTGTAAAGACAGATAACATAAATGTGGCTCGCATGGAGCTGACTGGCCTGGATTTGATCCACGGTCCAGTAGTCAGATCTTCAGGTAAGCTTCTCTTCCTCTTCTCTTCTCTCTCACTTTCTTCTCTCTTTCTCTTCTCCTCTTCTTCTACTCTTTCTCTCACTCTCGATCTCTGCTCCTCTATTCCTTTTGGCTCATATGCTTGCCCCCTGCTTCATCAGCCTTTCTTCCATTTATATCAGCAGCCAGCAGGATGATAGGGTACAAAGTGCGTGTGCCTCCCACGCTTGATCCAGAACTTTCCTGCCACGTGCCCTTTTCGTATTTGTTCCTCTAGTATAGGATCACGTGCAGCCCAGTTATTGGGGAATACTCTTCCTCGGACCTGCATGGAGATAAAAACTATTAATACTCAGGGTTTGCTCTATATATCTACCTGAAATGAGTTGGTTGACACTCAAGCTGAAACTGCACGAGGTATGTGGGAACGACAAGAGGTGCACTATACTAAGAACGACACGAGATACAGTGGTGACAAAACAAACACTACCAAGAGAACGACACGAAGTCCAAGGGTGACAATACAGATACTACAAAGAGAACGACACGAGGTAGAGAGAGAACAACACGAGATATACAATAATAAAGCTGACACTACAAAGAGAACGACACGAAGTAGAAAGAGAACAACACGAGGTAAAAAGGAAATAGCACGGAACTAAAAAGGTAGTAAGACATGCGGTCAGAGGAAACCTGGACGAAGGTAGAAGCAAAACAACACGCGGACATAAACACAAGAGAAACACGAAAACAGAAACCGACACAAAGTGTGGTTTCAAAACAAGAAAGACACGAGGTCTAGGAAAAGCAACACGAAGATATAAATAACAAAGAACCGACTCGAACTGAGAATGACATGGAGACAGCACAGTCAGACTCGACTTGAGACACTTAACGCTTGAACTTAGAGAAGAATGCACGAAGTAAAATCAACATGAAGACAGAAGACAGAAATAACATGAAGACTCAAACACAAAAATAACACGAAGACATGAATAAAAAAAGCAACACGACATAACAAACAGTAAAGAGAACGGCACGAGAACAACATGGACTGAAACCAACTCGAAGACGAAAACAAAAACTGACACGAAGTGTGGTCACAAGGCAGAGAAGACACGGGGTCTAGGAAAGACAACACGAGGACAGAAGACATGAACGGTTTCAATCGACACGTGATAAAACAAAGAAAGCAGGAAAACGACTCGAGTATCTACAGTAAATGGCACGAAGACAAGCCCTGAAAATACTGTTTAGACTTCACGCTGTACAGACTTTGAGAAGTCTGAACCAATGTACATACTTTAAACCTATGAAGATGGAGTGTATAGACTTGAAGTCTGAATGCGATGTGCATACTTGCTGAGTTGACGCTGCAGCCCAATGAGTTAACGCTGCAACGTATTCACTTTGCGTTCAACAGAAGGTGTATATACTTGAAGTTTCAAGGCCATAATGTATAGACTTCAAAAGAAGCAGTCCGATGTACAGACTTCAAATGTGAAGACATTGTGACTGCAAATACAGTGATCAGACTTCATTGTATAGACTTGGAGAATATGAAACAATGTGCATACTTGGGACGCCTGAAGACCAATATATAACATGACTGAACATAATCAATTATGCAAAGCCATATTAGAAGTAGCGATTTGACTCACACAAGATGACTCACATTGAATAGCTTACTACAAATGCCAAACATTAAAACCACCATTAAAACCATCATCAAAACCACAGGGGTGCAACAGCATCGACTAGTCAGTTGACTTCCCTGCCATCCTAGTCAACAGATGGGGAGAATGGGAGCCCATCTGTGAGGTCAGGGAGTGGGCGATCTAGCTCGGAGAGAGAAGACCACGGGGATTCAAATGGTGAGGAGGACGTGCCACCGGTGGGGACTGAAGAGGATAGGGATGATGCACCACACCCACAAGTGAGTTCTGTGAATTTTTAGCATTTTATTTGATTTTATTGAGGTGAGGAACATAGTAGGAATTGTTTGGGGGAGGAAGCCATAGGCGGCCAGGGACTTGGCCGCCCAATAGAACAAGGCGGCCAACAAGCTGGCCGCCCAGGAAGCTAGACGGCCAGGGACCTGGCCGCCCACGCTTCAGGGCACAGGTTTTAAGTTTTGATGATTTGATTAATGATTGGTGGCATTTTCTGATGTTTGCAGGGTCGACAGAGGATCTGCACCTAAGTTTCATGGGATTTAGTGTGGGCATGGTACCACTCCCACCCTCATGAAAAGCGGTGGAGGGTGGATTGGCTGGGGTTTGCCCCTTTCTTCTGCATCTTGCCTCTCTCGGTGGATGCTACCTTCTTGACGGCACTCCGAGAGAGGTGGGTGGATAGTTGCCGCGCATTTGTGATGCCATGGGGTCATATGATCCCCACCCTCAAGGATGTGGCCTATCTGGCAGGCCTGCCCGTGGCCGGGGTGCCAACATTGGACCAGGAGTTGAGGGACTACAGCCGGGAGGTAGACCGGCTGCTGGGTGCGAGGCTGGTTCACAAGTGAGGGCCGATGACCACCATCCCGCTCGGTCAGATCAGCTCTCTAGTAGGTTTGGCCAGTATGGTCCGGGGACCACTGGAGGACATGGGAGCATACCTACAGCGAGTACGACAGAGAATCTGACTGCGGGAGAGGGTCGAGGACCACAAGATCTGGCTCTTCCTCCTCTATTTCTTTGGTCGACTGCTATTCGTGACGTCTTCAAACAACATCAAGTACCTCTTGCAGATCCAAGACCTTGAGCGGGGGCCCCAGTACGCATGGGAGAGAGCGATGCTGGCGCACCTCTTCGCCCACATGGACCCATTCAGGCCAGGTTCGGGGAACCTGGGCGGCTTTACCCCTTTCTTATAGGTACAAGCCTACCCTAGAACCAAATTTGTTTGTGATTATATGTGTGTTATGTTCATAATTTATTTGCTTCCATGTTGTTAGATTTGGGGATATACCCGATTTCCATTAGGTCACGGCACCATCCCCCGCGAGGGAGCCCGGGCGGTGCCACTCATGGCCAGGTGGAAAGTGCTACGGGATCGATGCTTGGTAGCCACCCAGCTCTCTGACCTCTGGTCATCACTTGACAAGTTCCCACACCACCGAGTGAGTGTTCTATTTGAATTAGCTTTCTTATTTATCATTCACTTGTTATATTGAGCCTATTTAATAGAGTTCTTGATTTGCATCTTGCAAGTGGTGTGGAGACCCTATGCTGGTGAGGACGACGCTACCCAGTCCTGGGTGACGAGTGGGCAGGCCTGGTTCCACAGGGACACAGTGTTGTTTTATCTGAACCTGAGGGAGCCTCTTTACCTGAGATTGGTACAACGGACTTCGGGTGGCACTAGCCGCCCGTGGCGATCTCGGCGGAGGACGGGTCAGATCGAGGATGACGATGGACCTTGGGGAGCGACCAAGACTGGGCGTCGTTCTACCGAGTTGAGGTGGAGGCACTACAAGAGGGCTCCACTCTAGAGCGAGATCCCATGGTGAGGGATAGCGAGGTGTATCTGGCCGACTATAGAGGCCAATATGTCAGACGGCTTCGTCTCGACATGCGGGAGGTACGTCTCTTCAACTCTTGCAGTGTGTTATCATTATGTGTTATGGAATCTAATCTTTTGGTGGGATTTAATGCAGATGCTGGAGACAGAGGCCGTTCGCATCCTTCAAGATCGGATTGTCACTCTAGATCAGGTGAACGTGGATTTGAAGCATCAAATCCGTGAGCTGGTAAGTCAGAATGAATATATGAGAAAGCTTGGTTTAAAATTTGACTGACCACTTGCCCCTTTCTCTTTTGCAGCGCGGCGAGATGGATTTCGTCTGTATTAGGGCCAGTGTGGCCGCTGAGGCCGGTCCATCATCCCGAGCGGAGGGAGCGGAGGACCTAGAGGCCCGCTTGGAGGCAGCCCTCGAGAGGGCCGAGGCGAGAGAGGCGGAGCTGGTCGAGATGGTATGGCTCGTGCACTCTTGCTTTCGAAATAGAAATGTCCTTATCTTCCTTTGAGATGGGTGTTTGTGCTATTAACCTTGCAACAGAGGGAGCTGGAGGCTAGCCTACCCTCCCGACGAGAGTTAGAGACACGCGTCGAGGATTTGACGTGCCACCTAGGCGAGGTGCAGACTGACGTGTTGTTATGAGGTCACCTTGCCGAGGTGAAGGAGAGGGAGGCAGAGGCTCACGCTCGGGAGATGGAGGCAGTGGTCCGAGAGCAATGAGCTCTCGAGTAGCTCGAGACCCTGCGCCAGCGGGTACTATGAAAATACCAGAGTAGGGCCACCTCGGGAGAGGCTGCAAAAGGATGTGCTACCCCTTCAGAGTCGGTTCAGACCGGAGGGTCCTTGGCTTTCTCGTTAAGGGAGCTCATGGAACGCGGTCTTTCTCCTCCAGAGGTGCAGCGGCCAGTTCAGCCGGTGGCCTCGGGGGCCTCTCGGCCTCCGAGGTCTGCAGAGAGACGAGACCAAGATGATGGTGAGGTGAGCAGCCGGCGCAGCCGGTGTCACGCCCCGACGTGGAATATCAAGGCGCGACGAGTCATAAACATTCATGTCGATCAGAGCATGTATAATAGGGGGTCCAAACACAATGTAGATGATAAAAAAAAGGATACTCTTTATTTCATCGATATACAGTTTTACAACAACGCGAGGCCTTAAAAGGCATAATACAACTTCCGATACATTTGAGTCTAGCAAGAGCAACAATTTAAACCTAGGAAACTAAGATAAACTTGGTCCCTCATTTCACTCTTGCCCGTCCCTATTTGTTTGGGGTTCATCATCGGAACTACCTGTAATATTAACCGAAAACACAGGGTGAGCGAAACGCTCAGTAGGACTTATCACTATACCAGGCAACTTTTAAGTAATTAACATTTTAGATAAAGTTACTATGCTATGCCGAGAACGTAACTAAAACATGGAACATGAGTAAGAGAGAGAGAGAGAGTAAAGGAATGCAAGTAATTGGAATCACAAGTAGAGAAAGTGAATTCAAGTAGAGAATTATCATGTAGCAAGTATTATCATGGAATTGGCCATTTCACGCAAGCATGTACAAGCCAAGTATTTCACGTAATTCAAGTACTTTCAAGTATTCAAGTAAGTCAAGTATTTCACAGATTGTGGAATGTCATAGATGAATCTTGCACGCATGTTTTGGTGTAATGCCGCACCAGGTCAATAATAGCTCCCATGGGTATAAGTACTTTCGGGCACTCCCCCCAGAACTAGACCGGGCCCCATTAACGCCAGGCATTGTGATTATGGATCATAGATCCCAAGTATATTTAGACATCCACATAGTATGTATGGCCAATGAATTTCTAGGTGAAGCTCATGAAATAAGGAACAGATCTAGCAAAAATTTATCATTCAAAGAACAAGTAGTATAAGGCATCATGTTTAACAACATTAAGTCGATAAGAAGGCATCATGTTTAATGACATTAAATCGATAATAGAAATTGATTGATGGACAAGGCACGATCGGCTCTCACGGAAAACCTTGTTAAACAAGTTTAGATCAAGTTTTTCACAGTCGGGTGTTTAGCTAGAAAATTGAAGAATCACGGCCAGGTAAGAGGTGGGACAGTGGGACGTTCTCCTCGTATTCACGGGGACCTAATTAAGTAACCACTTATCCACTTAAAGTGTTTTCTCATGGACCTCTTTCCTTAGACACCGTTCTTCCTTGGAAATCTAGATAGCTACGCGACTTGTCGAAAACATGGTAACACGGTAACACAGAAATCGTAAACTCGTATCGAATCAAGATTATGCAACTAAGCACATGCAATTTTAAAAGATAATATCTACTCCATTTATTCTGCTGGAAAGATAATATAATCATGGAGATCAAGGATATCATGAAGGTAACAAGAACTAGGAAGGAAATAAGCTCATGGAATAGAATTATTATCTTTCATATACTTAACTTAAACGTGTGTGGATTTAAATGATATGCAACATAATACGATTTAGAACTTAAGATGTAATAGATCTAACATGATGGATGATATATTATCTCGGTTGAAAACATCAGCGTACGATGATTAACCTGACCCTCGGACAACCCAGGAGCTCACTGAGAACGCGATCAGAAGGAGACCGCCATTTTCATAAGACGGCCTTGAGGGGACTACTATCATAAAAATAAATATATGCAGATTTTTTTTTGAAAATATCGCATGAAGGCATCCACCATAGGGGATGCGTATAAAAGAAGGCATCCATAGGTTCTGACGCGTCTAACATATATAGTTTTTGTTTTTTAAAAAATATCTCATGAAGGCGTCCACTCGAGGGGACGGGTATAAAAGAAGGCGTCTATGTGCTTGACGCGTTCATGAAAATATATATATTTTGAAAATGAGTACAAGAAGGTGGTCTGTCAAAGACCGCTACTTAAGGACATAGTTTCTGTTGAACTGCGTTCAAGAATAGACGATGTTCCAGCGAAATGATGATACCTCTTCAATAAAACGGCTCTGGCACGCTTAGTACTCAATAAAAATTAGGGGAAATGGTACCATTAGAAAGAGCACTTGAAAACGCACAAGATGACATGAATTATTGAAGGTTTAGCCTGAGAGAAATCTACCTTAGATCGAATCAAAGAGATAGGAAAAACAGGATGAAATGCCCAAGAGCTCTCTTTCTCCTTCAAACCACGCCCCCAAATCGCCCCCAATCTCTTCCTCAATGTAGCAAAAGACTAAATGGTGATTAGAGGGGCTTAGATGGGCCTATTTATAGGAAAAACTTGGCCAAAATAGTCAAGATTCCTTTCCCCAAAAATCAAACTTCTCCACTCTGAATTTAATGTTCTTGGAAGAAAATTCTAACTTTTCCACTAACCTAGCCTTAATTGGGTGAGAAAACGTGGAAAAAATGCCGAATCCTTGGTGGCTATGATGTGAGGGTTTGAATTGTGTGATAATCTTGAAGAAATTGGACTAATTTAATCATAAAAATATGTGTTTAACATGTGCTACAATATTTAGCCCTATTTAACCATTTTTAGCCCATTAACCCATAATCCAGCCCATCATGGGTTATCAAATGGCCCAAATGTTAATCATAATCAATCCTAGATAATTTAATTAGGTCTCCTATAATTTTTTCTGAAATTTAAAACATTTAATTTCAATTTATTTCAAGAAAAACTCAATTATCTAGTTTATTTTATATAATAACAATATAATTTCATCATTTCATGAATATTATAATTACTTGACTCAATTTAAATATTTATTTATTTTGGGTTTCTACAGTCGGCCTCCCCCTGATGAAGAATAGGGAGGTGGGGACGATTACGCAGATTATTTGTACAATGGTGGTATGCCCCTAGAAATTTTGTAAGCAATGAAATGTGATGGACATTTTTGGAATGAAATGAGGGTTCTCTAGTGTACTTGATTGCTTGATGGGCATCGTCATGGTTCCTTTTTTACCTATTCCAACCACACTAAAAGGGAAAAGGTTAGTGCAGTTTTTATTTTATCCCCTTGCCTAAAAGAAATTTGTACCTTCTTCGATGCGAGGTCAGGGGGCTAAATCTTATGAACAAGATTGTAATGAAAAGTAAACGTGAAATGCACATGCATGCAAACTAAATGCAAGCAAGAAATAAAACATGATCATGCGATGCACAAATGGATGCAATGCTTTTTTTGGGGGGGGGGTTGATTATTTTGTTATTTTTGTGGGTTTTTTCATGTTGTTGTTTTTTGTTTTATGTTTTGACTTGACTTTAGACCCTGTTTTTACTGCCAATGCCTGGTGACCATCCATATGGCACCCGTCCTAAATGAAGATAGGGGTCCCCTAGTAACCTTCCAGGTATCCTGAGCACCCATCTAGGTTGATTTGGGCCTCTAGACTCCTTGAATGATAGTCTCTCCGGTTAAGACTTACCCTGATGACAATACTGTCATGCTACGCTTAGGCTCCCAGTTGCTCCTGACCACAGGGATACACCCAAAAAGCATTCAAGGTAAAAGATTTCCTTGACCCAGGTCTATTTTCTCACAACCTTAGACGATATTTGATGGAACACCTTGGAGCCCTAACGGTCAACCGCGCGACGCTTACCTGGAATCAGACGCCGTCACACCCATAGGTGACACGCTTGCATTGACCTAAGCCCAATGTTAAATGGAGAAAGCATTAAGGTGGTAGATGAGGGTCTTGGCCTACCAGAAATGTCGAGACTCATTCACGACAGTAGCTCCTACCTTTCAAAGTGGACAACCATGAGTGTGTTTTGCCATAAATAGGGTTGCGAGCCGAAATGGGGTTCATCCTTCAGAACTTTCGTCGGGCTTTCATCTTCAGGGGAGAGGGAAGAATATGAGGGATAAACCTTCCAAGAGGACCGGCAAAGTCGTTAACTTGGTGAGCCAACAGGTGGGCCTACTCAACTTCTCCCTTTTGGGTGACTTCGGACCATACCTTGAGTGTTTTGACTTCTTATGCTTTGCCCCTTTTGTGAGTTTTACCGTCGGCATTTGTTGATTGTTGGGCTTTGCTTATTTGTATCAGGCACGGTCATGACCAGGCTCTCTTTATTTTTTTCTTTTGTTTTCGATGGAGAGTTTGAGTTTGACATTTTGATTTTTGGATCCCTTTTGCATGCCTGCGGGGACACTGCCCTCTTCACGTGCTCTGATTGTACTCAAGGGATGGATCTTACTCTCACCCTAAGGGTGTTGTGTTTCGGGTCCCTTGCTCAGCGTTTTAAGGGTGTCGGCTGTCTTGGTTGGTCGATTAGGGAGAGAAAGAAGACTACGGCCTTTCGAAACCCTTCAGAGCGAAGACCTATCATAGGCGATGCTACCGATTTTAGGTAAAACACTACGTGTGTGCGTGTTGTCTTCCTTTTAATGAGCATAGGCCGACATGGCCGGACAGGGGTCTCCCTGGTTCTAGTTGACCAAGACCCGTGACCTACCGAGTCCTTAATGTGCCCTAACCTCTCATGAAGGGGAGGATGCATGACCTGTGAATACATGATAAACACCAAGCGATCGGCATAGTTTTAAACCTTATTCAATTTTTTTCCTCTCAATTTTTTTGTTTTTTTTGACACTATGTACAAGGTCTCATGGATAAAATTTCTTTAGATAGATCCCATTCTAGGGGTATGGTAGTTCTGCCCCCATTGGCATCCACTAGCTTATATGTGTTTCCAGAAAAGACCTCTTTGATGACATATGAACCTTCCCAATTTTCTTGCAATTTTTCCTTAGCACAAATGTTTTTAGTGAGTTTCCTCTTGAGGACCAGTTAACCTTCTTTAAATTTTCTCTCGAGGACCTTTTTCGCGTAAAACCTGTAATTCTTTAATGATAAACTTGCACATGATCGGCCGTAATCATTCGTCTTTCATCTAATAGTTCCAGCTGGGCCAATAAATTTTCCTGACATTGCTCGGGATCGAGCTTCGGATGCAGCTGCACTCTTAGTGAAGGAATGAATATCTCATACGGGAGTACCACCTCTGTCCCAAAGGTCAGTGCATATGGGATTTGACCTGTGGGAGTTCGGACAGACGTGCGATAAGCTGAGAGGGCCTCGACGAGGAGATCTGGCTAATTAGAATAGTGATGAGATTTGCATTTCGTAATTATTCTTATGAGAGTTTTATTTGTACCTTCAGCTTGACCTTTACCTTACAAGTAGTATGGGGATGAATTGTTGTGCCCCTGGTTTTGATGATGACAACCATGAGATGTGTATGTTAAATTAAATTTAAAATGTTGAATTAAATCTTGATTCAGTAACGCATGCATTTGGTTCATTTTTGATGCAAGAAAGGAACAGGGTCGACGCGGGGAGTTCAAGGCGTCCACACATCTGTTGTTGAGGCCCAAGATCTTACTAGCCTACTTTACTGCGTCAATGCCACACTATTGCAGCGTCGACGCATCAGCTTAAGAAGTAGAGGCACTCACAGATATACTTCACTACGTCAACGCCACAGTAGAGCAGCGTCGATGCAGCAGTTCAAAAGGCAGAATTATGGTTCACTGGAATACCCCAGTGCGTCAATGCTACAGCATGATAGCGTCGACGCAGCAGTTCACTCTGAGATGAAATTGGCTCTGGATAAGCTTAGTGGGTTGACACAATAACCCAATGCGTCAACTCATCCACCTGCGAACTTGAAGCCTTGTGGGTAGTTCAAGGCAGCGTCAACCCTTGGTCACCATGGGTTGACGCCATCTTAATCCTTTCATAAGATTAGTTGGGTGGACCCCAGTCGTACGTGACGTCAAAGGCCACATCAGCCAAAAGTGCTTGCGATCTCGTTTTCCCTCGCGATTCCAGAAGGCTCTGATGAGAGCAATCATTGGGCTAACAAGAAAATCTGGTTGGGGCCCACTGGATGAATATGACACGTGGAACTATTGTGCTGGGATACCGCCACGTGGGCTAAGGTATTTTGAGCAGGAATCATGGAAACCACACGCCCCAGTTGTCCTCCGTTCAATAAACAAGAAGCTTCTTCCTTAGAAAGGAGGTGTGGGGAGAGTGGTCATACTTCGAAGGAGCAGAAGTGCAAAGAGGGAACATACTTCGAAAGAGCAGAAGAACAGAGAAGAAGAGTTGGAGAAGCGGTAGTCGAACCTGAGCGAGTGAAGCCCTCGAGAAGGATCGTGGAGTCCATCGTCTTCCTGCTGGTACCTTGCTGCATCCACTAACGATCAGAGGAGATTCAGCGGCAGTGGATCAGTGCGAGTTCATCTATCTTTAAGAAAGAGAAGGCCAGCTAATTGTTGAAACATCTTCCTCCAGACTTCTGAGTTCGAGCTTGAGATCCAGCAGCATCACAGATCTGGAGCTATTCCTCCATCACTGAGTGATTTTGTTTATTGTTTTTCATTTTAGTTTGAACACTATTACATTGTTTCTCCCTCTTATTGGTTTGAGTAGAGGGAGGGGTTTGATCCAGCAGATTGTGCTTGGATCAAGGGCGTTTGGGCGTGTTTGCCTGCAAGCTGTTCGTCAGTGGTTTACAGGATCTATTCCTCTGGTTAAGCCAAGCTGTACTGCTCAGCGTTGTTTGAGGAGATTGTTCCTCGGTGATGCTAAGATGTAAAGCTCAGCAGGGATCCTCACTGGTTTAGTGAGGGGTGGACGTAGGTCTCCACAGGGAGACCGAACCACCATAAAAATCTGTGTTCCTTTTGTGGTTTGCTATTCTCGTATAATCCACCTATCATTAGATGTTTGATTAGGCACGATCTGCATACAGTCTGTTTACTGAATTTCTAATCAGCATTCTACTTTCTAAAGCGAGTGTGATCTTGCATTAATTTTTCAAAGGGTCAACCTATTCACCCCCCCTCTAGTTTGACCTTCCACCTAATCCAACACGTGGTATCAGAGCTTGGCTCTCTTATCAAGGGTCTCACAACCCAGAGAGATTTAGTGGAATAGAAAACAAGGGGCTCATGCCTGAAGGGTATGCAGTGAATAGGCCACCCTTCTTTGATGGCACTAACTATGCTTACTGGAAAAATCGGATGCAGGTATTTCTGAGAGCTCAGGACCATGAGATTTGGAGAGTCGTGAGCAAGGGACCCTATCAGTTAGAAGGAGATGAAGAAATGTGGGTGAAAGAGCAGATTCGGAAGTCCAACATCAATTGGCAAGCTATGAACATCATGCAATGCTCATTGCATCCTAAGGAGTTTTCACGAGTGTCCTCATGTGCCAGTGCCAAGGAAATGTGGGACAGACTTCAAGTCATCTATGAAGGTACGTCAGAGGTAAGGGAGACAAAAGCTAACATGTTAATTTCTGAATATGAAGCTTTTAGAATGAAGCCAGAGGAAAATATATCTGAAATGTATGCTAGACTAACCCTATTAGTGAATGGTCTTAAAGGTCTGGGAAAGGTTTACACTGATTATGAACTGGTCAGGAAAATTTTTAGATCCCTAACTCCAATTTGGCACACCAAGGCCACGGTTGTTGAGGAATCTAGGAACCTTCCTACCACTACCCCTGATGAGCTTATTGGATCACTGATGGCTTACGAGCTGAATTTCAAAAGAACTGATGAGGATGTGAAAAAGAAGAAGCCACTTGCATTGAAGGCTGGTCCTAGCAGCAAGGAGAGTTCAGATGACTGTCAGTCATCTACCTCAGATGATGACTCAGGTGAGATAGCAATGCTCACCAGGAAATTCAAGAAGTTTCTAAGCAAGGAAGGTAAATTTATAAGGAATAGAAGACCACAGGCAAGAAAGAGTTCGAAATTCAAATCAGAGAATTCTAAGAAATCTGACAAGGTTGTTTGTTACAAATGCAGGAAACAAGGTCATATTAAATCTGAATGTCCAAAGAATGTGAAGAAAGTCCAACCGAAATGGAAGAACAAGAAGCCAAAGGCTATGATGAGTACTTGGAGTGATGAGGAGAAAGATGAAGATGAAGAAGAGAGTACCTCTGAAGAAGAAAGTGATGTTAAGCTGTACTTCATGGCTAAGGGAGATGATCAGGATGAGGTAACTTCCTCTTTTTAAAACTTTTCTTGCAGTGATTGGGAAGAAGCATTTAATGAATTGTTAGATAAGTATGATTATGTAAAGAAAGAAAATAAATCACTCAAGAAAAAGAAAAATCTGACTAGTCAAGAAAATTCATTGAATGATAAAATCAGGTGCCTAGAAGCTGAAATTACCAGTTTAAGAAAATCTCTTGATGAAAGTGACCAATGTAGAGATCAATTAATAGAGATGAAAAGAGAAAATGAATTTTTACTGAAAGTTCATGATGACCTGAAACTCAGAATGCAAAAATTGGAGAGTGATGTAAAAATTGCTGAAGAAAAATATGAAGCCATTCAAGGAGTAAATCAGGAACTCCAAGAAAATTTGAAGAAACTGGAAGATGAGAATTCAAGTAAACAAGCCTCTCTTGAGAAATTAACACAAGGTAAAAATAATCTTGAAGCTGTCATGGGAATAAGAAGCAATTTTGGAAAAGAAGGACTTGGATATAATTCAACCAAGAAGAAGGATCTAAGAGCTAGATTTATAACATTTGTTTCTGAACAAGGTACATCTGAGCAGAGCCAAACAGCTGAAAAGAAGTCTTGTGAGAAAAATTAAGAAGAAGTAAAACAGACAGATGAAATCAGAAAAGAAAAGGGCAAAGAGAAAATGAATGCTACCTTGAATACCAATCACCACACAAATATGCCTAAGTCTGGAAGTAAAACCTCAAATCAACCTATTGACCCTGGTACATCAACCCAGCATCAAGCTTATGGAAATTCAAGGAGTCATTGGATTGGCACAAGACAGCCGCGTCAACGCACTGGCCATCCTGCGTCTACTCAACCTATGTCTAAGGGCTTCAACAGAAATATGTCTAAAACAAACCACAGGCCGCGTCAATGCAATGTCTATACTGCGTCAACGCACACACCCCTCCAGAATGGGTATCCCTTCAGAAACAAGAGAATGAGTCGACGCAGTCACTTCAGTGAGTCAACACACCCTGCGTACCAGAACCCATGTGATATGGGGTTTGGATGGATGGGCCAACGCAGCCGTGCAAGAGGGTCTACGCAGCAAAGCTTCATTCCATCCGGAATTCAATATTCAACTAGAGATCCTCGTCCTTGGTTCCCTAGTGCTTCTTGGATTCATAATAGTCATTGGAATGGAAACAAGAATAAAAATTCACACCTTTTTAACAACAGAACTGGTTCAAAGAGTTCATTCTGAAGGGTACCTCAACCTAATCAGAAAATCCTCAAACCTATGAACTCCACATCTCAAAAATCTCAAAAACCTCTAAAACAACAGATATGGATTCCCAAAAGTATGTTGTCTTATTTAACACAATCCTACGGTGTGATGGGACCCAAGTGTATTTGGGTTCCAAAATCTCTTGTTTGATGTGAATTGCTGGAGTGCCTTGCAGCTGTACACAACAGATGGTATTTTGACAGCGGCTGCACAAGGCATATGACGGGAGATAAGGCAAAATTCTGTTTCTTGGTTGAGAAAGAAGGAGGGCATGTCACGTTTGGGGGCAACAATAAAGGTAAAATTATTGGAAAAGGTAAAGTTGGCAAAAATCCCTTGAACTCCATTGATGATGTGCTACTTGTTGAAGGACTAGAATACAATCTTCTTAGTATAAGCCAACTGTGTGACAGGGGACACAAAGTTGTGTTTGATTCTCATGCATGCACCATTCTTGAAATGCATTCTGAAAATGTTAAGTTCATTGGAAAAAGAATAAACAACATGTACATGGTAGACTTGGATGATCCTGCTCACAACAATCTCTATCTTGCCGTTAATAAAAGTGAGCTGGCTTGGCTATGGCATCGTAGACTAGGACATGCTAGCTATAGTGTCATGCATAAGTTAGCTAAATTCAGCATGGTAAATGGCTTGCCTGATGTCTCATTTAAACAAAATGACAAAGTTTGTGATGCATGTACTCAAGGTAAGCACACTAGGAAGTCATTTAAATCTAGAATAGAAAACCAGTCTTCTAGACCTCTTGAACTTATTCACATGGATCTGTTTGGACCCACCAGAACAGCAAGTTTAAGTGGGAATAGATATGGCTTTGTTTTGGTAGATGACTTTTTTTGGTTTACTTGGGTGTTCTTTTTATCTCATAAAAATGATGCGTTTGAAGAATTTCAGATATTTTTCAGGAAAGTTCAGCAGGATGGCAAGTACACTATTTCATCTATCTTGTCAGATCATGGAGGAGAGTTTGAAAATTCAGAATTTGATGGCTTTTGCAGGGCAAAAGGAATATCACACAAATTTTTGTCACCAAGAACTCCTGAGCAGAATGGAGTGGTGGAAAGAAGAAATAGAACTTTTGTGGAGATGGCTAGAACAATGCTGATCGAAGGACAACTTCCAAGGAAATTCTGGGCTGAGGCAGTAAACACCTCGTGCTACATTGTAAATCGTGCAATGGTAAGACCTCTGTCCAAAAAGACTCCATATGAGTTAATGAAAGGTAAGAAACCATCTGTTGCTCACTTCAAAGTTTTTGGGTCAAAATGCTTTGTTCACAATAATGACAAACGGGACTTGGATAAGTTTGAACCTAAGAGTGAACCGGCCATTTTTCTGGGATATTCTAATCACTCTAGGGCCTATAGAGTCCTAAATGTCAAAAGTCAAAATGTAGAAGAATCTCCACATGGTGTCTTTGATGAAATGAATGTTAGATCTGAAAATGAACAATCTTGCAGGGACAAGGATGATGGGGAGTTCCTTGAAGTAAAGGAAGAACAAGATCTTCAGGAGAAAGAGTCAAGGCCAGGTGAGAGTCTGGCAGAATCAAGCACTCAAGGTAATGCAGATGCTAATGAAGGTAATTCTCTAATCAATGTTAGAATGTTAAGAGATCATCCTTTATCAAGCATTATTGGTAATCTGCATCACCCTACAAGAACTAGATCTCACTTTAGGATGATTGAGGAAATGGATAATTTGGCTCTTGTATCTCAAATTGAACCTAAAAATGTAAGTGAAGCCCTAAAAAATGAATGTTGGATAAATGCAATGCATGAAGAACTAAATCAATTCAAGAGAAACAAAGTGTGGCACCTTGTACCTAGACCCAATGAACATTCTGTAATTGGAACTAAGTGGGTCTTTAGAAATAAACAAAATGAAAATGAAATTGTGATAAGAAACAAAGCAAGACTGGTAGCACAAGGATATAACCAAGAATTCGGCATTGATTTTGAAGAATCATTTGCTCCAGTAGCTAGATTAGAGGCCATTAGATTATTACTTGCATATGCTTGCTGCCATGGAATAAAACTATAACAAATGGATGTAAAAAGTGTGTTTTTTAATGGTCTAATAAAAGAAGAGGTGTATGTTGAACAACCCCCTGGTTTTGAGTGCATAGATAGTCCGAACCATGTTTACAGATTAGACAAAGCTCTCTATGGGCTTAAATAAGCACCTCGAGCATGGTACGACCGACTCAGCTCATACCTCACTGAAAAAAGATATCCAAGAGGTAAAGTGGACCAAACTTTATTCACCAAGGTAAGAAACAATGACATTGTTCTGGTTCAAATTTACGTTGATGATATAGTCTTTGGATCCACTAAACCAAGCATGTGTGAGGAATTTGCACAATTGATGACAACAGAATTTGAAATGAGTCTAATCGGTGAGCTGCAATTTTTTCTAGGACTTCAAATCACCCAAAGCAAAGAAGGATCTTTATCAACCAGGCAAAGTATATCTTTGAACTATTGAAGAAATATTAAATGGAGACTCTTAAAGCAATCAACTCTCCCATGAGCACCAACACAACTCTGGATGCAGATCTTAAAGGTAAATCAGTGGATGCCAAGACCTATCGAGGTATGATCGGATCACTCCTCTATCTTACTGCATCTAGGCCAGATATCCAATTTTGTATATGCATGTGTGCTCGGTTTCAATCTGATCCTAGAGAATCCCACTTGAGCTCTGTTAAGCGTATCTTTCGATACCTTGTCGGAACTTGAGATTTAGGGATTTGGTATCCTGCATCTTGCACTCTTGATTTAGTATCTTATTCTGATGCAGACTATGCTGGTTGTAAACTTGACAGGAAAAGTACAAGTGGCTATTGCCATTTTTTGGGAGGGTGCTTGGTTTCTTGGGCATCGAAGAAATAACACTCAGTGGCACTATCCACTGCAGAGGCAGAATATGTCGCTGCAGGGAGTTATGGCACTCAAGTGTTGTGGATCAAGCACCAACTCCAAGATTATCAAATTGATCTTGGGTGTGTCCCAATATTGTGTGATAACACAAGTGCCATCAACCTGGCAAAAAATCTAATTCAGCACTCTAGGACCAAACATATAGAAATTAGGCATCACTTCTTGCGAGATGAAGTTAATAAAGGAAGTTTTAAATTGATTTTTGTAGACTCAGAACATCAAATTGCTGACATTTTTACCAAGCCTCTGAGTAATGAAAGATTTACTTGTCTTAGGAGAGAGCTTGGACTATGTAATTCTCATCCTGATGCCTAACTTGATAGCTCAATTTATTCTTTGGATTTTGATTGGTTAACTTTACTTTGTAATAAATTGATTACATGCCTTGCTTGAGTTGAAAGTACTTGGTTTCTAAATAAGTCACAAATCTAGGGGGAGCTCAGTTTTTGGTCATACTCTCTGTTTTGAAAAATAGATGATAAATAAAAAGCCCATCATGTCAATCACTGCATTTTCATCAAAACTTTTTGTCATGCATGATCTGAGGGGGAGCTTGTACTAGATTTTTCTTGCTGAGGAGAACAAGTTACCACCCTGAGATTAATATTTTGTGAACCTGAAGTGTGGATCACTCAGTTGAGTGAACTGGCTTATTAGTGGAGAAGTCCGAGTTAACGCAGTAATGAGGCTGGGTCAATGCACTGATTGAAATTTTCTGGAAACAGTGCTGGTAGTTCAACTGATTGGTTGAGTGAGTTAACACTGTGACGTGGTTGAGTTGACGCACTGACAGAAACCTGGTGTAAACCGTTATGGAGTCAGCTTGCTCACGTAAGAGGGGTTAACTCAGTACTGGAGATGAGTCAACGCAATCTGGAAATTCTACCTACTGAGGATATTTTTGGTGAGAAGAAGCTGTCACAATGTCTGTTGTGCGTCAAAGTCTGCTGCTGTGTGAATGTGTTCTGAAATGGCACTTCCAGTACCTTGGATTCTCTGAAGCCTGGAGCCTTGTCAACTTCTCATCAATTCGTTTCTTCCTCACATACTTCATCCATTCATCTTTTAGCTAGTTGTTGAAGAACTCATCAATCTTCAAGTATGAGGTAAGGTTCATGAGCTCTGGATTTGAATTGATGCCATTGATTCAGGGGGAGTTAAAATGATGATTTCTTTATGAAATGTTTTGGTCTTCACCGACCGACTCTATATAAATTTAATGGCTGGAGACTTATAGATCTTATGATCCTTGAAGGTTACAAATCCTTAAACTTAAAAGTGCTTTGCATATGGAATAGCTATAACTATTTAATAAAATTGTGAACTCTTTCACTCTAGAACCATGATGATCAAAAGTAAAGAGACCACTTTGTGCAAAATGAATTTAATCTCTGTATTGACCTTAAACTCAGAATAGGTTTAATAAGAGCTGAAGGAATAAACTCTCTCTATATATATACATATATGAAATAAATTGCAGAGCAATGGCTAGTTCTCACTGAGAAACTGTCTCTATGCACCAAGGCAGTGCTTAGGAGCATGTCATGATGTGAGTTCCTATCTCTGTTCCCAAAGAAAAATAATTCGTTGCAGAGCAATGGTAAACTTTCACAGAGAAACTACCTACTTGCACCAATGAAGTGCTGAGAGGCATGTCATGATGTGAATTGCCAACTCTGTTTCATTGGAGCAGAATAGTTAGCTATGCTGAATAACCGGGGACTCTGGTGTCTGATAAACATGTGTACCTGTGTCAAAATGCTAGCTACACTTGACTGCTAATGAAAATTAAAAATAAAAATAGAAAAAATGTGAATAAATAGATATATATATATATGTGTGGTTGTTCTTAAGCTCACATAAAATCCTACCGAGTTCATCTTCAATACTCTTTAAATTCACTTCTATAAGGGTCTCTTGAAATTGAACAATCTAGGGGATAGTTTTGAGAAAGTTCTTGGTGTGCAAATTGTTCTATCTTTATTCCATACACATACTCTTCTCGTTCATGGGCTTAACTCAAACTCATAAGCTTGTCTTTCTCTACATCATTAAATGAATTAGGGTCTATTATCATATCTCTCATAAGGGAACTTCAATTTTATCAATTAAAAATCCATGAATGCAATCCTCATCTTTCATGTTTCAGTGTCTTTTGAATGCCTCAATACTGTGGCTCTTAAATCGATATTGCCTTCATATTCCTTTTGGTGGTGTCGCCTCAGGCCTCCACTGCGTCAACGCAGTCGCGTGGTCGCTCCATCAACCCAGTCCGGTTCATCTCTTTGAACCGGCTCTGTCTCTTTGAAACCAAGGGGTCATCTCTTAAAAACCCCTCAGCGTAATCGCTTCTATCTCCTCGCCTCTTTCAAAAGCCCTCTTCGCTTCTCTCATCTCTTTCTTCTCGCGGCACTTCTCTTCACCTCGCTACCATGGCTCCTCCGGCAAAAGAGAAAAAGGATAAGAAGAAGAAGAAGGGTCTAAATAGAAGAGCTCCAATCCAAGCTGAGGGCAAGATTGTGCCTCGTACAAAATTTCAACCTGCTCAAGAGGAGTCGCCGTCTCAGTCCGCTCCACGGAAAGAAAAAGGGAAAGAAAAGAGCTCGCCGGCAAAGACAAGAAAACTCCCAAAATCAAGGGCAGCAAAGCAGAAGGATACTCATGATGTTCCAGTGGAAACTCCTCCAGAGGAGATACCGTCTCCTTCAGCTCCAAGAAAACGGAAAGGAAAAGAGATAGAGCTATCTCTTCGGAAACGCCGTCTCTGTCCAAGCCCGCCTACCAAAAAGAGAAAGCTCTCTAAATCAACGGCAGAGGAGCAATCTACATCTTTAGCTATTGCAAAAGGGAAGCAAGGTGTAGCCAATTCACATGCAAGGTCTTCTGATCCATCTCTTACCCTCAATATAGAAGATCCTCTAAAGGTCCTCATTCCACGGTACATAGTCGACACTGATACTGAGCTGCTTGAGGTTTTTCCACAACTATTCCCTACTTTGGATTATCAGGGTTGGTGGTCTTTCGTTACAAATCATAGGAATTTTTACCCCACCATAGTTAGGGAAATTTACCTCAATTTGAAGTATGAACCTCAGATCCCCAAAAATTTTTCCACAGTCAGAAATGTTAGTTTCGAATTGACAAACAAACTGTTTGCCAGAGCTTGGAAAATACCAATTAATGGGGTTGAGCTGCACAATTTTCTATTTGATGAACATGATGCCTTTGCTATTCTGACTAACAAACCCAGTGATCCTACAAACGTTAGGGAGACATATTTATCTAGTCTTAAAGCAAATAGGTTCCCTCCATTCAATAGACTGCTCCACCATATCTGCACATCCATGATAACACCACAGAGCAGTGGTAGGGAACGGGTCACTGAGATGCAGAGATTTTTACTGTATTGCATGCTGAAAAAGATAAAAATTTCATTGTCAGATGTAATCATTCAGACTATGGGATCTTGCTTAACACAATCTAGGACACTCCCATATGCTGCTCCATTGACTGCCATATTTAGAAAAGTTGGAGTAGATTTTGGAGATGAAAAGAAACTGAACATTCCTAAAGGGAACAGATACTCCCTTTCTTACATTCAGAAATTCATGGGATTTAAAGTCATAAATGGGCAGCCAGTCAGGGTTCTGCCAAGTCAGAAACTTGTATCTACTTCAGTGGAAACTGGTCAAGGAGTGAGAACTGAAACACAAGATCAGCAAGAGGCCAGTCTAGACAGAATGGAAAGACCAGAGGCTAGGGTAGATAGACCTAAAGCCAGTTCAGCCAGAATGGACTACCAAGAATTCAGCACTGTGCAAGAAGATTATCCTTTCCACCATGATTACAATGTACAAGATGATACTCCTGTGTTTCCAGTTGCTTCCAGAGAGTTTGTAATTGTACAAGGTCCTCTTCCAGAACCCTCTCCACCAAGGGGACCTGCATCTACTTCTGAGGAGATTCCAGATAATTTCCAGCATGATGCTGGTATGCCTGATCTTTCTGGCATCAATCCTACACTGATTCAATTTTTGGAAATGAAATTCAAGAGCATTGACTCTTCCATAATGCACCTAAGCTCAACAGTGAATCTGAGGATGTCACACCTTGAACAGAAATTAGACAGCAGATGGGAAAAGTTTAAGCGTGATAAATTCAAGTCAGACAAGAAGCTTCATGAATTTATGGAATCCCTTCTTCAAGTTTGTCAGAAAGCTGGTTCAGTCATGCGTAATTTACAAAGGTTGCATCAATAATGTTTGAACAGGCTACAGAGTGTACAGACATACAACTATGATATCAAGGAAAATCAGTCAAAGCTGAATCTGAAATATTCTACCCTGATAGACAAGAATTTGGCGTTCAGTGCAACGGTTCAAACCTTGTTTGAAAAGATTACATCTTTTGGTCAGGACCTTGCTAAACTGTTTGAACGAACCACTCTAGTAGGTGATGAGGTTGTAGATGTGTTGCATATTCTAAAAGAAAACTTCCCACCCACGATTGAAGATCAGCGTGATGTGTACTGCCCTCCACCAACAGAAGCCTCCTCTTCTGCACCTGAATGGGGATCTCAGCAGAAAGCTCAAGTGGACTATCTATTTGATATTTTACACAACTGGTTTGACAGTATCACTACCAAGGTCCAAGAATACCACAAGTTTGTGGTGCACAGAGATCAGCTGCTTTCTAAAAGGCTGGACACTATGGCAGCATCCATGGCTCAGCTTCAACAACAGTTGGATATTGTATCTGCAACTGTCCTTCACTCTACCTCATCTACTCCCCTTCCTGATGATGTCAAAGGGGGAGAGAAATGAAGTCAAGTTGGGGTTTGGGTCTAGAACTGCATTGCATCTGCATCAAATGTGTTGACTGGCTGAAGTTTTTTGTCTCCTTTACATAATTTGTGAAAAACTTTGGACTTAAATGAATGACAAAAACTGGTGTTTGTTTGAGTCACTGAAGTGATTTTTTTTGAATGTTTTTTAATAATACATCTTTATTTAGATGCAATGACATTCACCTCATAGTTGCCATCATCAAAAAGGGGGAGATTGTTGTGCCCCTGGTTTTGATGATGACAACCATGAGATGTGTATGTTGAATTAAATTTAAAATGTTGAATTAAATCTTGATTCAGTAACGCATGCATTTGGTTCATTTTTGATGCAAGAAAGGAACAGGGTCGACGCGGGGAGTTCAAGGCGTCCACGCATCTGTTGTTGAGGCCCAAGATCTTACTAGCCTACTTTACTGCGTCGACGCCACACTATTGCAGCGTCGACGCATCAGCTTAAGAAGCAGAGGCACTCACAGATCTACTTCACTGCGTCAATGTCACAGTAGAGCAGCGTCGACGCAGCAGTTCAAAAGGCAGAATTATGGTTCACTGGAATACCCCAGTGCGTCAATGCTACAGCATGATTGCGTCGATGCAGCAGTTCACTCTGAGATGAAATTGGCTCTGGATAAGCTTAGTGGGTTGACACAGTAACCCAATGCGTCAACTCATCCACCTACGAACTTGAAGCCTTGTGGGTAGTTTAAGGCAGCGTCAACCCCTTGGTCACCATGGGTTGATGCCATCTAAATCCTTTCATAAGATTAGTTGGGTGGACCCCAATCGTACGTGACGTCAAAGGCCACATCAACCAAAAGTGCTTGCGATCTCGTTTTCCCTCGCGATTCCAGAAGGCTCTGATGAGAGCAATCATTGGGCTAACAAGAAAATCTGGTTGGGGCCCACTGGATGAATATGACACGTGGAACTATTGTGCTGGGATACCGCCACGTGGGCTAAGGCATTTTGAGCGGGAATCATGGAAACCACATGCCCCAGTTGTCCTCCGTTCAATAAACAGGAAGCTTCTTCCTTAGAAAGGAGGTGTGGAGAGAGTCATCATACTTCGAAGGAGCAGAAGTGCAGAGAGGGAACATACTTCGAAAGAGCAGAAGAACAGAGAAGAAGAGTTGGAGAAGCGATAGTCAAACATGAGCGAGTGAACCCCTCGAGAAGGATCGTGGAGTCCATCGTCTTCCTGCTGGTACCTTGCTGCATCCACTGACGATCAGAGGAGATCCAGGGGCAGTGGATCAGTGCGAGTTCATCTACCCTTAAGAAGGAGAAGGCCAGCTGATTGTTGAAACATCTTCCTCCAGACTTCTGAGTTCGAGCTTGAGATCCAGCAGCATCACAGATCTGGAGCTGTTCCTCCATCACTGAGTGATTTTGTTTATTATTTTTCATTTTAGTTTGAACACTGTTACATTGTTTCTCCCTCTTACTGGTTTGAGTAGAGGGAGGGGTTTAATCCAACAGATTGTGCTTGGATCAAGGGCGTTTAGGCGTGTTTGCCTGGAAGCTGTTCGTCAGCGGTTTAGAGGATCTGTTCCTCTGGTTAAGCCAAGCTGTACTGCTCAGCGTTATTTGAGGAGATTGTTCCTCGGTGAAGCTAAGCTGTAAAGCTCAGCAGGGATCGTCACTGGTTTAGTGAGGGGTGGACGTAGGTCTCCACAGGGAGACCGAACCACCATAAAAATCTGTGTTCCTCTTGTGGTTTGCTATTCTCGTATAATCCACCTATCGTTAGATGTTTGATTAGGCACGATCTGCATACAGTCTGTTTACTGAATTTCTAATTAGCATTCTACTTTCTAAAGCGAGTGTGATCATGCATTAATTTTTCAAAGGGTCAACCTATTCGCCCCCCCCCCCTCTAGTTTGACCTTCCACCTAATCGAACATGAATGATGCAAGTTATTACCATATTTACCACACATGTCGCGAAGCTCTTGTGAAGTGAACTGAGGCCAGTTGTCGGTGATGATGTCACGAGGGACGCCGAACCTGGCGAGGATGTAGAGCTTGATGAACTTTACCACCGTCGATGCCTTGACTTCCGTGAAAGCTTCAGCTTCCGCCCATTTTGTGAAGTACTCCGTAGCGGTGAGGATGAAAGACTTCCTTTGAACTTCTCTAGTTTTGTCTTCCAGAGGACCGACTACGTCGAATGCCCACATGGCGAAGGGTCAAAGAGCTATGAGAGGGTGAAGTGAAGATGAAGGAGCATGAACCTTGTCCGCGTGGAGTTGACACTTGGCTCATTGACGGACAAAGTGGGAACAATCCTCCTCTATGGTAGTCCAATAATAATGCCTGAGGAGTTTTTGGGAAAACATGCGACCGTTCACATGGCCACCACATTCACTGGAATGCGCAGCCTCGACGATTGCGGGAGATTCGATCTCGTCAATGCAGCGGAGGTAAACTCCGCTATGAGATCTTCGGTGCAAGATGCCACCTATGATTGCAAAGCGCTCTGCAGCACGACGAATGGCTCTCCTATCAGGGGCGATAGTGTATTTGGGAAAGGATCCATCGTGAAGGTAGTTCTCAATGTCGAAGAACCATGAATTGTCATCATTGAGGTCAATTTCTAGCTCATGAGAAAGAGCATGGTCCTGAGGGGAAGGCTCCAGTAACTACTAAAACCAAGGATCAGTGTGCGAAGGGGTGTGCATCCTTTGCACGACAACAATAGCTGAGGGTCTTTCGAATGGAATTGGGAGAGAGGATGATAGAGAGGCTAGAGCATCAGCCAAGATATTTTTGGCCTTAGGGGTGTGCACTAGTGTGAGCTTCCTAAACCGCTGGACTACTCTACTGACCAGATCCTGGTTTGGCCTTAGCTTCGGGTCCCGGGTTTGGTACTTGCTAAGAGATTGTCAGAGTATGAGCTGTGAATCTCCAATTATCCGGAGCTCCTTGACTCCTAGGGCTAATGCCATCTTCAAGCCTGTAAGGAGTGCCTCGTACTCAGCCATGTTGTTTATGGCAAGGAAGGACAACTGGCAAGCACGCGGAATGATTACACCTTCCGGGGAGTGGAGGATGTAGACACGCCAAAATTGACATCTCTCTGAGTACATCTTGTATTACCTTGCAATGCCCCAATTTGACCCTCAATTGGGACTGTTCTGAATTAGAGTCAGACTCACAGACACTAATTCTTCTCAAAAGAATTAACGCCCGGCATAGTGGATGCCAATTCCATGATTCAACGTCAACTATCAGGACGTCAATTCTTAAACTTCAAATCTGCAAACCGGGGGGGGGGGGGGGGCGAACGCATATTCAGTTTCTCCCCATTTCTATGCCAAAATTCATACTTTTTATGAATTAACACCTTTCTAGAAAGTCACCCATTCTTTGAACGCGTTTGGGTTGGTGGACCCGTATTCCTTTATTTATGTTAATTCTTGAATTAACATCTTTGTAAAAAGGTGCTAACCACGTCTGCCACAGTCGACACATATTTTATTCACATCCGCCACAGTGGACGTGAATTCTTCATTTCCCCATTTTGTGCCAAAACTTCATTTTCATGAAGAATTAACGCCTCTCCACAAAGCTGCCAATTCTTTAATTGGCATCTACCTCCTTGACATTAATTCCCTTTCCTTATTTTGGCCTTTTAAATAATTACCAAATTCATCAAAATTCCAAATTTGCGTCTGTCTTGATGGACGCGATTTAGCTTTCTGATTTTTGGTAATATTTGACTTTCCAAAATAATCAAGAAACATCGTCTGCTATACCTGACGTGTTCTTAAAGATGCATCCATACCCCCGGACACATATTTCCTTGCCTATTTTTGAGATTTCAATTTCGACCAAAATTCGTAAAAATTCATAAGTCGCGTCAGCCTCCCTGGACATAAATTTCCTTCTAATTTTAGAAATTTATAATCTTTCTAAAAATTGCTTAGAATTGGCGACTTCTGTCCTGACGTCAATTTAATTGGCACCCACTGTGGTGGACTTTAATTCTGACATAATTTTGAATCCAGCATAGCCTCCTGCTTTCCCCGTTTTGGTCTCCTTTTCCACTTGGGAAAGGGTACCTATGGCTTTCTAGGGTTGGGAGGACACTTGGCATATGAATATCTCCTTCCAAATCCCAATAAAACTTGATTTCCTATTTTTCATGGAATTAAACCTACGAATTTCTCTCCTATAAATAGGAACCCCCTCTCCCTTATTCATAAGGCTGGTTCTATTGATTGCTGGGGAGTGTTGTGTATATTGTGTTTTGATGATGTCTTACTACAAGTCATTGGCCAACTACTCTAGAAAATCTGAAACATCTTTTTGTTGGCTACATGTGAAGAAGTTTAACAAAACTTAAAGGCTGCGTCAACCCCACCATCAGCTGTGTCGACTCCCTTGCTCACAAAAGGAAGAAAAGCCCAAACGGGTCATCAGCTGCGTCAACCCCATGGTATTGCGGCGTCGACTCCAAACGACCTACAGAAGTTAACTTCAAGAGCACTTCAACAAGGGCGTCGACGCAGGCCTCTCAAGGCGTCGACGTAGACTTCGCTCTTGCTTCTGCAGATCAGGCGACCTTCTTACCTCGTCGACCTCACCTTCTCAGGGCGTCGACCTCAGGCCCTCACAGAAGCTATTATAAACGCATCTTGCAAAGGATGCGTCGACGCACCCTATTAGCTACGTCAACGGCATAAAGGCTTGGCTCACAAAGATCCCAGACGGAAGGCGTGATGCGTCGACCCCGTTCGCTTCACAGCATCAACTCCGTGATAATCTGGCTCCCAGCTGCAATCAGATAGGCTATCTTCAACAGCTGTGTCGACCTCACTCTCTCAAGGCGTCGACGCAAGGAGCCTCCCAGAAGTCATTTCAAACGCGTATTCAACGGTTGTGTCGACGCAAAAGCATTACTGCGTCGACGCACCTAAAGCTCCTTCAGTCAATTTCTGTCAAACCTGCAACATTTTGAAAACCGTACATAGGCTAAAAGTCAGCGACGTAAACCTCCAAAAACACAATTTTCAAGGTCTGGAAAAGGTTCCTAGGACAGATAACTGTCCTTGTCATTATTAGGTTACCAGAATAATTTTTGGACAAAGGATCTGTCAGTTAACAATTATGGGAAAGCTCACCTTTCATGGTAACCTTCTTTTTGCAACTAGCCAATCATATTGTTGTCCCAAAAGGTGCCTAGGATAGAGGACTGTACCCTCCTATCCTAACCAGATCAGGAGGAGGACCTGGAAGAGCTCTTTGACCAAGAGTTTTACTTTTATTTCCACCAATCAAATGGCAAGATTAGGGAGGGAAATCTTCTACTCCCTGCATCTATAAATTGGATGCCCTCTACATGAAGAATGCTGCTGCTGGGGCTGCAAGTGTGCCTGGAGAAGAGCTGAACGTCTGAGAGTAAAAAGAAGAAGGAGTGCCTGCTCTGAACTTCCAGCAGAAAAACGTGAGAGTAAGAGAGGTGGAGAAAGAGCCGTAGCCAAGCCAGTCAGCCATGTTTTTCTTGAATCATTGATTCGCACCACCATTTGTTGTGTTCTTCATTCTACAGTAGCTGCACTCGCAGTTTCTTGTTTTGAGTTTGTTGTTTTGGTTTTTCCACCACAAACTATTCTATGTGTGGGGCATCGTCCCCGTGTGAGCTGCGTGTTGCAGCGTATGTGTTTGTTTTTCTCGGTTCTTGTTTTTCTTTTGGGGCTTGTCCCCGTGTGCTGCGTGTTGCAACGTGAGGACCTTGTTCTCGTGAGGACTTCATCCTCGTGTGTGTGTGTGGGGGGGGGGGAGTGTCCCAGTGTTCTACTGGGTTCACCAGCGTATGTGTGTGTTCTCTTTTAGCCAAGGTGTGGAAGCCTCACCGAGTTGGTGAGGGGTGGACGTAGGCGTGCTAAGTAACAGCCGAACCATGTTAAAAACCCTGTGTTGTGGTTTGCTAAGTGATATCCATCTCTTCTACCTCCCCTTCACAGGTGCTCTGATTTGCTAAGTGCATTCCATATCATTTCACTGCTAACATTTTACATACTAGTCTAGTATTGTGCTTGAATTGGTCTCACTGTGTTTGAAAGTTGTTTTAAAGTGGTCAAAGGTTTAGTGTAGGATCTATTCACCCCCATTCTAGATCCTCTCATACCATTCAACAGGGTGGTGCTACTGGACCAAAGGCTTAAGAAGGAGCCTCCCATGCGCTTAATGCTACATCCCTTGGAGTGTCTTCCTCCCTTGGAGATCTTTCAAGCACCAATTGGAGAAAAACAATAAGTGTTTCTTATCTCTTTCTTTTATTATCTTCTTTATTTCAATTCAGCATTGCATGCATCATATTCTCCTCTCCCTTATTTCAATTTCTATCCTCATCTCAATTCAATTGAGACCTCTCTATTGTGCAGCACTTGCACCCTCCCTATTAGCATATCATCATCTTTTCCTTGCCCTTTGCATAGGGGTTTAAAGGCCAACACCAACAAGGTGTGTTTTACTACATGCTTTCATGTTCATGCTTATTAGAATTTGATACTACACACCCCATTTTCTAATCCATATCTTTTTTTGTTGCTTGTTGTTTATTTTACAAGGGTAATCATCTAAGAAGAACTCTCTTCATCGGCCGGCCAATTAGAAGAGAAGGTGCACTCACAATCTCCTCGCTTTAAAAGGGTATTTTTCATGACCCCTCCCTTTTCTTTATTGTTATATTCCTTTAAGGCCCGCGGTCTCTGACGATCACCTTTCCCCCTAGCATCCACACATGCTTCCTTTTTCTCCCTTTTCTCTATTATTAATTTAATTTTTAATCTTCTTTGTGGATTAAATTCTAGATCCACAAATCGGAGATCACGGTGGGACCAGCTTTTGTTTTCTTTGATTACCCTTCTCAACTCAGCACCCACATGTGCCATCTCCATTTTCACCCACAGTGCATCCCCCTTTGTGCTCCACGTAGCTCTCCCCTTCCTTTTCTATTTTATTTTTCATCCCTCGTGCACCGTGTTCACAATCCCCTCCCTAAGTGATTACCACTTTGTTAGATTTTAGAAAAATTTTATTTCTTTATCTAAAAAAAATTGGGGATTCCATGCTATATTTCATATTCTGCTAATTGCCATGCTTTTCATACTAATTTTGTGAGGGTTTTCCCTTGTCTTTTCATCGGTTTTTTAGTTTTCTACACCCTTTCTGGCCATTTCACAGAGAGGGAACACAGTCTGAAAGAGGACCACGTTCTTGTGAATGCGGTCTTGTAGCAGACCACGTTCTACCCCCCAAAAAAAAGACCACATCCACGGTAGTGGACACGAATTTCAAAATTTACGCCCACTGTCCCTGACGCCAATTCCCTATGTTTTTCACAGAACCACCTTATTTTGTGATCTGTTTTGCATGGCTCTTGCATATTTCTATTCATACATGTATTTTCCCTTTCTTTTGCATTAGTTCTTGCATTTAGGGCATTTGGCTTGGGAAACCTCCTCTCCATACACACTCTAGAAGATTTTACCCTCCTCCTGGTGAAGGAAAGACACTCCAATTGAGAACTCCTCTCATTGGACTGGAATCTTCTCCACCAAGGCCTCCATAAGTCCTCGATACCAAAGGATTCCCTCTTTGGTAATCGGGCTGGTTGTACCTTGAAGTTCCCAGGTTTTGTTGGCCTATACGTGGTGAGAAAATCAACCTAGTTGACACCGAAGTAAACCATATCAAAACTAGGTTCTTACCTTGAGTGAATCACACCAAACTTTGTTAAAATCATTTAATTCACATCAAGGTCCAGCTAAAAATCAAGTGTAAACATCTCACTTGTTTGATATCTTTGCAACTTGCTTTAATTGAATTAGTTATTGCCTTGCATGATGTTTCAACTTGATAACAAAACCAACATGTCTAATCATTTATATGCTTATGAGGATGAACAACCTAGCACTTCATATAACTCTCAAAACTATAATCCTCACCACAATTTTTCTAAGGGACCACGTCCTCATTCTCATAGTCTTGCCAGCCCCATGGGCAATTCTCAATCTTATGGTCCCTCGCATCAATCGCGAGCCGCTACTCCCCAGGAACCATCTCCTCCATGCCACGGGACGGTCTCCCAAAAATTGCATCTCACCCCTCAACAAGCCCAAGCCCTTAAGGCCATTGTTGAGGGTATAGCTCCTTCATCCCATCTTCCTTCCACTACCTCTCGGGTGGCCCATCATCCACCTCCTCCTATTCATATTCCCTCTCGGGTGGTCCGTCACCTGTCTCCTTCTATTCCTCCTACTCCACGGCCCCAAGGCCCACGTATTCCTTGCACCCCGGCCCGTCAGGGTCCCTTTGTGGGTCAACCTCTCCTCCCCCCACAGCCTTCATATCAAGCCGCTCCTACAAGGTCTCAAGGCCCACCCTCCGTTGTTCAAGTTACTCCCCTCCAACAAGCTCTTCTTGATAAAATTGCTTCAATGGAGGAACAATTAAAGAGGGCTACAAGTCTGCGGCCTCCTCCGCCTCCTCCTCCTCCTCAAGCTGATCCCCTGTATGCTTTCATGGACAAAATCACCAAGATGGACAAGGATTGGAAGCAGAGGAGAGATGATAATTGCGTCAACAATATAGGTGAGCAAGATGAGTTTACAAGCTTCAACGATCAAGTGGATGTCGTCTGCCCTCCACCCATTCACACCACTCATTCATATGGCCCTCCGCCTCTGCATTCAGATTCACCAAACCCTCTAGAATATTATATATTTCCACCCATCATTATGCCTCCACCACGGCGTCCACTTGAGTCAGATTATGAAGAACACAAGCCAGATTATGAATAGTTGGAGATGGCACAAGATGAATATTTTCAAGAGGCACCCACTCTGAGTTTTCTCTATTTCCCGCTTCCTTCAATACTCGAAGAATCCCCTGCTCAGGATGATGTTACCATCCCAAACCCCGTTTACAAAATCAATTGGTGCTACGATGATGGGTCGATACTCCAATAACCCACACCGGCGCATCATGACCCTTCTTTTACCCTTAAAACCTCTCGCACCACTAAAATCTGACGCTTCCTCCGTACCAAGCCTCCTACCATTATACCTCCAACTACCACACCATTAACCCCCACTATGCCATCAGGGCCCTCCATTGATTTCCCTCCAACTATTATGCCACCATCAACAACCACTCCATTGGCCTCCGTCGAGCCTCCCATTAACCCTTTTCCTTTTCCCAAACCAAGTAACCCTCCATTGCCGCCACTTAAGGCCTCCACTATCCCTATAATCCCAAAGCCAATCATCTCTAACCCTCCACCTAGACCTTTACCCAAACCCGTGGCTAATCTTGAGTAGGGTCCACCTCTTCTTGCACCTGAGCCAACCCCGTCTGCTTCCGAGCAAGGGGTGAAGCTCAACGTGTTCTCCTCTCCACTTACCCTTCCTCTAACACCTTCCATTAAAATGCCACCATCCACTAAGCCTCCCGCCTCCATCTCACCTTCTTCCACCACCTCTCGGAGAGGGTGTCTTTCTACAAATGCATGTGCCGAAGAGGAATTCCAAGAGCTAAGCAAGAAGAACTTGGTCATGGCTATGCCATTCAAAATTCAAGATTTTATTTGTCGGATGCCGATCCATGTTCTTGTACCGGGCACATTTGAAAAGTCTCTACCAATGCTCACTAAGAAGAATTCTCAAGAGTTGATGCCATGTTAGCCAAAGGCCAGGGTTGTCAAAATTTCATTGCTCATTGTTCAAGATACTTTCAATGGTCTCCTTACCCCTCATTCTGTTATAGTACAAATTCCTAAGAAGGGGTTCTCCTCCAATATCATAATGACACATTCTTTTGCCAAGGAAATGATGAAGCCTATGCTCAAGGGCAGGGCAGGGCATCCCTTGTTTGAAGCCTCCAATACCAAGCCTATTCCTTCTTCACTTCCATACAAGGGGCGAGTACCCATATTGCCAAGCATTTTTCACAAAGATATTCCAAGAACCTTAAGCATTATGAATTTCCCATGTTGAAATTCCAATTCCTTCATATTGATATTCCTTTCCTTCCGAGGGAGTCATTTTTGAAAAAGCCAAACATATTTTGTGCCAAAGTTCCAATACTCCCGAGGGAGTTACCATGCATTTCGGATAACACAATTGTTGGCACTTTATCCAATGAGAGCACAAGGACCTTGATTCCACCAATTGAGCCATTTGGCCGGGCAAGTTACTAGCCTTCAAGGGGTGGGCACATTTACATTAAGGAGCTATCCACCCCCTATTCCATTCCACCTACGCTTCTATTATTTACCAATTTCTTCTTATGGGCCACCCATGGGGTGAGAAGGAGGATCCCCTCCTTGCATCCCTTACATTCCATGCATCCCATGCATCCCTTGCATTCATTTGCTTTCTTTCTTTACCGGGTTTCTGAACCCAGATCGTCCCCATCTTCCGGAACCTCCGGATCCTTCTTCCAATTCACCTTTGTCCCTGGAATTTTTGGATTCTCCATACCTTTTCCCAGGGTATCACGTCCCATGGTATTTTCCCCCTTCGGAACCTCCGGAATCCCTACCTCTTCTCCCAGGGCATCACGTCCCTTCTTACTTTCCTTATCCGGAACCTCCGAATCTCTTATTTCATTACCCAATTCTTTCTGAGCATCACGCCCTTTCCTATTCTATCCTTCTGGAACCTCTGGACTTTCTACCTCCACTCCTGAGGCATCGCGTCCCTCACATTTTATCCCTCCGGAACCTCTAGATTCACTTCATTCTCCTATCTCTTCCGGGCATCACGCCCCTTCCAATTCCTCTCCTCCGGAACCTCCGGATCTCCTCCACACTGCTTTTAATTTACCCTTATCTCTATATTTTCTCTCTCTTTCCCTAGGGCATCGCGTCCCCCATACTCTATCCCTCCGGAGCCCCCAGACCTTCTTCTTTTCTCTCGATTTATCTTCTTACCCTTCTGGGACATCGTGTCCTCTATTCTTTTTCCTCCTTTTAACTTATCTTTTCCCTTATCGTTTCCTTGGACATCGCATCCCTTGGCACTTTCTTCCTCTAAAACCTCCGGATTCTTCCCACCATGATTTTCCTCCTTTACCTCCAGACCCTCTGGATCCTCCGGATCCTCCCCCTCTCTCAATTTACCAATTTCCTCTCTTAATTCCTCCCAATCCCAGGTCTGACCCGACTTCTTCCACGTCAACTGCTCTGGGCATCTGCCCATTCTCCCACTATTTTCGAGGCTTTAGTCCTCACTCCTCCCACTAATTCTCCTTTCTTTCTGTAAACCTTTCACGTGATCAGGGTCTTTGTGCCTTAGTGAGGGAGTTCTAGCCCTCACCTCTCTTTTTTTTCTCCCTATTCGTCTGAGTCTGGTCTGGGCATCACTCCTTCGTGATTAAGCCACTTCTAATCCTTACTTCTTATATTCTTATCTGCCAAATGAGGGCAAATCCCATGATGAACCAAGATCACCTCCGGCAGCTGCTTCTACGACAAAGGTCGCAAGGTAACGTCTTTATGCAAGCATGCATTTTTCATTACATCATTACCTCTCCACGCACGGTTTTTAACATAAAGTGATTCTTAATATGATTAAGAGTGGTAGTCTAGGCCTAATCATATGTATTTAATTTATGTAAAAATAAAAATAAAAAAAGAGTCTTTAGGCTTGTTTTTACAGCACCCTTTCGGCTATAAGAACCCCGCGCTGGGAGTTCGGCATTCCCTCCCCGCTCATTAAGGGCAACCCTTAGCTGGGCACCGCACACACGTCACGGCATCCTTAGCCGCCTCCTTTGGTGAACACCGTTGCTACTTGAGCCATGCTCGAGGGCACGAGGTCTTTTTCTCTTCTCTATTCGACCGAAATATGAGGGTAGAGGAGCTCTGGGCAAGACAACCGGCCTAAGCACACCCCGACAAGAGGAAGTCTCAAATAGGGGCAATCTATTAAGACCTTATTCTCAAATATCCAATGCTTAATTTTAATATTTTTCAAGTCCAAAGGAAAAAAAAGAACGAAAAGATGATTAAAATGATGAAAAAGAAGTGACAAGAAAATTCAAGAATATGGCATGGCAAGAGGGCAGTACAGTTTTCCCGTGTGACATTATGAGCCTGGTCGTATGCGTGCCTAAAAGAGAATTAAGGTTCAATGATATGACAAAAAGTCCCGACGCAACAGACCGAATCTCTAGGGGTTGTGTTATAGAAAGAAGTCAAACCCAACATCTTCTTAACTCATATCAAGCTTATCCCCAATTTCTCTTCTCTTCTCCCTCTAGGACCGAGTGTTTCTCAGGTATGGCCTATGTAGGGGCACCGTTATCCAAGGGCAGCCGACTATAGGGTGCCACCTTCAATGCACGCCCTGTTTTGGGTAGTTCTTAACAAGATGGGAAGGAACAAGGACCCCTAGCTAGCGGTTTGAACTACCCTTGATGTTGCAACTAGCAATGTCTAAACCAAAATAAAAAAAATGAATAATTCCAAAATCTAAAAAAATGAATATTTTTCAAAAATCATAAAAAATTGAATATTTCCAAAATTCATAAAAATTTGAATATTTTTCAAAACTCATAAAAATTTGCATATTATCAAAATTCTAAAAAAAATTGCATTGTATTTTCCCTAACAGTTTATTCAGATTATGCTCTTACAGGGACAATTTCTATAAGGACCAAGAACATGGGATGAGTCCTCTCTCCTTTACTTACATCAACCTTTTGATTCTTCCCCTTTTTCTCAAACAATGCCATTCATTGTCAATTTCTCTTTGATTACTCCTGCCACTCTAGGCATCACTTCAATCTTGATCATTCAAGTCCAAATCTTATGATTGGCCAAGTTGTCATCCTCATGGTTTATAACAACAAGCAATGACCGACACTTGCACGGATGCTTTGCTTTGATAACTAAACATGCTTTGCTTTGACGCTATACATGCTTTGTCTTACTATGATATGCTATGCTTTTCACGTGATGCTTTCCACACTATGCTTTTCACACTATGATTTCCATACCATGCGTTGATGCTATCCATGTTTGAATGCTTAAATCAATGCTATTCATGCCTTTTATGCTATGCTTCACATGTCTAATGTTATTCATGCTATGATTTCCATACCATGCGTTGATGCTATCCATGTTTGAATGCTTAAATCAATGCTATTCATGCCTTTCATACTATGCTTCTCATATCTAACGTTATTCATGCTATGGTTGCCATGCTATAATTGCTATGCTCATTGCTTGTTTCATTATATCTTGGCTAATCGAATTTTAAGTGCAAGAAGAAGCTCTTTGGTCCCACCGTCTTGCCATCACTCTAGTCCCACGGTGATTGCGTTGCTTTCTCAATTCCCTTCATGCACTCTGGTCCCACGGTGATTGCGTTGCTTTCTCAGTTCCCTTCATGCTTACTCTGTTGTATATGCCTTGCATATGTTTTTGATGATAACTAAACTTTATGTTTGCTTGCACATGTTCTTCTGTCAACATATTCTTATGTCAGTGTGCATTCATGTTATTGTTCAAAAGTGGTTGAGATGGCAAATGGTAAATGATTACATGGTCTTGATCCATGGTTGATTGAGTTGGTTTTACAAGAGGTTTCATAGCCTCTGTAATGTGAACAAGCCCTTGTGTATCTCGGTCTTGATCCATGGTTGATTGAGTTGGTTTTACAAGAGGTTTCATAGCCTCTGTAATGTGAACAAGCCCTTGTGTATCTCCTGATATATTAAACCCTGACTATCTTGAATTGCAGGATCAAACATCATGATGGTCGCTTGGAAGGTAAAATAAACGTGTGGATAAGCACATTACTATCTACAATCTAAAACAAGTGGTAAACCATGTCTACACTTCAAGAACCCTTGGTAAGGTTTTGGCATCCTCAATTCTAGTAAAGCAAGTAAAGTCGACTTGCCCTCATGGGAAGTTGATTTGGTCTGATGTGAAAAGGCTCTCTATGCTTTAACATAAGGATTTGTTTGTTGGTGGATCTATTGTCTTAACCGTGATCAATAAATTGGAAGCTATGATTCTCAGACTCTCAAAGGGTTTTCACACTTAATTCTCACTCCCTCTTAATGGTTTGAAATGAAGTTCATGCATTCATCATATGGATGTTTGAGCTATAGTTCTAATCAATTATCTATGTTCTTGCAGGTCAAAATACTTAGTATAAATCTTCAAGGTCAAAGGAGTTGGATCCCATGGACTGCAAATGGGTTTAAGGGGTTGAATGTTAGAAATCTGGAAAAACCCAGATTTTGGTCAACCACCAGCCTTGGGTCGATCGACCGATTTTCCCAGCAACGAAAAATTCAATCTCTGTAAAATTCTGATCGACCGCCCCCCTCCTACCGGTCGACCGCCAGACCCGAGGCAGTCATATTTGACTTTTTGTTTCTGAATGAGGAGAGTTCTTCTCTTTGGATTTTTTAATTCCAAAGCCACCAGACATGCCAGGTTTTGTGGATTTGGTCCCTGGCTTGTCCATGGACCATTCAAGGCTTATAAAACCATCTCTTAGGGCAAAGAAACAAGCGCTTGAAGGAGAGGCTGCCAAAGGAGAAAGAAGGCTACTGTAGCTCTATGAATAGTAATTCGTGGAAGATTTCTTTATCCACCCTCAAGCTCTTCAAGCTCCATCTGAAGCCATTCAATCTCCATTCAAGTGAAGAAGCAAGCCTTGTTCAAGATCTGCATCAAACACTCAGGGGGAACCTTTATCAAAAGTTTTTATCTTGTGTTGTTATTGTGTTTTGAGCTTCAAATCTATGTTCTTGTAATCTGAAGATATCTGTGTGTGTGTGGATCGAGTTAGATCCGTGGTCGTGTGTGTTTGGGTTTGTACCCTAGTTGTGGATTATTGTGCTGCGATGTTGCAGCTCACGTGTGTGTTTGTGATCCCGTCGTTGGATCGTGTTGGAGCTCATCTCCGTGTGTGTGTTTGAGCTTGTCTCCGTGTGTGTGTTGGGGCGCATCCCCGTGTGTGTGTGTGTGCAGGCGTCGCCCTGCGTGTGTGGTTGGAGTGTATCTCCATGTTAGGGATTCATCCCCGTGCTGGTTTACAGTAGTGAAGCCTCACCGAATTTTGGTGAGGGGTGGACGTAGGTTGCCATCGTTGCATCCGAACCACTTTAACAATCATCGTGCATTGTGGTTTGAATTGTGTGGTTTGGCTCATTTCTTCAATCCCCATTCTGTGTGATCATACGTATATATTATCTTCTTCATATTGTATCCTTTGGGTCTAGCATAATTAGTTATCTTGTGTGATAGATCTTGACATATCCTATTCGTGCGTTGCTAGTTCATCACATCTCTTTTAAATCGGGTAAAAGTTTTCTAAATTTTTAATCACCCAATTCACCCCCCTCTTGGGTGTCATTGATCGTGGGACTTCATATTGCTCCACCAACTTCCTTGTATGCATTTTTTACTATACGTTATTATGCTATTAGATTATATCAAGGACCTTGTGGCTTTGATAAATCTAGAATTTGAGTTCCCCTTCATCAAAAACAATGATGATTTTAGAGGAATCTTAGTCGTATAGATATGCCCTTGAGCCATCCAAGACTGAGGACGATGGTTCCCTTTTTGGGAATTGGTGAGCGGATAAACGGTCTTCGGCTTAGTATCAGCTCACAAATGGGTATCTTGACTCAGTCTGGATAGCTTAACAATATTATCCTTGATTATCTTTCTATTTTAATTTGTTTTAATTTTCTCTTTAAACCCAACATGCATTCATGTAGGATTTTGAATTAACTTTGGAAAACCCCTTTTATACCTCGATTTTGAGAGTCAATTGATCATTAATTTTTAAGATTTTAGATATTCCACTCCGAATTGAGTCCTCAGTTCGGCTTGTTGCCATTTTGGGCTGTTTCATTGAAAACTCTGTTGTTTGGATCTCTATCCTCTTATTCATTTTCTTCCCTTTGATCCACCTTGGCTGCAGCACATCCACATTGGCTGGTAACCGCTCTCCAATGGTGAAACCAACAGGTTTGTGACCTGGAGTACTTCCACTGTGCTGGAAGTTGATCACCCTCTTTATTCTCTCCTTCGTGCTCACGTGCACACTCCCTCCTCATCCAAACAATTGTTGCTTTCATTGAACCTTCTTAAGATTGATGCATTTCAGACTTTGAAATTATTTCCTATCATGTGGTGTTGATTGTGTGTCTCATCACACCTTGGCATCTACTTTTCAATTCACTCTCACTTCATTCCACTACATTTCACTCCATTACACTTCATTTCATTCATTTCATTCCACCCTGTGTCGCTTCCTTACAATGTAGACGCCAAGGTGGGCAGCTGTAGACACGCCAAAATTGACATCTCTCTGAGTACATCTCGTATTTCCTTGTAATGCCCCAATTTGACCCTAAAATCGACTTAATTGAGTGGTTTTCCTTTTTTTCTTGATCATTCAGCTTTCCCCCATTTTTCCACAGTTTCCCCCATTTTTCTTAGATTTTTCTCCAATTTTTCGGGACTATTCTGAATTAGAGTGAGACTCACGGATGCTAATTCTTCTCAAAAGAATTAACGCCTGACACAGTGGACGTCAATTCCATGATTCAAAATCAGTTGTCCGGACGCCAATTCGTAAACTTCAAATCCACGTCCGGGGGGACGAGCACGTATTCATTTTCTCTCCATTTCTATGCCAAAATTCATATTTTTTTCTGAATTAATGCCTTTTTCGAAAGTCACCCATTCTTTGAACGCATATGGGTTGGTGGACGCGTATTCCTTTATTCACGTTAATTCTTGAATTAACGCCTTTGTAAAAAGGCACTAACCGCATCCGCCACAGTCGACGCATATTTTATTCTCGTCCGCCACAGTGGACGCGAATTCTTCATTTCCCCATTTTGTGTCAAAACTTCATTTTCATGAAGAATTAACGCCTCTCCACAAAGTCGCCAATTCTTTAATTGGCATCTACCTCCTTGACGTTAATTTTCTTTCCTTATATTGGCCTTTTAAATAATTACCAAATTCGTCAAAATTTCAAATTCGCATCTATCTTGATGGACACGATTTAGCTTTCCGATTTTTAGTAATATTTGACTTTCCAAAATAATCAAGAAACGACATCTACTATACCTAACGTGTTCTTAAAGAGGCATCCATACCCCCGGACGCGTATTTCATTGTCTATTTTTGATATTTTAATTCTGACCCAAATTTGTAAAAATTCATAAGTCGCACCAGCCTCCCTGGATGTGAATTTTCTTCTAATTTTAGAAGTTTCTAATCTTTCTAAAAATGGCTTAGAGTTGACGACTTTTGTCATGATGTCAATTTAATTGGCACACACTGTGGTGGACACTAATTCTGACAGAATTTCGAATCCGGCAGAGCCTCCTTCTTTCCCTGTTTTGGCCTCCTTTTCCACTTGGGAAACGGTCCCTATGGCTTTCTAAGGTTGGGAGGACACTTAGCATATAAATATCTTCTTCCAAATCCCAATAAAACTTGATTTCCTATTTTTCATGGAATTAAACCTACGAATTTCTCTGAGGACCCCCCCCTCTCCCTTGTTCATAAGGCTTGTTCTATTGATTGGTGGGGAGGTGATGCTGGACCAAAAGCTTAAGAAGGAGCCTCCCATGCGCTTAATGCTACATCCATTGGAGTGTCTTCCTCCCTTGGAGATCTTTCAAGCCCCAATTAGAGAAAACCAATAAGTGTTTTTTATCTCTTTCTTTTATTATCTTCTTTATTTCAATTTAGCATTGCATGCATCATGTTCTCTTCTCCTTTATTTTAATTTCTATCCTCATCTCAATTCAATTGAGACCTCCCTATTGTGCAACACTTGCACCCTCCCTATTTGCATATCATCATCTTTTCCTTACCCTTTGCATAGGGGTTTAAAGGCCAACACCAACAAGGTGTGTTTTACTACATGCTTTCATGTTCATGCTTATTAGAATTTGATACTACATACCCCATGTTCTAATCCATATCTTTCTTTTGTTGGTTGTTATTTATTTTGCAAGGGTAATCATCTAAGAAGAACTCTCTTCATCGATCGGCCGATTGAAAGAGAAGGTGCACTCACGATCTCCTCGCTTAAAAAGGGTATTTTTCGCGATCCCTCCCTTTTCTTTATTGTTATATTCCTTTAAGGCCCGCGGTCTCCGGAGATCACCTTTCCCCCTAGCATCCACGCATGCTTCCTTTTCTCCCTTTTCCATATTATTAATTTAAGTTTTAATCTTCATTGTGGATTAAATTCTAGTTCTAGCCCTCACCTCTTTTCCTTTTCTTCTTATTCGTCTAAGCCTGCTTTAGGCACCACTCCCTCTTGTTAAGCCACTTCCAATCCTTGCTCCTCATTCTTATCTGCCAAAAGAGGATAACAACTCCCATGTTAATCAAATCGCCATCGACAGCTGCTTCTACTGCAAAGGTTGCAAGGTAACGTATGTGTGTAAGTGTGCATTCTGACGATCTCATTATCTTCATTCATCTCCACGCATGGTTTTCAACATGAAGTGCTTCTTAACATGATTAAGAGTGGTAGTCTAGGCCTAGTCCAAGGTCTTTGTTTAAGTTTATTACAAAAGAGTCCTTAGGCTTGCTTCTGCTGCACTTTTGGCTATGAGAACCCCGCGCTGAGAGTTCGGCATTCCCTCTCCGCTCATTAAGGGCAACCCTTAGCAGGGCACCGTACACACTTCACGGCGTCCTTAGCCATCTTCCTTGGTAAAACACAATTGCTACTTGGGTCATGCTCAAGGGCATGAAGTCTTTTCTCTTCTCCACTCGGCCGAAACATGAGGATAGAGGTAGTCTGGGCAAGACAACTAATCTAAGCACACCACGACAGGAGGAAGTCTCAAATAGGGGCAGTAAATTATGACCTTATTCCCAGTTCAATCTCAATTTCAATATCTGTCAAGTCCAAAGGACAAGAAAAAATAAATAAAAAAGAAATCAAAAGAAAATTAAAATGTATGGCATGGCAAGAGGGCAATACAGTTTTCCCACGGGACGTTATGAGCCCGATCGTTTGTGTGCCTAAAAGAGAATTAAGTTTAGATGATATGACTGTTGGTCTCGGGATAGGCGAGTGGACAAGAAAGGGGGTTGAATTATCCCCCACACTAGATGACAAATTAAAACACTACGCAGCGGAAATAATAATATTAACGAGATTGAAGATATTAGCTAGACAAGATAACTAATCACACGATCACACAAACGGATATATTATGCAAACTACACAATCCTAAAAAGTAAACCACAAGACAAGGGGATTTTTAAGGTGGTTCGGAACCACGACTGGCTCCCTACGTTCACCCCTTACCAAACCGGTAAGGCTTCACTCGGGGATAAATCCCCAAAACAAAGACGACACACCAACATACACGGGGACACGCCTCAACACACATACACATGGAGACAGAGTCTCCCACACGATCCGACGACCGGATCACAACACACACACACCCGCTGCAACAACCACAGCACAATGAATCCACAACCGTCAAAAGACGGTCACACACACACAGTGTATTTTCAGGTTCAAAAAATAAACACAAATATCTAAATCATGCTCAACCCAAAATACAAATCATGAAAGACAACACAAAGAACATATAGAAGATATAGAAATCATCCCCCTTTGTTTTCCATAGCCGAATGACGATGTTCTTTGATGCTCGGGTCGAAGGGAAGCCGGATGCCGTCGATTTGAACGTCAACGCGTTCCTCTCTTCAATCCACTTCACTTTCTCTTCATGCACGATCTCCAAAAACCCATGGAAGTAGATGGGATCAACTCCACAAATGCTCCTCCTTCCTTTCTCCTTTTCTTCACCAACAAGATAAGAAAGATATTAGCCCTTGGAGATAAATCTCCCAAATTCGTAGGTCTAGTATATATAGGAACAAGAGACATGAAAAGACCCATATACCCTTCATAAAACCCTTAGAAAACCCCTCTAACATATGTATAATAACCCTAGGGGAAAATGGGTAAGTTTAGAGCACAAATAGATTGGGTTTAGTGGGTTTTCGGAATCATGTTTTTAGCTTTCGCCGTATTCGGTCGACCTAAGCATTGGGGCGGTTGACCTAAAATTTACAGGAAAATTTTCAAGGCACTCTGCCAATTTCGGTCGACCTAAACTTTTTGGTCGGTCGACCTAACTTTGCAGGGTGACCAATTTGCAAAGTTCAGTCCAATAACTAAAACTCCGGTGAAAGATTGAAATGGTTAGTTGATGAAAATAATCAACCAAGTGTTCCTTGGTATTAAACAATGTATAAACACATACCAACCATATTCTATCAAGATTAAAAACTTGATGCGGGACGAATGAGGGACCCGACGCCAAATGATGTGAACCTTGGACTCTAAGTGACGATGCGACTAGCGACACGTGAACAATAGAGCTACCTCAACTCGACACTAAGAGTTCCTATAGGATATACGCCGTAAATAGAAATGCGAGCTCACTCATCATCCCAAACGAGGGAAATGCAGATCCACGCGGTTGAGAAATCGGCAGAGTCAAGGGTGGTCAACTCACTTTCGTGCTTGGATCGAGTGACGGGACGGGTTCACTCTCTTTCTCACAGCAATGATGAATATGAACTCAAGAGCTAGAATTCTAACGCACTCAAGCAGCGGCATATAATCATATACTAAGTAAGCAAATGCCAAGAAGGATAGGTCGTTACCTCCACGCTCCGGGCGTGGGTAAGACAACCCCAGTCAAAATTGTACTCTCGGTTAACAATTATCAATAATTACAGAATTAAACCCACTCCACGCATGGAGGTAATAGGTAACAAGTGGGACCCAGGAGGATCGAAATTGGGTTGACAGGCAGCACTTTGATCCGCTCCGTCGGTGCCGACACGCTGCAACTTGGTGCTGTCCGGACGGCGCGGGTTGAGGGTTGTGGGGTCCACGACCTTCTCGGACGGCCGACCGTGGCGGGGTTGATCACGATGCGAAGAGGACTCCTGGAGAGATGATCCCTATGAGAGGGATGCCCTGGTTCACCTTGTGGAAGGCAAGGCAGCCCGACTTGGGAGCCCAGATGCTTGCTATCCACGGGTCTGACCTGCTATTTCAGGCTTGCGCGACCCGGCGACAAAAATTGCTGTGATCAGCCTCGACATCGGAACGACACGAGACTGGCTCCGATACGAAGCTAACTCGAAGTACTTCAACCCTGTGGTGTTACAGGAATTTTGTTGGAGCCGTACTTTCCATGGTGGAATTTCAAAGGGGATAGTTCTCAGTCTCATATCTGGCCGGGCAGACTAAGATCTGCCTGAGAAAGGCCGTTGACCGAGACTGAAACTTTAGATCTGGGTGACGGGATTTTTATGGAAGCTAGAGGAAGAAGTAAGGAAGATGGGATAATTTTTTTGTAAATTTTGGTGGAGGTTTGATATAGGAAATGGATTTTCTAACAGAGATGGGTCGGATCTGGACTGCAGGGGGCAACACAGATTTGGGAAAATATAGTGTTTTTTTGGATGGTAAATAAAATTCCTAAAATCACAAAAAAAAAATTTGGACGATGGTTTAGGTGGATAGAACTCCCAATTCAAATTTTAGATCATTCTGAAATCGGAAAAGGGCTCATGGGTGAAAGGTTTGGTTGCTGGAACACAAGACTGCATAGGGGCAGATCTTGAGGGCTGTGGGAATCTAAATGGGAAAATAAGAAAACTAAGTGGGGAATTTCTAAAATTTTAGGTGGGATGTGGGATCAACCTTGGGAACTCACCCTGAAAATTTCAACCTCGTCAGATCTGAGAGCTGAGAGCCAAAAAATCCAGAGGTGGCTTGCTGTCCTGAGTTGGACAGAACTCCGGCGACGGCAGTGGCGGTGCAACGGCGGCTCGATGGCGGTGGCGGCGGTGGCGGCGATCTTCACACACTGATAGGGGAGGAGTCACACCTTAGAGGGGCAGCCTTCACAGCTGCAAGGGGAGGGAGAGGAGAGAGAGAGGGGACGGCCCTTGGCTCTTGGCAAAATTGCACAAATTCTTTCATTAATTGTGGTGAAAATGGAAAAATACAAGCTTTTATATGAAATGGGCACCCTAGGTAAATGACTAAGGCTACCCTTAGATATAGGGTGGGTGAGGTGTACAATTGGGATTCCAAAATACAAGCATTTATCCCCTTGAGTTCCTATAGGATATACGCCGTAAATAGAAATGCGAGCTCACTCATCATCCCAAACGAGGGAAATGCAGATCCACGAGGTTGAGAAATCGGCAGAGTCAAGGGTGGTCAACTCACTTTCGTGCTTGGATCGAGTGACGGGACGGGTTCACTCTCTTTCTCACAGCAATGATGAATATGAACTCAAGAGCTAGAATTCTAACGCACTCAAGCAGCGGCATATAATCATATACTAAGTAAGCAAATGCCAAGAAGGATAGGTCGTTACCTCCACGCTCCGGGCGTGGGTAAGACAACCCCGGTCAAAATTGTACTCTCGGTTAACAATTATCAATAATTACAGAATTAAACCCACTGCACGCATGGAGGTAATAGGTAACAAGTGGGACCCAGGAGGATCGAAATTGGGTTGACAGGCAGCACTTTGATCCACTCCGTCGGTGCCGACACGCTGCAACTTGGTGCTGTCCGGACGGCGCGGGTTGAGGGTTGTGGGGTCCACGACCTTCTCGGACGGCCGACCGTGGCGGGGTTGATCACGATGCGAAGAGGACTCCTGGAGGGATGATCCATATGAGAGGGATGCCCTGGTTCACCTTGTGGAAGGCAAGGCGGCCCGACTTGGGAGCCCAGATGCTTGCTATCCACGGGTCTGACCTGCTATTTCAGGCTTGCGCGACCCGGCGACAAAAATTGCTGTGATCAGCCTCGACATCGGAACGACACGAGACTGGCTCCGATACGAAGCTAACTCGAAGTACTTCAACCCTGTGGTGTTACAAGAATTTTGTTGGGGCCGTACTTTCCATGGTGGAATTTCAAAGGGGATAGTTCTCAGTCTCAGATCTGGCCGGGCAGACTAAGATCTGCCTGAGAAAGGCCGTTGACCGAGACTGAAACTTTAGATCTGGGCGACAGGATTTTTATGGAAGCTAGAGGAAGAAGTAAGGAAGATGGGGATAATTTTTTTGTAAATTTTGGTGGAGGTTTGATATAGGAAATGGATTTTCTAACAGAGATGGGTCGGATCTGGACTGCAGGGGGCAACACAGATTTGGGAAAAGATAGTGTTTTTTTGGATGGTAAATAAAATTCCTAAAATCACAAAAAAAAAATTGGACGATGGTTTAGGTGGATAGAACTCCCAATTCAAATTTTAGATCATTCTGAAATCGGAAAGGGGCTCATGGGTGAAAGGTTTGGTTGCTGGAACACAAGACTGCATAGGGGCAGATCTTGAGGGCTGTGGGAATCTAAATGGGAAAATAAGAAAACTAAGTGGGGAATTTCTAAAATTTTAGGTGGGATGTGGGATCAACCTTGGGAACTCACCTTGAAAATTTCAACCTCGTCAGATCTGAGAGCTGAGAGCCAAAAAATCCAGAGGTGGCTTGCTGTCCTGAGTTGGACAGAACTCCGGCGACGGCAGTGGCGGTGCAACGGCGGCTCGATGGCGGTGGCGGCGGCGGCGGCGATCTTCACACACTGATAGGGGAGGAGTCACACCTTAGAGGGGCAGCCTTCACAGCTGCAAGGGGAGGGAGAGGAGAGAGAGAGGGAACGGCCCTTGGCTCTTGGCAAAATTGCACAAATTCTTTCATTAATTGTGGTGAAAATGGAAAAATACAAGCTTTTATATGAAATGGGCACCCTAGGTAAATGACTAAGGCTACCCTTAGATATAGGGTGGGTGAGGTGTACAATTGGGATTCCAAAATACATTTATCCCCATGTGGTCAAACTAAATAAAAAAATTTAGCCTAATAAGGCCAAAAGAGGGGGCGCCCCCCTTAAAGAAGGGAAATGGAATTTCCCTTCCTTGGTCCATTGGTCCAATATCCAAGGTGGACAATGGGTCAGCCCCTATGGGTCCCTAGAAGTTAGGTGGCTCAATGGGGAGGAGGGTGAGGGGGCCCGCGGGACCTAGGTGGCCCCTTTTTACAAGAAAACTCATTTATTTCTCCTAATTACACTCTATTAAACCCAAATAAACCAAATAAGCACATATTACATTCCAAATAAAAACCCAATAAATACTAAAAATGATAGGGCTCAGAACGGAGACTACATACTATCTCCGAGCCAAAGGGAAGCCGATATAGCTCGAGTGGGGCTGCGCGTACGGTACCGACGGTTCGCCGGTTCATGCTTCTCGCTCGCTCTGGTGTCCGCACCAAAACTTCAAATGGAAACTTATCATTTTTCTCCCAAAAACATACACATGCAAAGTGTCAAGTTCTCACCATGATTTATGATACCTTTGCATATGGAATTGACATTGCTTTCTTAACTTGCATAACATAGTATATGAAGTTAAAACCATGCAAGTTCATCCACTTTGATGCAGTCTAACATTCAATCAATACTTTGGTGTCTTGGGAGTCTATTAAGCCTTGTCAAACCAATTTCTAACACCAAAAGTAATTTTACCATGACTTACATGATTTAATCAACTTTCAAGCTAAAAAGCTCCATGAAGAAAGTGTAGAAAGTAGATACATTAAATTCCATGTTCAATGTGCATAAACACACTTTGGGAAACATAGCGACCACAACCTAATATGAAGATCATATAGCCATGAACTTTTTGCACTTAGAATGAGCATGATAAACCAAATTCACATGAGTGATATAGAAATACTTAAACATGTATGAACCTTGAAAGACCAATCACACTTAATCAATTGCTAGCTCAATAACATGCTTTACCAAAACCAAACTCAGCAGAGGTCGACTATTGCCTCATCATAAGTCGACTTTGCAAGCCTAAAAGCACTATATAGAAAGTGCATTGAAAACACACTCATGACTATGTCAGCCCATTCAAAGCTTCATATATCTCAACTAAGAATTGAGATCCATTGGCCATGCATTTAGACTACATGTGAGCACATCATTCAAGATAAACTTACACCATGATTGATGTAATAGAGATGAACACATTATGAGCCTCAATATACATGAGGAAACCATGAACATCAAACATGTAAGCCTTATCATGCACAACTAAAGATCAAGATCACATATCTATGCATATGAACAAGGTTGATACACAAGAATCGTAGCAGTGATCATGAATGAACACTCAAACATATGCAAGCACAAAAAACATATGCAAACATGCATAAAGTTCTTCTACACACATACACACAATATTTTGTTATCATCAAAACCAAAACCAAGAGGGAGCATAACGAATCCAACAATCTCCCCCTTTTTGATGATGGCAAAATAATGTGGCAATCAATCTCAATCCAATCTTTTCTCCCCCTTTGACATTATCAAAAAGTGGGAGGAAAGTAATGAAGTTCAAATTTCAGCATAACGGATTCATGAATCAATGAAAGCTCACATGAGAAGTTTAGATGATGCAATTGCAAAGCATAGACAAGTTGACACATCAATGTGTTTCTATGATTTTCATATTTTCAAATTTTTAGTTTTCTTTTGAAATGCATGAAGTAAGATGCTTACAAATGAGGACATATGAGATGCACATAATGCAACTAAGCAAAGATGTATATATACATGCAATATAGCTCCCCCTTACTTATTTAAGAATGGATTGGGGTAGGAAAAATGCAGATGAGTCAATACGACCAACATGATCATGTGTAACACTAGAGGTTTGTGCAATCGTATAGGAGAATCATACAATAGTCAATGCAGTCAATCAATTTTCTGAATACATATTAAATCAAATTACCAAATGTGTAAGTGAATAACATGAAAATGTATTGTTGCAATATGGATATTCAGATTTTCAGATCAACACAATAAGAGATTATATAGACTGCACTTCAATTTATGAGAATAACGTATTGGAGGCTATGCTCTACCTCAATAATTTTTCACACCAAAATTTTTCATTGATTTCACAAAGACAATCAAAATTTTTCCTTGAATGATCAAGTTTAAATAACCCTTTTTACGCGAGGAGACATATGGAGCTCATGTCAGACTCCCCGGTTACTCAGAATACTGAGCCATTTCACTTCATTTTGAACAGAGGTACTTTAGTCAACACTTTTTAGAAATGAACCACATCACGTCTCAGGTGACGTGTATCAAGTTTACTCAATAAGACTAAGCATTGCTCTGCCTTTCATTTCACATACTTTCAACCAAGATAGGTAGGCAGCTTTTTCCTCAACTGCATCTTCAACATACATGCAGCAAGTTTAACATCTCTAGAGTGTTGAAAAGAAATTCCTATATCCTTATCTCTAACACTCATTTTCACATTTTGTGCATGATGTGTGCGAATTTGATTCAGCATGTACACTGAAAATATATGAACACATAACAATGCAGCTCCCCCTAAATAGATACACTTATCGAATATTTACTCTCCTTGAGTGTGTGACATGAAACACACCAATGATGACTCAAATGTAACATTATTTAGTAAGAAGACATAAGGTCATAGACATTCCAAGGATGGGGGTTGTTTACCATATACATAAACATGCAAGCACACAATTTGGAAGATATGCAATGTGCAATGTAGAGTGCAGAATGTATTATGAATGTAAAATTTTAGATTTTATTTGAATGTTCCAAATGCATTTCAGAATTTAACATGAGTCAAAATGTGAAATTTTAATTTCTCATTTGAACAAACTAAATGCACGAAATGCATGAGTTCTTATGCATGCAACCTATAACAATATGAGAATGCAATGCAAGATGCAAAAGTAATTTATTTTTCAGAACATTTTGTCAGATTCCACAAGAAGGCATTCAATTTTGAATGATGAACAACAAGCATTTTCCATCTCAGGTCATTTATAAACAATGGTGCAGAAATGATCAAAATTAAGAAATACAACCCAATTATTTTTAAAAATTGTTCAAAAATAAATTTTCACAAATCAACCATTCAAAAACAAACTCTCCCTTTCTATGTGCATAAATTTCATAATTGACATTTTTATAAAAATCACGCAACCTATGACCTATATGAGCAAGTGACTCATGGTACAAGGCGGAGGCACATTCTCACGCATGGTGATAGATTTCATATAGGAATGACCTGCCCTTCCTCAAGTCACCATTTGATATACCATGTAGCCATGCAATGATGAACAAATAGATGCAATGCAAACTCATAAGAAAAATAGGTTTTTCTTGATTTTCATGAATTGAAATTTAGTCAAAACAAATTTTAGTTCTTCAAAAATAATTCAAAATTTTATTTTCAAAACTTATGCCTTGAGCAACCATTATTTTCAAGCCTTCCACTTGGCCTCAAGACAATCCCTGCAACAAAGTTCTCATTTAACAATTTTGGGTACCCAAACTTTGTTGGGTCCCGGATGGTTAGTTGCACCTCTAGTGGGTGCTCTCCATAATTTTTAGGCATGCATATCATCAAGATCCATTAAAGCACAATCATGCATGGTATGCCCAAATTCACCACAGTAATGACAACATCCAAAAGTCTTCACAGTTTTCTTATACACAAGCATTCACGTTCTGTGATTTAACAAAAGTGTTTTTGTTTTCAACACGAAAAAGTTTCTTCTTCTTGACATGATGGTTGTTATTTTTCTTTTGAAAATAAGATTTCATCAAATGACCATATTTCTCACAATAGTAGCAATGCAATGGGGCAACTCTTCCATATGGTCCTTGTTCATGAGCACAATAACTTTCATTTTTCATATGAATGCAGTTATGCAGCACATGACCAAATTGTCTACAGTAAAAGCATTAAGTGTTCTTCTTATGAACAACATGAAATTTTCTTGCATGAGCATGAGAGTTTTCAAAAGTTCTTTGTGTTTGAAAATTTTCTTGACTTTGTGAAACCATTCATTTTCTTGCTTGCATCTAATTCATCAGATTTCATGACAAAACAATCATGCATCATATGGCCAATTTTACCACAATAAAAATATGAGATTTTCTTTATGGATGTATGTGTGTGTGCAACATTATTTTTCTTGGCATTCACCGTGACACCAACAACATTTTTAGCCTTTTGATGCAGGTTTTGTTTCTTTTTCAGATTTTTCTTTGATTTCTTAATTATCTGAGAAGCAGATTGATTTCGAGACCCATTTGATGTGCTGGCTATGTTTGAACTATGAACAAATGATGTATAGACTTTATTTTTTAATTTTTTTTTTGTTCACAGGATTATAGTCTAGCCCCTCTCTTTGGAAATTCACCTTAGTCCCAAATATCTTGTTCAAATTTTCTTTCCCATTCATAAACTTAGACAAAGATGCATTTAAATCAATAATTTCATATTCAAATGATGTAATATGCAATTCATTGCTAGCTATCTACTGTTCACTGCAAACAACACATTCATTCAATACTCTATTTGCAGTTTTATAGCTTTCAAGTTCTTGTTCTAGCACATGCACTTATTCACATTCATCAACAACCAAACATTTTCCCTTGTCATGGAAAAGTAATCTCTCAGACATAACATTGTTCAATTGTTTCAATTCTTCATGTTCTTTTACAAGTTTAGAACATTCATCACATGAAGAGTTTTCTTTTTCAAGTTTTTCAAGATTTTTCAATCTACCTTCAAGCAAAGAAGTCTGAATCAATAGAGCATTATTTTCCTTTTTGAGTTCTTTAATTTCAGAACACTTATCACAAGAAGTATTATCATGGAGGGCATGTTCAGGTTTCTTTTTAAGTTTTCTATTTTCATATTTAAGCTTCTTATATTTTTCAAGCAATTCATCATATAAGTCCATAAGCTCTTCAAAAGAAACTTCCTCACCTTCCGAGTCTAGCTCGGAGCTTTCCTTGCTTGTTATATCTTGCTTGTTGGACATCAAGCACTCACTATCCATCTTTCTTTTATAGTTCTCGATTAAGCATTTCAATATTTCCTTGGCCGTCCTGCATGAGGAAACAAGTGGAAATTTCTGAAGATCAATTGAACTTCTAAAAATATGTAAAAGCTTAGCATTATCTTTGTATCTCTTCACATGCTCGACAGTCCACTTAGACTCATCACTAGACATTCCATATGAATCATGCTTAACTAAATCCCAGAGTTTGGGATCAATGGTTTTAACATAATGATTCATGTGCTTAATCCATTCAGTGAAATTTGAACCATTAAAACACGGAGGAGGAGAAGATAAAACACTATTAGACATGATGCTTATCAAACACACCTACAAAGATCACTCTGAAGATCGTTAGATCTTGAAATAGCAAAGCCTCACTCTGATACCAATTGTTGGTCCCAGGGCAGGCGAGCGGACAAGAAGGGGGGTTGAATTGTCCCCCACACTAGATGGCAAATTAAAACACTACGTAGTAGAATTAATAGTATTAACGAGATTGAAGATATTAGCTAGACAAGATAACTAAATTCTCTCAATCTTTCTGATCTCACACGATCACACAAACGGATATATTATGCAAATCACACAATCCCACAAAGCAAACCACAGACAAGGGAAATTTTAAGGTGGTTCGGGACCACGACGGGCTCCCTACGTCCACCCCTCACCAAATCGGTAAGGCTTCACTCTGGGATAAATCCCTAAAATGGAGACGACGCTCCAACACACACGGAGATGAAGTCTCCTACACGATTCGACGACCGGATCACAACACACACACACCCGGTGCAACAACCGCAACACAATGAATCCACAACCATACGGAGACGGTCACACACACACAGTGTATTTTCAGGTTCAAAAAATAAACACAAATATCTAAATCATGCTCAACCCAAAATACAAATCATGAAAGACATCACAAAGAACATATAGAAGATATAGAAATCATCCCCCTTTGTTTTCCATAGCCGAATGACAGTGTTCTTTGATGCTCGGGTCGGAGGGAAGCTGGATGCCGTCGATTTAAACGTCAATGCGTTCCTCTCTTCAATCTGCTTCACTTTCGCTTCATGCACGATCTCCAAAAACACATGGAAGTAGAGGAGATCCACTCCACAAATGCTCCTCCTTTCTTTCTCCTTTTCTTCACCTACAAGATAGAAAGATATTAGCCCTTGGAGATAAATCTCCCAAATTCGTAGGTCTAGTATATATAGGAACAAGAGACATGAAAAGACCTATATACTCTTCATAAAACCCTTAGAAAACCCCTCTAACATATGTATAATAACCCTAGGGGCAAATGGGTAAGTTTAGAGCACAAATGGATTGGGTTTAGTGGGTTTTCGAATTCACATTTTTGGTTTTCGCCGTATTCGGTCGACCTAAGCATTGGGTCGGTCGACCTAAAATTTACGAGAAAATTTTCACGGCACTCTGCCAATTTCGGTCGACCTAAACTTCATGGTCGGTCGACCTAACCTTGCAGGGTGACTAATTTGCAAAGTTCAGTCCAATAACTAAAACTCAGGTGAAAGATTGAAATGGTTAGTTGATGATAATAATCAACCAAGTGTTCCTTGGTATTAAACAATGTATAAACACATACCAACCATATTCTATCAAGATTAAAAATTTCAAATGGAAACTTACCATTTTTCTCCCAAAAACATACAGATGCAAAGTGCCAAGTTCTCACCATGATTTATGATACATTTGCATATGGAATTGACATTGCTTTCTTAACCTGCATAACATAGTAAATGAAGTTAAAACCATGCAGGTTCATCCACTTTGATGCCATCTAACATTCAATCAATACTTTGGTGTATTGGGAGTCTATTAAGCCTTGTCAAACCAATTTCCAACACAAAAGGTAATTTTACCTTGATTCACATGATTTAATCAACTTTCAAGCTAAAAACTCCACGAAGAAAGTGCAGAAAGCACATACATTAAAATCCATGTTCAATGTGCATAAACACACTTTAGGAAACATAGCAACCACAACCTAATATGAAGATCATATAGCCATGAACTTTTTGCACTTAGAATGAGCATGATAAACCAAATTCGCATGAGTGATATAGAAATACTTAAACATGTATGAACCTTAAAAGACCAATCACACTTAATCAATTGCTAGCTCAATAACATGGTTTACCAAAACCAAACTCAGCAGAAGTCGACTATTGCCTCATCATAAGTCGACTTTGCAAGCCCAAAAGCACTATATAGAAAGTGCATTGAAAACACATTCATGACTATGTCAGCCCATTCAAAGCTTCATATATCTCAACTACGAATTGAGATCCATTGGCCATGCATTTAGTCTACATATGAGCACATCATTCAAGATAAACTTACACCAAGATTGATGTAATAGAGATGAACACATTATGAGCCTCAATATACATGAGGAATCCATGAACATCAAACATGTAAGCCTTATCATGCACAACTAAAGATCAAGATCACATATCTATGCATATGAACAAGGTTGATACACAAGAATCGTAGCAGTGATCATGAATGAACACTCAAACATATGCAAGCACAAAAAACATATGCAAACATGCATAAAGTTCTTCTACACACATACACACAATATTTTGTTATCATCAAAACCAAAACTAAGAGGGATCATAACGAACCCAACAATGGCAAAAAGTCCTGGCGCAACAGACCGAATCTCTAAGGGTTGTGCTATGGAAAGAAGTTAAACCCGATATCTTCTTAACTCATATCAGGCTCATCCCCAATTTTTCTTCTCTTCTCCCTCCAAGACCGAGTGTTTCTTAGGTATGGCCTTAGTAGGGGCACCGTTAGCCAAAGGCAGCTGACTATAGGGTGCCACCTTCAATGCACGCCCTGCTTTGAGCAGTTCTTAGCGAAAGGGTAAGGAACAAGAACCCCTAGCTAGTGGTTTAAATCACCTTTGTGGGATGCAATTAGCAATGTCTAAAATCAAAATCCAAAAAAATTGTATATTTTACAAATTCAAAAAAATTGAATATTTCTAAAATCCAAAAAAAATCTCAAAATCCAAAATAAATTGAATATTTTTTAAAACTCATAAAATTTTGAATACTTTTCAAAAACCCATAATAATTTGCATATTCTCAAAAAATCCAAAAAAATTACATTGTATATTCCACTAACTATTTATGCATATGGTGTCTTACAGGGACATTGCAAGGACCAAGAACATGGGATGAGTCCTCTCTTCCATTCACATCAATCCTTCGATTCTTTCCCTTATTCTCAAAATAATGTCATTCAATTCCTCTGATTATTCATGCCGCTCTAGGCATCACTTTGATCATTCAAGAGCCAATCTTTCTAAGGTTATTCCTGCTAGCTTTGATTAACTATTCATCATCACTCTGATCTTTCAAAAACAAATCCCATGATATGGCAAGATTCTCATCCTCATGATAAACAACAAACAACGATGCTCTGATAATGTGTTGTCCATGCTATGTTGCTATGATATGCTTATGTTGCTCATATCTTGCTATTCATCCTACGCTCATATCTTGCTAACCATGTTATGCTTACCATGTCTTGCTATGCTTAATGCCTTAAGCTCATTGCTTGATATGATATCTTGGCCAACGAGTTTTTTAGCACAGGAAGAAGCTCTTTGGTCCCACCATCCGGGCATCATCCAGGTCCCATGGTGACTGCACCTCATTGCTCATTTTGAAGGTTAGTTGATCACCAATTTTCAAGATATGAGATATTCCATGTCGAATTATGTCCTCAGTTTACCTTGTTACCGTTTTGGGCCGCTTCCTTGAAAACTCCCTTGTTTAGATTTCTATCCTCTTATTTCAATCTTTTCCTTTGATCCACCTTGGTTGCAGCACGTCCACATTGGCTGGTAACCGCTCTCCAATGGTGAAACCTTCAAGTTTGTGACCTGGGGTACTTCCACCGCGCTGAAAGTTGATCTCCTTCTTTATTCTCTCCTTCGTTCCCACGTGCACACTCCTTCCTCATCCAAACAATTGTTGTTTTCATTGAATCTCCTCAAAATTGCTTCATTTCGATCTTTGGATCCAATTCTTATCAAGTGGTGTTGATCGCGTGTCTCATCACATCTTGGCATCTACTTTTCAATTCACTTCCACTTCATCCCACTCCATCACACTTTACTTCATTCCATTCCATTCCGTGTCGCTCCCTTGCAAAGTAGACGCCAAGGCGGGGCAGCTGTAGATACGCCAAAATTGACATCACTTTGAGTACATCTCCTATCGCATTGCGATGTTCCAATTTGACCCTCAAATCGACTTATTTGAGTGGTTTTCCTCGTATTTCTTGATTAAATCAGCTTTCTCAAGTTTTCCCACATCTTTCTCCTATTTTTCCTGATTTTTTTATAATTTTTAACCAATTTCTCGGAGGATTTTTGAATTAGAGTCAGGCTCATGGACGTAAATTATTGACAAAATAATTAGCGCCTGACATAGTAGGCGGCAATTCTGGAATCAACGATAGTGTCTAAGTCGCCAATTCTTTCAAGATTTAACGCCTTCCTGGGTAGGCGTCACTTTGCAAAGTCGTGTCTGGGAACACGGACGCGTATTCATTTCGTAACTATTTTTTGGGCCAAATTCGAATTATCATGAATTAACGCCTTTCCGAAAATTTGCCCATTTTTTGAACGCATCTGGGTTGGTAGACGCGTATTCCTTTATTCAAGTTAATTCTTGAATTAATGCCTTTGTAAAAAGATGCTAAATTCTGAAACCGCGTCCATCCACCTAGACGTGTATTCTATTCGCATCCGCCATAGTGGACGTGAATTCTTTCTTTCCCCATTTTGTACCAAAACTTTGTTTTCATGACGAATTAACGCCTCTTTACGAAGTCGCTATTTCTTTAATTGGTGTCTACCTCCTTGACGTTATTAATTCCCTTTCCTTATTTTGGCCTTTAAAATAATTATCAAATTCGTCAAAATTCCAAATTTGCGTCTGTCCTGATGGATGCGATTCCCTTTTCTGATTTTTGGTATTATTCGACTTTCCAAAATATTCCAGAAATGACGTCGGCATACCTAACGTATTCTTAAAGATGCGTCCAGTTCCCCGGACGCGTATTTCCTTGCCTATTTTTGATATTTTAATTCCGACCAAAATTCCTAATTTGCGTCAGCCTTGGTGGACGTGAAATTTCTTCTAATTTTGGACATTTCTAATCTTTTTAAAAATGGCTCAGAATTGGTGACTTCCCTCTTGAGAGCACCACGGAAGAATCCGTTGGAGCAATTTTGGCTCAATATGACGACGCAAAGAAAGAGCGAGCAGCCTACTACCTGTAGAGTAGTAGAGGCCGACTTAGGACCGGGGGTGCCAGGACAGGAGGATTCAAGAGATATCTCTTCTGGTCTTCGAAGGCCTTTTGGCATTTATCATTCCATTCGAACTTAGCCTTTCCCTTGAGCATGTCATAAAAGGGCTTGTAACGCTGAGAGTGGTGATATATGAATGTCAGGATGAACTGCAAATGCCCAATTAGACCTCGAACTTCTTTGATATTCTTGGGAGGAGGCATCTCAGCGATTGCCTTGGCCTTGTTAGGGTCTATTTCAATTCCTCTCTTGTTGACTATAAACCCTAGAAACTTACCTGAGGAAACCCCGAACACACACTTCTTGGGGTTTAGCTTGAGCTGATGCTCCCGAGACCTTTGGATAACTGTGCGGAGGACCTCGGCATGGCCGCTCCTAGTTTTGGATTTGACCAGAATGTCATCCACGTATACTTCCATGTGAATGTGCATCGTGTTGTGAAAGATGACCATCATAGCCCTTTGATATGTAGCTCCCGCATTTTTCAGTCCGAAGGGCATGACAACATAGCAATAGGTCCCCCACGGAGTGGTGAAAGATGTTTTCTCCTGGTCTTTCTCCTCTAGGCGGATTTGGTTATACCCTAAGAAGCCATCCATAAAGGATAACATTTCGTAGCCGGTGGTATTGTTTACAAGAACATCTATGTGTAGAAGAGGGAAATCATCCTTAGGGCAGGCACGATTAAGATCACAGAAGTCTATGCAGATCCGGACCCTATCGTCCTTCTTCATGTCGGGGACGATGTTAGCTACCCACTGCAGATATAGGACTACCCTAATGAACGTGACCTTATGGAGCTTGTCAACTTCTTCTTTGTCCTTGAGCGCAAGCTTCGGATGAATCTGCCTTAACTTTTGTTTGACATCTCTCACCTCGGGCTTTCAAACAAGGCGGTGTTCCACCAATGAAGGATACAAGCCCGGCATGTCCTCATAGGACCAAGCAAAGGCATCGGGGAACTCCCAAAGCACTGCAACAATGGATGCTTCTTCCTCACTCTTCAAATTGGCACTTATCAAAATTATTTTTGGGTTGCCCTTGGTGCCCAGGTTGACTTCCTTGGTTGACTCATCAATAGATATACTAGGCTCGTCAAACCTTCTAGTCCCATCGACAAAAGGAGCTATGTGGTCTGTGCCATCCTCTTGCTGATTCTCTTCCTCTTCTTCGCTATCATCTTCCAAAACATAGACCCCTAAGCAATCGTCTAGTGAAGACCCTTCTACTTCGTCTGCCCCTAGGGGAATGGGGGTTGATATGAAGTCGGAGACCTGACGTAGTAGAGCACACTTGTCCGCCAACTGACTGATGTAGCGCGCGGGGACGTGTTGAACCCTAGTTTTCTTAGAATGAGGAGCAGAGGACACTCTAAACTGACCTGAATCTAGATTCGACTCTACAGTATTATGTACAAGGGGATCATGTGAGAAGGGGTTCAATGTGGAAAGTGTCAGCCCTTGGCCGAGGGATCCAGGCTCCAAGGAGAAGGTTTCTTCAATAATGAGCTCGCACGCCCACCTTTGAAAATTGGCATTTTTTTTTGAGGCCATGGTTAAGTGTACAGACAACATGCGTTGACTGCTCCGCGATCGGATAAGTGAGGAGTAGAGGAAAAAGAGGATGAAACAGAAATGGAATGAAACAAATAGGAGCCGGTCTTTCTAGTTCTAAGAAGACGCCTATACGCAAGGTGTTGTCAGGAGGTTTATCCAAGTGGAATAGAGAAAGAAGCCTGAAGTCCTCTTCGAGTGACTGATTTAGAAGGGTTTCTTTTTGGTCGATCTTGTGACTTTCACTCTGCTCATTCCGAGTCCGTGGATGTATCGGACCTTTGACAAAGTGGTCGTAAAGCTGACCTCTATCTTGAGCTACTTTAGATGCTTGTTCAGCTGAATAGCCTAATCTAATGCGACCTTTGGAGACTTTAAGTCTTGTCCTTCTAGTGGGACCCTGCTCATACTGACCTAGACTTTTACCCATCACGAAGCCCATCCTCTCCATTATCTCCCATCCTTTTCCAAATGGGATATTGGAGTGACTAATTGGTCGGGGAAGGACGGGGTGACTTGTTTGACACAAGGCTGAGGGCCCTATGGCGCCTAGTATAGAGAGGATAGGTTTCTTCCCCTTGTCTAGAATGGTCATGAAGAGAATTTGTTCAGATGTGATAGCATTAAGAGTTTCTAAAAATAGGATGCTCCTGATTTTGATCACCCTCCCATTGTAGGGGAATTTGAAACACTGATGAGCGGTTGATGGGATTCCCAAGGTTTGTTCAATCTAGGGTCGCCCTAAGATGTCTTTGTATGCCGGGTCAACATCTAGCACAAAGAAGTCCGAGGACATGATGACAGGACCTAGGCCGAGTTGTAAGGTTACCTTGCCCTTAGTACACCTTCTTGAGTTATCGTATGTTGAAATGGCGGTGCACACCTCTTCCAAATTCTCTTCCCGCAACCCGATCTTTTCGATGGCTTTCATGGGGCACACATTAATCGAAGCTCCCATGTCAATCAAGATGGAGTCAACCTTGACCCCTTTGAGAGTGACGGTGAGGCATAACGTGAGTGACCTGCTCTCGGGCGGAGCCAGATCTTTTCCGGAGAAGGAGATAGAGGGACCCTGGGAGATAGATAGGATGGCGTCGGTCATGCCACTAGCTGGGAGGTCCTTGTTAACCGTGATCTTTTGTAAGAATTGGAGCAAGGTGGATTGATGAGAGAGGGACCTCTTGATGAGCTCCAGAATGAAAACCTTAGCTAGAGTCCTATCCAAGTGTTGAAGAATAACATACTTCGCTAGGGGAGTTTGAGAGTTGGGCCCTTCTTCAGGCTGGGACTGCCTTTGGGATGGGGGAATTATGTGATTGTGAAGAGAGAAGTTGAGGGTAGCTTCCTTCGGGACCTCCGGCTCCAGAGGTTTCGGACGGATCAATTGCAACTGAGGGGACGCGAATATGAATGATATGGAGCTGACACTTCAACAGGAGCACTAGGAACGGGAGGAGAGGCTAGCTTAGGTTGTGGAGGATTCAACAATACCAGGGGGTGCCCTTGCTATGTCAAGGCGTGTAACGACCCAGCATCCAGACATCGGGCAAACCCGATACCACTTAGATCCTACGACGCCACCCACGAGCAGGAAAGCTCGGAAGGGTTATAAGAGAGTGTGGAGGTACATCAAAACTAGAAATAAGTGCAGTAACAGCAATTAACAGATTATGGATTACTAAAATAACAGAAATAAAATTACATTTCCAATTAAATAACTACAATAGAGTAGAGAGTCCAGTCCAAACTGAAGTACATTCTACAGAAAAGAAAAGTACACAAGTACCTCTCACAACACTAGCAAGCTGGCAGCTAAGAACCGACGCACCGCGCCTCCGAACTCTGAGGCGGAACCGCAACACATGAAAATCAGGGGGTGAGCCTCCTCTCATTGGCTCAGTAGGGGCCCCGTGAACCCCCAGAACCAAAAGAACAGCGGTAAAGCGGCAGTGCTAAACAGCAACAAAACAACAGCAACAACAGTAACGGGAGTAACGGCAACCGGAGTAGTCACGGCTGCTACGAACACGGAAACATAGACCGTATCACAACGGTATCCACAGCCACCGATAAAACCTCGGCTAACTAAACTACTCCTATCCGTAACTAAAGCACGTCTCGAACTCCCAGTCGGGAACTACCGAACCGATACGAAATCCTGACCACCCTACCGAGAACACCACGACACCTCTATAGCAAAGGCTCGTCAATACTGACGAAAGCCCCACAAGACAACCGGGTAGGAAGACACAGTCACGATATCACTGTTGTGAACCAAACATGACCTAAGGGTGAAACCTCGGTAACTCAACCGGGGACCCCAGACCTCTATGTCAAACCACACGAAAGCCACAAAGAATCACGAAAAACCACGAAAGCCACAAGAGTCATGTGTCATGTGATAGAAGTACCCTCTCACTAGAAACAAGATCAGATGCATCCACTGAGGTCTTACACTGCGCCTCAGGTGTCTCCCACCCCCCTCGACTGCGGTAGCTAAGACACCATACACGAGTAACCAAGTTACCATGTAAGTGAGTGACTAGTTAGGGTCACACTCATCAACGTAGGTCCAACACCCCTGACCACATGTGCATACACAGGCTCAATGCCTTGAGCCAGGCCTCTAGCTGATTCCCCTCCCCATCAGACTCTAACAGCAAGGCAAGGGGGCCCTCGAAAACCAGCTTAAAAACCATCCCTACTGGGACTGCCCTACCACCACTCCTAGGTGGGCCGACACAGAAGTGTCGTCAGGCTATGACTAGTGGAGGCTCACTAGACACAGAGACTCTATCGAAGATAGCACCTAAGCACCCGACAGGTTACACACACACCTGTCACAAGTGACTCGACCATTGGCCATACACATAGCCCATACGAAAACCATTTCTGTAAGACTAGTATTGTACGGAAACACCCTCTGTACGTATACCAAGACACAGGGAACTCAATCTAGTAAAGCCATAATAGCTCGAGACACGTGGCGTCATCCGGACCCTCCGAACATGTGGGCATGCTAATTGAGATAACCTAAAGAAACATGAGGTAACATAGTACCTTCGGACACCCTAAAACTCATTTCATAGTCCTCACAAGGTATCCGAGACAATCACAAAGTCAATGGCTATCCCGGGGGTCAAAACCCAAGCAATTGGAAGCCAAACGAAACATTAACAAGAGGTGGCGGTCATCACATGGCCACTATCTGGGCTGGACACAAGATGGCGGTCTCAAACAGGCCGCCATATGAAATGGCGATCTCAGAGGGGCCGCCACCTGACAGTTGCAGTTTCCACAAGGCCGCCACCTGCCAGGAGACACGAACGGACGCTTCTAGACTCAGTAGGAAAAAGGCGATCTCCTTGGGGGCCGCCATCTGTAGATGGTGGTCAAAGCAAGACCGCCACATGCAGTCTACCTCAAAAACCACGTGTTTGACCCAATTTGAAGGTCGTCCACCCTTGGCTGCTACTTCATAAAATGGTCTATCGCAAGACCGCATCTTGCAACCGACTTAAACCGACTTAAGTGGCTGAAGGCAGTCTCCAGAGGGCCGCCTTCACCCAGGGAATCAAGAAATAGTCTCTAGTACCACCGCTACTTCGTTCCGAGCCCGAAAACATGAATCCATGTGGAAAACTCCATTCCACGCCCCAATCATGTCCAAATGACGGGGAAAACATAGAGAAACAAGTCCCACGCCTCTGGTACACCGAGAGGCACCATTTAAATGCTAAAAACACAATCAAAAACCAAGATTTGCCACTCGAACCCAAAGCATGAGATTTTACCCTTTTTGCACAAAATAACCCCACTCGGCTCGTCACGGCCTACAAATCGCGGGGAAAGGAACTACGCAAGCTAGGAATTCATCCCCCTACCTCATACGAAGCTTTTACCCCACGAAATCACCGTTCCACGCGAATCCTAGCTTTAAACCGCCGCCGTAACACGAACTCCACGAACGGCTTCCTCGCGCCACCACCGCCGCTATCGTGCTCCCGTGCTTGCCTGCTCGCCATCTGCAGCATCTCCGCCTCACCCTTCTCGTCGCCGTTGGCCGCCCGGGTGAGAGGGGGAGAAGAGAGGGTGAACGGGAGAGAGAGGGGGAGAGAACGAGGGAGAGAGTGAGGTCGATGGGGAGGAGAGAGGAGAGAGAGGGGTTAAAAAAAAGAAAAAGAAGAAATTACGAATATTTCTGAAATCTGATTTTTGACCAAAAATTCTAAAAAATCATAAAAATGCTGAAAAATTACCTCCGCGATCCTCGGAACATGCTCATCGCGCCTGTGCCGTCCCGAAAAGCTCAACGGTTCACTCTCCATGGGATTTCGCAGGCTAATCAGCTGAAAAACTCGAGTGAAGCATAGAACACGATCTAGGACTCACAGAAGCGCTCTGAGAAATTCTAGAAAAAGCATGGCCGCTCAACGCGCCACCACGGACCTAAAATAACTCACATATCTGCCATCCAAAGGTCCGCTAAACCAATATTCAAGTCTGAAATCCTCTCGGACAGAATCCGAAATCTGTGGATACATGATCCGAAAATCTAGGGCATTACATCCCTCCCCCCTTACAGAAATTTCATCCTCGAAATTTGAAGACAACCAAGCCATAGGGGAAGAACATCCTATCCAGCTGACAACGTTGTCAGTACTCTAGGGAAACCTCAAATTCCAAGAAAACTCAAACCCAAGTTCCGCAGAAGCATAAACCACTGAGGGACACAGCCAGACTGTGATCAAGAATAGAATTATCCCGCTCTAGCTCTTAGTGCACAGACCCTCAGAGCGAGCAGAACGTGAAAATGAGAACAGATCTGGCATCACCTCAGCTACAACAGAACCTCAAACATGGCATCACTGCCACAATCTCACACATCGAGGAAAACACAAACCACAACATGAATCCTACCACGGCTAGAATCTTAAGCACTCACATGGCAGAATGATCAGAACATCAGCTTCTCACCAAGTTGACGCATCTGACGCTCCCACAGACAACCGACGTTGAGCCTCAGCTTGCTCACGCCACAATTCCGTCGGCTCCATACTACAACGTTCCCCTGCACAACCATCTGAACGTTGAGAACACAAATGGACCAGCTCCGGTCCCAACACACACCTCTCATAATCCAAAGTCCAACTTAGGAAAAGGGAGACATGCTCTTACAACTGGCCACTCAAGACCAAAATTGTCAACCAACAACACCTCCGGTCTCTCGAAGATCTCAACTCGTAGGCTACAATTCCAAACTGCAGACACCATTCCAATGCGAGTCGAATATCCAGGTCACCGACTCTGAACATCGTGTCCACAACCTCGGCCAGGCTTATCTTACAACGCCCAACTGGGTCCACCATCGAACACTTGACAGGACTTCCAAGGCAGAACAAGGTACTTATAGGGCACAAATAGCCATTGTACTTCCCTAGTTCTCACCACTGCCAATGCCGCACAGCACGATACCTCAAACCCTGGCACGACAACAACTTGGCTCACAGCACCAAAAAGCAAACTTACACAGAGGAATCGACTACGAGAGATGGTCAAGAACCTACAGAACGTCCAACATTCACACCAAAATGCCAAAAGTACTTCCGTAGCAACCAGCTATGATCCTGGACCAGTGGGTTATGGCCCCACTACGTTTCCGCTGTGCAACTATGCACAACTCGCGCAACAACACAAACAACTCAAAATACCACCACACATTGGAAAACACAACACTAGCCATAAATGCTCACAATCAAGCCCAACCGGTGATTTTCCTTCCAGAACAACACCAGCACACCCTCACACTTCAAGGGAATGGGCACAAAATTCGCAGGCAATTACTACCAAAACACGGCACATGTCTCGCACAGACTCCCAAGCATACAAGGGAAGTCAACCAACCCGAACACACGGAGCGACACAACTGAATCCGAAATCCTGCTCCACACAATACTCTCGAGCCACGGAGACATCAATACACCTCGCATGACACAAGGGGGTCTCCACGGTTAACCTGACCTCGAGCCTCATGCATGTTGGACACCTCACCAACCAGCACCAGGAGAAAAGTATTGCCACCATCAAATCAGACTCTACGACAACACTTGCCAAGCGTTCCATCGAATTATGCTGGTAGCACTCCCTCGGTGCACCATAGCAACATTGCCAAACAAGAACACACAACGCCCTGAGCACTGACTCTACTAATCGCCAGTCACACACTGTCACAGTGGTTAAGCTAGCCACTTCCACACGTTCCCCACGCGCCTGTCTCTGGTCGCGAAACCCACATACCAAATGCTTATCGAGGAGCAAGGAAGATCATTAAAGACGTCAGGCTCACAGCTTGCCAAAACAAATAAGCACAAAACATGATTCCCTTGAATCTCTCCTCACCAACACCAGTCCATACACAAACCTCTAAATCCTCGAAACATCCATCTCTGGAGCTACTGCTGCGCAGACCACCACGCCAAGAGCCACAACACAACTCACGGTCGGCATCTGCCAAAGTCCATCCTCGCGTCCCGAATGCAACATGAAGCCTACACATTGCACCTACTGCCTCATACCGCACGACCACCATGGTGCATAATGGCCTCAGCTCTCCACAAATTGAGCCACACACCACACCACAGCCGCACGACACCAGATCGAGTCCCAACTAACATAGCCCACTTACGCACCAACGTGCAGGATTAAGACTAGCTCAGGCACCTTACACAATCCTGTCATGAGAATAGGCGAAAATCATCGAGACTAACAAGTCATTTCTGACGCAACAGATCTTGGCAAGAACGTCGGGCTCAACAGCTCACCGAGAACATCCTCCACGCATCAAAGCACGACCTCGATGCCTCAGGGACCGACTAGATCTCAAACTAGGGTGGCCAAAATGAAAATAACTCTATGTTGACACTGAAAATATTCCTAATTTTTATTAACAGCTATTTTTGTAGGTCTTAAGCTCTGACCAAGTGCTCCCGCACCGACAGAAAAGAAGAAAAAGAACGGCAAAAGCCGAATAAAAGATGAGACCAAAGAAAAAGAAGAAAAGAAAAGATGCTCGGCTCTAACGGACAACCGCTAAAGCAAGTCTCGAGGGCTTGAAAAAATATTCGGGACCATCCCCGAAGAAACAAGCAGCAACCATGGACGAGTACAAGCCAGACGATGGGCCAACCCTCACAAAAGAAGAAAACAAGCACAGATGGGCCTAGACAAGTTAAATGGGCCAAAAGATGCTGGAGATAGGATGGAGGAACCCCTAATCCGGCGTGCTCCAAAGCTCCTAATCCGGCGCGCTCCAAAGCTCCTAATCCGGCGCGCTCCAAAGCACCTAATCCAGCGCACATGAGGCAACTCTCGCTGATCCGGCGAGCCCATATGCACGCCGGGTGAGGCCACGCCGGTTAAGGCTATAAAAAGGGGGCTTTCGACCCAGAAGAAAGAAGAGAAGAGGGGAGACGGCCAGAGAGAGCAGCCAATCACCTGAGAGATGAAAGCTTGGGGAAGAAGTAGGGGTTTTCTGAGAGCGAGCGAGAGAGCCACCATCTCTCCCGTCTGTCTGCCTGGACAAACCCGGAGCCAGAGAAGAGATCCCTTCCGATACCCTGTTTCTGCTACAAAGGAATTAGGTGGGTGGCGGAGCATCTTTGCCATCTCCCTCCTTTTCTCGCCTTCGTGGATCCTTCCCTCTGTGACTGTTGTAATAAATTGGGCAATGATATGAGCCCGTAGGTTTTCCTTGTAACCGATGTGCACTACCCCTCTTTTTTTTTCTTCTTCCCCGAGCTGGGAGTCGGCTTCGTGCGACAACGCCAAGCCGCGTATGTATGTGATGTTCTATGTGATTGTTAGTATGTGTAATGGCTTCTGAGGTGAATAATAACGTTGGTCTGTGTTCCTTCTTCCCTCTCTGAGTCCATTTAATCTCCTGTCGTATGCTTCATCATCGGGTTTTTCCCTCTCATGCGCCGAATACGCCCTGGGCTGTCCCTGAAAGGGCCATAGTAATAATCCCCCCCTCCTCGGGGTCCTCTCCAATGTGTAGACAGCATCATATACTCCGTGTGCTTGCCATATTTTTCCTTGCCGGAGACGCATATGTATGTGCATCTCCCTTTAGCTCTGGGATCGGATCCTCACTACCTCGCCGTTCACAGTCATGAACCAGGGAGAATAGGTTTGTCCCCATAGCCTAGGCGTGGGTTTTCTATCACGATCATTTCTCGTCCATGATGCCTGCTGGCTGTTTGAATGTTGACCCCTTTAAACTTCTATAGTTAATATCCTAACTGGCTAACCCACTAACTAGCTAACCCCCCTTTATGGATAACTAACTGTAAATAGTTTAGTGCCTAAACGATTCTCTTGCTTTGTGCGTGGATTACTCCGCTGCATTTTTGTTTTGTCCAGGATAGCAGTCTAGTGATCGGGGAGGGGGAACATTCCCCATCGATGTCACTGAATCACCATAGGGTCAAAGGGTTATGCCCACCCATGGCATGCATCCCTATGGACCGCCAGAAGGTGAACATCAACAGGGCTTACGGCCCAACATTAAATCCACTTCCCTTAAGGGGACTAGTGGTGACCAGGGGTTATGTACCCCTCGTAGGCTAGCCCTCAGGGTTTCCTCCCTCATTGGTCGTCCCTTCCAATCATGTTTTGACCCATGGAATACTGGTGCCCCTCGTAGGCAAGCCCTCGGGGTCTTCCATCCATTCAGGTCTGTCGGTCGCCGTTGTGCCACCCGGTATTAAGGAGCTTACTCCAGTTATGTGGGTATGCCTCCGCTTTCCTCCTGCAATCCTCTGGAGATGGAGAGATGCTGCCAAAATTTCACCAGGATTAATTAATGAATTGCCCTCATAATTCTGGCCTAATGAGATACGTTTCCGAAAGAACGAACTTTCGTGCTTGAGTATGAAGCTCGCACAGGTCTCAACCCTACCTCAAGGGCATCCCGGGCCCCAATTCACTCATCAATCAACTCAATACATGTTAATGGTTCAAATAAACTGAAAAATACCCTAAATTTCACTAACCCGGCGCGCCCTTAATCCGGTGCGCCCTAATACGGTGCGGTACCCCCCCCCCCCGTGCCGGTTTAGCTTCACACTCAAACCCAAAAGATTTCAAATGGCTGCCACCTGGCGCGGCCTAATCCGGCGTGCACCAGGCAGGGCGCGCCGTTTAAGCCCTTTGGCCTCCCCCCGTGCCGTGGAACGTTACACCTACGCTACCCCGCGCCGTTTTAACCCTTTTACCTACGCCTCTCCGCGCCATTTTAAGGTGATTTCTGTCCCACCGTTTTAAGGTGATTTCTGTCCCTCCGTTTTAGGACATCGTTCCACACTGTTTTAGGCAATCACTCTCCGAGTGAATATTAACTGCCTTAATGGCGAACCGTGTCCCGATCCGGATAAACCATGGACACATGGAAACTCCTCGTCGGCTAGCCCTCGGGGTCTCCGTCTATTTGGGTCTATCAGTCGCCGTGTTTGGCCTGCCGACTTTAAGGAGCTTAATTACCCCATTCCGTGGGGATGCCTCCACTATTCCTCAGACACTCCAGGTTTAGGGGAGATGTTGCCGGATTAATCATTTGCAATACCAAGAATATAAATAAAATGAATAATAAAATGAATAAAAAATAATAATAAAATAAATAAACAATAACTAAAAAATAATAAAAACAACAATAATAATAAATAATAATAATAAATAATAAAACAAACAATAAACAAAAATAAAACAAAATAAAACAAAACAAACAAAATCACACCGTTACCCGGCACGGCCTAAACCGGCACGCCCTATTCCGGCGCGGTACCCCCCGCGTCGTTTTAACTTCACACTCAAAACCATTAAAACCTCGATTGCAAGTAACCGGCACACACATTCTCCCCTGCGCTGTTTCAAACATCTTCACACCCCTTTGTCAATATAATAATAAAACACAAGATGCGCGCCGTTTTAACCATCTGCACACTCCGCCGTTTTCACGCAACATGCACGCACCTCTTTCACCAAAAACAACGAACACATGTTATACACGTACAAAGTCATATGCTACGTGCATTAACTAACCAAAAGAAAGGAAGCATGCAACACATACGTCCACCCCCCTTTTCACATGCAGATATATATGTAAAGAAGCGTAATAAACAAATAAACACTCATTCTCACTCTCATTCACCTACACTCACATACGCACAACACCTTCTATGCATTAAAATAGGGGTGAAATGGAAAGATAAAGAAATAATAAGATGTTAATAAAATAAATAAATAACAATAAGAAAATAACAATAATAATAATCAAGAAATAAAAGTGATAAATAAATACCAAAAAATAACAATAAGAATAACAATAAAAAATGATAAACAAATAACAAAGAATTGATTAATGAATAATTGTCAAGTAAATGTCAATAAAGGAAATAAAAGATACATGCATCCAATATAAAAATAATAATAAAACAAAAGAAAAGAAACAAATAAATAATAAATAAAGTACATTCATGCATTTAAAAATAATAACAAGAATAAATAAAGAATAATGAACATGACCGTATCCACTCCGGAGCTCTCACCTCCTCTAGACCCCGGGCATGGGAATATTGATGACCCCCTGACGGGTCATGCCTGCACCTCGGGATTAATCCCATTATGGCCACGACATGACCTTGTCCTGGGTCGATAAGCCGTTGAATTCAATTCGTTTCGACCGGGTTTTAACCGCATCCCCTTAATTTTCAAATATCAAATTTGCCGTACCCTGGCATACATTGTCCCGATGACACACGAGTCTGCCCAAATACGATCATACTCGGCCCACCTCATGGGCCCATATGTATGCACTGTAATGCTATGTGCAGTCTCAAAATAAAAGGGCAATGACTAATCGACAGTCCTGCGAGTGACAAGGATTGCCAAAGTCTTTCCTAAATTTACAAATAAATGACCAAATAAATAATAAACAATAATATTAAACGCTACCACCTTGCATGCCTGCATGATCTGACTTTCCGGTATATCGAATGGTGATTAGCGAAAAGTCGGGTTACGCCCGGCCGGAGGCTTTCGCTATGCGCGATGGTGATCCTCGGACCTAGGTTCTCCGCCCTATACCGGGAGACGACCTAATAAATAAATACTACCACATTGTGTGCTTGCATGCAATCGCATCTTTTATATATTTTACGGGCCCCATGGCCTCTTTATTTCGACGATTAATGAAGGGTTTTCTCTCTTCTGGAGAGATGTAATTGACGCCGTAGCCTTTTTGGTACGGCGGGTTTTTGGTCCCGACACGATCACCTATAATCGTCTGGTTAGTCAGACGGTGCGCATAATAAACTCGTCACCCAGTGACTGGCACGCCCTACGTAAATAAATCTTTAATAAATAAACCAAATAAATCAATAATAACAAAAATATTTTTTTTAATAAAATATATCTCCCACAAGCTGGCACGCCCAGTGGGACTCAGCCTCCCTTCATCTTTTCGCCAAAATAGAGGGACCATGGGGCCCCCACCCAACTACCTTAAATGCTAATTATTCATTCGTCTTGTTTCTCCTCTTTGTAGATTGAAGTGATGGCGAACGGACTGTCTGGACTTTCTTTCGGTCACCAAATCGTGGCAGACCATGCTACATACTGCTACCTTGCCGTACCCACTACCTTCGGCAACCTTCCCCCCGTCGTTGGCTTCCCCAACTTCCTGAGAGTTGCATTCGCGGGTCTCCTAGACATGGAGAGTTCTGAACCTGCGAAGCTGAAAAACAACAAAGCTGCGGCCCACAGAAGTGAGGGCTGAATTAACAAAACTCTACTGAGAACTCCGGTGATCGTGGGCTGCCACGTCTACCATACTGTTTGCCCAACTGCGGCACATGAGAAGAAGCCTGCTGGGGGCAACAAGAAGAGCTCCAGAGGAAGAATTGTTGCTGCTCCTCGGAGCCAACTTTCAGACTCTGGGAAGTCCATGTTGATCGGGGGCATCTGAGGCTACAAAAAGTATGGTGTTGTTAGCCTATATGAATGAGCAATCCAGTTTTGGTGATATATGGAAGATTAAGCATGCAATGGCCAAGGAAGTGTTGGCCTGTGTTGTGAGGATGGTTGACTCTTCTTGGACTTTTGAGCAATCTTTTGGGGGATTTCAGTAGCTTCTTCGGCAACATTTTCTTTCCCTTTCTCCTTTTGTTTTTGTTGATTTTGTGTGGGAGTTGTGTTTGAGGTGGAGACTTCGGAAGATGAAACAAATGTGACATATTTTAACCCAATTGGCCTTTTGTTTGTAGGTTCAAAACCTAACCCTTCCTTGTTGAAGTTCATTCTGATACCTAGCAGTGCATATAGGTTTTCTCTTCCATCCACAAATTTTTCTAAGGATTGTTGTTTATCTTTCAACTCTTTTTGTAGGTTTTCAATATTTTGAAGAAGTTGAATGTTGACATGTTTGACAGCTTCATACTTTTCATTGCTCAATTTGCTATCCTTTTCATATGTTTGTATTTTGAGCTTCATGCTATCAACCTCATTTCTTAAGTCTTCATTTTCAGTTTCCAAGTCATCCATTTCTTTTCTTCCTTCCTCCAAGTTCTCAATCATTTTCTTAAGATCTTCAATTTCAGTTTCAAGTAGAGCATTCTTATCATTCATATCATGATCATGCACAAATAAGTTAATTTTTTTCAATGATTTATTGTCCTTTTTGTACATTTCATATTTTTCCATGAGTTGTATATATGCATCCTCCAATCATCAATTGTATAATCTTCAAATGGAGAATTTACCTCAGTTTCTTCATCACCTTTGGCCATAATGCAGAAATCTTCTTTTTCTTTGTCCGAGGAGCTAGTTCCGTCATCACTTTCCTCTTCATCGCTCCATGTGGACACCATGGCCTTGTTCTTCTTCTTGCCCTTTCATTTGTCAACTTTTCTGAATCTGTCGGGACAATCATTCTTGAAATGCCCTAGTTTGTTGCAAGAATAACAAATGATTTTGTCAGATTTCTTAGAGTTTTCAGAATTAGATTTGAAACCATTTCTTACCTTTGACCTTCCTCTCATGAAGCTCTTACCTTCCTTTCTCAGGAATTTTTTGAACTTACGTGTGAGCATGGCTACGTCATCCTTTTCTCGCTCACTTGCCGAATCCTCACCTTCATCAGAAGTGCCATGACCGTTGGGTCCTGCTTTAAGAGCTAGGGACTTCTTTTTAGGTGCCTCAGCATCTTTGTTCTTGAGGTTGATCTCATAGGTCATCAATGACCCAATGAGTTCATCTACCTTGGTAGTTGTGAGATCTCTCGATTCTTCAACCACGGTAGCCTTTGTGTGCCATGCTGGAGTTAACGATCTGAGAATTTTCCTTACAATTTCTTGCTCTGAATATTTCTTTCCCAAATCAGTTAAACTATTAGTAAGTACAGTCAATCGAGCATACATATCTTGAATTGATTCATCAGGATTCATGCGGAACATTTCATATTCAGAAACAAAAATGTTAGCTTTTGTTTCTCGTACCTGAGAGGTTCCTTCTAAGATTACCTCTAGCTTGTCCCACATTAGTTTTGCAGATGCGCAGGTAGCCACTCTTGAGAATTCAACTGGATGGAGTGAGCATTGCATGATGTGTTTGGCACTCCAGTTGACAGTGGATTGCCTTATCTGTTCTTTGGTCCACAAGTCCTCATTATCCGTAAGCTCATACGGACCTTTGCTGATCACTCGCCAAAGTTCATAGTCTTGGGCGCGAATGAACACCTGCATACGATGTTTCCAATAGGGATAATTAGATCCAGTGAAATAAGGAGGCCTATTCACAGAATGTCCTTCAGGTAAATAACCCTTAGACGCTGATCCACCATTTCCCTCAAGGTCGTTGGACCCCATAATGAGAGATTAGGCTCTGATACCACTTGTTGAGTAGTGGTCAGTGGATCTAAAGGGGAGGGGTGAATAGATCTGCCCCTCTTTTCGTAATGCAATCCTCTATATAGCTAGATAATGATAATAGCAGCGGAATATAACTAGCTAAACGAAGAACACAGTGATTTGCTTAGCAAGATGATTAAGCAATATAGATATTGAACCTAAACATGCATCTAACACAAAATAATCGCACAAGCAAATCACAACACACAATATTTTAAGATGGTTCAGACTGAATCCCCAGTCCTACGTCCACCCCTCACCAAATCCGATGAGGCTCCACTAATGCCACACACTGAACCACAAATCGGAAAGACCTCCGATTGCCTTCCTACTAACCACCGGTAGGGACGTCAACACTGCAGATCGGACAACTTTCGATTTTCCTTCCTACTAACCACCGGTAGGGACGATCTTCAGTTCCAAATGTTTGAATGAATTGGAAAACAAATAAGATATGAAAACACTCAAACAAGATATGAAATATGCTAAAAAAAAAAGGATCTTGTCTGAGATTGCTGGGGCTTGAATCTTCTTTTGAAGTAGCATGAATCACTTGGAGATTTGATGAAGAGCTTCTTCCCGGAGTACTGTTCATAGCTACAGTACTCGAACTCCTCTCCCTTGAACACACCTTTGCAGCCTCCTTTGATCTCCCTTATTAGCCTTTCTTGCTTCTTCTCTTCCTTGAAGGTTGCTGGATTGAGATATGAACTTGAATCACCCTGAGTTGATGGAAAGAGTGTTGGATGTAGCTTTGATCTTCTTTTTGATCTTCTTGAGTTGATGAAGAAGAAGAAGGATGCAGTTTAGATCACCCTTGATAGCCTTGATTGCTTCTTCTTCCTTGGAGGTTTAGATGACTTCAGATCTGGACTTGAATCACCTTGGATGGATGAAGAACTTCCTCCCGAAACACTGTTTACGGAGGTGCCACAGTACCTCAAAAATGGCCTCCCTTGATCTCCCTTGAAGCCTTGAATCATTAGGGTTTCTAACCCCTCATGTGTTGGTTTTATAACCCTTGGAATGGTCCTTGGACACCCCCCAGACCAGATCCACAAATCATGGGAGATTAGGTGAGTTTTGATTAAACAAATACATGGAAAGGGGCTGGCCACGAGGTGGAATTCGAAGTCAAACATGGCTGCATCGGGGCTGGCGGTCGACCAGAACCTGCAAAATCTCCAACTTGTCGGTTCTGGGAGAACCGGTCGACCGGAAAAGTAGGGGCGGTCGACCGAAATCTATAATTCCTGGAGTGTTTCGTTTCTGGAAGAACCGGTCGACTGGAAAGGCAGGGGCGGTCGACCGAAACCTGTAAAACGTGGAATTCTTAGGCTCTGGCAAATCTGGTCGACCGGCCAAGGTGTGTAGGTCGACCAGAAACACCTATACCTGCAAAAATGAAGTGATAGACCAATGAAACATGTTCATAAGTCAAGATATTCATGTCCTCATCAATTTCATGTATTTTGAGATTGAAATCAACTTAGATAATGCTTTGAGCATTTCTAAATTTTGTTCCGGGGGCTCCGCCCCCGGAAACTCCCGCAAGGGGCGCTGCCCCCGCGACCTGACCGCGCAGATCGATCCGCGTGCGAGGGCGCAACATTGAGCTTTCACCTTTGCCATTTCCACTGAATTCCTTCGTATATGTCATGAACAAAACATCGCGTGTGTCAGTCACATGAGAGTGGAAAGTATCAATGACTAATAGTGTTTAGCCATTATCAAAACCAAGAATACCACAGAACTCATATGACCATAGGATGATGTCGAATGACCCAAGTGACCACAGGATGACTCAAATGACCATAGGGACACAACACGTTCTACAAACTGCAGCTCAGAACTGGGCTACTCTGGAGCATTATTCCCAGTGGCTCTAGCCAGCACGGTCAATGGCCCTTCCAATGCAGCGGCAGGCTCTCATGTCAGAGCTTTTGCCACCAAATGCTATGACTTCGGCCGTGTTATTGATGCAGCCCACCCACCTTTGCCCTCAACCAGCAGATCCAGTTATGATGGATAAGTTGATGGTGGATCGGATGATTGAAGCAAGGTTAGCAAAGAGGGATGGTGATGATTACGTCCCCTTTGACATATATGAAGTGCCATATCTAGCCTACCATGCTGTCAAAAGACTGTCACCCGGCGTCAATAAACCCCCAAAATTTGACAAATTCAACGGGCAAGGGTCCCCGAAAGAACACATTGTACACTATATAGCAGTCATGGGCGACTTGGCAGCAGACGAGTCGTACCTGCTCAAGTTCTTTGGGTCTTCATTGACAGGACCTACCTTTAAATGGTATTCTAGCCTACCAATCGGGTCTATCAATGATTGGTCAAACATGCAGCATAAATTCAATGAAAGATTCCACGTCATCGAGGCAGAGGTGACTGTGGCTGAGCTGTTGGCGGTCGAGAAAAAAGATAATGAAATGGCTGCAGAATATATCAAGAGATGGGAGGATCTCAACATGAGGTGTCGGCGTCCTCTGCATCCAGAAGATGCAATACAAATATGCAAACAAAATTTGAAGAAGGAGATTCTGGAAAAGTTAATTGGAATAGAAATCCGGTCATTTGACCGATTAAGTGATATTGCCACGGAAGTTTAAGATTTCTTCACAAGATTTCCCTCCATTTCTGCTGACTCAAGTCATCAAGCCGGGCAGGTTAATAAACGACCGATGCTGAAAGCATTCCATGCTGTTAGCCTAGGGGAGAAAAGGCATAAATGGATGCATAATCCTCCTCTCAATGGACTTGCTAAGTGTCAAGAGAGTCATCTTCCGCAGAATAGAACAAAGAAGCTCTATGCCTTCCCCCGGGACAAGACTCGAGTATTATTCGAGTGGGCTGTCAAATATAGTAAAGTCATCCTTCCGAAGCCAAAGAGACCTGATGACGTCAAAAGAAGAGATGATCCTTATTTCTGCCCCTACCATCAAATCTTGGGGCATCCTATTGAAGATTGCCAAATATTCAAAGACATCGTCCAAGACTTAATAAAAAGAGGGGAGCTAAAAATGGGGGAAGACAGAGTCGATCCTCCACGCCCTCATGAAGTGCCTGCTACGGGGGCATCAATTAACATGATATCTATATGCCAACAACTGCCTGAAGAAATGTCAAAGGGCTGCGCCTGGCACACTCATGAAGACTATATCCCATCGCATGAAAGGAAGCAAGAGAATTGGCAAGCATCGCCAATAAAGAAAAGAACAAAATTGGCTTCTCGCCCAGCACTGGAGACCCAAATTCCCGACGCCATGGACCGGCCTACTCTGCCTCTTGCAGTCTCTACCCGCCTTCAAACAGCCTCTCCAATGGCTATCGAAAGGTCAACTAACAATAAAAAGAAAAAACAGACCCCGTCATGAGTACATGAAGAAGCTAGCTCAGCCATGGAGCGGCCACAAGCTATTATAAGTGGGTTTGTTAAATATGAACAGCTCAAGAGCCCGCCTATGTAGCTCAAGAAGCATGCCCCTCAAAGACGCATTGTGTCCCACTGGCTAACAAAAGAACTAAAGAAAATGCAAGGGTGTTCAATGCATCGAGCGACCCACTGTGGGGGCAGATGCCAACCATTTGGGAAAAGGAAAAGAGGAATACAAAGGCTAAAATAAGATATGTTGCTCTCTCCTGCAACATGCGGTCAGCACCGTCCAGTATGGCTCAAGCTGCTAAAGAGGAAGAGGAAGAAATTTGCTTTACACCGAAGGGATCAAATCAAGTTGAAGCTTCTGCCTCCCATCATGCTACTGGATCTGGGAGAATATCAAGACACCCATCAGCCAACAAGGGGGCACAATACCACGTTCCTCCTCCATTCGAAGGCATAAAACTCAGGGATTTCATCTCAATGAAACTGGACGCGTCCAGCAACAATGACGGGATGCCAATCACCCCAGTCAAACCTAAGGTGAAAGATAGCACTCCGGGCCCCTCCTGGCAAGACCATACCATGGTTGCACTTCTATACCAGAAGCAGCAGGAGATCGAAATGTTGCAAAGGCGGCTAAATGAATTAAATCTAAGTCCACCTATGCCGCAATCGGCAGGGCATCTACATGAGGGGACACAAGGTAGTTCTAGCTCACCTGAAGCTTCAGCATGGCCAGTCATACCCCGAATATCCCATCATCTTATGGGGGGCATCCTCCCTCAACCACCCCAACACACAGTCCCCCGGGCATGTCAGGGGGCAACTAAAGCATCTCCGAAGATGGTGCCAATGAGACCGCACGTGCAATTGGACAAGCCAAAGGCAGAACAAACAATGACTGTGAAGATGGCCGAAGGGGAAGTCACCGAGGCCGAATTACAAGCAGCCAAACAAAAGGATGATGAGTCTGTCATGGACTACATAAGAAGGTGGAGGAATCTGCGTGAAAAGTGTCAACATCCGCCTAGCTACGGGGATTCTGTTCAAACCTGCAAAGAGAATTTGAGAATAGAAATTCTATGATGGGTCATTGATATTGAAGTCACAACCTTTGAACAACTAGGTGACATCGCAGCCAATGCCGAAGCAGTTCTTGCAAGGCTCTGCCCGGCTCTGATAGCCTCGATCCAAAAGAATAAGCCAACCGGAAAACACCAGGCCCATGAAGAAATTTGCGCCTCAAATTTTGAAGCCTCCAAGCAACAGAAGAAGAAAATGGAAGAGGCATCTTCCGCCGAGTCGGCGAACCAAGGGCCCTCATTAAGGGGTAAAATGATGAAACCATACTCCTTATTGAAGGACAAGATTGAGGCTCTTTTTTAGTGGGCCCGTGAATACGACAAAGTGGTGCTTCCGGAGCCGAAGAAACCCGGCGATGCCGAAAGAAAAGATGATCCACGCTTTTGTCCTTATCACCAAATGTTGGGGCATCCCATTGAGGATTGCTACGTGTCCAAGGACGTTATTGAAGGCCTGATCAAAAAAGGCGAACTGCAGATGGGCGAGTACAAGGTGGACCCACCGTGCCCTCACCAAATGCCCGTTTGGAAGAGAGCTGGCCCGCACGGCGTCACCGCCTCAGTCGCTCCTTACAAATCCGACCGAAGCCAATATCTAGCATGCCCGCATAGCTTGAATGTCGATGCTTGCCAACAAAAAGAAGAATGGCAAATGACATGAGATATGCCAAAAAAAAAAAGAAAAGAAAAGGACATGTTCTGGTGGTAGGCACCCAAAAAAAAGGAAAGAAAAAAAAATGAGCAAAAAAAAGGATGGCAAATGAAATTTGCCTATACAGACATTGGGCTCCACCTACTGAATCATCTCTCAGAAAGTTAGATCCTTCCAAAAAAAGGAAAGAAACAAAGAAAAAAAACATAAAATAATGAAGGAGTCCTTGATGGCTGTATCTGCCAAGGGAGATATCACTCCCCTCATGTCTTGGCTCATGCCAAATAAGAAACTACCATTGTGGGATTGGCATGGTGGAGCGAACCACTCATCTCCTCTCTAAGGGGGTGAGCGCTCTCCTATGCGCCTGCCTTGGTCTGTTTTAAAACAAATGGATGAAGGGTGATGGCTCTGCACTGCATTGCACTGTCAGCGCCATCCGAGCTGTCAATTCAAAAAAAAAGAGAAGAAAAAAATGAATGCAAAAGAAAAGAAGAAAAGGAAAATCACGAGGTCAACAAGGCCTCCCATCCGCCCCATAGGCAGAAGGCTCCCTAGTAGCATTGCATGGTGAATGCCCAAGGGGAAATAAAATGACTACACCGTCTGCGGAGGTGGCAAGACGCGACAACCGTAGCGTCTAAGAAAAATGGGCCAAGAGGATGACACTTGGCAGAAGCACCGGAGACTCGAGCCGAAGTTGTTCGGAGCATCTCCTAAAGAAATCAATAATAAAAGAAGATAGCTGTTGATCTGATGCATAGCTATCACTGACTGTCCCCGGGAGGACCATGTAATCAACGGTCCCACCGACACTGAAGAGCCCTCATTGGCCACTAGACCGCCCGTTTCGGATATGGGTCCATGCCCATTGAGGGAAATGAAAAGAACAAGTCCTGTCGGGTTGTCTACATTGTCGACTCCTTATCAAGCCAGCAAATAAACACCTTTCGACTTCTAATGGCTTGTCTTAGTACCCCTTGGTCCCGCGGGATTCATGGTGCCTTTCCATCTTCCCATCCTACGGGGGTACTCCCCACTTGTCCCACCGAGACTAACCCTCTACCTTTGATCTGGGACCCATGCTCCCATCTAATGCATTCTCATGGCCTTTCGACATTTAGCCGCAACAATGCCATATTTGTCCCATGGGACTCTCCTATCCCTGCTAGTTCAGATTCCTTGCCCAATGTCGGCCCAATAAGATATCTTTTTCCTTGGCATAAGGCGCTCTGCCCTTGTCGAGCTCAATAATTCACCCATCAGTCCTGTCGGGCTGTGTCCATAAAGCTTTCCCTGGCCGGAGATGCTCTGCCCTAGCCGAACTTGAAAATTACCTTCTATCCCATCGGGCTGGGTCCACAAAGTCTTTTCCTTGGCCTGAGGTGCTCCGCCCCCGCCGAGCTCGAAAATAAACTTTGTCCCACTGGGCAGGATTCATAAAGCCCTCTTCCTTGGCCTGAGGCACTCCGCCCTCGCCGAGCCCCAAAATTATCCGTTGTCCCACTGGGCAGGATTCATAAAACCCTTTTCCCTGGCCTGAGGCTCTCCGCCCTTGCCAGACCCGCCGGCCTCTTGGACATCAATCCCTAGCCCCACCAGCAGAATAAACAGTCAAATTCATCAATAGTTACATTGGATAAAATATCCTGCATCGCAGACGAGACTGCGTCAGGGAGCCCAAAAAAATAAATAACAAAAAATAATAACAAAAAAGAAATGAAAAGAAAAAAGAAATGAATAAAAAATGATGAAAATGAATGAAGAAAGGAAAATGATGATTTAAAATAAACTTAATGAATCAAGAAACTCAATAGACCTAACAAAATTAATAAATTCAATTAAATCAATCAATCCGATGAGCTCAATAATAATAATAATAATAAAACCAACGAAATTTAATAAACTTAATAAGCAAAGCAAAATCAATCAACTCAACAAATCAATAAGCCTATCAAACCAAATAAATCTCAATAAACCCAATCAACTCAATAAAATCGAACAAACCAATAAACCCAATAAATCAACAGACTCACCAAACCAAATAAACTCAATAAATCAATAAATCCAACGAACCCAATAGAGTCAATAAATCAATAAACCCAAAGTACTCAATAAACCTAATAAACTCAATAAAACCAATGAAATCAATCGAATCAACAAAATCCAACAAACTCAATAAACCCATCAAAATCAACCCAATGAATCAATAAACCCAATAAACCAAATAAATCCCAATGAACTCAACCAACAAACTTAATAAACCCAACAATTTCAACTTAACCAATAAGTCCAATGAACTTAACAAACTCAATAAAATCGATAAATCCTATAAATCCAATAAACTCAATAAACTTAATAAACTCCAAAAGAAACCAACCAATCCAATAGATCAAACAAACCAATAGATTCAATACATCAATAAACTCAACAAACCTGATAAAACCAATAAACTCAACGGAATTGACATAATCCAACAGAGCCAATAAACCCAACAACTCAATCGACTCATCGAATCAACAAACTCAATAGATCAAATAAACTCCAAGAAACTCAATTAACTCAATGAACTCAATAAACTCAACAATAGACTCAATAAACTTAATAAACTCGAACAAAGAAACCAACAAAAAAAATTCTTCACTTTGTCTCAGACTGTGTGTCTGAGCAAAGTCTATTGATCCCGACATCTCCACGGGTCAACGTTCATATTCTACCCTGGCTTAGACCTCACGTCTTCGCCAAGTTGGTCAATTTCGACATGACATCGGGTTGACATCTTCACCTACATATTCTACCCTTGTTTCAGACCTATCGTCTGAGCAAGGTTGGTTGACTCCGACACCTCATCAGGTTGACATCAATATTTAGCCCTGGGTTTGGGCCTCTCATTCGCCTACAATCTAGTCTACCCTCACCCCAAACCTTCTATCGGGCAGGGCCCGTTGACTTCGACATTCTGTTGAGTCAACACCTATCCTACGTGCTTCCCTTGGCTTAGGCCCCATGCCTCTGCCAAGTTCGTTGGCTTCGACAAGGTGTCGAATCAACACCTATCCTACAATATGCCCTTGGCCTATGCCTCACACCTTTGCCAAGTTCGTTGACTTCGACATGACGTCGAGTCAACACCTATCCTACATTATACTCTTGGCATAGGCCTCACGCCTTCGCCAAGTTCGTTGACTTTGACATGACGTCGAGTCAACACCTATCCTACATTATACTCTTGGCATAGGCCTCACGCCTTCGCCAAGTTCGTTGACTTCGACATGACGTCGAGTCAGCACCTATCCTACATTATACCCTTTGCTTAGGCCTCACATCTCTGCCAAGTTCGTTGGCTTTGACATGACGTCAGGTCAACATCTATCCCACATTATACCCTTGGCTTAGGCCTCACGCCTTCGCCGAGTTCGTTGGTTTCAACATGACGTCGAGTCAACACCCATCCTACATTATACCCTGGGCTTAGGCCTCACGCCTCTGCCGAGTACATTGACTCCGACACAACGTCGGGTCAACATCCATATCCTACATTCTTCCGTTGGCCTAGGCCTCACGCCTTTCCCAAGTTGGTTGACTTTGTCAAGTCTGTCAAGTCAACAACCATATTCTGCCATGGCCCAGACCCTTTGTCTCTTCCAGGTTGGTCATTTTCAACATAATGTCGAGATGACAATAGTGTTGTATGTCTGCCCTTGTCTTGGACATGCCGTCTAAGTAAGGTTTGTTGGCTCTGACATCCCGTTGGGTCAACATTCATATCCTATACTCTGCCCCTGGCTTAGGCCTCATGCCCCTGCCAAGTTGGTTGGCTTCGACATTCCGTCGAGTCAACGCCTATCTTGTATTCTGCCCTTGGCTTAGGCCTCACGCCGCTGTCAAGTTCGTTGGATTCGACATGACATTGGGTAAACATTTATATCTTATATTCCTTCCTTGCCTTAGACCCCACGTCGTCGCCAAGTTGGTTGACTTCGGCAAGTCTATCAAGTCAACAACCATATTCTTCCCTGGCCCAGACCCTTTGTCTCTTCCAGGTTGGTCGTTTTTGATATGACGCCGAGACGATAATATTGTTTTATGTCTGCCCTTGTATTGGACAAGCCATCTAAGCAAGGTTTGTTGGCTCTGACATCCCGTTGGGTCAACATCCGTCTTTCACCTTTGGTTCGGACCTTTCGTCCGACCAGCCAACAAAAAGACCTTTTTACCTCTGGCACGGACTTTTCGTCCAGTCAGTCAACAAAAGACCCTTCCACCTTTGGTCCGGACCTTCCATTCAACCATACAATAAAAAGACCCTTTTTACCTCTAGCTCGGACTTTTCGTCCAGTCAGTCAACAAAAAGACCCTTTTTACCTCTGGCGTGGACCTTTCGTCCAGTCAGTCAACAAAAAGACCCCTTGACCTTTGGTCCGGACCTTCGTCCGACCATACAGCAAGACCCTTTTACCTCTGGCGCGGACCTTTCGTCCGGTCAGTCAATAAAAAGACCCTTTTATCTCTGGCTCAGACCTTTTGTCCAGCCAGACAATAAAAAGACCCCTTCACCTTTGGCTCGGGCCTTCCGCCTAGCCAGGAAACAAAAGATCATTTCTACTTGTGACTCTACCCTTCCATCTAGTTGAAGAACAAAAAGACTCCTTCTATCTACGGCATTATGACTTCACGTCTAAGCCGTTAAATATCTTCGTCCGACGTCATGGCTTTCTGCCTAAGCCGGCAAATATTCTACCTTGGCGTCATGGCCTTCCGCCTAAGCCAAGTTGTACGGCGTCATGAATTTATGTCTAAGCCGTTAAATATTCTTGTCCGGCGTCATGGCTTTCCGCCTAAGCTGGTAAATATTCTCCCTTGGTATCATGGCCTTCCGCCTAAGCCAAGTTGTATGGTGTCATGACTTTATGTCTAAGCCGTTAAATACTCTTGTCCGGCGTCATGACTTTCGGCCTAAGCCGGCAAATATTCTGCTATGGCGTCATGGCCTTCTACCTAAGTCAAGTTGTACGGCGTCATGACTTTACGTCTAAGCCATTAAATATTCTTGTCCTGCGTCATGGCTTTCTGCCTAAGCTGGTAAATATTATATCTTGGTGTTATGGCCTTCTGCCTAAGCCAAGTTGTACGGCGTGATGACATTACGTCTAAACCGTTAAATATTCTACCTCGGCATCATGGCCTTCTGCCTAAGCCAGTTAATATTCTACCTTGGCAACATGACATACCGTCTAAGCCAAGTTATTTGGCGTCATGGCTCTATGCCTAAGCCGGCAAATATTCTGCTTTGGCATCATGACATTATGTCTAGGCCAAGTTATTTGGCATCATGGCTCTCCGCCTAGGCTAGTAAATATGTTCCCCTGGCATCATGACCTTCCGTCTAGGCCAAGTGGTCTGGCGTCATGGCTCCTTGCTTAAGTCCGCGAATGCTCTCCCTTGGCGTCATGGCTTTACGCCTAAGCCAAGTCATTCGGCGTCATGACCTTCTGTCTAAGCTGACAAGTCATCTTAACCTTGGCCCAGAAACTATCATCCAACCAATGAACAAAAAGACCCCTCTACCTTGGCATTGCGGCCTTACAGCCAAGCCAAGTCTTTCGGCGTCACGACCTTCAGTCGAGGCTGACCACCACCCTACTATTGGTACGGAATTGCTGTCCGAACCAATGAACGAAAAGTCCCCTCCCTTGGTTCCATACCAACCTTTGATCCCTCCAGGGATTCACAACAACATATAACATCTTCTCTCCACTGCCACGACATCAGCCACCTACCTCTCAAACTATCGACCTGCGGGTGTGCCTGTTAAGCCCCATAAAAAAAAGGAAAGGAGAAAAAAGAGAAAAAAGAAGGGAAAACAAAGGAAGAAAGAAACAAAAGAAGAAAGAAAGGGAGATAAAAAAAGAAGAGAAAAAAGAGAAAAAAAAAGAGTATAACATGGTTTGCTTGCTTGCTTGTTCTGCATGCATGTTTGCCTGTAGTATAGTATTAATACACTTTCTTCAAATTTCTAGGACCGTATTTCCTTGATAAAATAATGCTGCCTAGATTCTAGGTTTATGTGCGTCACGTCACACACTAAGTGATGAAAAGCTAATTCTTGGTGAGTGCATACGGCTAGGGGAAGAGTCGTAGCTATGTTGCTAGCACAACTCACAGGATACACCCTAGAAGAAACTCCCACACTTTGCGCATAATATGAGCAATGGTCCTTATCCATAGGGACATCTTAAATTCTTCTTAATTCAAGGATGCTTAAATCTCTACACTCACGTAAAGGGTGACCGTGAGGAAAAAGTTGCCTACCCCCTTACAAAAAGAAAAAATGATGATAATGGTAAGTGGAATGTGAACTTAAGTAGCCGGGAATCTCCACTGAAACAAATGAGGAGACTTGCGCGAAAACGGTGCGGCAAACTCCATAATTAAAATAAGGATGAATCCTAGTAGTCGGGAATCCCCATTGAGACACATGAGGAGACTCGCGTCAAAACGGTGAAATCCATCATAAAACCATAATATAGGATGAATCCTAGTAGCCGGGAATCCCCATTGAGACATATGAGGAGACTCGTGTCAACGGTGAAATCCACAATAGTATCATAATAAAGGACGAATCCTAGTAGTCGGGAATCCCCATTGAGACACATGAGGAAACTCGCGTTGAATGGTGAAGTCCAAAATTAAAAAATAAACAAGGGTGTTGTGCGAAGCTACCAAAAGCCGAAAGCTTCGAATGTACGTGTAGGCGATAAAGTAGTCCTCTAGTGTTACTTAGAACGTCTGCACGTCCCAATGTCTAGGGTTCACTACCCATATAATTGCACTTTAACACTATGGAGGAATAGTCATGGGTGTAGATTGTGATTCATGCTATGCATATGTTCTACATGGCGTCCCCTTTACGTATGCACATCTCCATGGTTGTGCTTCGTGAGCCGCACTCTATCCGTGAATTGTGGGTGATGTCCTTATCCTATCCCTGATATAGGGGAACTATGCTACATATAGCTATTCTATGCTTACGGTCGTTGAATGCCTGCATGCTTGGATGAGGCTATAAAAGAGATAATAAAAATGAATGATGAAATAAAAATGAATGAATGATGATAAATGGAAATGGAATAAATAAAAAGAATGAATAATAAAAAGATACATGCAATATTTTCAAACGGGCTTTGGGCTACACCCTCTGGTCCCGCTCTCTCATCCCTCTTTTGCAACACCTGCGGGTGGGGGGCATTTGTTGACACTAAAAATATTCCTAATTTTTCTTAACTACTATTTCTGCAGGTCTTAAGCTCTGACCAAGTGCTCCCGCACCGACAGAAAAGAAGAGAAAGAAAAGAAGAAAAAGAACGGCAGAAGCCAAATAAAATATGAGACCAAAAAAAAAGAAGAAAAGAAAATATGCTCGGCTCCAACGTACAACTGCTAAAGTAAGTCCCGAGAGCTCGAAAGAATATTCAGGACCATCCCCAAAGAAACAAGCAGTAGCCATGGACGAGTACAAGTCGGACGATGGGCCAACCCTCACAAAAGAAGAAAACAAGCACAGATGGGCCTAGACAAATTAAATGGGCCAAAAGATGCTGGAGATAGGATGGAGGAACCCCTAATCCGGCGTGCTCCAAAGCTCCTAATTCGGCGCGCTCCAAAGCACCTAATCCAGCGCGCATGAGGCAACTCTCACTAAACCGGCGCGCCCATATACACGCCGGGTGAGGCCACGCCGGCTAAGGCTATAAAAAGGGGGATTTCGACCTAGAAGAAAGAAGATAAGAGGGGAGACGGCCAAAGAGAGCAGCCAATCGCCTGAGAGGGGGAAGCTTGAGGAAGAAGCAGGGGTTTTCTAAGAGCGAGCCAGAGAGCCACCATCTCTCTCGTCTGTCTGCCTAGACAAACCCAGAGCCGGAGAAGAGATCCCTTCCGATACCTTGTTTATGCTGCAAAGGAATTAGGTGGGTGGCGGAGCATCTTTGCCATCTCCCTACTTTTCTCCTCTTCGTGGATCCTTTCCTCTATGACTGCTGTAATAAATTGGGTAATGAAATGAGCCCGTAGGTTTTCCTTTTAACCGATGTGCTCTACCCCTCTTGTTTTCTCTTCTTCCCCGAGCTGGGAGTCGGCTTCGTGCGACAACGCCAAGCCGCATATGTATGTGATGTTCTATGTGATCGTTAGTATGTGTAATGGCTTCTGAGGTGAATAATAACTTTGGTCTGTGTTCCTTCTTCTCTCTCTGAGTCCATTTAATCTCCTGTCGTATGCTTCATCATCGGGTTTTTCCCTCTCATGCGCCGAATACGCCCCGGGCTATCCCTGAAAGGACCACAGTAATAATTTCCCCTCCCCGGGGTCCTCTCCAATGTGTAGACCGCATCATATACTCCGTGTGCTTGCCGTATTTTTCTTTGCCAGAGACGCATATGTATGTGCATCTCCCTTTAGCTCTGGGATCGGATCCTCACTACCTCCCCGTTCACAGTCATGAACCGGTGAGAATAGGTTTGTCCCCATATCCTGGGCGCGGGTCTTCTATCACGATCGTTTCTCGTCCATGATGCCTGCTGGCTGTTTGAATGTTGACCCCTTTAAACTTCTATAGTTAATATCCTAACTGGCTAACCCACTAACTAGCTAACCCCCCTTTATGGATAACTAACTGTAAATAGTTTAGTGCCTGAACGATTCTCTTGCTTTGTGCATGGATTACTCCACAAAATTTTTGTTTTGTCCAGGATAGTAGTCTAGTGATCGGGGAGGGGGAACATTTCCCATCGATGTCACTAAATCACCATGGGGTCAAAGGGTTATGCCCACCCATGGCATGCATCCCTATGGACCGCCAGAAGGTGAACATCAACAGGGCTTACGGCCTAACATTCAATCCACTGCCCTTAAGGGGACTAGTGGTGACCATGGGTTGTGTACCCCTCGAAGGCTAGCCCTCGGGGTTTCCTCCATCATTGGTCATCCCTTCGAATCATGTTTTGGCACATGGAATATTGGTGCCCCTCGTAGGCTAGCTCTCGAGGTCCTCCATCCATTCGGGTCTGCCGGCCGCCGTTGTGCCACCTGGTATTAAGAAGCTTACTACAGTTATGTGGGTATGCCTCCGCTTTCCCCCTGCAATCCTCTAGAGATGAGGAGATGCTGCCAAAATTTCATCAGGATTAATTGATGAATTGCCCTCATATTTCTGGCCTAATGAGATACGTTTCCGAAAGAATGAACTTTTATGCTTGAGTATGAAGCTCGCACAGGTCTCAACCCTGCCTCAAGGGCATCCCAGGCCCCAATTCACTCATCAATCAACTCAATACATGTTAATGGTTCAAATAAACTGAAAAATACCCAAAAAATCACTAACCCGGCGCGCCCTTAATCCGGCGCGCCCTAATATGGCGCAGTACCCCCCCCCCGCACCTGTTTAGCTTCACACTCAAACCAATAAGATTTCAAATGGCTGCCACCTGGCGCGGCCTAATCCGACGCGCACCGGGCAAGGCGCACCGTTTAAGCCCTTTGGCCTCCCCCGCACCGTGGAATGCTACACCAACGCTACCCTACGCCATTTTAACCCTTTTACCTAGGCCTCTCCGCGTCGTTTTAAGGTGATTTCTGTCCCACCGTTTTAAGGTGATTTCTGTCCCGCCGTTTTAGGACATCGTTCCACACTATTTTAGGCGATCACTCTCCGAGTGAATATTAACCGCCTTAATGGCAAACATTGTCTCGATCCGGATAACCCATGGACACATGGAAACTCCTCGTAGGCTAGCCCTCGGGGTCTCCGTTCATTTATGTCACGCCCCGACGCGGAATATCGGGACTGGCAGTAGAAAACACTAGCAAAGATAACATGCTAAGCTAGGAATTAACATAATACCATGAACAGAAATAACTCCAATCTACTACAATAACCATCAACGTCTTACAAATCGACCTAAACATAAACAACATAATCTCTACTCGACTCCGGTACAATATCTGACACAAGTTCTAAGACATGGCTAGATGTGAACAACTAAACAAACTCAACCTAGCGACTAGATGACACAGTCCAAGTAATAACTCTCGCCCATTCCCATCCATCTGTGAATCTTCACCTGAGCTGCCTGGAAAGGGGGGAAACAACTATATGGGCGAACGCTCAGTAGGTAACAATAGGCAAGTATAAGTGATTAACCAATTAATTACATGTATATGAACGGAAAGAAAAGATATGACGATCGAATGAAACAACGTAATAACAGAAAGTGCTAAAGAATGGAATGGAATAACAATATGACAAAAATGATAAGATTACAAGAATTGCACGTTTATGAATAATATATATAATAGGAAATTGCAGAAAATTGGCCAACAAGCAAGAATATAACCAAGTCAAACACGATCAAGTAAGAGATAAGAGATCATTGTCATAGACATAACGCTAGTCATGCACTCGGTGCAATGTCTCATCCTGTCATTACAAACTCCCATAGGCACAAGTACTTTTCGGGCGCTCTCCCTAGGATCAGACTGGGCCCCTATGGTGTGTTGGCATTGATTTATTGCATCCAAGATCCCAAGTTGTCTAGACTTTAATCAAGTTAAATGGCCAATTATAATCAAGTATAAACTTACCTCGGAACATCCCAAGGCTAAGTTGAAGAGATACTGTTCAGAATTTCTATCCAGGAGTCCAAATTATCAAGAACCATCATGTTCTTGGATTCAAAACCATAAAACACGGGAAAAACTAGTCTCTGGATGACATGCGGTCACTACAGGGCCGCTCAAGGCTTGTGCGGTCGACACTGTGCCGCACTAACAGGAACTGGGCTGGGTTTAGCCCTCGGGAGGTCAAGGTTGAATGGCTGCTAACGGGCTTCCCTTCTATATGAACGGTTAGGATTGGGCCGTACAAGGCCAGAAAGTTACAGAATCGAGGCCGGGATGTGTGGTCCTGAAAAGACCGCTCATTAGTTGAACGGTCCACTCAGGGCCGCCTATAAGATGTACGGTCCATTACTGGTCGCACAACACAGGACCTAACCATGAGTTAGATTTTTGGCCCAAGTGGGCTCCTGGGCTACCATAGGCAGGGTGGAACTGAACCAGAGTCCAGCCCACTGTCTACTGGTCGGCCTGGGGTCTACTGGACTGATTACATCAGGGTTTGGCCGAAGAAGGATCAAGGATAATCGGCCAAGACAAGTTGGCATAATCCAGGTATGAACGGTCGATATTGGCCCGTTCATGGGTATATGCGGTCAACCAATAGCCGCGCAAGTCTCTGTTAATCCAATTCGGATTAACTCAAATAACAGCGGTTCGATTGAGTCTAAATCAAAACTAGGGGATACAATAGTTCAAGATTAAGGTTATCACAAGTATGAACCTAATAGCCATTTCAATTATCAAGGATTTATAATTAAAATTGACATTCATTAGAAAGATGAATCAAGATCAAGCTCAAATTAAATAAATTAACAAGAATTATTTACTATCATGAATTACAGTTTATTAGGTGTGTTTCTAACATGCAAATAACCACTAATCTACTAACATAACATGTTGTAATGGCAATTACAATCTGATCTTTAACAGATGTACGGTTGGTTCTGGACCTTACATCCCCATGAACGGTCATAGACTGGCCGCACACGTCTCCTCAGATCGGAAGACCTACTGGATATGGACGGTCGGTAGTGTGCCGCATGGAGGGATGTGCGGTCTGGAACTGGCCGCAGGAAATACATGCGGTTATGGGTAGGCCGCACGTTCCAGGGACACGAACAGATATAGAAAGCTATAAACGGTCAACGTAGGGCCGCCTGTCTGGGATGTGCGGTCTATCGTGTGGCCGCACATGTCCAAACAGGTCGCTGCCCCTTCGCCGTGCCCGACTCCGGTGAGGTTTCTAGGGTTAAATTTAAAACACTAAATTCGCACGATATAAAGTATGGAATTCGAGACTTTTACTATCAAAGAAAGAGCACGAAAAACTATACAAGATGTATTAATCAATTTTATGTTTACAGCCTGAAATTATAACTTAATCGAAAAGGAACAATTATAACTCTAGATGTGACATGCTTCTACTAAAACCTAAAATTCTCGCATGATACTTGATAGAATTTAGGACTTTCTACATCAATGGAAAGATAACGCAATGCTGCTTCTAACCATATATTATTTGTAGGGTTTGGCTTGTTATCACCTACTTGAATCGGATGAAGAAGGAAGAAGAAAGAAAACCAAGGATGTCGGTACACGTAGCCACTAATCGCTCGAGATCTCCCTCGATCTAACTCCTCTACAGTCGTAGCTGGTTCTAAACGATTCTAGGGTTAGAGAGCTTCATTTTAATATGTCACACACCTTCTGGAGACTTCTATGCGCGGAGTATTCGTACACGCAAGTCGAGTCCATGTGAACGCCGCCGCAAATGTTGACGCGCCAAAACTCCGCCGAATGCATCTCCTAGGGTTAGAGTTTCAAGAGATTAAGAGAGGGTAAATGATCCTCTCATCTTGACCTTTCATTTGCTACCGATTTGGGCTCATTTGGTGGAGTAATGGGCTCGAATTCGACGTTTCAAGGTATGGTTAACTAAGTGTTCAATTTGGGCTTAATCCACTAATTCGGCCTATTTACAGATTTTATTTGGGTTGGCCACAGAAGACAAGTTTGTTAAACGTGTTATCCTCTACAAGAATATATTTTTTTGGATTTTTATAAAATAGTCAAAATATAGCCTATTCTATTTATTAAGGAATTATTCTAATTAATTTCTAATTAATTTCTAAAAGAAATCGGGATATTACATTTTGGGTCTATCAGTCGCCGTGTTTGGTCTGTCGGTTTTAAGGAGCTTACCCCATTCCGTGGGAATGCCTCCACTGTTCCCCAGACACTCCGGGTTTAGGGGAGATGTTGCCGGATTAACCATTTGCAATATCGAGAATATAAATAAAATAAATAATAAAATAATAATAAAACAAATAACCAACAACTAAATAATAATAATAATAAATATAATAATCATAAATAATAGTAATAAATAATAAAACAAACAACAAATAAAAATAAAATAAAATAAAATAAAACAAACAAAATCACACTGTTATCCGGCGCGGCCTAAACCGGTGTGTCCTAAAACGGCGCGATACCCCCGCGCCGTTTTAACTTCACACTCAAAATTATTAAAATCTCAATTGTAAGTAACCGATGCACACGTTCTCCCCCACGCCGTTTCAAACTTCTTCACACCCCTTTATCAATATAATAATAAAACGCAAGATGCGCGCCGTTTTAACCATCTGCACACCCCGCCGTTTTCACGTAACATGCATGCACCTCTCTCACCAAAAACAACGAACACATGTTATACACGTGCAAAGTCATATGCTACGTGCATTAACTAACCAAAAGAAAGGAAGCATGCAACACATACGTCCACCCCTTTTCTCATACAGATATATATGTAAAGAAGGGTAATAAACAATAAAACAAATAAACACTCATTCTTAATCTCATTCACCTACACTCACATACGCACAACACCTTCTATACATTAAAACAAGGGGTTGAAATGGAAAGATAAAGAAATAATAAGATGTTAATAAAATAAACAAATAATGGTTAAAAATAATAAAGGAATAAAAGTGATAAATAAATAACAAAAAATAAGATTAACAATAACAATAAAAAATGATAAACAAATAACAAAGAATTGATTAATGAATAATTGTCAAGTAAATGTCAATAAAGGAAATAAAAGATGTATACATCCAATATAAAAATAATAATAAAATAAAATAAAGTAAATAAATAATAAATAAAGTGCATTCATGCATTTAAAAATAATAACAAGAATAAATAAAGAATAATGAACATGACCGTGTCCACTCCGGAACTCTAACCTCCTCTAGACCCCGGGCATGGGAATATTGATGACCCCCTGACGGGTCATGTCTGCACCTCGGGATTAATCCTATTATGACCACGGCATGACCTTGTCCTGAGCCGATAAGCCGTTGAATTCAATTCATCTCGACCGGGTTTTAACCGCATCCCCTTAATTTTTAAATATCAAATTTACCATACCCTAGCATATATTGTCCCGATGACACACGAGTCTGCCCGAATATCGTCATACTCGGCCCACCTCATGGGCCCATATGTATGCACCGTAATGCTATGTGCAATCTCAAAATAAAAGGGCAACGACTAATCGACAGCCCTGCGAGTGACAGGGATTGTCAAAGTCTTCCCTAAATTTATAAATAAATGACCAAATAAACAATAAACAATAATACTAAATGCTACCACCTTGCATGCCTGCATGATCTGACTCTCTGGTATATCAAATGGTGATTAGCGGAAAGTCAGGTTACGTCCGGCCGGAGACTTTCGCTATGCGCGATGGTGGTCCTCGGACCTAGGTTCTCCGCCCTGTACCGGGAGACGGCCTAATAAATAAATATTACCACATTGTGTGCTTGCATGCAATCGCATCTTTCATATATTCTACGGGCCCCATGGCCTCTTTATTTTGGCAATTAATCAAGGGTTTTCTCTTTTCTTGAGAGATGTAATTAACGCCGTAGTCATTTTGGTACGGCGGGTTTTGGGTCCCGACACGATCACCTATAATCGTCTGGTTAGTCAGACGGTGTGCATAATAAACTCATCACCCAATGACTAGCACGCCCTACGTAAATAAACCTTTAATAAATAAACCAAATAAATCAATAATAACAAAAATATTTTTTTAATAAAATCTATCTCCCACACTCCACTAGAGCACGTTCATGGCCATCACACAAATAGCAATCACCGCCAGCCACCTGAACACGTCACGAATTCCTCGAATACCACACCACGGACTCGCGCATTCCGACAAAATCCCTACACGACCAGCGCAACAGGGCCACCACCAAAGGGAGAAACAAACCTCTATCTCATCCCCACAAACCTCGACGGCTCTCGAACACATGCCAGAATCGCCAGCACAGCGCCAACACCGCGCAATCTGTCTCTTACACGAGAAACCAAGCAGAAATCAAACATAAAACCTATGCCAGCTGCCAACTATACTTGGACTTATGGACACTGCAGGCTATATTTATCTCGAATTTCCATGCACATCAACAACACAAGAAGCTCTTATACCAACTGTAACGACACAGCATCCGGACATCGGGCGAACCCGATACCACTTGGATCCTGCGATGCCACCCACTAGCGGGAAAGCTCGGAAGGGTTAGAAGGGAGTGTGGAGGTACATCGAAACTAGAAATAAGTACAGCAACAATAATTAACAGATTATGGATTGCTAAAATAGTAAAAATAAAATTACATTTCCAATTAAATAACTAAAATAGAGCAGAGAGTCCTGTCCAAACTGAAGTATAGTCTACAAAAAAGAAATGTACACAAGTACCTCTCGCAACACTGGCAAGCTGGCAGCTAAGAACCGACGCACCGCGCCTCACAACTCCGAGGTCGAACCGCTACACCTAAAAAGCAGGGGGTGAGCCTCCTCTCATTGGTTCAGTAGGGGTCCCGCGAACCCCCGGAACCAAAACAATAGCGGTAAAGTAGCAGTGCTAAACAACAACAGAACAACAACAACAATAGTAACGGGAGTAATGGCAACCGGAGTAGTCACGGCTGCTACGAACACGGAAACACAGACCGTATCACAACGGTATCCGCAGCCACCGATAAAACCTCGGCTAACTAAACTACTCCTATCGGTAACTAAAGCACGTTCCGAACTCCCAGTATGGAACTACCGAACCGATACGAAATCCTTACCACCCTACCGAGAACACCACGACACCTCTATCGCAAAGGCTCGTCAATACTGATGAAAGCCCCACAAGACAACCTGATAGGAAGACACAGTCATGATCTCACTATCGTGAACCAAACACGACCTAAGGGTGAAACCTCGATAACTCAACCGAGGACCCCAGACCTCTATGTCAAAACACACGAAAGCCACAAAGAATCATGAAAAACCATGAAAGTCACAAGAGTCATGTATCCTGTGACAAAAGTACCCTCTCACTAGAAACAAGACCAGATGCATCCACTAATGTCTTACACTGCGCCTCAGGTGTCTCCCACTTGCCTCGAACGCGGTAGCTGAGACACCGTACACCAGTAACCAAATAACCAAGTAAGCGAGTGACAAGTCAGGGTCACGTTCGTCAGCGTAGGTCCAACGCCCCTCACCACATGTGCACACACAGGCTCAATACCTTGAGCCATGCCTCTAGCTGGTCTCCCCCCCCCCCCGTCGGCCTCTAACGTCAAGGCAAGGGGGACCTCGGAAACCAGCCTAAAAACCATCTCTACTGGGACTGTCCCACAACCACTCCTAGGTGGGGCGACACGGAAGTGTCATCAGGCTACGAGTAGTGAAGGCTCACTAGACACAGAGACTCTATCTAAGATAGCATCTAAGCACCCGATAGGTTACACACACCTGTTGCAAGTGACTCGACCATTGGCCATACACATGGCCCATACGGAAACCATTTCCATAAGACTAGTATGGTACGGAAACGCCCTCTGTATGCATACCAAGACACAGAGAACTCGATCTAATAAAGCCAAAATAGCCTAAGACACGTGGTGTCATCCAGACCCTTTGAACATGTGGGCACGCTAATCGAGATAACCTCAAGAAACACGAGGTAACACAGTACCTTTGGACACCCTAAAACTCATTTCATAGTCCTCACGGGGTATCCAAGACAATCACAAAGTGAAGGGCTATCCCTGAGATCAAAACCCAAGCAACCGGAAGCCAAATGACTCAAACGGAACATTCACAAGAGGTGGCAGTCATCACATGGCCGCTACCTGGGCTAAACACAAGATGGCGGTCTCAAATAGGCCACCATATGAAATGGTGGTCTCAGAGGGGCCGCCACCTGCCAGGAGACACGAACGGACGCTTCTAGACTCAGCAGGAAAAAGGCGGTCTCCTTGGGGGCCGCCACCTACAGATGGCGTTCAAAGCAAGACCACCACTTGCAGTCTACCTTGAAAACCATGCGTTTGACCCAATTTGAAGGCGGTCCACCCTTAGCCACTACTTCAGAAAATAGTCTGTCGCAAGACCACATCTTGAAACCGACTTAAATTGACTTAAGTGGCTAAAGGCGGTCTCCTGAGGGCCGACTTCACCTAGGGAATCAAGAAATGGTCTCTGGTACCACCGCTACTTCGTTCTGAGCCCGAAAACACGAATCCACGCAGAAAACTCCATTCCACGCCCCCATCATGTCCAAATGACGGGGAAAACATAGGGAAACAAGTCCCATGTCTCTGGTACACCAAGAGGCACCATTTAAACGCTAAAAACACAATCAAAAACCAAGATTCGCCACTCGAACCCAAAGCATGCGATTTTACCCTTTTTGCACGAAATAACCCCACTCGGCTCGCCATGGCCTACAAATCGCGGGGAAATGAACTACGCAAGCCAAGAATTCATCCCCCTACCTCATACGAAGCTTTTACCCCACGAAATCACCGTTCCACGCGAATTTGAGCTTTAAACCGCCGCCATAACACGAACTCCACGAACGGCTTCCTCGCGCCACCACCACCGCGATCGTGCTCCCGTGCTCGCCTGCTCGTCGTCCGCAGCACCTCCGCCTCGCCCTTCTCGCCGTCGTCGGCCGCCCGAGTGAGCGAGGGAGAAGAGAGGGTGAATGGGAGAGAGAGGGGGAGAGAACGAGAGAGAGAGTGAGATCGGTGGGGAAGTGAGAGGAGAGAGAGGGGTAAAAAGAAAAGAAAAGAAAAAAATTACGAATATTTCTAAAATCTGATTTTTGACCCAAAATTTTGAAAAATCATAAAAATGCTGAAAAATTACCTCTGTGATCCTCGGAACATGCTCATCACGCCTGTGCCGTCCTAGAGTCTCAAAGCTCAATGGTTCACTCTCCACGCGGTTTCGCAGGCTAATCAGCGGAAAAACACAAGTGAAGCATAGAACACGATCCAGGACTCACAGAAGCGCTCCGAGAAATTCCAGAAAAAGCATGGCTGCTCAACACGCCACCACGGACCTAAAATAACTCATAGACCTACTATCCAAAGGTCCTCTAAACCAATATTTAAGTCTGAATTCTTCTCGGACACAATCCAAAATCTGTAGATACACGATCTGAAAATCTAGGGCATTACAAGGCATCCTTAGGGGTAGCTGACTCTTGGAATGGAGATTGCGGAGGTATGATCAACGTGAGAGGGCCTTGATAGGGCGTTGATGATTGGACGAAGGGAGGAGTGATTAATGTCGAAGGTTGGGAACCTCGCGTGAACATGTTGACATCGGCCCATGGTTTCTCAACCTCTACTTCAAATTGTTCGTGCCATTCGGGAATGCCTTCGACGCCCCATTTCTGGGCACTTTTAAGAACACGTGGCTCTAATCCGATGACGGTGTTCACTCTTTCATGCTGCTTTGAGCTCGATAGATCTTTGCTTGGCTGGTGAGCGGGCAAGGGATTTTGGACAATGCCCAAGTCCCTATTAGGCTTTTTAAGGTTGGCTATAGTGAGCTTTACATCAGCCCAGTTGATTCTACCATCGTCGTTCATATTGTAGATATCGTGTCCGGTAGTGCAGTGGCACGAGCAATACTTGGAGGTGTCGGCATTGGGGTGAGCCCAATCCTTTTGATGGGGTAATTGAATGGCCTGGGAAGACATAAGGGCGAAGAATATGTCACCCAAAGATTCGGGCAACAGAGGGTATGTGACCCATCTAGGACCGGCTTGATTGTAGTTTTGAGGTGGAGGAACATTAGAGTATGTCCTCGAACATGCCTGGCCTTGGTTGGGACCAACCTGATTAGATTGTGGAGCTTGACGGTAATTGGGCCTAAAAGGTGGGCCAAATGTGTTGACCAGCTCATTCACGGTGACTCCTTCTATGGTGGGAATGGCTGGAGCTTTTCGGCCCCTTGTGCCTGTTTCAAAGAAGGGTGGTAAGGTGTCATCCTTCATTTGGGCTTGGACAATCCGAGCTCAATTGTATACTTGTAAAAAGGTGTAGAGCTCACTAAGCATCAGAATGGCCCAAAGCTGTGGAGTGGCATTTTTCACCAACATGGTGACTGTAAGGATTCTCACAGACCGGTTCGGGTAGTACAGCGGATAATAAAATTAAATCTCGAACCCAGGTCCTTTTAGAATCCAAGAACCGTACCCTTATCGATGCAATAAAATTACCCAACCCCAAAATAGGGTTGTAGATCTTTACCTAGTGCGGAACGACACTGTCTACGGTGCCCGATGCAAGTTTCCTTAAACACAGAGCCACACAGATGTTCGACCTCTAGAGTAGATCCACACTGATTCTCATGTAATGACGGTGCCCACCCATTCTTTCCCCCCGGCGCACACGAACCACGGATTTTTCTAACCGCTCTTGTTTCCCTCCTTCAACCTTTCTCCCTTGAGAGGAAGAGAGATAGATCAACAATGGAGAGAGAGAGAGAGAGCAAGAGGGAGGGAGGGGAGAAGAGAAGAATGGTGGTGTGTCTTCTCCCTTGATGCTTGATTGTGGAGAAGACACACTTACGTAGGATATATATAAGGTGGGATGGGTCCTTTCCAAAATAACCCTTAATCACCAATATTGTATATATATCCTCCATATCATTGTACATATATATTAAGCCCTTATTTATATTCCTTTCTAAAGGAATTCAAGGCTTTTAATATATATATCTTTAAAATAATATCCCGTCACCTGAGAATCTTATGTGTGTGATCCTCTAGACCCATAGTCACTCTGGTTTAAGGCCCATAAACTTCTAATTCTCAATTTGAAGTAAATTAAACTCATTATTCGCTTCTACAAGAGCTGAATAATAGTTTAATTCATATCGGACCTATGATCACGTTGGGTTAGGTAAATCCGCGTGATCCCAAAGGACGTCAGGTTCAAACCACAATGTCTGGTACCTGTAAGTCTACAGTTGCTGCATCGCTATAATCCCTCGATCTTTCTATGAGTCTAGTTCGATTGAGGGTATGGTAACTGTCAAACCCTATGATCGTGCCATTTGGTCATGACCTCCTAAAAGTGTATGACATCCATTCTAAACGAACTCATACGACCCTGACCAGGGATTTAGTGGAGTGTTAGTTTCTTGACCCATTAACTGCCTGATATATACTCGACAATGAGTGATCCCTTCTTGACCATTGATGACCTTCACATGTATCCTGATATGGTTAATGACTTGGCAATTCATGACTTATGGTTAAAGTCACTTAGCCAAGTATTAAACCATTCAAGTCCTCGTGTAAGATCCGATCAATGTCTCAGGTCAAAGGACTAACGATGCTACTGAGACAATTAGATCTTCAGTTGACATTAGGTATAATCAACCATCTGAAGACCCAATGGCAGATCCATCCAGTGTACATCCTCCCAAGACGTACACCTACACATATGTATTGGTGCCCCGCACCAGTGACCATGAGATTGCTCACCTACACATCATATGTACTGGTTTAATAGGTAATCAAAGTCCCCGAGTGATTACCCTCCAATCAGATACAGTTTTAAGGTATGTGTCCATGTAAAGTCAGTCTCATGATCGAGATACCATCTCAAGTTGACTTTACAACCACATATCCTAGGGAGATCGTACAGTAATATACAATTACAAATTTACACTCAAATACCACTTTATTAATGATGAACAAGATTGTACAACTCTCGGGCCTACCCGACCCGAGATTGGCTTGTAGGACACCCAATACTAACAATCTCCCACTTGAACTATTGCCAATTGCCCACAACTGTGAGGCCCATCTTCTCCTGATGACGCTCAAACATAATCTGTGTCAAAGGCTTAGTCGGTTGATCTGCTATGTTATCTTCAGATGGTACACGCTCTACAACATCTCCGTGATCAAAAATCTTTCGAATAAGGTGGAAGCGTCTCAGAATGTACTTTGACCTTTGGTGAGACCTTGGTTCCTTCGCCTAGGCGATCGCCCCATTGTTATCACAAAATAATGAGATAGGAGCTGATATTTGGGGAACTACGCTGAGTTCTAAAATGAATTTCTTCATCCAGATGGCATCCTTAGTTGCTTTAGCTACAGTAATGTATTCTGCCTCCGTTGTCGAGTCTGCAGTCATATCTTGCTTGGAGCTTCCTCAACTGACTACCCCGTCATTCAATATGAATACAAATCCAGACATAGATTTGCGGTCATCTGGATCTGACTGGAAACTAGAGTTTGTGTAAGCTCTAAGTTGTAGGTTGATGGAGGCATCACCCACGACTCCCTCTGGCTCGGGTCATCTTCACACCCCGGTGTCATTTGAGCTCGAGCTTCACTCTATGTAGGCCCATTTATCCATTTTGTGCTTTTTATTTGAGTCATTTGATGTATTTTCTATTTTATTTGAGTCATGTCCCTAGGACTTTTGTTATTTCCCTAAGTTTAAGTTTCATTAGATTAGCTATTGGGCCCAATTCTGTGGGCTTAGCCCAGGGGTGCCCCCCTACCCTTGCTTATTTGTCATTGTTGCATGAGTCAGGGATTTTTTTTGTAAAATGTGTGTTGCCTATATATAGGACCACATTCCCCCCATTTCAAATTAATGAATGAATAAAGAATTACCATTTGAGAGTTCAAATTCCATAGTTCTAGTGGAGTGAATCCAATAGTGGGTGAGAAGCCCTCGGGGAGAGAATCTCCACCCAACCTTCTCCCTCTCTCTCTCTCCCTCTCTCACCACAAAGGGGGCTGCGACCCCCCCCCCCTCTCTCCTCCACCTCACCTGCCACCTCACCCCCCATCCCCTTCCCTAGGTGCATTGAAGACCCCTCCACCAAATCCCCACCAAATCTTGCCCCTCCCTAAGAGATCTTTGGCCATTCCAACACAATCTCCCACTCCCTAACACAATATCTTCCCTTCCCCACACAATCTCCCAGCCCCCAAGACCAGTTTGAATTTGAAATTCCCTCCATTCCCCCGCCTTAGGTCGCCCCCCAGCCCTCTTCATTAGAACAGGTCACCCCTTTCCTTCCCTCCACTCCATACTACCAAGATCATCCACCACCTTCACTCACCTTCAACCTTGACTGAAGCTAGCAAGACCCTGCGTCCTCCCCCCTTCTCCAGCTCCTCCACACACCCTCCCCACCCTCCATACCTCTTCCCACATTCCCCTCTCACCACTCATCATATCCCCTTCACCATTCAACCACTTCTTCTTCTCATTTCGTGGTCATTCGGGAGCTACATCGACGGACCTGCTCTAGCGAGGACCTGCAGAGAACCAGTAGATTGCAGCGGTGACCCCGACCTCATCCCGGCATCCCTGAAGGTCCAAGAGGTACCGCTGGAAGCGTCCACCAGTCTTATTCGCAACGGCAGTGGTCTCGTCCCCTTCAGAGTTTCTGCGGCCCGGGGGAGTCGTTCTCCCTAGACTGCGCGTCCACCTCCAGACTGCAGATCAGAGGCTGCTAGTAGAGACTCCCATGATCAGTAGCTTGAAGATCTGAAGGCGGGGCTTGGCCGAGACCTTCCTCAACAAGTCACTTTCCATCTCCAAGAAGCGGCTCCTCGATCGACTTCCGGAGCAGTCTTTTCTCATTTTTCTCCCTCAGGTGTGCTGGTCTGTCCACTCCTGGACTGGTCCGACACCTGAGTACTATTTGGGCTGCTCAGGTCTACCCGGACATCGTCTGGCATCCTTGTGGGTCTCTGCTCGAAGAGGACCCAACAACGAAGCCGTCGACTCCAGCCAAGCCCTATTCAAAGCTCGGGAGCGCCCGGAGTGACTTCGTCTTCCTGATGTTGTGGTCCAGAAGCAGATAGAGCGAGAACCCTGCTTCTCTGTTCGTGCCTCTTCTCCGACAAGCACCGGCAACCTGATAAATCGGCAAAATTTGGACGACTTCCCGGGTCACCTACGAAGATTTTGCAGCTGGTCTCGTCCCCAAAAAAATTCGGGAGCGGTCACAGCGTCAACATCTTCGAAAGTCTATCTTGATTCACTGAGAGCGAGCAGACCCGGCTTCGTCCACCCTTCGGCTCCCATTTGGTTTCTTTTCCCCCTCCCCACCTGGCCGGCTTACAGCTCCTCCCTGTGGGAGGTAGTGTTTGATTGTAACCATTAATTTTCCATCCCCAAGGTTTCCCCCCTTGCATGGGGTGTAGTGTTGTAATGACTTAAGCAGGTCAAGCTTCTCTGGCGCAGTGTGTGGGGAACCCACGCTTCCCCGCTCGCCCACGTCTCCGAGCGGGACCAGTTTCTTCAAACCGGTCGAGTAAGTGCTCCACCCTTAGCTCTACTTAGTGCTTTTTTTCCAATATTAGTTCATAAACTCCGCTGGCCGTGAGAGTGAGAGCCCGATCCTTAAGCTCCATTGCTTCAAGAGATCACCGTGGGGTGAAGAGTGTAGCTCGTGCCACCACGTCGGCTCCCTTGAATTGGGCAGCCATATCCTTGGGGAACCAACCTTGGACTTGCTGGCCCTCCACCAGCAAGGGCCCAGCCATCACATCCTCCACTTGGCATCACCAAGTTACCCCGGGTTTGGGTGAGCGTCGGGTGAGTGACCGCCAATATCGGTCCATTCCGTTTGCAAATTGTGCTTGCTTGGCTAGGTCCGAGGGTGTGTCACATCAATTGGTATCATAGCAAGTCATTGACTTGTCTCTATCAAGTCTCAGTCCTAGGGCCATTGCATTGTGTGTCCATCCTTCATTTCACTCCCCCCCCTTGCATGTCCACCCGTAGTGGTGCCATTTACCGACCCGACCCATCGTCTTCGGTTCCCGCCATGGATCCCAATCCCCAACTCAACCATGACGCCCCTAGGGAGGAACCCCAAGGCCAAATGAACCGGGTGGATGCTGCCCTTACAAACATTCTTTCCCAACTTGAGTCCCTTTCCACTCGGCTTGCTCGGCTAGAAGAGCATGAGTTCCACCCAAGGAACAATGAACCAAGAGCCCACCATCCACATGTTGAACCTCATAGGGATGAGTTCCACCCAAGGAACAATGAACCAAGAGCCCACCATCCACATGTTGAACCTCATAGGGATGAGTTCCACCCAAGGAACAATGAACCAAGAGCCCACCCTCCACATGTTGAACCTCATAGGGATGAGTTCCACCCAAGGAACAATGGACCAAGAGCCCACCCTCCACATGCTGAAAATAATAGGGAGAACTTGAATGTTGACCCCTACCATGACTATGAGAGGCCTCACCACCATCAAAATCATGAAAGGCATCCACGGGACGAACTGGATGACCCTCTCTTAAGGATGATTAGGGTAGAGGCCCCAAACTTTAATGGTTCACATGAACCAAGTATCTACTTAGAATGGGAAATCGCCATGGACCAATATTTTGAATGGTACCCTATGTCTGACCAAAGGAGGGTAAGATTGGCCAAGATGCACCTCACCAAATTGGCCAAAACTTATTGGCTAAACCAAGAAGGATTAAGGAGGGTTAGGCGGGAAGGGCCTATTGACACTTGGGAGGGAATGAAGACCCAACTTAGAAACAAGTACCTTCCTCTATCCTACCACCAAATGCTCTTGGATAAGTGGCAAAGCCTCACCGAAGAAGGGAAGACCGTGGTCAAATACATTGAGAAATTTGACTCCTATCTTTTGAAGTGCGGAGTTCATAAGGACTCGGACGTCACCTTGTCCCGATTTAGGAATGGGCTTCAAAATCACATCAAGAGGGAGCTTTTCATGAGAGATGTCGACAACCTTGAACAAGCCTACCAAGTAGCTCGGGATGTTGAACGATTTTCAAGGATTCCAAGGTTTGCTTCCCCACAGTCGACCGATCCTAAAAGCATGGGACCCCGATCCACCCCGGCCCCTCCCATGAAGGCCCCTAGCCCGAGTGGGAGTGCCCCATTGAGGCCTTACAACCCACCTCCCATCACCACTCCAACCAAGGCCGCCCCTATCCATCCCCCTCCATGGAGGGAAGAGGCTTCCAAGAGCCCAAATGTAGGAGGAACCACCCCGGGTAGTGGGAGCCAACAATGCTATAGATGTCAAGGGTATGGGCACTTTGCGGGACAATGTCCTTCCAAAGGGTTGTCTAGTTTGCTAGTTGAGGAAGCCCCCCTACCCCAAGGGGAACTTGAGAGTGTGGTTGAGGTCCATGAAGCATCACTAGATTGGGAAGAAGAGTATGAGGCCCAATACCATGAGACGGGTCTAGACCACACCATGACATTCCCCGACTCCCATCTAGGAGTGATTAGATGCACCCTCACTAAACCCCAAGAAGAGGATTGGCGACGAACCTCAATCTTTCCCACCTTTGTCAAGATAGGGGGTCATGTGAGAAAAGTGATCTTAGATAATGTGAGTTGTGTCAATGTCGTGTCTCCCGACACCGTTAAGCTCTTTGGGCTTACTATCACTCCCCACCCAAGCCCATACCGGGTCTCGTGGATCAACAACAACCCTATCCCGGTCAACACCCGTTACCTTGTGCCCCTCACCTTCTCATCCTACCATGGACAAGTATGGTGTGATGTCATCCCCATGGAAGTAGGTAGCATCCTACTAGGAAGACCTTGGTTCTATGATGTAGATGCCATCATCTTGGGTAGGACCAACACATGCACCTTTGAACATGAGGGAAGGACTATCCATTTTAAACCCTCCCCACCACGTCCCATGCCTAAGAGGGACACTCTTCCTCAAGGACACCACCCCACCACACCACAAGTCTCGGGGAACTCCACCCCTCCAACCCAATCCCTTACCCAAAATCCCAAACAAGGTGTGACCTCGGGGTTGACCAAGGGTCTTTACCTCATCACCAAGAAAGAGCTTGAGGAAGAGATAGCTCAAGGGACACCTCTATGCGCGGTAGTCATTTGTCTAGGAGAGACCACCCCCTCCAACCCCCATCTCATAGAAGTCTGGCATCTCCTAGAGGATTTTCATGATGTGTTCCCGGAGGAGCTCCCGGACCAACTCCCTCCCATGCGTGATGTGCAACACGCAATTGATCTAGTTCCGGGAGTCACCCTTCCCAACCTACCTCATTACCGCCTCAATCCCACGGAACATGCTGAACTTCAGAGGCAAATAGAGGAACTCATTAGGAATGGGTTCATCCGCATTAGCAAAAACCCATGTGCCGTACCGGCCCTTCTCACTCCTAATAAGGATGGATCATGGCGGATGTGTGAGGATAGTCGGGCCATTAATAAGATCGCTGTCAAGTATAGGTTCCCCATCCCTAAGCTTGATGACATGCTCAACATGCTAGCGGGAGCCACTATCTTCTCCAAGATTGACCTTAAGAGTGGCTACCACCAAGTTAGAATTAGGCCCGGAGATGAGTGGAAAATGGCCTTCAAGACCAAGGATGGCTTGTATGAATGGTTGGTCATACCTTTTGGGCTCTCAAATGCCCCAAGTACTTTCATGCGTCTCATGACGGAGGTCCTTAGGCCTTTCACTGGGGTCTTTCTAGTGGTCTACTTTGATGACATCCTCATATACAGTCAAACCCAAGAGGCCCACCTTGATCACCTTAGGCAAGTTTGCACCGTCCTACGACATGAGAGCCTATTTGCCAACCGAGGCAAGTGTCACTTCTTGACCACATCTATCACTTTCCTAAGATTTGTGGTATCCACCAAAAGTGTCTCCATGGATCTCGAGAAGGTCCAACCTATTCTAGATTGGCTGGAGCCCCACACCCTTCATGAGGTCCGAAGTTTCCATGGGTTGGCCACATTCTATAGGAGGTTTATTCGGGGATTTAGCTCCATCACCGCCCCTATCACCAACTACCTCAAAAAGGGGACTTTTGTATGGACCAAACCAGCCTTCAAAGCCTTCCAAGAACTTAAGGAGAAGATGACCCAAGCCCCAGTCCTATGCCTACCCGATTTCTCTAAAGTCTTTGAAGTCACATGTGATGCATCCGGGATAGGAATAGGAGGGATCCTCAGCCAAGAGGGTCACCCGGTGGCCTTCTTCAGTGAGAAGCTATGTGATGCTAGGACGCGATACTCTACCTATGACAAAGAATTCTATGTCGTGGTCCAGTCCCTCCGACATTGAAGACACTACTTGTTGCCCAAAGAATTTGTCATCTTTTCTGACCATGAGGTACTCAAATACCTTAACTCCCAACAAAAGTTGAATGCCCGACATGCCCGCTGGGTTGAGTACATCAAATCCTACACTTTTGTCATCAAACACAAGGCGGGAAGTGAGAATCGAGCAGCAGCTGCCCTTAGTAGGAGAGTCTCTTTGTTATCCACTATCCAAGTGGAAGCGACCGGATTTGAGAGGCTCAAGGATGAGTACCCAGGCTGCCCCGACTTTGGGCACATCTATACCACCTTGACCACCCATTCTAGCATAGAACATGATTTTTATCTTGAAAGATGGGTTCCTCTTCAAGGGGCCAAGGCTTTGCATACCACAGACCTAACTCCGTGATTTCTTGGTTTGAGAATTACATGCAGGAGGACTAGCTGGCCATTTTGGGGTTCACAAAACCATGTGGCCAAGTCTCAAGAGAGACATAGGCAAGATAATGGGTCAATGCCGCACATGTGCTTCGGCCAAATAGGTGAAGTAAAACACCGGCCTTTATACCCCTCTCCCCATCCCCGACTGTCCATGGCAAGACTTAAGCATGGATTTTGCGCTAGGCCTACCCAAGACTCAAAGAAAGCATGACTCAATCTATGTGGTCGTTGACAGATTTTCTAAGATGGCCCACTTCATCCCATGCTCCAAAACTTCTGATGCCTCCCATGTGGCCCGATTGTTCTTTGACAAGGTTGTTCGTCTCCATGGCCTACCCAAGACCATAGTCTCTGATAGGGATGTCAAGTTCACCAGCTATTTCTGGAAAACTCTTTGGCACTTGATGGGTACCCTCCTCAAATTCTCCACATCCTACCACCCTCAAACTGATGGCCAAACCGAAATTGTCAATCGGAGTCTAGGGAACCTCCTTAGGTGTCTTGTTGAGGATCGTCTAGGGAATTGGGACCTCATTCTACCTCAGGCTAAATTTCAATATAACAACTCTGTCAATAAGTCCATAGGAATGAGTCCGTTTGAGGCTATGCATGGGTACAAACCAAGGAAACCTTCAGATCTCATTCCCCTTCCCCAGCATGCTAGAGTGTCTATCTCAGGTGAATCATTTGCCCAGCATATTAGAGAATTGCATGAAGAAATCCGCAAGCACATCAGCAAAAAGAATGAGACTTATAAAAGGCTGGCCGACTCTCATCGGCGTCACCAAGAATTCCATGTGGGTGACTTTGTGATGGTGAGGACAGAGAAGCTCTCCCCGGGAGCCATCTCCAAATTGAGGCCACGTGGGGCTAGTCCCTTCCAAGTTCTGAGGTGCATTGGCGCTAATGCCTATGAGTTAGATCTCCCCGAGGAGTATGGAGTGAGTCCCACATTCAATGTAGCCTACCTAGTACAATATAAAGGGCCCACGGTGGTACCCAGTGAGGATATTGAGCCTATTCCTCCCATTGAGAGAGCACCCACCCGCGAGGAGAGACAACCAGTCAAGAGAGCCCAGCGAGAGCGCATTGAAAGAATATTGGATGAACATGTCACTACCACCAGGAGCAAGGTATACGAGCGCTATCTCGTCAGGTGGAAGGATCGGCCTCCTTCAGAGGATTCATGGGTGAGTCGGGAAGACCTCCAGCAGTTGGATCCTGACCTTCTCAAGTAGTATCACAGCAGGATGGACCCCTACTCGACGAAGTCGAGCTCTTCGCAGCCCAGGGGATTTGATGGAGGCATCACCCACGACTCCCTCTGGCTCGGGTCATCTTCACACCCCGGTGTCATTTGAGCTCGGGATTCACTCTATGTAGGCCCCTTTATCCATTTTTTGCTTTCTATTTGAGTCATTTGATGTATTTTCAATTTTATTTGAGTCATGTCCCTAGGTCTTTTGTTATTTCCCTAAGTTTAAGTGTCATTAGATTAGCTATTAGGCCCAATTCTGTGGGCTTGGCCCAGGGGCGCCCCCCTACCCTTGCTTATTTGTCATTGTTGCATGAGTCAGAGACTTTTTTGTAAAATGTGTGTTGTCTATATATAGGACCCCATTCTTCCCATTTCAAATTAATGAATGAATGAAAAATTGCCATTTGAGAGTTCAAATTCCATAGTTCTAGTGGAGTGAATCCAATAGTGGGTGAGAAGCCCTAGGGGAGAGAATCCCCACCCAACCTTCTCTCTCTCTCTCTCTCCCTCTCTCACCACAAAGGGGGCTGCGACCCCCCCTCTCTCTCCTCCACCTCACCTACCACCTCACCCCCATCCCTTTCCCTAGGTTCATTGAAGACCCCTCCACCAAATCCCCACCAAATCTTGCCCCTCCCTAGGAGATCTTTGGCCATTCCAACACAATCTCCCACTCCCCAACACAATCTCTTCCCTTCCCCACACAATCTCCCAGCCCCCAAGACCAGTTTGAATTTGAAATTCCATCCATTCCCCAGCCTTAGGTCGCCCCCCAGCCCTCTCCATTAGAACAGGTCGCCCCTTTCCTTCCCTCCACTCCATACTACCAGGATCACCCACCACCTTCACTTACCTACAACCTTGACTGAAGCTAGCAAGACCCTGCGTCCTCCCCCCTTCTCCAGCTCCTCCACACACCTTCCCCACCCTCCATACCTTTTCCCACATTCCCCTCTCACCACTCATCATATCCCCTTCACCATTCAACCACTTCTTCTTCTCATTTCGTGGTCATTCGGGAGCTACATCGACGGACCTGCTCTAGCTGAGGACCTGCAGGGAACCAGCAGATTGCAGTGGCGACCCCAACCTCATCCTGGTGTCCCTGAAGGTCCAAGAGGTACCTCTGGAAGCGTCCATCGGTCTTATTCGTAACGGCAGTGGTCTCGTCCCCTTCGGTGTTTTCTGCTGCCCAGGGGAGTCGTTCTCCCCAGACTGCGCGTCCACCTCCAGACTGCAGATCAGAGGCTGCTAGTAGAGACTCCCACGATCAATATCTTGAAGATCTGGAGGAGGGGATTGGCCGAGACCTTCCTCAACAAGTCTCTTTCCATCTCCAAGAAGCGGCTCCTCGATCGACCTCCGGAGCAGCCTTTTCTCATTTTTCTCCCTCAGGTGTGCTCGTCTGTCCACTCCTGAACTGGTCTGAAAATGGAGCACTTTTTGGGCTGCTCAGGTCTACCCTGACATCGTCTGACATCCCCGTGGGTCTCTGCTCGAAGAGGACCCGACAACGAAGCCGTTGACTCTAGCCAAGCCCGATTTAGAGCTCGGGAGCGCCCGGAGTGACTTCATCTTCCTGCTGTTGTGGTCCAGAACCCGACAGAGCCAGAACCCTACTTCCTTGTTCGTGCCTCTGCTCCGACCAGCATCGGCAACCTAATAAATTAGAAATTTTTGGACGACTTCCCGGGTCACCTACAAAGATTTTCTAGCTGGTCTCATCCCCAAAAAAATTCGGGAGCGGTCACAGCGTCAACATCTTCAACAGTCTGTCCTGATTCACTGAGAGCGAGCAGACCCGGCTTTGTCCACCCTTCGGCTCCCATTTGGTTTTTTTTCCCCCTCCCCGCCTGGCCGGCTTACAGCCCCTCCCTGTGGGAGGTAGTGTTTGATTGTAACCATTAATTTCCCATCCCCAAGGTTCCCCCCCTTGCATGGGGTGTAGTGTTGTAATGACTTAAGCAGGTCAAGCTTCTCCGGCGCGGTGTGTGGGGAACCCACGCTTCCCCGCTCGCCCATGTCTCCGAGCGGGACCGGTTTCTTCAAACCGGTCGAGTAAGTGCTCCACCCTTAGCTCCACTTAGTGCTTGTTCTTTACAATATTAGTTCATAAACTCCGCTGGCCGTGAGAGTGAGAGCCCGATCCTTAAGCTCCATTGCTTCAAGAGATCACCGTGGGGTGAAGAGTGTAGCCCGTACCCTTGGCACCACGTCGGCTCCCTTGAATTGGGCAGCCATATCCTTGGGGAACCAACCTTGGACTTGCTGGCTCTCCACCAGCAAGGGCCCAGCCATCACATCCTCCACTTGGCATCACCAAGTTACCCCGGGTTTGGGTGAGCGTCGGGTGAGTGACCGCCAATATCGGTCCATTCCGTTTGCAAATTGTGCTTGCTTGGCTAGGTCCGAGGGTGTGTCACATCATAGGTCCTCTTCTCCATAAAGTAAAAAAATATCCTTAGTCCTCCACAAGTACTTAAGGATGCACTTTACTCCCTTCCAGTGCTCCTCGCCTGGATCTGCATGATATCTACTGACAATGCTCAAAGCATTGGCAACATCAGGCCGTGTACATAGCATTACATACATGACTGACCCTATGGCTGAAGCATAGGGCACTTTACTCATGTGTGCCACCTCCTCAGATGTGTTAGGGCTCATCCCCTTGGATAGGTAAATTCCATGTCTCATGGGAATGAGACCTATCTTAAAAATTTTCATCCAAAAGCTTCTGAGGATAGTGTCTATGTACTTGGATTGGGATAATCCTAGAATCATAGTAGATCTATCTCGGTACATCCTTATGCCCAGCACATAGGATGCTTCTCCCAAATCCTTCATAGATAAGGTCTTGGACAACCAAGACTTAGTTTATGTCAACATCCCTACATCATTCCTAATGAGTAAGATGTCATCAACATGTAGGACCATAAAGGTTACAGAGCTCCCACTAACCTTCTTGTAAACACATGATTCATCTTCATTCCCAATGAAGTTGAAAGATTTGACAACCTCATCAAATATCAAGTTCCAGCTCCGAGATGCTTGCTTTAATCCATAAATTGACCTCTGAAGTTTACATACCTTATTAGGATGAAGCTTGGGGGTGAATCCTTCAGGTTGTACCATGTACACCTCTTCTGACAGATTTCTATGGTCATTCTGTGGTCACTTAGGTCATTCGACATCATTCTATGGTCATATGCATTATGTGGTATTCTTGGTTTTGATAATGGCTAAACACTATTAGTCATTGTTGTTCTTTACTCCTATATGACTGACATATGTGCTGTTGTGTTCATGACAGATATGCAAATGAAGGCTCAATGTTGCGCCCTCGCACGCGGATGGACCTGCGCGGTCAGGTCGCGGGGATCAAGGGGGCAGCGCCCCTTGCGGGGGTTTCCGGGGGCGGAGCCCCCGGAACAAAAATTTGATTGAAGACTCAATAATAAAATCTTCAAGACTGTCAAGGGCGATGCCACAAACATGCACGGGCTACTAATGGAGTTGAACGACGAGGCTAGAACTGAAATTGGACCGACCCGGGATAAGCCGGGTTCTGCCCAGCTGGCGGTCGACCGCCAGCACAGGGGCGGTCGACCGCCCCAGCCAGCAACTGCCAGCCTGCACGAGTTTCAGTAGCGGTCGACCGCCAGCCAGTGGCGGTCGACCGGAAATCCCAGGGGCCATTCGTCTACAGCATTTCACAGTAGCGGTCGACCGCCAGGAGCTGCAGGTCGACCGCCAGCCCCGAGCCTTCAATGTTGACTTTGTTTCCAACTTCGAAAAGGGCCATTCAACATGGATTTGTTTAATCCAAAAGTCACCTAAATACCCACAAATTGTAGATCTGGTCTAAGGCTTGTCTATAGACCATTCAAGGTCTATAAAATCAATACAAGAGGGTTGGAAACCCTTATGCTTCAAGGCCTCAAGAGAGATCAAGAGAGACCATTTTTGAGATACTGTAGCACCTCCATGAACAGTGTTTCGGGAAGAGTTCTTCATCCATCCAAGGTGTTTCAAGGTGAGATCTGAAGCAAGCAACCTCCACCAAAGCTAGAAGCACTCAAGGATAAGAAGGGTGATCAAAGGAAGCCACAAGGAGGGTGTTTCAAGAATGAAATCAATCTACTCCGGGAAGAAGTTCTTCATCAAATCTTCAAGTGATTGAAGCTACTTCAAGAGGAAATCAACTCCAAGCCAAGTGAAGAAAAAGCTGCAATCATCTTCCTCTTCCTCATCTCAAGGTGATCCATAGAAGCTGCAAGGGTGTGTTCAAGGGAAAGGAGTTTGAAGTACTGTAGCTGTGAACAGTACTCCGGGAAGAAGTTCTTCATCATATCTCCAAGTGATTCAAGCTACTTCAAGAGGAGATCAACTCCAAGCCAAGTGAATCATCAGATTCAAGCTCCAGCAAACTCAGACAAGATCTTGTCTCTTTGAACATATTTCACATCTTGTTTGAGTGTTTTCATATCTTGTTCTTTTCCATTTCATTCAAACATTTGGAACTGAAGATTGTCCCTACCAGTGGTTAATAGGAAGGCAATCGGAAGCTGTCAGATCTGCGGTGTTGACGTCCCTACCGGCGGTTAGTAGGAAGGTAATCGGTGGTCTTTCCGATTTGCGGTTCAGTCTGTGGCACTAGTGGAGCCTCACTGGATTTGGTGAGGGGTGGACGTAGGACTGGAGATTCAGTCCGAACCACCTTAAAATCTCGTGTGTTGTTGTTTGCTTGTGCGATTACTTTGTGTTAGATGCATGCTTAGGTTCAATATCTATATTGCATAATCATCTTGTTAAGCAAATCACTGTGTTCTTTGTTTAGCTAGTTATATTCCGCTGCTATTATCATTACCTAGCTATATAGAGGGTTGCATTGCGAAAAGAGGGGCAGATCTATTCACCCCTCCCCTCTAGATCCGCTGTCCACTACACAACAATGTACACCTCTTCTGACAGATTTCTATTAAGAAAAGTTATCTTTACATCCATTTTCCAAATCTCATAGTTCAGGTATGCAGCAATGACAAGGTGGATTCTGATTGACTTAACTGTGGCCACTGACGAAAATGTCTCGTCATAGTCAATGCATTGTCTTTGACGATACTCTTTTGCCACTAATCTAGCCTTGTATGTGTCAATGCATCTATCTGCACCGATCTTTTTCTTGAATATCCACTTGCAGTCGATAAGGACTTTCCCTTCGGGTACATCAACCAAGTTCCAAACTTTGTTGGTGTATATGGACTGGATCTCTGAATCTATTGCCTCTTTCCATTTCTCGGAGTCTGCACTATGGATCGTCTCCTGGTAGGATTAAGGATCTTCATCCTCATTGATACATATCTTAGAGGACCTCTCTAAGACATGTCCAACATATCTCTCAAGTTCTCGTGCCACTCTACCAGATCTCCATAGTGTTTGTGTTTCCTTCTGAATATGATTAACCAATATTATCTCATCCAATGAGACTGTGTCTTTAGGTTGTGGTTCTTGGACCTCATCCAATTCTATCTAGCTCCCACTATTTTTCTGGAGTAGATATTCCTTTTCTAGAAATATAGCTCTCTTAGCCACTAACACCCTTTGCTCAAAGGGGTGATAGAAATAATATCCAAAGGTCTCCTTTGGATATACCACAAATCTACATTTATCGGTTCTAGATTTAAGCTTATCACAATCGTTCCTCTTCACATGAGCATGACACCCCCAAATTTTAATGTGATTGAAATTTGGTTTCCTGCCCTTCCATATTTCATATGGTATAGAAGGAACATATTTACTTGAGATCCTAATCAGTAAATAGGCCACAGTCTCTAAGGCATAGCCCCAGAGAGAAAAGGGTAGCACCAACATGGACATCATGGATCAGACTATGTCTAACAATGTCATGTTTCTCCTCTCGGATACACCATTGTGTTGTGGTGTATACGGTGGAGTCCATTGAAAAACAATCCCATTGTCATTAAGGTAAGAAGTGAATTCATAGCTAAGGTATTCTCCTCCCTGATCTGATCAGAGATCTTTAATACTCTTACCAACCTATTTCTCCACTTCATTCTTGTACTCCTTAAACTTCTCAAAGGCTTGTGATTTATGCCTCATTAAATACACATAGCCATATCTCGAGAAGTCATCAATAAAAGAAATGAAGTAGAGGCGACCCCCTTTCGCTTCTATGGATATGGGTCCACACGCATCCCAGAGTATGAGCTCGAGAAGGTCAGCAACCCACTCACCATGTCGACTAAAGGGAGCCTTGGTCATCTTCCCCATGAGATAAGACTCACAGATATCAAATGGCTTGTATTCGAATGAGTTCAAATATCCATTTGAGTGTAGGTGAGAGACTCTCTTTTCACCTACATGACCAAGCCTGCAATGCCAGAGGTATGCAGGTTTCACTTCATTAGTATTGGAAACTTGCATAACATTAGAGCATGTATCTAATACATAAAGACCATTGACTAACTAAATGATTATTCATTATAGAGCACCCAATGCTAGTAAAAGTCAATGTATATCCAATGTTGTTCAAACTAGAGATTGAAATAATGTTGTCACGCCCCGTACTCTATACCGTCGAGATATTGTCCGCTTTAGCCTATCGGCCTCACGATTTTGTCCCTTTCTAACAATGATCGGCTCCAGAATGGGGGACTTCCCGGGAGGTCACCCATCCATGTACTACTCCCTATTAAGCACGCTTAACTTCGGAGTTCTTTTCAAGAACTGAGTCGATACTTCAAAAGGCGTCTCGGTTATATAGAGTACAACTTATCTATATTTGAGGGTGTTACAATATACCCCTCTTATATAGGCGACATCCTCGTCGCTGGACACATATAGCACGCAATCAAACCCCTAGGTAGGTAGGACTCTAGAGGTGGCCCCTACAGGTTCTAGAGGTGGCTCCCACTATGTAACACTTTGTCCCATTGCGGGTTCAAGAGGTGGTCCCATAGCGTAGCACTTTACCCTGCATGGCACTTAGTTCCCACACTTTCGGGTGGGGTATGGCTCTGATACCATTCTGTCATGCCCCGTACTCTATACCGTCGAGGTATTGTCCGCTTTGGCCTACCGGTCTCACGGTTTTGTCCCTTTCTAACAGTGATTGGCTCCAAAATAGGGGACTTTCCGAGAGGTCACCCATCCTAGTACTACTCCCCATTAAGCACGCTTAACTTCAGAGTTCTTTTCAAGAACTGAGTCGATACTTCAAAAGGTGTCTCCGTGATATAGAGTACAACTTAGCTATATTTGAGGGTGTTACAAATGTTCTTATTGATATCAGGAACAAAATAGCAGTCATTCAATTCCATAATAACTCCTGAAGGTAAACTAAGGCGTGCAGTCCCAACGGCTTTAGCGGTAACTAAAGCTCCATTGCCCATCCTCAGCTCAATCTCCTTTTTACCTAGCCACCTCCTATTTGCCAGCACCTGCAGAGAGTTACAGATATGAGATGCACATCCAGTATCGAATACCCATGATGTGGATTTCACATATGACAAATTAAGGTCTATGACAAAAATATCATCATTCAGAATTGCCTTGCAAATCCTTTTCTCATGCTCAATCTGTCCACACCGAAAACACTTGTCCTCTTTTTCATTCTTCTAGCCCTTTCCTTTGTCACCTTTGGCGATTTCCTTACCCTTGGCCTTCTTCTTTCCCTTCCCTTTGGTGGATGTCTGGGCGGCCTTCCTTTTCTTGTTGGCCCGACCAACAACCATTACAGATGATGATTTATCTTTCTGCATAGTCTCTTCAGCACTTTTCAACATGTTGAGCAACTCAGGGAGATTTACTTCAATTCTATTCATGTTGAAGTTTATGATGAAAGAAGAAAAGGAGTCGGGGAATAACTAGAGAATAAGATCAATGCACAGTTCAAGATCCAACTTGAACCTTAGTGCATTGAGTCTCTCAATCCACTCCATCATTTTCAGTACATGAGCCTGTATTGAAGCACCCTCCGACATCCAGGACCTGAAAAGCTTATTGGAGATATCATACCTCTCTATCCTACCCTGCTCCCCGAAGAGCTGGCGTAGGTTAAGAAGTATGGTTCTACAATCAGTATTTTCAAACTACCGCTGCAGCTCAAGAGCCATAGAGGTCAGCATATAGCATTGGGCAAGGGAAGAATCTTCTGACCATTTGGCATAAGTAATCAGATCGCCCTCATCGGCATCAGCATCTAGCTCAGAATGAACTATGTCCAACACATAGGCTATTTTTTCAGCGGTAAGGACTATGCGTAAATTACGCAACCAATCCGAGAAGTTTGGCCTAGTCAACCTGTTGGCTTCCAAGATGCCACGGAGGGGGTTGGACGACGACATGGTGATCTGGATAAGAAATAAAGGATGACTTAGCATATGTTCAAATCCTAACTTAGATGTGATTTTCTATCTTAGTTAGTCCCACTATTTTTCGATCGAACTATATAACCCTCATTATATAGAACAGGAGATCAACGGGATCATCCCAGTGGGTCGGAATCCGAACGAGACTGAGGTACGACCTTGTGGAAAGCACAACAAGTCATATGCTATCTCAAGGGCAGTCAACAAGCACTTGCATCCAACACAATATCTGACTTTTGGCCCTCGGGAAGTCATCCTCGTGCGGAAAGCACAACAAAGGATAATCTCGGTTAGATCTTACCACCATTACTACACAGTAATGAGTTCATGACCCGACCCTTGTGGAAAGCACAAGAAGGTCAAGTTCAATTTCTCATCCCGTTGAGGCCAAGCCTTGGAGTTAAATCCTATCCTCAGCCCATGGACCTTGTTGAAAGCACAACAAATCTATGAGATGAAGATATTCATTCACCCCATAATGGTGGAGGGCCACGACGACTCTTAGAGCTGCGCTTACCAGATCTAAAGTTAAATTGCGAGGGAATTTGATTTTATCTTGGTCTCATCCTAGGTGGTAATATAAATATATCCAATATATTTACTATACCTTGTAGTTTGCACAAAGTAAATGCATCCACTGCAAAAATTAAAATGCGAGTGATCATGGACCCTAAGCCTAATGCTACTAAGACATCCGACTCGCTTCCGAAGCAACTTGATCGTCCTCGTTATTTGTTCTCCACGCCTTCAAACTCTAGTATCGCATAAATTATAAATTTTACACGGCTCGCAGGCTGAAAAAAATTAAATTACATGCAAAACAAAATTCCAGAAGCCCTTAAGATGAGTATAACTAGTGAAGAGAGATAGAAGTACATAGGAAATACACCAAAGAGAGAAGGGAGGCTCGCAGGCCCAAACAGCAACATCAGCTATGTCCATGATCACTAGCCAATCGACACATTCAGATCAATCAAGCAAAGGGTTATTTTTTAAAATAATCCTTACATTTGGATTAAAAATTTGGGACGTGCAAACAAAAAGATTGGCATTATTTAATTTAAAATCCAAGTCAGATTAACTAAAATTAAAAAACATAAGTAAGCCAATACAAAGCAACATGAAGCAAAGCATACATAGAATCATCACTTATATAAGGGGCATGTATATTTGAATCAAATTCAAATAATTTAGATAGTTAAGATAAGACCTGTAGATAATCTATGGGCTTCCTAGGTCTACGACCAGTGACAATCTCAAAGGGGCTCATACCTGTAGACCTATTGACCGAATCGTTATAGGCGAACTCGGCCAAGGGTAAGACCAAATCCCAATCCCTGACTCGATCTCAGATAAGACACCTAAGAAGATCCCCCAAACTCCTATTGACAACCTCAATATGACCATCCGTTTGGGGGTGATATGCAGTGGAGAATTTCAATTGGGTGCCTATCATGTACCATAGGGTTTTCCAAAAATAGCTAGTGAATAGTACATCCCTATCTGACACTATGGTACAGGGAAGGCCAAACCTGGAGACACAATGAGAGAAGAACAGGAGGGCAACTCTAATGGCATCCAAAGTCTTGGAGCATGGAATGAACAAAGCCAACTTAGAGAACCGATCGACAACCACAAAGATCGAGTCATTCTTTCGGAGGGTGCGGGACAGTCCTAACACAAAGTCCATGCTAATGTCGTGCCATGGACTATCCGGGACGGGAAGGGGTGTATAGAGGCCGGTATTTTACTTCCTCTGTTTTGCCATAGCACAAATGCGGCACTGGGCTACAATACGAGCAACATCCCTCTTTAGACTAGGCCAATAGAATCGATGCTCAACCGCCTCTATGGTCTTGTTCCGGCCAAAGTGAGCAGCAAGACCTCCCGCGTGCATTTCCCACGTAAGAAAGTCATGAACAGAAGTCCGTGGGATGCACAACATGTCACCCCGGAATAGGTGACCTTCCTGTAGCACAAACTCGCTATAATCACGTGAGGGACCAGCCTGAAGGGTTGCATAGATCAGACCGAAATCTGGACAATCAGCATACGCATCCTTCAACCTCTCTAACCCTACCACCTCAACACTCATGGTGGTCAACATCATCATCCGCCGACTCAGTGCATCGGCGACCTTGTTCTCCGCCCCTGCCTTGTGCTTGAGAACAAAGGTGTACTCCTGGAGATACTCCACCCAACGACTATGGCGAGCATTCAACTTCTTTTGGGTATGGAGGATTCGTAAGGCCTCATGGTCAGAGAAGATAACAAACTCCTGGTGTAACAAATAGTGCCTCCAATACCTCAATGCCTGGACAACTGCGTAGAATTCTTTGTCGTATGTGGAATATCACAGTTTGGCATCATTAAGCTTCTCGCTAAAGAATGCAATGGGGTGGGACTCCTGACTCAAAATGCCACCAATACCTACTCCAGAAGCATCACACGTGACATCAAACACCTTAGAAAAATTAGGTAAAGCAAGAACAGGTGCCTGGGTCATGTGCTCCTTAATGTCCTGAAAGGTTGTGGCTGCAGCCTTAGTCCATATGAATGCCCCCTTCTTTATGCAATCAGTGATCGGGGCAGTGATAGAACTGAAGTCACGAATGAAGCGACGGTAGAACGTCACTAAGCCATGGAAACTTGGGACATCGTGGAGTGTGCGGGGCTCGGGCCACTCCCTGATGGCCCTAATCCTCTCCGGATCAGTGGAGACTCGATCTCTCGACACAATAAACCCGAGAAAAGTGATCTGATCAGACATGAAGCACATTTCTTCGGGTTGGCAAATAAACTCTCTCGTCTGAACACAATGTAGACCTGTCTAAGATAGTCTAAGTGGTCTTCCATAGTGCGGCTGTAGATAAGAATGTCATCGAAGTAGACGACCAAGAAGACCCCTATCATAGGGCGTAAAACCTGGGTCATCAATCGCATGAAGGTGCTAGGGGCATTGGAAAGCCCAAAGGGCATAACCAACCACTCATAAAGACCATCATTGGTCTTGAATGCCATCTTCCATTCATCTCCAGGCCTAATCTACACCTGGTGATAGCCACTACGAAGATCTATCTTTGAAAAGATAGTGGCTCCCGACATCATGTCTAGCAAGTCATTCAATCGGGCAATGGGAAAATGATATTTCACCGTGATCTTATTGATTGCATGGCTATCAATGCACATCCTCCATGTGCCATCCTTCTTCGAGGCCAATAATGCGGGAACAACGCAAGGGCTCTTGCTGTCCCGAAGAGATCCCCGACTCATCAACTCTTCGACTTGCCGCTGAAGCTCAGCATGGTCCGTGGGACTCATCCTATAATGGGGAAGGTTGGGCAAAGATGAGCCCAGGACGAGGTTGATCTCATGCTGGATGTCCCTCATAGGTGGAAGACCTCCAGGGAGGTCTTTTGGGAAGACATCGGAAAACTCCCGCAATATTACAGTTATCTCTGAGGGATGTTCATCCTCGGACCTAGGGGCGACTTCCTCTATGCCCCGGACAACAACAGCTAGGATGGGGTTACCCCCGACCACCTCTTGCTCCATCTCTCTCAGGCTGATCATCATCAACCTCCTGGGTGGAGGGTCCACTATGCATGGAGCAGTTGAAGAGGTGGTAGCCCGTTCCGAGGACAAAGTGGGTGGACCGGCCTTCCCCTGACCAGGAGAGGTCGCGGTGTTGGGGCCAGCTGGTCCTCGGATAGATGGGTCCTTCGGCTGGACTGGGTGGAGGGTAATCCTTTGGCCACCATGGTCGAAGTGTTCGACCTGCCATGAAGGGTGGCATCTCGGTCAAAGAGCCAAGGCCTACCAAGGATGATACTATCCACCTCCATAGGTAGTACATCGCACCAAATCGCATCATGGTATGCCTAGAACTGCAGTGGCACCAGACACCCCAGTCTGACCGGGATGGAAGTGGAATCCACCTAAGAAACTCTATAGGGTGCAGGGTGATCCACGGGTGTCAAACCAAGGCGTTTGACGGTGCCTATGGAGATGGCGTTGATACAGCTCCTGCTGTCTATAATCACCTTGCATGCCTTCCCTTCCAGCCTACAAAATGTGTGGAAGATGGTGGTACGATGCCAGTCGTCACTCACCTGAGGCTGGGCCAGGATGCACCTGACTACACCCAACTGCATGTCTTCCTGATATGAGGTACCAGGGACGTCGACTTGCTCGCCCTCCAATAGCTCATCAAAGAATTCCTCAGCCAATTCCTGGTCCTACTGATAACTGACTGGCACCAACTCGAGGGTGGGGTCACGGGCCGGCGTGTCGGCAATAACAAGTGTTTCCCGAGTGGGACACTTGCTGGCAAAGTGACCAACTCCACCACAACTATAGCAACGATCTTGTGTCCCGGTGCCCTGAGATGTGCCACCAATCAATGGCCCCTTACCCTTGTCCTCTTGACGGACTGGGGGTGCGAGAAGAAAAGATCGAGCTGGTACGGCGGGCTAATAAGGTCGAGGGGCGGGAACGGGTGCCTTCGGGTGAGGGGGAGGATCCCTTGGAGGGAAAGTGCGGAGCCTAGGAGCAGTGGGGTCCTGCCGAGGGGGTTCCGGGGGATGGGCCACTGGAAACCGGCTATAGGAGGTAGGCGTGGTATGAGGGTCGGTCCCACGCTGATAAGTGAACCCTGGGCGCTGGACGGGAGCGAACTTTGCCTCGAACTGCTCCAACTCTAGGGCAACCTGGTATGCATCTTCCAAGGTGGTAGCATTGTGGCGAAATAATTCATATTGGTAGTGGGACCGCAAACCACGACGGAAGCGCGATACAGGCATGGTGCTCTCCTCCGTAACGCCACATCGCAAAAAGTACTCGTCAAACTCCGCGATGTAGTCTGACATGGATCGGTCCCCTTGGGTGAGACTCTGCCACCTATCAATAAGTCGCTGACGGTACGTGGCAGGAAGGTACTTACGCCTAAGCTTGTCCTTCATCTCATCCCAAGAACCTACCTGAGGCTCATGCCGCTAAAAGAGCAAGCTCTCTACATTGCTCCAGTAAGTCTGTGCTTCCCCCAACAACTTCATCTTGGTATACCTAACCCTCTGGTGGTCCGTCATCTCGAACCACTCAAAATAACGGTCCATGCTAGCCTGCCAATCGAGATAGATCTTTTGGTCCAATGGCTTGGACCCATCAAACATGAGAGGGTCCGCACGGACGGTCTTGAGGATCCGTTCGTCCTCATCATCCATTTGTGTTCGGTGACCACGTCGGCGTCGGCCATTTCCCTCGTATTTGTTGTCGGACTCGTAGTCCTCAAAGTGGAGGGCACGTGGCCGTCGCTCCTCAACCCTAGGTGGTGCGGGCTGGGCAGCAGGCACGGGCTGGACAGCGGGCACGGGTTGGGCAGCATGCGCCTGATGGGCCGGGAGAATGCAGGGTAGGTCCCGGCGAGGGGTTTTCTCCACACTTTCTAACCGTCCAACCAGACCTTGGACAGATCGGTCGGAAGCCTCAGCACGGTCCTCCATGGCCTTAAATCGGCTCTCCATACGCTTGGTATGCTCCCTAAGAGTTTGTTCGGACCTATCCATGCGCTCCATGAGTTGAACAATCATGTCCTCCAGGGAACGGCCTCTCGGGTTGGCACCTCGGTGTTCACCCATAGTGTCAGGGCGATGGTACTGGGCACCTCCACAGGTGGGCATGCAATGAGGCTTAAAGAGAGCTAAGGGTGACTCACTAGACCTATATGGATGGATCGATGCAAGTTGAGGACCCTAGACTTAACCCAATCTCCAGTACGTGGCGGAGGCAGTAATCCAAAGATCCGACTCGACGCGAGGGGCTACCTTCTGGATAGGCGTAACCTAACCTTCCAGTAATGTCTTTTGATATACTGGAGTATTGGGGTGCGATGCAATTTAGAAAACTTTTTTCTTTTAGAAATAATGACTACCCTAGACTCAAATCGGCTCTGATACCAATTTGATGCGGGATGACTACGAGACTCGACGCGGACGGGTTGTGACCTTGGACCCTATAGGACGACGCGACTGGTTGGACGACACGACCATCAACAACGATACAATGCGGCACCTAAAGAGCTCCAGAAGAGGCGATATGCCCCAAACAAGAAGTGCTACGGTCGTCCCTATCAAGGGAAGCGCGACGATCTGCACGGTTGAGTTACCGACTTTGAGTTTCGGGTGGTCGGCTTACTCTCGCACTCGGAATGAGTCGCGGGATGGGTCTCGCTCTCTATCTCGCAGTGGTGATTTAAATGATATGAGCTAGGATCCTAACATGCTCTCTAGCAGCGGCATAAGAACATATACTAGGAAAGCAAAATACATCTACGAGGAGGTGGCGGGTGTACCTCCACGCTCGGGGCGTGGGGAAGACGTCCCGGCCAAGACTATGACTCCCAGTACAACGGTAATATTTAATTATAGTAAAAAATAATGGCCCACTCCACGCAGGGAGGTAACAAGCTACACGACAACTCCGGAAGCACTGAACTTGGGTTGGCGGGCAGCACGTTGGCGGGTCTCGGGCGGCAGCAGACGGCGGCTTCGGTTCGGCGGCTTGCTGGTCGACAAGACAGCAACCACAGACCTCCAAAGGAGCGGCATCCTCCAGAAGGCTTCTGGAGGCAGCGGTCTATCGGGACAATAGCAGCAGGTCCCTGGACGACCTCCTGGAGCGGCGGTGGCTGAATCAGCTCCGGCGTATTTTTGCTGGCTTTTTCCGTTGAACCCCTTTCAACAGGCCAACCTCGGGACAGACCTGGGCAGCATTGCGCATCCTGGTGAGATCAGCCGCCACAACCAGCCCCGATGTCGGATCGATGCGAGACCAACGTCGTTGCGAAGAGGACTCAAAGATCTTCGACTTATGGGAGTTTTAGATCCGTCCAACGGTGGATCTTGAAATGAAAGTTTCTGCAAACGGACTGAAGTCTCTACCCTGGGATATAGGACACATAGGGCAGAACGGGATCTGCCTATTTATGGGGTTTGAAAGAAACTCAAACGAAAGTTTTAGGGTGAAGATTTTTGTGGAGGTAGAGAGGAGAGAGACGGTCACGCACATAGGTCTTTTGTAGGATTCTGACCATGATTAGGGGGTGGGAAAATTTGTCTACCACCAGCTATCCCGCTGGTCTGCACACAGGCTGATTGAGAGGGGGGTGAACATCGGGCTGGGAGGTGGCTTAAACGGGATCTGATAGGGGCAAAAATGGAACTGGGATTGGGGGTTGATGGGAGAAACCTACCCTCAAAATCGCATCACGATCCAACGGTCGGATCTCTTGTACCACCCCTAACACAGAGCTGCTATCCAGGAATTCCGAATTGCAGGGCAGCAAAGAGAGTTGAAGCTATGGTGGCTTGATGGCGGCACGGACGGCGGCGGCGGTGGCGGTGAATGTTGGAAGCAGCAAGAGGAAGAGTAGAAGAGGGAGAAAGAGTATTTAGGAGCAGATCTAGAGGAGTTTGGAGGAGGAAGAAGGAAGAACACCAAGAACAAGGAGAGGGGGAGAGAGGGCCACCGAAATGCACTATGCTTTTCTTCCACAAAAATCTTTCATTAAAGTTCCACAAATGATACGAGAGAGTGTATATATTCAAACCCTAGATCTAGACCCAAGGACATCAACTAACACCAAAGGATATCCCATAACTCCAAAGAACACCCACTAACATTGGTCAATGGTAGGTGGGAGACAAGCATGGGGGACAAGGAGGGGGTATTCTTTACCTTTGTCTCCTTGGTCCAATGGTCCAAGTCTTCTAGAACCCCATCTTGAGCCTTGGACCAACCTTTTGGGCCCACATGTGTAGAAGCCCACAAGGGAGAGAGAGGCCCAATTGGGCTCCTAAAAGTTTGGAGGCCCAATTTGAAAATTGAGCTCCTTACATGAAGTGTAACTCATTTTACAACCTTGACCCATTACACTCACAAATACTCAAATAAATACACACCAATAGACTCATAATAAACATAAAGAAAGTATCAACACTCAGGTAGGGACTCCATACTGTCGCCCAGCCACAACAATGTCGATGTCGACCGAGTCATGCTGCGGGTCCGGTACCAACGGCTCGCTGAGTCGGGCCGTACTTGTGCTCTGGTGTCCTCGCCACTGGTTCAATCGAGGGTATGGTAACTGTCAAAACCCATGATCGTGCCATTCGATCACAACCTCCTAAAAGTGTATGACGTCCATTCTAAACGAACTCACACGACCCTAGCTAGGGATTTAGTGGAGCGTCAGTGTCTTGACCCATTAACTGTATGATATATACCCGATAGTGAGCGATCCTTTCTTGACCTTTGATGACCTTCACACGTATCCTGATATGGTTAATGACTTGAAAATTCATGACTTATTGTTAAAGTCACTTAGCCAAGTATTAAACCATTCCAGTCCTTGTGTAAGATTCGATCAATATCTCAGGTCAAAGGACTAATGATGCTATTGAGACAATTGGATCTTCAGTTGACATTAGGTATAATCAATCATCGGAAGACCCAATGGCGGATCCGTCCAGTATACATCCTCCCAAGACGTACACCTACACATATGTATTGGTCCCCGCACCAGTGACAATGAGACTGCTCACCCACACATCATGTGTACTGGTTTAATAGGTAATCAAAGTCCCCGAGTGATTACCCGCCAACCAGGAACAGTTTTAAGGTATGTGTCCATGTAAAGTCAGTCTCATGATCATTATCCCATCTCGAGTTGACTTTATAATCACATATCCTAGGAAGATCATAGAGTAATATACAATTACAACGCTCAAATACCACTTTATTAATGATGAACAAGATTGTACAACTATCGGGCCTACCCGACCCGAGATTGGCTTGTAGGACACCCAATACTAATAGTGACTGCTTGGGATTCGGGGATAGTGACCTCTGTCCGGGAAGCCATGATTCTCCAGCAATTAGCAAATTGAATGAAGTCCTCATTAGACTTCATTTTCTCCATGACTAGGTTGAACAAGGTAAGAGCTATGCTGGACGTGTGGCCAAAATGAGCGAGGAACCGCTCGGAGACTATATCGAGATTTAGGAGATCAACAGGAGGGAGATATGAAAACCAGCACATGGCCTCACCCTCGAGGGATTTTTGGAATAGGTGGACGAGCAGAACCCGATCGTATAGCCATTGGTGGGAATCCATGAGGAATCCCGAGAGATGATGATGAGGGTCGGTAGTACCATCGTACTTTCGATACTTTGGAGCTTTGAAATCGGGTGGGAAGTATGCATTGGGGAGCTTGTGTTGGGCTCATGTATAATATTATTTTGTTTCGACGATGTCTAACTATGATTCATTAATATAGGTTGTCATGCTGTTGACAGCGACAAACACTCATGCATTTCAGGATAAACCCACATCGGCAACAAAGTGTGTCTGCAAGGATAGAAAGAAATCAAGTAAGTCATAAAGATGAGGCATTAGGCTGCATAAGAAAGATGGCGAAAGAAAATGAACTAAGGTCCGAACACAATATGTAGATCAAGGTCCATTCATCAACGTCTGAGCATACTCCAATCAAAGGCTGAATTAGAAAGAAAATATCTCGACACCTTCGGATGACAACTCTGCACATAAAGCTTGTGTCGACACATCGGACAATTGTCTCGACACCTCAAGAATAAATTAGCTGAAGCAGAAGTCGTCCTCAAGACCATTCAAGGGATGTCTCGACACACTAACAGAAACGTGTCGACACATCTAGGTTCAACCAGAACGTGTATGAAATCGGCAGAAGCTGTTCTCAAAACCTTTCAAGGGATGTCTCGACACACTAACAGAAAAGTGTCGACACACTCGTGTGATATTTCTTGCATATGGCTCACATGTCTCGACACTGCTAGATGCTGTCTCAACACAGTCTTGATGACATCTTGGAATCAAGCACACATGTCCCGACACTATCTTGAGAAGTCTCGACACATCGGTCATGGGCCTTCATGATATTCAAAGGATGTCTTGACACTTACCTCGAAGGAGGTCGACACCCTTGATCTTCCAAAAGATCCTCAAGCAAATAATCTGTCAAATCAGTGGGCCATCCAGAGAGAGAAAAAGGAACTGTAAATCATTAAAATTAAGGTTTTGGGGTCTGGACCACGTCCCAAGGTCTGACCCTTGCTCTACCATCTTATCACTCATTTGTCTAACTTTTGGAGATGAATTCTGTCTGAAATCCAGCTGGAAGAGCCTCGTCAGTTTGCCGCGTTGTCTGTCTTATCAGTCTGCCTGTCCAGACTGTCTATTGCTGGGAATAGGACACTTCGCAGTCTGCCATTGTCTTGCTGTCGACCAATGGGCTGTCCAACTAGCCATTGTATGCAGAAGAGTACACATGTGCTGAATGAGGAGACCAACTATCTGAGGGAGATTAAATATGAATATCTGATGTTGTCTAAAGAAAGATATGATCTGCTCCTTAACACTATCTGCCATCGTACCTATCCTTGTACTGGCAGCTGGGCTCAGCCAATGGAAGACAGCAGGCCTACAGGAGCATTTAATGACAAGATCTCCAAACATCTAAATGAGAAGACTCAGTCCCTTCTTCGAAGTGCTGCCACCGTCGATCATGGAACTTGCCTGGAAGGCTCCAAGCTCTCACTTCACCCTGGCGCACGCTTCAAGGGAAATTATGGAGGATAAATACAGCCGATGAAATGGTCCATCAGAGACTCCTTGGCGCAATTTAGATGTGGCATTACAACTTCTTTTTTTTCTATTTATACCAAGCTTCCTCATCTGAAGAAGGGGCTGTTGATGTCTACACAGTGCCACGCTCTAGACCATTCACCAAACAAAGCGTGAGAGCATCCCGAACACTTGGTTGACATAGTCCAGTGCTGTGAGAGTAGAAGAAGAAGAGAGAGCATCCTTGAGAGAGAAGACAAGCCCTGCAGTCTACCTGTGCTCGAAGAAAAGGATCCTTGGATCCTATATTGTAACCGCAATCATCGGCTCCATTGTCTTGATTCAATCATTTAAATGGTGTCTACATTATCTCCATTTCTTCTCCACTGCACTTGCAGTATTCAGCTTCGATTTGTTACGGTTCGTCTATCATCAATACATCTAACTTTTTTGATCCCCTGTTTAAGGACCGGGTTCCCTCTATGGTTTCAGAGGTAGAGAGGATCAGATCCTCTAGGTGTTTCCAGCTGTTAGTCAGCTGAAAGCAAGCTGTGTTGCTCAGCTATGAAAGAAAGCTGTGTTGCTCAGCTGTGAAAGCAAGCTGTGTTGCTCAGCTGTGTAAGCAAGCTGTGCAGCTCAGTGGTTCAAGTTGTGTGTCAGTCGGAAAGCCACACCGAGTTTGGTGTGGGGTGGACGTAGGTTGTGAGCTAACAACCGAACCACCTTAAAATCCTTGTGTTGTGGGTTGTATTCATTGTGAGCTTGTTCTATAACTTCTATCCCCATTTCACAGGTTCGTGTGCTACTTCGCTATTTAATTTTTGTACACACTCAAGCGTTCTGCTTGCAAAAATTGTCTCATCTTGATCCCCTCACCATCGTTGCTAACGTGTGTATCCTCAAGTGTCTGCAGCACTCTTGCTTATAGGCACTTTAGAGCATTTTTCAAGCAAAGGGTATATCATAATTTGTGTGAGCAACTTTCTTTCCTGTGTCTTTAACCGCATCAGCTCCTTGGGTTGCCTATTGCATCCTTGCACACAGGTACCAAGGTGAATGCTTTGCCAAGGGAATTCACCTCGTTTGACACTCATGCACTTTAGTGATCACCACAGCTTTCACACACTATGCAAGTCATTTAACACTTAGCTACTCTGATCTAAGATCTCTGTGGTTCATTGTATTCATCTCTTTTGGATCTTCTTGCTCTTGAAGAAGTGTCAACCTGCGTATTGTGCCTTGCCAAGAGGTGTTGACCTCATTGCCCTGAAGTGTTGACCCCAGCTCACTATATAGTTGGACCATACTGAAGAAGTGTCGACCTTACAGGCAGGTGTGTCGACCTGTGCTGTGATCCTCGGTAAAAGTGTCGAGACATGAGTTGGATGTGTCGACACATTTTGATATGCCAGAGCTCAATTGTTGGAATTTCAACATAATCACTGCCCTGTGTGTCGACCTGTCTGAACTGGGCATCGAGCTTTAACTCTATTACTTGCTCCTCTCCTATCTATTCCACTACGCTGTGTGCCTAAGTGTTTTATTGGTTTATAAGATAATTTACCTATTTAGAGGTCATGATTTAAAATATGCCACAGTTATCAATAAGATCTATTCAACCCCCCCTTATAGATCCGACTGCACTCCGTGGGACCCAACAGCTTGCTGTACTGAGCCAGGGAATGAGAGTGAGTGACCGGCATGCTTTCGGCAAGTAGTTTCCGAACATAACTTTGAATCTCCTGCTTGGAGATTAAATCTATCCCTCTCAGGGAAATGGCCATGGCTGGCAGGATCAGGGGTTGAGCAACCCCTTGGGAGGCAATGGGGTAGCTAAATTGAGGTGGAATTTCTTGAGCCGGCCTACTAGAGGACCCTTGGAATGGGGTTTGAACCCATTGTGGCATAAAGTGGGAGGAAAACTGAGGAGCCGTTGGAACTTTCCCACGGGAGGCCATAGTGACTAGATCTTTGGGTGTGTAGCGAGACAGAATGTGGATTTGTTCTTGTTCCTCGCATGGAGATAGTGTAGGAGCCCTAAGGCTAGCTTGATCATGTTCACTATGGGATGACGCCAAGTCGGCGTGGATGGCCTCATTCGGCAAAGCCGAGAACATGCCTATGAAAGCACCGGGATGACTTTCCTCTATTTCAAATAGAGGGTTAGTTTGAAGCTCGGACTCATGCGGAGGAGTGAACTCCTCCTCATAGCAAGGGTTCAAGAAGGCACGTTCCATTAGAACAGATCCTATTTGGTTTTTTTCTTCTTTTTCTTTTTTTCTTTTTTGAGCAAACAAGTTTTCACAGCAACGCCCATAGTTTTTTTCCTTTTTTCTTTTTTTGGTTCTCTCATGAGAAGAAGAGAGGTCTAAGGGTGAAAGCTTGTTACTCTCGGGGAACCTAGCAGAAACTCACTCAAACCCCAGGGGTGATTAATGGGACTCTGGGGTACAACCCGCCTGGCGATCGTGTGGGAATCCACGGTTCGCGAGGACTTATGGAGGTTCCCTATTGGAAGGGACTGGTTACACCCGAGTGGGAATCCCTGGGTGAAGAGTCCAATCCAACGGGAGGGTGTTCCTATAGATGTGATGTCGGCTTTTCCTAAGCCCACCCACGCATTAACCTGTGACAGAAGCCAAACAAGCAAGAGACACAAACAAACTAAACAAAAGATGAAAGAAGAAAGTTAAACAGACCTGGGCAGGGGGCGGCTAGAGTCCTGGCCGTTGGGGGGACCAAGGCGGTCGGATCGATGGACGCCCAAGGGAGCTAGGCGGCCAGACCTTGGGCCGTCCAACGTGCATGGCGGCCAACTTTCTGGCCTTTCACAGAGGCCTGGGGGGCCAGTAGTTGGGTCGCCCAGATGTTTAGGCGGCCAAAGCTATGGCCTCCTTCCACCAATAGATAGAATTAATCTAGTGCGGAAAAAAAACAACCATGGGCTCGTAAATCTTGGACTTTCAGCACCCTAGACTCACAGTAGGCAGTAGCGGGTCCTACCGTGATCGCCAGAGCTGTAGGCACTGGGAACGGTGGCGGGTGTTGGTCGTCCGCTATAAGGAATTGACCCTCCCCACCCCTTTTTTTGACTTTGCCGTTGGGTGTTGCTGGGATGCCTGCAATGCATGGGTTAGGAAATGAGAAGTGAAGTGATCACTAAAGACTTATACCTGAGCCTCACAGGGGTGGATGATCACGTAAGGTGTCTCAAGTAGGGAGCTTATGGGGACCCAACTTCTCCATGCTCGGCCGTCCAAGGATGAAGAGCCCTGTGTAGTCCACAGTGCTAAAAGTCCTGCGAAGAGTATCAAGCCCAAGAACATGACACAAAAAGAAAGATGTCGATTAGAGCTATGAAGTGTAGCAAACGTTCTAGACAATATACAGACATAGAATAATGGTGGCGTGATTACTTGGGGGATGGTTGGGAAGGGAGGATGGCTTAGGCTTTCGACCACCCACCTTCTCGGTTGTTTAAGTTTGAAACCTCTATAAGAAAGGATCTACGGGTTGCCTAAGATGTAATGAAAATGCGAGTACAATGGGAGTATGTAAACGGAATTGATGGAGAAACAGAAAGCAAACCAGGAGGCGGCTAAAGTGTTCGCCGCCAAGAAGCGGAGGTGGCCTGATCGATGGCCGCCTGCCTCTTGAGTGCAAAGAGGCTGAAGTGGTCTTCCCTTGATCTTCCTTCCTCTTCGAACACTTTCCTCCTCGAAGAACTCTCCCTTCGGCTCTTTCCTCTCAAGAGAATCTCTCTAAAAGTCTGCTCATCCCCCTGTCTCTCCCTGTGCCAACTACTCCCCTCCATCCGAACTCCCAACTCCCACTCCGTTTGCCCCCTCTCGAAGTTTTGTTGCTGGGTCTCCCTTCTAGAACCTTTCAGCTTCGTGCATGAGGACGTGGGCGATGAGACCGGGCATGGAGATTGAATGGGGCTCGTGCGAGGCGTGGAAGGGGACATGGAGCACGAACCTTGACCAACGGTTACAGGAAGGTGGCCAGATCACTAGCCATTCATAAGTTGAAGGCGGCAAGGTATTTGGCCACTTTCCAGACCTGGGCGGCCAAAGTCTTGGCCACCTAGCCAACCAGGGTGGCCATCGACTTGGCGCCCAGCCCATGGGCTTGGCACCCAGCCCATGGGCTTCTCAACACCCAATCCTTCGATCAGGGCCCAATAGTGCATGGTGGGCTGGACTTAAAATGCAAAAATGTCGATCAATCCGAGTAAAATAATAGCATCACCAATATGACAGTCTAACTGGGGATCTACATGATATCCTAAATTAGGCGTCTACACCTCGGAGCGAAGTCCTCAAGTAGTGAGTTGACCCTCCTTCGAACGATAACTAGGACATGGCTGGGGCCCGCTTTGAGTGGCATTCAGAGTCCCGCCTCAGGACCTGGGACAGGTCCCGACATTGAGCACACCCCTAGCCAAAGGCCATTTTGGGGTGACCCTCGGGTTTGTTTTTCTTGCTTGTCATGTCGTGTGATGCTATCACATGCCTCGGAGTCGAGGCTTTGACTCGAGCCTCAAAGTGAGGTTGCCATCTTGTCGCCTTCAAGGTATCCAGGATAATTCCAAACCTTTAATGACATGTCATACAGTGTAGCTAGCGGTCCGCGTGGCCCGAGTAAAGCTCTGTGACGGGGCTGGTAGCACTTGACCTTTGAAGTAAGATGTTTTGGGCTTGATACTCGGCCTTAGTGTGGGGCGTTGTACAATATGGTGAGCTGTTGTGGAGCCCTAGGTTGGCCCGGTGGCTATAAAGTAGACAACTCAACGTCGTGTGTTAGGGGGTCGAGGGTGGTCCGCACTGTTTGTAAAGTTGCCACATAGCATGGCAAGTGTTCCTAAGCCGTCGGTTGGCCCCGAATTGTTGAAGGATGACTGAAAATTAGGCACCCTTAAGATGCTCGAGAAAATTTCCAACCTCTAATTAGGGGTTGTATGGGCTGGCTAGTGGTCCCTGGGATCTAAGTTTGACTGGATGGCAGGGTCCACTAGTACTGGCTTGCTGGGAGGAGGCGTGTTGGGATGATTCTCGACCTTGTTAATGGATGTCGCATGACATGGCTATAGATATTAAAATGATAAAATAATCAATTCAAATCAAATATCTATCTCAACAAGGAAATATAAGGCATGATCATGAATAAAGGAAATAATGATGATAAAAGATGAAAGAATATGATCCGTGATCGCAACCGAGGGCGTATAGCGTGCAAATAATATGGGAATATGAGGGTGCACACTACATAGCTCAGAAAGAAGAACATGCTAGAGGAGGTCATGGATGGAACACAGTTTTCAAGGAGTGCGCCATTGGGACTTGGTCACTATGGTAGTCACGTTCTTGAGGATGTGGTGACTGTTAATGCCACGTTTAGGAAAGGGGTGCGGGATGATGTAGATTCTTCCTTCCTCGCTCCAAGGCAGGCCAAGGAGCAAGGGCCTGTGGACGCACTTTCGGGATTTCCTTTGTTTATTCGTTTATTCGTTTCGTTTGTTTATTCATTTATTTCGCGTGTGGACGTGCCAGTCACAAAGTGACAATTTGCTCGGGCTTCGAAGAAGCCACTCGTGCGCGCCATCTGACTGATCAGACGATAGTGAGTTTCGTGTCGGGACAAAAACCTGCCGTGCCATAAAGGCCACGACGTTAATTACATCCCCTCGGAGAGGGAAAAATCCTTGATTAATCGTCAGGAAAATGGGGCCCTATTGCCTATAATTAATGTTAACGAAATGAGATTAATGAAATATCAGACTTCGTTAAAATGCCCCCAGATGGGGGTGTAAATGTTCAAACCATGTTGGTCGCTTATCGACCATTTCATATTCGGACGGAAGTCCGTATCGAAAGCATGACGAAAATGAATATAAAAATCATGCGAATGTCTGCCGAGTACACGGCAAGTTTGATAAGAGAGCGGGATTAGATCCAGGTGGAAGCGGGTCAAGTTTAGTGAGTTATCGGCCCGGGGTAATGTTGGGTCATGGCTATATTGGGGTGGTCCTCGAGGTCCAAACACGACTTACCGAGGCGCCGTTTATATTCCCTTCACATCGGGTCCGGGGAAGCGGGGGTCCAAAGTGGACATTTATTATGTTTTTGTTCTTTGGTTATTTGACTTTTCTTTAGACGCATGGGTGCATTTTTGTTCGTTTGTTATTATTATTATATTTTTGTTTGGTTATTTGATTTTCTTTTTATTCGTTCAAATGCATGGGTGTATTTTATTTATTCATTCGTTATTATTATTCTTATATTGTTTTGGTTTAGTTATTTGATTTTCCTTTTTTATTCATTCGAATGCATGTATTTTTATTTATTTGTTAGTGTTGTTATTATATCTTAAGATTGATTATTTATAGCTTTGAATGTTATTTTGTTATTTTTTTATTATTATTCTTGTTATGCTTTTGTTTTGTTTTATTTTTGGGGGGGCTTTCCTTCTCTTTGTTCTTGTTGTTTTGTATTTATTTGTTTTTTTTAAATAAGAGAGGGAGGGAGTGATCTGGCGGGGCAGGCCGCCGGATCACTTCCCCCTTCAATTTTTTCTTTCCTTTTTTTTGTGTGAGGGGATGGATCGGCGCACGGAAAGAGGGAGATGAGAGAGTGACTTGGCAAGAGGAGAGAGAGAGCAGAAAGAGAGAGTGAGTCAACTAGAGCAGAGAGAGTGGGATAGGGAGAGGTGAATCGGCGGGAGGAGAGAGAGTGAGATAGGGGGAGGTGAATCAGCGGGAAGAGAGAGGAGGATGTGAGGAGAGGTGAATCGGCGGAGGTGGTAAGAGAGAGAGAGAGAGAATGGCTGGAAAGGGGCATGTCAACTTGCCTAATGGGCAAGTCGACTTGCACCCCCTCACAGCAACAGAACAAAGGGGCTGGGGAGGGGGCAAGTCGACTTGGGGCCTAGCCAAGTCGACTTACCCCAAACCGGCCAAAGGTTTTTATTATTATTATTGCTATTATATCTTTTTTGAAGATGGCATGCAGTCACATGAAGTGCATCGATGCATGATTTATCTATCAAGGAGGCCATACACCCTTGAAAATGCAGGGAAGATGGTTTTGTAAGCTATTTGTGCACGGCATGCAGCGTTTTTTTTTGTGATGGACGCTTGAGGCTCCTTCATTCTTTTTAGTGTTTATTCATGAAGATGCAGCAGGGAATTTAAGTGGAGTTTGATATGCATGAGGTCGATGCAGAGGCCAATTGGGAGAAGCAAGGGGTCGACGTAGGGAGCTTGCGGTCGACGCAATGACCAACTGGGGGAAGAGAGAGGTCGACGCAGGGGGCCTTGGGGTCAACGCAGTGCCAACTGGGAACATAAATGATGCAGTGACATCGCCCAAGCGGGCCAAGTTTTTTTTTATTTGAAACTGCACGTGTTTTCATAACAACATACAATATGCATGTGGGTTTATTATGCATGTAGGAGGCTTGTGACTCAATGCAAGAGAGGATATGCAACATGCTTGTTTTTTTTTTTGTTGGTGATAGACACATGAGGCTCCTCATGCCTCTTAGTGCTTATTCATGAAGATGCAACAGGGGATCTGTATGCAACTTGATGGGGGCTTGAGGCCTTTACTAGTGTCCAGAGGAGCTAAGTAAGGATATGCCATGTTGGTGATGGATGCGAGACTCCGTACGCACGAAGGGGAAATATTCGGTATGCATGAATGTTCGAGGATGTAGAAGAGTTTATATGTAGTCTAGTGTAAGCATGGAGCTTGCAGAGATTGTGTAGAGTTGTGCATAGGACGATGCCATGCCTCGATGTGTGTGAGGAAAGGGATGCTCAAAATGTACTGAGTCTCTGCTTCTGGTCCATGATGGCCAAGCACAAATGTTCATGTAAATGCATTTGACGATCCAAGGGTCCTTTTATTCATTCTTTTGTCTGCTCAGTCTTATTTTCATGGTTAACATTATTCAGACATTCATTGTTTATTAACCGCGTCCCTGGTGAAATTTCGGCAGCATCTCCCTCGGACCCGGGGTTCATGGGGTATAAAATATAGACTCGCCCACGGAAGGATCCGAGACGGCCTCAAAATTCTTGGGTGAGCTGAAGATAGCTACCCTGTGACCCAAAGTGAGCATAGAAACCCAAGGGCTAGCCTTCAAGGGGTTCCAATGACCCATGTGTCATGGTTTCTGAAATTTTGGGACATGAATCCAGCATGTTGCCAGGCATATGGCCGTTGCTATTCACTTCTCAAGCGGGTTTCCCCCAGGGACCATACTATGAAGATGTAAGTCCCGGGGGGGCAGAGTGATCACCGCAGAAATGGATGCCATCATTTGTGGAGGATAAGAAAAAAAAGAAAGCCCGGGACCGGGCGAAGAAGGTAGGAAGCCATGCTAGAGACGGAGGGGGAGACAGAGTGGGAGCCATAGTATATATTACAACTGAGGCTTTTTTATTCCTTGTAAGAGCGAGGGGTACATGAGAAACATACATCGTAGCAAAAAAACGAAGCATAAGAAAAGAAAATACAATGGGGGGAGACAGAGCGTGGGCTCCTCTCCCCCCAACCTCACCTCTTCTACTCTCTCTTCTCCCTCTTCTTCACTCTGCAGACGCAGGTGCACTTGAACCTCTCCGGAGACGAAGAGGCCAAACTTCACTTTTTTTTTAGAGAGCCAGCCCCTCTTTCACTCACCAGCCTCTTCCTTAACGAGCCATGAGTCCTTTTTATAGCAGTGGAGGTGAGGGCCTTCGAACCCCCAGTTCTTCCTCTTGCCCTCCCCCTTGTCAGATGTTGCAGACGCCAGCGCGTAGGGGAAGCACAGAAGGTATCATGAGTGTCTTCCTGGGATTGGCTGAGGCCAACGGACGCGATGTCGATGAGCCTTTGGTGGTCTGTCGGTGGGAAACCGACGGATAAGAAGGTGGGTAGCCTGTCAGACGAGGGGATACCCCATGGTCCGCCGGGTTGAGGGCCTCAAACCCCTTCTCCTTTTCTTCTTCTTCCCCTGTTTTTGCTATACTTGAGATGATCCGGTGTGAAAACAGAGTTCCGTGTGGATGGAATAATGATGAGAAGTGACACTTATCAATCCTTGTCATTTCTGCCACCGACTCATGAGGGGAAGGACTTGGCCGATTCAATGGGAAGGAGGGTTGGAGGCCATGCCAGTTCATGCTGCCATGGGGCTTGCGCCGGTTCATGCTGCCATGGTGGGAGTGTGGCCAATTCAGGAGGCAAGGGACCTTGCGCCAGTTCATTCTACATGGGAGTTGGCCTATTTAGGCTTGCCAAGGGGCCTTGCGCACCAGTTCAAGCATGCCAAGGGGGGCACCGATTCAGTGGGTGCCATGGGGGTTTCATGCGCCAATTCAAGGCTTGGGAGCCTTCTTGCACGCTGATTCAGGCACATGGAGGGGGGCGCCTACTCATGTTGCAAGAAGGGGCGTTGATTCATTGGCCCATCTCCCTTCTTCCTTTTTGATGAGGCCGCTGATTCAAAGGGGCCCTTTTTCTCTTCTTTTTTTTGTTGTTTTTACCTACCGTCGGCTCACTGAGAGAGTGTGAAGGCCATCGATTCAAGAGGGAAAGCACCCCCCTCCCTTTTGTTTTCTTCTTCCCCCTTTTCTTTGTGGCTGTTTCTTCATTTTCTTTTTGTTCTCGTGCACGTCGGTATGCGTGCATCGACGTACTCCTTCTTTTCTTTCTCTGTTGCCCTTATTCAGCTTGGAATTCTTACTGGCGAATTTCAGGTGTCCACAAATGCCCCCTACCCGTGGGCGGCGCAAGCGAGGGACGAGTGTGCGGGGCCCGCGGGTGTAGACTTTTCGTCACATTATTTTATTCTCCGAGCCGATAGACCGTCGGTCCGGTGTAAATTCACGGGAAAGTGCTCACCCCTTCAGTGAAGGGATGAGGGCTTCGCTTCACCGCAATGAGCACATGGGCCGAGAAGTTTAGCCTGAGAGAGGTTTAGTCATCCACATGGGGTCACTGCCGAAGCAAAAGAGATAGGGTTTCATGCGTCGACCTAGACGGAAGGTCTAAGCCGACAGGTTAAGGCGGATCCCGGTGGGACTGTGATAAGTGTGCATTTGTATGAGTTAATCTATGATATTCACACTTTTTATGAGCTTTAATGTTAATAATTATGCACTTATCACACTTAACATCAATTTCTGATCAAAATGCTTAGTTTGATGAAATTATTATAATTTGATCAATAAATATGTTATTTTGCAGGCACTCGATAAAAACTCCACAAGTCTGTACAAAAATGAGCCAAAACCAATGGCCGACCAAGCTCAACCTTGAGTAAAAAAAAAGATAAAGAAAACTATAACTTTTTTTTAAAGCAAAAACATCAAGTAGGATGAAGGGAGAGTGCACCCCCATTCCAAAGGAAGGGAATGTTCTCACTCCACCATCGATCCACTCGATGCAATTTTATTTCTGTGTAAATTGTAAGTACAATATCGGAGGAGACTTTTGTCTCTGTCAAACAATGAGTGAAAGGAAAAAAAGAATCCTATACAAGTCTCCTACGAAAGTTTGGTATACCACAGGCGTTGGCTTTAGCATAGCCTTTGGCTAGTAAAGGCAGCTCACTGTATGCTAGGAACTCCATGTTTTGTCCAATTAGAACCGCATGGTTAGCCAATGCATCAGCTAGCTGATTGGTTTCTCTATATGCATGGAGAATGGGGCAATCGAAGTATGAGAAAAGTTGCTGAAGTGGCTTCCACCAAGGGAGGAGAGACCATGGTGGTTCTCTTTTGTTGCTTAGCAGCTCCATCAAAACCATTGAATCTGTATATATAACCGACAAAGTGATTGAGTGTAATTGAGCTAGGCGAAGACCATCTAGTAAGGCTCTTCCTTCAGCCACCATGTTAGAGCCATTACCATAAAAATATGAGAATCCCAGTAGTAAATGTCCATGAGAGTCTCGAAAACATCCTCCTCCCTCGGATGGTCCTGGATTTCCTTTACTAGCTCCATCAACATTGAGAGAGTAATGAATAGTAGGGGCTGTCCAGCATACAGTAAAGAAAGTAATATGATGGCTGCAGACTTCAATTCCAAAACCCCGGAGGACATTGCAATAATCAGAACTGATTCCTTGAGACTTGATATGCTTTAAAATTTGGCTAATCTCCTCTAATATCTTATTAACAATCTTAGAGAGATTGATTATGTGACCTTCATACCTGGCCTTGCATCTGTTTTTCCATATCTCCCAAATAATCAAAAGAGTAACTAGCATGGAAATAAAGCCGTTTGGTCTTTTGATATTGGCCCCAATTGTGGATGATCTCAATCGGCTGAGTATATTTGCAGATTCCAAACTTGTGTTTGTAAGTAAGAGGGCAAATTTGTTCCATAAAAATTGAGCCAGCTCACTTTTAATGAAGAGATGATCTTCGTCTTCAATTTCATTTAAGAAAACTATAACTAATTATATACTCTTATATATATTCTATGTTTATATAGATATCTATCTAGTTATATATATAGATATATCTCTATCTATCTATTTATATATATATATATCATACTACTATATCTATATCTATAATTCAAATAAAAAGATAAAGAAATAAAAATAAAAAAATAAAAAAACCAAAACACTAACATCTATATATAGATATTATGATATATATATTCATGCATATAATATATTCATAATATATATTCATAATATATATATATAACATATATATATATATAATATATATTAATATAATATATTCATAATATATATCTATATATATATATAACATAATATTATATCACTATATCTATCTATATCACCATATATCTAATATAGCTATCTACATATCTAATATATACATATTACGTTGAATGGAGTCTTCAAGGTGTTCACGTGGAGGCTTCAACGTGGTGGGTGCACCATGCACACAAGCATGGTGGAGGCGTCAGCGCTACAGGCTTCACAAGGCAACGTCGGACAAAAGAGGAGGGCCTCACATCGGCAAGGCTTGTATGGTGGGTCCTACATGGGCCAAAGTGTAGCAAAGCGGCATATCTTCATACGGCATAGTAGCAGAGGCTTCACATGCAGGCGCTTGGTGTGGAGCGGTCAAAGCGGCACAAGGCTTCACATAGCCGCTGGGTGTTCACACGAGGGGCCCACGGCAGCCTTCTCCAGTGGCTTTCACATGAAGTGCTAACGCGGGCTTCACACGCAAGACGGCCAAGTCGCACCCTTCACACGACCAGTGGCTTCACACGAGGAGAAAACAAAGAGAACAGAGAGAGCATAGAACAGAGAGACAGAGGCCTATGTTCAAAGGCCTATAAAAGGGGGTTGGGAATGGTTTAAGGAAAAAAAGCTTTGTAATGCCATTTTTCAGTGCTTTTGTTCTTGTTAGAATTTTGTGAGAGTTTTTGGTGTATTTGAAGAAGCAAGGAGAGAGAGAGGGGTAGGAGGTCCCTTTAGGTTCCATTTTATTTCACTCTTGTTATCCATTTAAATTATTAGAAGTTTTGGGGTTGTAATGTTGATGTTATTATAAGTTGTTAAGGTTTTAGTCATTTCTTAGCCGTTTACATACTTTTATGATGTTTATTTTAATTTATTATCTTCTCCAAAGTTGTTCATCTTTAAGTGTTCTTTAATTTTTCTTTTATCATTTCCTCTAATTCCTCTTCATTTTTAAGCTATTGCACGTTTTTCAAATTACTGTCCTGGCACATTACTGTTCATCCAAGTTGATACCTTCTTTTGTTCCTCTATTTTAAAGTCCTTCCAATCATCTTTTCTTTCTGAGTTCTTCATGAAAGTTATTCCTCTCTTGTAGATCTAGACGTTTTCTTCTATCACTCTCTCTAATTCTTCTCATTTTTAAGTTATTTATATTTTCCCACGGTTCTGTCTTTTCCGAGTTTACTGTTCATCCGCGCCGATAGATGTCAGTGTTTCATTTTTTTCACTATCTTCCTCTCATTTTCGGTCTCTGTACTCTTCATTAAACTTTTTCCTAACCCGCCGATCTTCAACATTATCTTCTGTCACTTCTTCTAATTTGTTATGGTTTTAAAGTTATTTCTCTTCCTAACTCACCTTATTTTTATTATAATTTTCTATGTGTTCTTCTATCAATTCCACCCCTTCTAAATTGCATCCAAATCTCTCTAAGGCGGTTTCAATTCAATTTTCATGATTTTTAAATATTAAAAACTCAAGATTTTTAACTTTCAAATCTACTTCTCCTATAGATTCGACTCGGTCTCACCACTTAACTATTCTATTTATTTAATTTGTGGGCCGGATATTTTAATTTGGTAGCGGAGCGTATTAACGACGTGCGTTTTCTCGCTAGCAATTTTGGCGCCGTTGCCGGGGAGGGTTTGAATTGGAAGTTGATAACTTTGTGCTTTATTTTGTATATATACTGGTGTTCACTCTTATTTTTACAGAAAAATAAAAAGATCAACAAAAGCAAAAAAAAATAGAAAGTTTTGAAAATGCAAAACATAAATGTTGTGTCTCCTCAAGGTACGTCTTTTGTATCTTCTAATCTCATTATATTTTATTTACCAAATTCAGAACGAGGGAATGCGATTAAGGTTAGTACTCTTACCCTTTTTTCATAGATTTCTTTTCTTTATTTTCACTTTCAATATGTAAATTATTTTCATGCTTTGGAATGTTCTTAAAAATAATAATAAAATAAAATATAAAATACAAAAAAATGATGAGATCAAATTTTTTATCTATGGATTGGGCACACCAATTAGACAAGTTTGACCAATTGGCTCATAAATTCGATCAATTTCTAGCCATAGATCAAGACCCTTCTATATCACCTAGTGACCAAGACAATGATCACGTGTGGGCTAACCCGGCCCATTATGAAGGTGGATGCCCAAACCAAAGCACATTTTTCACCCAAAATAGTCCTACCTATTACGAAAGTCCATACTCGTGGTCGGCCCAAAATGAGATCCCATCCCCTATGATGGCCCGATTTCCATCATTTACCCAAGATCAGGCTCAAACCACTCAGTTCTTCCAAGGGGGCCATGATCTACCTTTCACCTCGGAGCAAGGCCAATATGATCAACGATTTTCTTAGCCCGATTATGAATTATCCTCAAATACCTATAACTCTAGCTGGGAAGATCACCCAAACATCTCTTGGATGGACCAAGCAAGACAAACCCAAATGCCTCAAGACCTCTCCGCACCTTATTTTGACCCATGTCCAAACAACTTTAATTCTGGTTGGAGATATCAACATGATTCTTCTTGGGAGTCTTATCAGGATCAAGGCCAAAGTCCTCAAGAATAAGATTTTTCAAATTGGGGTCCATATCCAAATGATGATTCTTACGATCAACCCTATTTGTTTGATCAATTGACACGGTTCTTCCAAACTCAACAACAAGCCTTCTAGGAACAACTGCAAAACTTTGAGGCCCAATTGAGCAGGGTTACTAAAAATATCATAGAAACGGAAGTGGATCCAGTGCCTAGCAACTCCACTATAAGTCTTGAGGACCAACTTCCTGCATTTGATGACAATAAAAGTCCATATGATCAATCCATGATTCCCCAATCTAACACTCATATCCCTTTTGATCTTGAGAGGATAATAGGGGAGTTTTATGATGAGGACTTAAAGGAAGAGTAACATGAGAAGTCTAAAACCCATTCCATTTGTGAAGAGGATTATGATGATCTTGAGTCGGGAGGAGAAGAAGAGGAAGACGATTTGCCAGTCAATGATCAAATTCATTACTTTTCCTTCCTGAACTTGATGAGTCCTCCTTCCAAGTGAATGACGAAGAAAATGTGAGTGTGGAGAGAGAATTGAGTGTGGCCATAAGCCATTCTTCTTTGGAAATTGAGGAACTGGGTGCTCCACTTGAAACTTACTCTGATTGGGTGTCTCTTCATTTTGGAGAGGATCTCGATCTTTTATCTGTTCCTGACCTCAGCACTTCTATACAAATCCCCTACAACCTGCAGCTAGCCGATCGGTTGATTCCACTTAAGCTTCATGATCATTTGTGTGTTGAGGAGCATGTCTCTTTCACTACCCCTTGTCTTCTCGACATTATCCCTTTCATAGAATCCTTCGGAACTCCTCCCACTCCTACTCTTCCTCACCTCAACATTGTGCTTGACAATTTTCCAATTGAGGATGAAGGAGAAAAGCTAAGAGACATTAAGGTCCGCGTTGATGCGTTTAACACTTATAAAGACCTTCAGTGTACAGAAGAATATTTTGTTATTGAAGATATGATAATTCCTATGGCATTCTCTGACTGAGGGGGTCCATCCTAATTCCTAGACCCACCTTGGCATGATTCTAGCCCACATGCACACGCATATAATCTTTTCCTCCAATGGCACAAGGGCTGGAATCTAACGGAGGATAAGATCACTTGGTGGCTCATTCTGAATGCCACACGTTGGTTAGTGAACTGCAATGTGTCTGGCTGAAGACGTTAAACTAAGCACTTTTTGGGAGGCAACCCAAAATTTTTGTTATTTCTATGTGAGAATAAATGACTTCTTAGGAGGCAACCCAAGTGTTTAGTGTGTTTTTATTTTTATTTTGCAGGTTTGAATAAAAGATAAGTTGGGGGGAGACGAGATGATTGCTTACTCTGTTGCTCAGATTTACCAAGCCGTCACAAGCCAAACCTGTCAAAGTTCACTTCCGCCAGGTTGTCCCGTTCCTTCGTAAATTTCATGTCTACATTGTTCATTATTCCATTTTATCCGTGCCATTGATGATAATGTCATTTAAGTTGGGGGGACGAAAATCATGCCAATTGCACATGTTGCATACATATACAACCTCATTTTCAACCTCATTTTTTCAAATTCAAACACCCAACTGAGTTTTCTTGATTTATGCTCTCATGAAAGTAATTCTAGAATGAAAAAGACAAGGGAGAAGGATGATGAAAAATTAATTTAATCTAGCCATGGAAAACTGATCTAAGAATCTTTTTAAAGTTCATGTGCACTTTAGAAAAATAAAATCACTTTGCACGCTAATGAAATAAGTAGGATAAGCCTTCTGCTATTTTAGGTATATTGTCTGATATTCAGCACTTCTTGAAGAAGAGATCTTTTATAAGCTTTCTGCCATGTTATCTATCCAAAAAAAAAATATTTAAAAAATACCATGAAAAATGCTCTCATTCTGAGTAACTGAGCCTACCTCACCTAAGACGTGTTGAGGTTCATGTAAAAAAGAAAAGGGAACCTTGATCTGCGTAACCGAGCTTACTTCACCTAAGACGTGTTGAGGTTCGCGTAAAATAGTGAAGGGTAGTGCAGCATCATGTGCGTATAGAAAAGGAAAAAAAGGGAGATCCCAAAGGGACATTGCAATAAGGCAGATAAAAAGCTAGTATTCTTAATGCTCGGATTAAGAAGTGCAGAGTTGAAGGGCAATTGTTCGGAATAGCAAATGGGGGATGCAATTATCTTCACTATGAACTTAGCGTTACACATACACAAGTGGTATTGAACTTTAAGTTGACTTATTGATCATGTAACTTAATTTCCAAATCTAGGGCTAGTGTGTGTTAATGATTCCATATTCCTAATCTTTAGTTAACTCTATGAAAGATGATCTAGAAATGAGGCATGAATATTTTAAACTCTTGTTGGTCCTTAATTTTTAATTGTTTGCATTGCTAAGGGACTAGCAATGAGTAAGTTGGGGGGTGTGATAAGTGTGCATTTGTATGAGTTAATTTTGATATTCACACTTTTTTTGAGCTTTAATGTTAATAATTATGCACTTATCACACTTAACATCAATTTCTGATCAAAATGCTTAGTTTGATGAAATTATTATAATTTGATCAATAAATATGTTATTTTACAGGCACTCGACAAAAACTCCACAAATCTGCACAAAAATGAGTCAAAACCCATGGCCGACCAAGCTCAACCTTGAGTCAAAAGAAAAAAAAGACAAAGAAAACTATAACTAAATATATACTCATATATATATTCTATGTTTATATAGGTATATATCTATTTATATATATAGATATATCTCTATCTATCTATTTATATATATATCATACTACTATATCTATATCTATAATTCAAATAAAGAAAAGATAAAAAAATAAAAAAATAAAAAAACCAAAACACTAACATCTATATATAGATATTATGATATATATATTCATGCATATAATATATTCATAATATATATTCTTAATATATATATATATATATATATATAAAACATATTTATATATAATATATATATTAATATAATATATTCATAATATATATCTATATATATAACATAATATTATATCACTATATCTATCTATATCACCATATATCTAATATAGCTATCTACATATCTAATATATACATATTACGTTGAATGGAGTCTTCAAGGTGTTCACGTGGAGGCTTCAACGTGGTGGGTGCACCATGCACACAAGCATGGTGGAGGCGTCAGCGCTACAGGCTTCACAAGGCAACGTCGGACAAAAGAGGAGGGCCTCACGTCGGCAAGGCTTGTATGGCGGGTCCTACACGGGCCAAAGTGCAGCAAAGCGGCATATCTTCATACGGCATAGTAGCAGGGGCTTTACATGCAGGCGCTTGGTGTGGAGCGGTCAAAGCGGCACAAGGCTTCACATAGCCGTTGGGTGTTCACACGAGGGGCCCACGGCAGCCTTCTCCAGTGGCTTTCACATGAAGTGCTAACGCGGGCTTCACACGCAAGACGGCCAAGTCGCACCCTTCACACGGCCAGTGGCTTCACACGAGGAGAAAACAAAGAGAACAGAGAGAGCATAGAACAGAGAGACAGAGGCCTATGTTCAAAGGCCTATAAAAGGGGGTTGGGAATGGTTTAAGGAAAAAAAGCTTTGTAATGCCATTTTTCAGTGCTTTTGTTCTTGTTAGAATTTTGTGAGAGATGTTTTGGTGTGTTTGAAGCAGCAAGGAGAGAGAGAGGGCCAGGAGGCCCCTTCAAGTTCCATTTTATTTCACTCTTGTTATCCATTTAAATTATTAGAAATTTTGGGGTTGTAATGTTGATGTTATTATAAGTTGTTAAGATTTTAGCCATTTCTTAGCCGTATATATACTTTTTGGATCTTTATTTTAATTAATTATCTTCTGCAAAGTTGTTCATCTTTAAGTGTTCTTTAATTTTTCTCTTTATCATTTCCTCTAATTCCTCTTCATTTTTAAGCTATTGCACGTTTTTCCAATTGCTATTCTGGCACATTACTGTTCATCCGAGTTGATACCTTCTTTTGTTCCTCTATTTTGAAGTCATTCTAATCCTCTTTTCTTTTCGAGTTCTTCATGAAAGTTATTCCTCTTTTGTAGATCTAGACGTTCTTCTTCTATCACTCTCTCTAATTCTTCTTCATTTTTAAGTTATTTTTATTTTCCCACGGTTCTGTCTTTTACGAGTTTACTGTTCATCCGCGTCGATAGATGTCAGTGTTTCATATTTTTCACTATCTTCCTCTCATTTTATGTCTCTGTACTCTTCATTAAACTTTTTCCTAACCCTCCGATCTTCAACATTGTCTTCTGTCACTTCTTCTAATTTATTATGGTTTTAAAGTTATTTCTCTTCTTAACTCACCTTATTTTCATTATAATTTTCTATGTGTTCTTCTATCAATTCCACCCCTTCTAAATTACATCCAAATCTCTCTAAGACAGTTTCAATTCAATTTTCATGATTGTTAAATGTTATAAACTCAAGGTTTTCAACTTTCAAATCTACTTCTCCTTGTGGATTCGACTCGGTCTCACCGCTTAACTATTCTGTTTATTTAATTTGTGGGCCGAATATTTTAATTTGGTAGCATGGCGTAATAACGACGTGCGTTTTCTCGCCAGCAATTTTGGCGTCGTTGCCGAGGAGGGTTTGAATTGGAAGTTGATAACTTTGTGCTATATTTTGTATATATACTGGTGCTCACTCTTATTTTTACTGAAAAATAAAAAGATCAGCAAAAGCAAAAAAAAATAGAAAATTTTGAAAATGCAAAACATAAATGTTGTGTCTCCCCGAGGTACGTCTTTTGTATCTTCTAATCTCGTTATATTTTATTTACCAAATTCAGAACGAGGGAATGCGATTAAACTTAGTACTCTTACCCTTTTTTCATAGATTTCGTTTCTTTATTTTCACTTTCAATATGTAAATTGTTTTCATGCTTTGGAATGTTCTTAAAAATAATAATAATAAAAGAAAATATAAAATACAAAAAAATGATGAGATCAAAATTTTTATCTATGGATTGGGCACACCAAATAGACAAGTTTGACCAATTGGCTCATAAATTCGATCAATTTCAAGCCATGGATCAAGACCCTTCTATATCACCTAGTGACCAAGACAATGATCACGTGTGGGCTAACCCGGCCCATTATGAAGGTGGATGCCCAAACCAAAGCACATTTTTCACCCAAAATAGTCCGACCTATTACGAAAATCCATACTCGTGGTCGGCCCAAAATGAGATCCCATCCCCTATGATGGCCCGATTTCCATCATTTACCCAAGATCAGGCTCAAACCACTCAGTTCTTCCAAGGGGGCCATGATCTACCTTTCACCTCGGAGCAAGGCCAATATGATCAACGATTTTCTTAGCCCGATTATGAATTATCCTCAAATACCTATAACTCTAGCTGGGAAGATCACCCAAACATCTCTTGGATGGACCAAGCAAGACAAACCCAAATGCCTCAAGACCTCTCCACACCTCATTTTGACCCATGTCCAAACAACTTTAATTCTGGTTGGAGAGATCAACATGATTCTTCTTGGGAGTCTTATCAGGATCAAGGCCAAAGTCCTCAAGAACAAGATTTTTCAAATTAGGGTCCATATCCAAATGATGATTCTTACGATCAACCCTATTTGTTTGATCAATTGACACGGCTCTTCCAAACTCAACAACTAGCCTACTAGGAATAACTGTAAAACTTTGAGGCCCAATTGAGCAGGGTTACTAAAAATATCATAGAAACGGAAGTGGATCCAGTGCCTAGCAACTCCACTACAAGTCTTGAGGGCCAACTTCCTACATTTGATGACAATAAAAGTCCATATGATCAATCCATGATTCCCCAGTCTAACACTCATATCCCTTTTGATCTTGAGAGGATAATAGGGGAGTTTTATGATTAGGACTTAAAGGAAGAGTAACATGAGAAGTCTAAAACCCATTCTATTTGTGAAGAGGATTATGATGATCTTGAGTCGGGGGGAGAAGAAGAGGAAGACGATTTGCCAGTCAATGATCAAATTCATTACTTTTCCTTCCTGAACTTGATGAGTCCTCCTTCCAAGTGAATGACGAAGAAAATGTGAGTGTGGAGAGAGAATTGAGTGTGGCCATAAGCCATTCTTCTTTGGAAATTGAGGAACTGGGTGCTCCACTTGAAACTTACTCTGATTGGGTGTCTCTTCATTTTGGGGAGGATCTCGATCTTTTATCTGTTCCTGACCTCAGCACTTCTATACAAATCCCCTACAACCTGCAGCTAGCCGATCGGTTGATTCCACTTAAGCTTCATGATCATTTGTGTGTTGAGGAGCACGTCTCTTTCACTACCCCTTGTCTTCTCGACATTATCCCTTTCATAGAATCCTTCGGAACTCCTCCCACTCCTACTCTTCCTCACCTCAACATTGTGCTTGACAATTTTCCAATTGAGGATGAAGGAGAAAAGCTAAGAGACATTAAGGTCCGCGTTGATGTGTTTAACACTTATAAAGACCTTCAGTGTACAGAAGAATATTTTGTTATTGAAGATATGATAATTCCTATGGCATTCTCTGACTGAGGGGGTCCATCCTAATTCCTAGACCCACCTTGGCATGATTCTAGCCCACATGCACACGCATATAATCTTTTCCTCCAATGGCACAAGGGCTAGAATCTAACGGAGGATAAGATCACTTGGTGGCTCATTCTGAATGCCACACGTTGGTTAGTGAACTGCAATGTGTCTGGCTGAAGACGTTAAACTAAGCACTTTTTGGGTGGCAACCCAAAATTTTTGTTATTTCTATGTGAGAATAAATGACTTCTTGGTAGGCAACCCAAGTTTTTCGTGTGTTTTTATTTTTATTTTACAGGTTTGATTAAAATATAAGTTGGGGGAAGACGAGATGATTACTTACTCTGTTGCTCAGATTTGCCAAGCCGTCACAAGCAAAACCCGTCGAAGTTCACTTCCGCCAGGTTGTCACGTTCCTTCGTAAATTTCATGTCTACATTGTTGATTATTCCATTTTGTCCGTGCCATTGAGGACAATGTCATTTAAGTTGGGGGGACGGAAATCATGCCAATGTACATGTTGCATGCATATACAACCTCATTTTTAACCTCATTTTTTCAAATTCAAACACCCAACTGAGTTTTCTTGAATTATGCTCTCATAAAAGTAATTCTAGAATGGAAAAGACTAAGGTGAAGGATGATGGAAATTGATTTAATCTACCCATGGAAAACTGATCTAAGAATCTTTTTAAAGTTCATGTGCACTTTAGAAAAATAAAATCACTTTGCACGCTAATGAAACAAGTAGGACAAGCCTTCTGCTATTTTAGATATATTGTCTGATATTCAGCACTTCTTGAAGAAGAGATCTTTTATAAGCTTTCTGCCAAGTTATCTATCCAAAAAAAAAATATTTAAAAAACACCATGAAAAATGCTCCGATTCTGAGTAACCGAGCCTACTTCACCTAAGACGTGTTGAGGTTCGCGTAAACAAGAAAAGGGAACCTTGATCTGCGTAACCGGGCCTACTTCACCTAAGACGTGTTGAGGTACGCGTAAAACAGTGAAGGGTAGTGTAGCATCATGTGTGTATAGAAAAGGAAAAAGAGAGAGATCCCAAAGGGACATAGCAATAAGGCAGATAAAAAGTTAGTATTCTTAATGCTCGGATTAAGAAGTGCAGAGTTGAAGGGCACTGGTTCGGAATAGAAAATGGGGGATGCAATTATCTTCACTGTGAACTTATCGTTACACATACACAAGTGCTATTGAACTTTAAGTTGACTTCTTGATCATGTAGCTTAATTTCCAAGTCTAGGGCTAGTGTGTGTTAATGATTCAAGATTTCTAATCTTTAGTTAACTCTATGAAAGATGATCTAGAAATGAGGCATGAATATTTTAAACTCTTATTGGTCCTTAATTTTTAATTGTTTGCACTGCTAAGGGACTAGCAATGAGTAAGTTGGGGGGTGTGATAAGTGTGCATTTGTATGAGTTAATTTATGATATTCACACTTTTTATGAACTTTAATGTTAATAATTATGCACGTATCACACTTAAGATCAATTTCTGATCAAAATGCTTAGTTTGATGAAATTATTATAATTTTATCAATAAATATGTTATTTTGCAGGCACTCGACAAAAACTCCACAAGTCTGCGCAAAAATGGGCCAAAACCCATGGCCGACCAAGCTCAACCTTGAGTCAAAAGAAAAAAAGACAAAGAAAACTATAATTAAATATATACTCATATCTATATTCTATGTTTATATAGATATCTATCTATTTATATATATAAGTATATCTCTATCTATCAATTTATATATATATATCATACTACTATATCTATATCTATAATTCAAATAAATAAAAGATAAAGAAATAAAAATAAAAAAATAAAAAAACCAAAACACTAACATCTATATATAGATATTATGATATATATATATTCATGCATATAATATATTCATAATATATATTCTTAATATATATATATATAACATATTTATATATAATATATATATTCATATAATATATTCATAATATATATATATATATATAACATAATATTATATCACTATATCTATCTATATCACCATATATCTAATATAGCTATCTACATATCTAATATATACATATTACGTTGAATGGAGTCTTCAAGGTGTTCATGTGGAGGCTTCAACGTGGTGGGGGAGGCGTCAGCGCTACAGGCTTCACAAGGCAACGTCGGACAAAAGAGGAGGGCCTCACGTCGGCAAGGCTTGTATGGCGGGTCCTACACGGGCCAAAGTGCAGCAAAGCGGCATATCTTCATACGGCATAGTAGCAGGGGCTTTACATGCAGGCGCTTGGTGTGGAGCGGTCAAAGCGGCACAATGCTTCACATAGCCGCTGAGTGTTCACACGAGGGGCCCACGGCAGCCTTCTCCAGTGGCTTTCACATGAAGTGCTAACGCGGGCTTCACACGCAAGACGGCCAAATCGCACCCTTCACACGGCCAGTGGCTTCACACGAGGAGAAAACAAAGAGAACAGAGAGAGCATAGAACAGAGAGACAGAGGCCTATGTTCAAAGGCCTATAAAAGGGGGTTAGGAATGGTTTAAGGAGAAAAAGCTTTGTAATGCCATTTTTCAGTGCTTTTGTTCTTGTTAGAATTTTGTGAGAGGTTTTTTGGTGTATTTGAAGAAGCAAGGAGAGAGAGAGGGGCAGGAGGCCCCTTCAGGTTCCATTTTATTTCATTCTTGTTATCCATTTAAATTATTAGAAGTTTTGGGGTTGTAATGTTGATGTTATTATAAGTTGTTAAGATTCTAGCCCTTTCTTAGCCGTTTACGTACTTTTCTGATCTTTATTTTAATTTATTATCTTTTGCAAAGTTGTTCATCTTTAAGTGTTCTTTAGTTTTTCTTTTTATCATTTCCTATAATTCCTCTTCATTTTTAAGCTATTACACGTTTTTCCAATTGGAGTCCTGGCACATTACTGTTCATCCGAGTTGATACCTTCTTTTGTTCCTCTATTTTGAAGTCCTTCCAATCCTTATTTCTTTCCTAGTTCATCATGAAAGTTATTCCTCTCTTGTAGATCTAGACGTTCTTCTTCTATCACTCTCTCTAATTCTTCTTCGTTTTTAAGTTATTCTTATTTTCCCACGGTTCTGTCTTTTGCGAGTTTACTGTTCATTCGCGCCGATAGATGTCAGTGTTTCATGTTTTTCACTATCTTCCTCTCATTTTCTGTCTCTATACTCTTCATTAAACTTTTTCCAAACCCGCCGAACTTCAACATTATCTTCTGTCACTTCTTCTAATTTGTTATGGTTTTAAAGTTATTTCTCTTCCTAACTCACCTTATTTTCATTATAATTTTCTATGTGTTCTTCTATCAATTCCACCCCTTCTAAATTGCATCCAAATCTCTCTAAGGCGGTTTCAATTAAATTTTCATGATTTTTAAATGTTAAAAACTCAAGGTTTTCAACTTTCAAATCTACTTCTCACTGTGGATTCGACTCGGTCTCACCACTTAACTATTCTATTTATTTAATTTGTGGGCCGGATATTTTAATTTGGTAGCGGGGCGCATTAACGACGTGCGTTTTCCTGCCATCAGACTGGCAGCTAGTGTTCGAACTAGAGGATTGTTTATTCATTGACTTAGACGGAAGATCCAAGTCAAAGGTTTTGTAATGAGCCCAATGGGACAGAAGAAGTTTGTGTGCTCGTTGGCTTGGACGGGAGGCCCAAACCGAGGGTGTATTCGTCAATACCGACAAGGTGTCGAGTACTAACACAGTTTACTCGTTGACACGGGGTGAGTGCCAAAGCAAGGATTTTTTGTTCATTGCTTTAGACGGAAGGTTTGGGCCACAGGTTTATTTGCCAGTGCCGACATGGTGTTGGAGGCTAATGTGGTTTCTTCATTGACATGGGGTGAGTGTCAAAGCAAGCGTCTTTTTGTTCTCTAGCCGGATGGAAGGTCCGATCCAGAGTGGAAGGGTCTTTTTGTTCTCTAGTCGGACGCAAGATCCGATCTAGAGTGGAAGGGACGTTTTGTTCATGGCTTCAGACGGAAGGTCCGGGCCACATGTTTATTCGTCGGTGGGACAAGAGGTTGTAATGCCAAAGTGATTTATTCGTTGACATGGGGTTAGTGTCAAAGCAAGGGGGTCTTTTTATTCATTGACTCTAGATGGAAGGTCTGGGCCAGAGGAGAGATTTTGAATTTCGATGGGACTTAATGAATTGATATCCCTTGGGGAGTTCGATGATCTTTTTTGTTGTTGTTTGTTTCCTTTTTTTATTATTTTGTTTCTTTTTCTTCCTTTCTCTTTTTTATTTTTGTTTCTATTATTTCCAGTCAAGCAGATAAGCATTCATTAATAGTAAGCATACGGTAGGTACGTAAAATAGCTCCCCTCTATCGAGGATAGGATACAGATAGTGCCCATAATTCGCAGATAAAGTGCGGTTTGTGTAGCACAAATAAAGGGGATGTGCATAGATAACGAGGACATCACATAGTCTATGTTCGTAGTTAAAACCATAATTTACAACCGAGATAATTTCTCCGTGGTGCGGAAGTGCGGGTATGCGGGCAATGAGCCCTAATCATAAGGATATGCGGGCTTTCCAAGTAACACTCGAGGATTACTCTACCGTCTACACATGCATTTCAGGTTTTCACTTTTCGATAGCTTCACACTGCCCCCTTGTTTATTTTTTGATTGCGGACTTCACCGTTTGACACGAGTCTCCTCATGTGTCTCAATGGGGATTCCCTACTAGTAGGATTCATCCTTATTGTAATTTTATTGTGAAATCTTACTTCACCATTTCGCACGAGTTTTCTCATTTGTTTCAGTGAGGATTCCCAGCTTCCTGGATTCACGTTCTGCTTATTCATCATTTTTTCTTTTTTTTCTTTTTTGCAAAGGGGGCAGGTAACTTTTTCCTCACGATTACCTTCCATATGAGTGTAGGAATTTGAGCGTCCATAGAGTCTTAGGAAGAAAATCCGGAATCTCTATGGTCAAAGGTCATTGATTCACATTATGTGCAAAGTGTAGGAGTTCGTCTTTGGTGTATTCTGTGAGTTCTGCTAGCGACATAGCTACAACTCCTCCCCCTTGACATATGCACTTACTAGAATTGGTTGTTTTCCCCCCTTAGGATGTGACATGGCGCACACATGTCGAGAGTTAGAGTAGCGTTATTTATTCAAGGAGATATGGTCCTAGAACATTCGAAGGAAGTGTATTACGCTATACTACAGGCAAGCATGCAAGAGTAAGTAATCAAAAATCAAGACCATGCAAGAGATTTTTATTTTTTTTTATGTTTGTTTCCTTTTATTTGCCCTTTTTGTTGTTTTTTTTGTTCTATTTTTTTATTTTTGTTTCTCTCTTTTTTGTTTTTGTTTTTTTATTTTTGTTTGTTTCTTTTTTGTTTCTTTTTTGTTTTATTTTTTATTTGGTTTATGTGTTGTGGTGGGTCCCAATGGGACAAAAGGTTGGTGTTAACTAAAGGGAGTCATTTTATTCATTGGCTCAGCCGGGGGGGGGGGGGGGGGGGGGGGGGGCAAGCCAAAGGTAAGACGGTAAGCTCCGACGGGATGTCTTAGCCGAGAGCAGAACAGCGGGCCTTGACGAAAAGCCTTAGCCGAAGGACAGCAGGCTTCGATGATATGTCTAGGCCGAAGGATAGCGGGGTTTAACATAAGGTCTAGGCCAAAGGACAGTAGGCTTCGACGGAAAGTCTAAACCAAAGGATAGAGGCTTCGACGGTATGTCCTAGCGTCTTCGACGGTATGTCCTAGCTGAAACGAAAGGGCCTTTTGTTCATTGGCTGGATGGAAGGTCCAAGCCAAAGTGGAAGGGTCTTTTTTGTTCATTGGCCAGATGGAAGATCCGAGCCAAAGTGGAAGGGTCTTTTTTGTTCATTAGCCGGATGGAAGATCCGAGCCAAAGTGGAAGGGTCTTTTTTTTCTCTGACCGTACGGAAGGTTTGAGTCAAAGTGAATGGGGGTCTTTTTATTCTTTGGCCATACGGACGATCCGAGCCAAAGTGAAAAGGGGTCTTTTTGTTCTTTAATGCGTCGGTGAGGCCGACTATATGAGAGAGGTCTTTTTGTTCTTTAATGTGCCGGTGAAGCCGACTATATGGGGGGTTTTTTTGTTCTTTAATGTGCCGGCGAAGCCGACTATATGAGGGTTTTTTTTTGTTCTTTAATGCACCAACGAAGCCGATTATATGAGGGGTCCTTTTGTTCTTTTAATGCGCCAATGAAGCCAACTATATGAGGGGTCTTTTTGTTCTTTAATGTGCCGGCAAAGCTGACTATATGAGGGGTCTTTTTGTTCTTTAATGCGCCGGTGAAGCCGACTATATGAGGGTTTTTTTGTTTGTTTATCGGTATGGACATCCTGGCCGGAGGTAAAAAGCTCGTCGGCTTAGACGAAAGGTCATGACGCCGACCATATTTGGACTCTTTGGCTTATTCGATTTATTGGGCTAATAGGGTTTATTGGATTGGTGGGGTTTATTTGGGCTTGGTGAGGTTTATTGAGTTTGTCAACCTTGTACATATAGGAAGTTTGGGCCAAGGGCAGAGTATAGGTGTAGACGTTGGTTTGACGGGATGTCGAAGCTAACGAACTTGGCGAAGATGGGAGGTCTAGGCCAAGAAAGCATATGTGCAGATATTGACTCGACGGAACGTCGAAGTCAACAAACTTGGCGAAGATGAGAGGTCTAGGCCAAGGAAGCATGGATGTAGATGTTGATTCGATGGAGCATCGAAGTCAACAAATTCGGCGAACACGAGATGTCTAAGCCAAGGCAGTATATATGTATAGCGGGACTTAAAGTTGGTACCCGCCAAAGGTGCTCCCTTCTTTTTGCCGATCGTGCATCATCATTTCATCATCATTCCTTTTTTTGCCATCATTTTGTTCATTCTTATTCTCATTTTCATCTCATCATTCATTTCTTTCATCATTCTTTTTTTGGGCTCCTAGACGGGGAGGATAGGGTCTTATTGCTTTTCACCGGGATGTCTTATTCTTCTTTGCTTCATATGCCCCCAGGCTGGGGTTTATTTCCTAGCTTCATATGCCCCCAAGCCGGGGTGTAGTTTTTTTTTTCTGGCTTCAGATGCCCCCAGGTCGGGGTGTATTATTCTTCTTTGCTTCATATGCCCCCAGGCCAGGGTGTATTTCTTGCTTTAGATGCCCCCAGGTCGGAGTGTATTTCTTGTTTCATACGCCCCCAGGCAGGGTGGATGTTTTTGTCTCAATTGCCCCCAACCCGGGGTGTATTTCTTGTTTCATACGCCCTAAGGCCGGGGTGTATTACTTTTTCTTCAAACGCCCCCAGGCCTGGGTGTAATTTTCGCTTCTATGCTCCCAAGTCAGGGTATATGTTTTTACTTCTTGTGCCCCCAATCCGAGGTGTATTTCTTGACTTCATATGTGTCACGCCCCGAGATATGCAGCCGAATTACGTTGGGAACGTGAACAGCCGGCAATACATCTCAAGCTAGCAAGACAATCAGAGCGCTAATCATTCACATATAAGAAGAGTGAACACAATGTAATGTACTCAAAATTCCAACTTTATTAAATCATAATAATCAAGGTTTACAGATGACATGACTCTTTAAACTCTAGACTCAAGAAAAGGGAAAAATTACATAATATGATCAACTTCACCGCCTATTACAGTGAAGGCATCTAATTACAATATGACTCATGACTAGACTAACTATGGCTTCTCTTGATCATCACTCGCTCTCGCCCTTGGATCCGTCATTCGAGTAATCCGAATCCGATCCACTAGAGTTTCCTGAAAAGATTAGGAAAAGTAGGGAATCAGCACACTTGCCCAGTAGGTATCTTTCGTATCAACGTGAAGGCATAATTTATGTAATTAACATTTTGCTCTAGAGGGTAAGATAATGAAAATGCAATAAAACACGCGATAAAAACTAAAGTAATTACAAGTATCAAGATGAATGTAGAGATATGAGATATCAAATATAAGAGCATGATCTAGCAAGAGATTATAATGTGGCCTTTAATGAAAGAGAATGTACTAGAATGTAATGAGAATGTACTTTTCATAACCATAAAGGCTATGCACTATAAAGTCATGTAACGAGCAAGTATAATTTCATGATGAGTCTAGTGGATTTCACCCGTTTAAAAAAAAAGTACTCCTGGCGCAATGCGACGCCAATGTTCATCATACCCCATGGTTTACAGTATGTTTTCGGCCATCCGCCGAGGGGGCTAGCATCGAGCCCTTGGACACCGTCTGTGCCCGCTCTTGCATCTTTAAGTTATAATCAAGCTACTTCCACGAGAAATATAAATGTAGGCCAATAATGTCAAGTTCAACCAATAGTTTTATGATAACAAAAATCAAGGTAAGAGTGTACCAAAGTGAATATATGAATTTCAAGGAAGAATTATTTGGACATTATGCCACGGAGGAATTCCGACAGCATAACGGTACATTAATAAAGCTCCATCTTTCATTAATGTCTTAATGAATAAGGTATTAGGTTCCAGATTCACACAAGACCATCTAGGAATAGAGTATAGTTGACCCTTTTGGTCAAACCATGGGTTAGACACAATCTGGGAGAACGCGGTCAAGTGAGGACCGTTTTCTTGAAGAAGCGGTCGAGTCAAGACCGCCTTCAAGATGAGTCGACGCAATGAGTGCTGAAACAAGAATGCGGTCATGCCAGGACCACTATCATGAAGTAGCGATCGCCTGATGGTCGCGTTTAGGTCAGTTCATAAAAAACGTGACTTTCATGAAGTGCTTTCTAGACCATTGGGCTTTTAGGGTACAACCAGCTCGACGTCCTAGTGGGAATCCCAGACTCGCGGAGACTTACGGAGACCTTGAAACATGATCACCAAGTCCAGCAGAAGGAATATCTGACGGAGAGGATCTCAAGTCCAAGAGATGTGCCTATCAAGTGTGTGTGTATCTAATAGCCATGTACCGGAATACGTGCTATGTACTTAACCAAGAAAGACAGGAGGTAAGAGTGAAATACATGAAAACAGCGATCAAAGCACTATCAATGTGTAGTGATTTTCACAAAACATGCAAAATAACTTTAATACAAGACTATATATTTTATGATGAAATTAACTTATGATTCAAAATAATTTGAAAACATGAGACGGCGGGAAAATAGAACTTTCAACCCATAATATAATAATAACGTAAGATCAGTGATATTATAGGGAATATGGCTCAAAAACATGCATAAGACATGCACTAACTAGGGTTAATTAGATCACTGTTTGTCAAAAACAACAAGCAAAATGTGATCTTGAGGTGACTGCCTTCTTTAAAATGCGGTCTATCGGGAACCGCCTTATTATGGGCGCGGTCTCTGATGGACTGCTTTCTATCTGCAACAGGCAGAAGGTAAAACGGATGTGCAAGGCCTATCTGAGGGAAAGTAGTGCATGAAAACTATAGATAGCTAGAAGATAACACATGCGAACATGGTTTGAACGAAGGAAAGTATGCAATAGGTATGAGTTGAAGCCAAAATTATTGTCTGTTTGTTAGGGGTACATGCTAGTATGCAGTAAGAAAATAGATTGCGCAATCATGGGAAAACATGAAATTCTCAACGTAGAAAGCATGAAATTGAGCAAGGTAAGTGGGATTTTGTTCCTAACTTGATGTTTATGCCATACATGAGATAACCTACCTCTGGAGTTGCTCTTAGAGTTCAAATTTCTGACTGGAAGTATGCTCTCATTCCTGTGCGTCCTACGTGGAACCAGCAACTTCCCGACCTTCTAACTCCTTAGATACTCGTTGTCATAGCACGAGATTTAGAGGAAAGTTAGAAGACATAAAGGGGAACAATTTACTCTAAAGGTTGGATACAAAATTACCTCTACTAAGGCCCCTAAACCTCGGATCTTTGCCGGACGAACACGCTTGTTCATATGCGTTCTAAAGAGAAACAGTTACTTCCAGATCCTCTAACTCCACAACGGCTTGATCTCCTAAAAAGAAATTTGGATGGGAGTTAGGCAATACTGAAGGGAGAAAAAAGTTCTAAAAGACTGACATGAAATAACATCATCTTACCATTGAATCACGCGAGCCAAAACAAGGGTTCGCGCAGGTCGATCTGGGCCCTATTTATAGAGTTTGGCCTAGGGTTGAGGAATTAGATCGAAATAGGAGTCCTATAGAGCATCAATACGATCCTCTAAGAGTCCTAGATAGTTTTCAATGCCAGAGCACTTCGATCCTAGGCGATTGGGATGAGAAAAATCTAAGTTTTCCACGTCTCTCTATCACCCGTTCACAGAAGCATAATACGGTCGGGTCTGGACTGCCCTTTGGAAGACGCGATCGCGCGATAGACCGCCTTCTGGTGTTTTATCCAAAAAAATTAGAATTTTCTATTTATTCACTATTTATCCCCTAATTAGCCTACTTATCCATTTTATATCCGAAAATAGCCCTAATTACGTCTCTAGAAGTGGGCTTGGGCCTAAAAGGTCTTAAAAATTGGTCTATGGGCCCAATTTAAGTAGGCTTATTTATTTAGATAATAATTAGACTTTTAGGCTAAATGTCTTCACCATTAAATTAATTAATTAACACATTACTCATTAAATAGCCCATTAAGCCTTTTTTTGATGCTTAAAAATTTTTCTTTAATTCCTGAAAAATCTTAGAAAATTCCAGGGGTGTTACAATATGCCCTCGGGCTGGGGTGTATCTCTTGGCTTCAAATGCCCATAGGCCGGGGTGTATTATTTACCTCATATGCCCCCATGCCTAGGTGTATTTCTTGTTTCAAATGCCCCCAGGCCATGGTGTATTTCTTGTTTCAAATGCCCCCAGGCCGGGGTGTATGTTTTTGCTTCTACTGCCCCCAGGCCGAGGTGTATCCCTTGCTTCTTATGCCCCCAGGGCGAGGTGTATGTTTGGGAAACTACTCATGGAGGATCTTTTACTTCGGGCAGCTTTGTTTCTTCATGGTAAGTCGTGCGACCAAGCGGCAGTAGGGGGAACTGGTCGTGAGGCCCTAGCATCTTCTTCTTTGTCTTCAGCCACCTTGGCGAGCTGTTCTTTACTCCTTTTTATAGAAAGGCGTGCCCCAAAGGGGGTGGCATGCAAGCGCCCCAAGTGAGTGTATTTAGCAGATTCCTTCTTTTCTTCCCCACATTGGGGTATTCTGCGCATTAGCGGAGGCTGAAGGGCGCTCTGACGATGTACTTTGATGGTGCATTCCCCAGCGGGGCTATCTTCATGTTCCTAGCTCGCGTCAGGTGTATATTGAAATGTTTTTTTCTCTTTTTCATTGGCGACCCCGGGAAGGGAATACGCTGCTAAGTGCCCTCAGAGGAATTGAAGTTTCCCGCGAAGGTTGATTATTTTGCTGCCCCCTTTTTATATGAGTGACCAGTTAGGGGTTGTGAAGGGGTGTGCATATTCTCTTTGGAAGTTATGGCCGTGCCTGGCCGCATTGCTATAAAACATCTCCCATAATGGGCAGGAATTCGCTGAGCTGCGGCTGCATCTTGTTGTGTCTTTTCATTTGGAGGGAGCATCTCTCGGAAATTTTCTTCAATAGCTTCATCATGCTGCTACCGGCCTTGGCATTGGCCGTATTTGTTTCTTCGGTTGTGACCCACCTGACATCATTCTGCCCCAGCTGGGGGTGTCAATTCGCAAGGAAATTTATTCTCATGCTTCTCGTGTATTTATTCAGGCTTGTTATGTTTCCTCAACTGACTCTTTGTTCATAGAGATTCAGCGAATGAGCAGATGCTTTGCTGCTACCCCTCACTACGTGAAGGCTGAATGGAGGTGGGGTCTATATGCCCCTGATTTCAGACCTTGGAGTTTGGGCATGACTCTGCCCCCTGAATGTTACTTATAATTTACGAGAGGGAATGCCCCCCATTTTCTTCTCGCTCTAACGGTGTTGTTGGAGGCTATAACTCTAGCCTGATCTACCTCCGCTGCTGCGAAGTATATTTTCCTTCTCTCTCTTTTTTAGAAACTTCCAACTTGTATAGTGCCGAAAGCGTAGTGATATCAGAGTCGTAATTTCTCCTTCATTTCATTCTTATTTTTTTGACTTTATTTCTTTCATTATTTTTTTTTACTTCTCTTCTCCTTTCTTATTTATTCATTCTATTTTGTATCTGCCTGCGGAGCGAGCAGCTTTGTGCGTTCAGCATTCCAACTTCTTCTTCAACTTCTAGTGTTGGGTCCAGAGATTCGAAGCGCTCCCGAGGGACATGCTCCTTCAACTGCACAGGCTGGATGCTGGGCCGCTCATACTTGTCTGACCCATTCATAATGGTATGCAGCCGTTTTATGGCTGGACTGGTTTCTTCCTTTTTTGTATATATACCTGCAACGGGGTTTGCTTCTTCCTATTGGTAGTTGGTCTTCTAACAACCACTCGAGGGGCTGTCTTATTCCGAATAGGGGCTGCAGGGGGTGGAGTGGACCGGGGCATGGCACCACGCATTTGGATCCCCAGAGCCGGGCATGATGCCGATCTTCTTCTTGTTTTGGTTGGCAATGTTTGCCAGTTTTCTTACTTTCATTCAGGTGCCAGAATATAGGCTCATAAGTGTGCTCCGCATTGGCTCCCAACATATCTTCAGGCCGTAGCCTTTGGCGGGGTATGCCCCAAAGGTAGCTACAGAAATAGACACCCCCGCACCCTCTTTAGCTATCGTGAGTGGCTGAGAGGCTGCTTCTTTCTTCTCTTCAGTTTGTTTTTCTTTTCTCTTCTCTTTTTTTTTGCCTTCTACTTTTTTTTATGTATAACAGACCAAGCTGGGTGCGTAGGAGAGCGCTCACCCCCTTAGGGAGGGGATGAGTGATTCACTCCACCACTTCAATCTCACAATGGTAGTCTTTAGTCAGCATGAATCAGGACATGTAGGGAACACTACAAGAAAATTGGCATATAGCCACGAATTTTACCTGCGCTTTCAAAAACCGTAGCTATATAAGACATAGTCTAACATTTTAAAACTATGTAGGTAAATTTCCTACGTTTTATTATAGCGTAGCTATATGGTCATCTTATTCCGACGGTTCATTGAGAAACGTAGGAGAAGTTTACCTATTCCTACGCTTTGTGAGTGAATGTGAGAATAGGTCATAGATATTCTTTCACTTTTAACAAAGCGTAGTAATAAGTCACTTTAAATAATAAAAAATTAAAAACGTAGGAATTGAACTCACTCGGAGGGCGGGAAAGCTGTCGCCCAATATTTTTCATTTGTTTGTCATTTAACACTCAATTTCTCTCGAATTTCACCCATCCTCTCCCTCTTTCTCTTCCTCCCCTACCCCTTCCCCTCTATTCTCTCTGGATAATAAGGGCACCGCCTTCATCTCTACTACTGTGGACGGGGCCTCCATCGCCCTCTCTAATAGCCGGCCTCCTTCACAGTTTGGAGCCCAAAAACATAGAAAAAAAACTACAGAGACTACCCCCCCTCCGACCCTTCAAACCCTCCGCCCTTCCGCTGGACACCGCCGTATCCCCTCCCTTTTTTATCGCCATTGCTGCTACTGCCGCTGTTGCTCCGGGCAGCTTCACTCGCGCCAGATCTGCCCACCTTCGCCTTCGGCCAATGGCGGTGCTTGATTTCAAGGGACCCAGAAGAATCACCGCAGGAAGGACACTCCTTGGTTAGAGGTGCCCGGGAACTATATTGTCGCCACTGCCGCCGAGTGGGAGCAACGGACCCAGTTTTTGCATTCTCCAGTGGCGAAATTCCTAATGCCGCTAGGGCATCCTCCGGCCTTCATCCGTCTTCGGCATCCAGATCCGGCGGTCCCTGGAGACCGGTGTCTGTGCAGTGTCAAGCGGTGAGCCTCTCCAAGGCCTCACCTTTTGCCAGTCCTTTTTTTCACTTTTTCGGCGCCGGGTTGCATTTTAAGTGAGAGAGGTGGACATTGCAGGCACTGATGAGGAGGGAGGGTTTGTGGGGGTGGGAGAGATGCTGAACTGGAGCCTTGTGAGGAGGGAAAAGGGTGTGGCCATGACATCCCCCGTTCCCCAGCGACAGCGTCAGTAGCAGAGGGGGAGGAGCCTGGGGGTGGTCTTGAATGAAAAGGATGAGGATCTCACCTTGTTCCTTGAGATGCGGAAGAGGGAGAAGGAGCGCCAGCAGAGCCTCCTCCTCAGCAACAATGCCACCGACGACCTCAACCCTCCTCCAGGTATTGGCCCTCCACCACCGTCCACCTCCCACAAATCACCGCTGCTATTGCAAGTGAAGTGCCTAGAAGGAGGGAAATAGGGTGGGGGGATCCGACCTGCTGAACAATTGTTTCTGGGCTACCCCCAATCCTCCTTTCCTAGTCCCTCAAAGGGCTATGTTTGAAAGCCCTTTTTGTTTTCTTCATCTTTTTTCTTGCCCTTCTTCTTTTGCTAATCCCTCGACGACTCTTATTTGTCCCGAACACAACCGTATATGACACTTATACGTGGTTCATCTGATATTTATCTTTGTCCTGTCGGGATCAAAGTCGGGGACTTCTCCATTGTTCAAGATAGTGTCATCTACACCCACCCGCAGGACGGCCCCTGATGACTTCCTGAACTCTGATGGCGATAAGAATGCCTATGACTGGTAAAACGCGGATGACTACAAAGGCCTAGGTGAGCTGCATTCACATAATTTTTCTCTATCATATAGTTCTATTCGTTTAGCTCCTTATTCTGGCATTGTTTTGTTGAATGGAATCCATCATGTAGAGAATCTTTTTGTATAAAGTTATTTATCGCTTTGCCATTTGATTCTGACTATGCTTTCTTTGCGGCGGCCAACATAGCACAATTCATCTCAAAAGGCTACATAGATCTTTGTGTGGACTTTTAGGTTGGTCAATTTTATTGTTGGACAGTGCTCAGGTTAAAGGCTTTATATGACATTTTCAAACATTTCCTAGTGAGATTGAGATATATTAACTGCAAAATGCATGTACTCTAGGCACAAATGTGTGCATATGTGTGCATAGTGGTTCAGTGATTTTTTATGTCTTTTCCTTTATTTTTTTCGTTTGGTGTCTTCTCATGGATACTAGTTTCCCCATTCCTAAATTGAAACTGTTTGTTTGAGAGTTACGACCTTATTGTTACTTAGAGGAGAGAATATGATACACATGCTATTTATGTCTAGTTCATCCCCATGTTCAGTTAATTATAGGCACTTAATGGCTTTTAGAAATGAGGACTCACATCTTAGCTTATTGAAGCTTTCTCTTATCTCTTCTATATGTGTATGATTTTTTATGGTGAGGAGAATTTAAGAGCTTCCCTTGGTAGAATGGGAGTAGGAGGTCGCTCAATGGATGACATAATGGATAAAGTTAGGAATCTACATTATCAGGTATTAGAACCATTCTTATCTTTGAATATGTGTTTCTAAATTCACTTATTTTATTCTTTGAATTGTGCTAATAATTACATTGACATGTTCAGCTGACATGCACATTAACTTTTGAAGCCATACATGCCTCTTCATGTGATGCTGGGATCAACCATCCCAACCAGTATTTCAATTATAGCCAAAAGATCTTGCAGTCGAAGGTAAGGTGCACTAGACAACCCAAAATTTCCATCTCAGCAAGCAGTATTCTATTTTATGTCTGGTACTGCATTGGTTGATGATCAAGTTCATGCAACTTATATTGAGAGCACTACCTGCATTTGTCTTTTTGCAGTTTATAGATTCCGATTTCCATTTTGCAGAATGGCCAATCAACAACTTAACATCAATGCAGATTTGATGGATATCTATGTTCATGTGCTTCAGGCGAGGTCTAGGTTTGAATCTGTGGGCTGAACTACACCCATGTTAGTTAGATGTCTTCTTCTATGATCTCTGGTAGCTAGCTGCATTAGTTATGGTGGCAGTTTTACACTGAATACCTCCACAAGCTAAACCACTCAACACTCTTTTTTGTAGAAATGCATTAGTTAGAGGATTTTTTGGTTTTTTGATAAACTGGATGGGAATAACTTATGGTTCTAGCTTTTTCTAGTCTGACCAGCCGGTCTGGTCCTATTTTTAAAACATTGATTGAGAGAGATACTAAGCTCAAGATTTGCATGACATGTGAACTAGGAGGAACTCTCTATTAGGAATCATATGCAAGTATCAAAACATGTTTTCAGATGAATTTGTCGGAATGCAACATTCAGTTATGACAATGGTATTGACATTCCAACACTGAGTATAGCATATTTAAGTAAAAGTTGGATTGTATTTGTGCAACTTTCTACCATACTTTTTTGGTAAACAAGTACATATAGTTGGAAATTTCTATGCAGGTGATCAAGGCCTTTAAATTACTTTTGTCATGTTGTAAAACCTTCATGACTACCCATAACTGGAAAACTTCATTATAGGTGATACGTTCTTAAATTAGATTGATAAGGTCACGGCTGCGCAGCATTTGGATTTAAACCTTGAAAGAGGGTAAGATTGAAAATAGCAGATTATTTTTAGTTTTCCTTCTTATCTTTTTCATGTGTATCCTGCCCTCGGGTTATTGGTGTGTTGGAGACCCTATTTAATGCAAAAACTTGTAGCCATGACTCACTCATTAATTGAATCTTTGTTATTTCTCACATGTCATTCATGATATTCACATGTGTTTTAGTCATTGCAAAATGACCCACTATGCATCTTGTGCTCCTTAGGCCATATTGCTTTGAGAGTCTTGTGTAGGGGAGACATATTGGGTTCACTTTTCTAGCAATCTGTAATTGTTGACATACACAAGCTTATGGGACATGGAATTTGAAATCTAGACTCAAGCACAAAGGCTTCCCAATAGTGGTCCATGTATCTCTGTCCATTCATACCTGAATGTGTTGAGGTGAAAATCAGACAAATTTTGCTTAGGCATAAAATATGTTCTACATGCATACCCTTCAAATGTTTCTAAAAGGCTTACATGACCTTAAGATAGTCACCTTAAAGTTGTTAGATAGTCACCTTAATGTTTCAGTTTCTAAAATGTATTGTCACTCTAAAATGTTTGTGGGTTTCAGTTTCTAATACTTTTTATAATGATACATTGTCATTCGAATGATTGAAGCAGCTTTTGCATTTGAAAGATATATGAATATGATATAAATATGTTGTCCTTTAGCATTTATGTAATGATTGACATGCTCTTTACAAGTATAGGAGGGACAGAGTATAGATTGATGGAAAAGGATTGGAAGAATATGCTAGTTATTTTTCTTTTCCATGTGTTCTTTTTCTTTTCAATGGGTATCACATATGATACATCCAATACTTGGCACCTGAGTTAGTAGTACAAGGTTCATCTCAATTTTATATTAGGAAACATGCCAAAAGTTCAAAGGAAGAACAAATCCATGAACAAGCCTAACAGTGAAGGATGTGCTCAATAATTTAGAAAAGGCGATTAACTTGCTATCAAACAGGCTTTATTTATAAGATTAAATTTTAAAGTACCTTAGTCTTTAGTACTTGGAATCTAATGTATCTGATATATAGTTTATATCTAAGATCTCATGGTAGAAAAAAAAGTTTAGACATTTGCTCAACAAAAACATCGGCAGTTGTTTTTTGGGGTTTAAATGGAAGAGTAGTGGCATGGATGATTAGCAGAGCTATCTTCTCTAGGAAGTGGTGTCTAAGGATGCCAATTAATGTGAGAATCAGAAATTCTGACTCCATTGTAATCATGCTGCAGGTTCCATATGGTGGCATACCTCCAGCAAATTTGGTGGTTTGAGGTGGATGGGGAAATTGAGTTCTACTTTCCAACAGGTGTCTACAGTCTGTTCTTTAGGCTTCAGCTGGGATGGGTCTCTAAGAGACTTGGGCGTCGAATATGTAACCCAGAACACATCCACGGGTGGGATATAAAGCTCGTGCGTTTTTAGCTTTCAACATTAGTTGGGCAGTACATTCGAACACAGTGTTTCTTGGATGGACCAGAGAGCTAGATTCATTATCCAGTTGGTGATTTTGTGGTGGAGAACTCTGATGTTCCTACGAAGATAAAGTTCTCGATGACACAGATCGATTGTACACATACGAAAAGTGGCCTTTGTGTTGACTCTGTATTGATTTTCCCAAGTGGGGTTCGACCTGAAAAGGTGTTTGTAAATGATATGTAGTTTCATAATGGAGTACGGTTGATATTATAGAAACACAGATCAGATGCTATTTTTTTTCTTATTTTTTGTTTAAAGCTCCCCTCGAGCATCTGCATATCAAGCAATATGTAAAGAAGCCTTGGCATTCCAATATTGGCAAAATGTGAGTGTATGGCCTTTTGTTTTTTTTTTCTTTTGGGTTTTACAAGGGGAAAGCACAAACACTCCAGTTCAACCATTGTCATTAACTTCAAGAAGGCAATTTGTATCAGGTGGAGTGGATGTAAAGGATGCATTATCGTCATTTATTAATTGTGTGTACTTATGCCAAACTCTCTTCAAAATTTTGACATTCAGTGGCTTACAAATGTTTCATTTTTTTATTTGTATAGTATTAGGTAGAAGTGTTTTAAAATAGCTGATGGTTGATTCTGTAGACGTTGTCTATTTTGTATGGAGAAATGTGGTCTGACAGTCCTGATGAATGTGTTTGACAGGGAATAAAAATGCTTTGACTATTGCTAGCCTTTGGGCACCTGTTGTTGCTGTAAGTTGCATATTACTGTGCTTAACGTTGGGTGTTTTGAATTGTTAAAGAGGATTCAATTTAGGGTTTATGCATATAAACCATTGTTAAAACTTAAATTGCTGATTCATCACCCCTACATTTGCATTTACATGCATATCATGAGGATTTATATGTTTTATAAGTCATTTATTCTTCAATGGCAGTTTTATATGTTTCATTTGTGTTTTTTATTGTGTTATGACTTATGATTGTATTTATGACTGCCTTCTGTCCATTATGTGTTAAATTTTGTCATTCGAATTTTCATTGTTAAGCATATTCCATCTATTTTTGGGATTTTATGTTCGACCAGTAGGTCTTTTACTAGTGTTGCATCATCATTGGACAAATTATATATGGATTCCTTGTGAAGTAGAAATTTGTTCATTTCTTCCTGTCTCTTTTTGGGGTGGGTGGGTGATTTTGGGTCTGTTTCTCAAATTGTTTCAGACACTTGATGGCTATGCAGCCTTTATGCTTATGAATACCAATTATGATCATATTGATAAAAAAACAAATGTGTTACATCCATCATGCTTTTGTCCTCAATAATATGCATGTTTTTATCTTTCCTATTGTTGACATGTTTTTCCCTTTCCCCTTTTTGATTATCCTTCCAAATCCCTTCTTTGCGGTGTTAATGCAAAGAACCAAACAACACGTAAATAGCAGGGGGAAGGATGTGGACTGTGTGTGTGATCGCCACCAAGATGTCGAATGTAAGCAAGTACACCGTACCTTGGAAAGAAGGGGAGCCACTCGCCTAGAACAGCACTGCAGAAAGACGTAGTTCAGGGTGAACCACCTCGTGGACGCACGGTCTCTCGACAGGCCGCCCAACAGCGTTGGGATGAACGCGGGACGAAGAGTAGCTGGATGACGGGACGGTTCAGGATCGACCGCTGGAAGAATGTAAACGGCCCGGATGAAGCCGCCCTATTCCTCGCACGGACGGATGAAGACTGCTCTGTGCCACCAACTCCCAAAGCGTGGGATCTCTACCTCCACCCTTTCCGACCGGCCAGAAAAAATGGGCCTCATGTTAGGGTGCCGCTGACCTGCAAAACAACGCGGAGAACACAAAAAGGGACCCGATATTAGAACTAAAATGTGTAGTAAATGCCGAACAAGAAGGAAACGAAGATAACTAAATGAAATGGGGGATACCTAGAGGTTTTTAAACCCCTAGGGGTGTCAAAAACATAAGAGGATGTGTATAGTGTGATGAAAGAATGAAGAGAAGTAGATGGAAGAAGGAAGAACAATGCATGCAATGAGAGAACAGACGGTGGAACTAGTGAACTAATGACTCAAACAAATGGTGTACTCCCTGAACCGGAGGCCTATGCGGACGTAGAAGGCCACCCTCCCTGTCTTGGGTCGCTCAACAGTCCAGCAGGGCTTCGCCGTTGACCAAAAATCTCCCCCCTTTCAAAGCTTGGCCTTAGGGTCCTATTTATAGAGCCTAAAAGCCAGCCCCGAAATTAGGGTTTTCAATGAAAATCAACTAGCGATATCAACACAGAATCCGTAGATAATAGAATTATCTTTCAAATAGTTCAAACGGCACCCCATTTGGTTAAGAAACCGTAGAGAAATAGTTGGAACAAATTAAGGATAAAACCACAGATAGAGAGAGAAAAACCCTTAATTTCTCAGCAATCGAACCATTGCGCGGTCGTGCGATAGACCGCCCAGTCCATTGCGCGGTCGGTCATCAGACCATCCAACCTGTCGGTGGAAATTAAGTAAATAAGCAATATTATCCAAACATCCATCGAACTGATCGATGATTTCACCGCTGGACTCTCACGAATTGGGCGATTCTTAATGGACCACTCAACTCATGGAACGGCCACAGACCAGCTGTCCAAGGCCTGTCGGTGATAAATCAAAATAAATCAGATAATTAGATAATTATCTGAACAACCAACGAATCTGGGACTTCTGAGATATAGACGGTCAAATGCCAACCGTTCTATGAGATGGGACGGTTACATATAGACCGTGCGAAAGCTTGTCCGTGGAAATTTAGAAATCATCTTAGTATCTAATAAATAGGTACACGGTTCATCATCAACCGCGCGATTACTGAACAGTCATGCGATAGACCGCGCAATGGCTGGACACTCAAAAATCAAAGAAATGTGATAAATCAAGCAAAATCAAGGCCCATTAAGCCCCGATTTGAAGCAAACCTAGTCAGGGAAGGAGGTACCCATTAAAAAAAGGCCCAATAAGCTGCCTGAAAATAGCCCAATGAGTAATGGACAACTCGAGGCATCAATAAATGATGGTAAGAGAAATGACTCAACTTATCGGCAAAAAACGGGAGTCAACACCTATAACTATTATTATTGTAATGCTTTAAAAGTTAACAGAGATTATATAGTTTCATCGATTGGAATCATAATACGTGCTTGGCCTAAAATCTCCTGATGGAAGGGGGTTCTTTCATTTGTTTGTGGAATTTTTAATTTGAAGATCATGTGTTTGTAAACGCCATGTATATCCTTTAATTCTATTTCTCTTTGTCTTTGCCTTGTAGTCAAAATGTTGAATCGGGCTCTTAAAAAAAGGAAAAGACCTTCCAAAAAAAAGAAAAGGAAAATAAATCCATCATTGTTTGTGATTAATCTTCAAAGCATTTATTCTCTTTACTACCAAGGTGTGATTTTTTTTTAAGTTACTAGCAAGGTGTGATTACTGATGCTTACTGATATTTGCCATTTTATGTTCCATGCATATGAAATAGGGGCTACCTCATTCCTCTTCACTGAATATCAATATGTTGTAGTCTTCATGGCTGCTTTTGCAATCCTTGGTTTTCTTTTTCTTGGTTCCGTGGAGGGCTTCAGCACAAAGAGCCAGGCCTGCACCTATAGCAAGGACAAGACCTGCAAGCCTACTCTTGCTAATGCCATCTTTAGCACCATATCTTTCTTGCTTGGTGCAATCACCTCTTTGGTTTCTGGTTTCCTTGGAATGAAAATAGCTACTTATGCAAATGCTAGAACAACTTTTGAGGCAAGGAAGGGTGTTGGAAAGGATTTCATCATTGCTTTCCGATCTGGTGCAGTGATGGGCTTCTTGCTAGCTGCAAATAGACTATTGGTTCTATACATCGCTATTAACCTCTTCAAGCTATACTATGGAGATGACTGGGAGGGATTTGAGGCTATCACCGGTTATGGTCTAGGTGGATCTTCCATGCGTATGTTTGGGAGAGTGGGTGGAGGCATCTATACCAAAGCTGTTGATGTCGGTGCCGATCTTGTGGGAAAGGTTGAGAGAAATATTCCTGAGGATGACCCAAGAAATCCAGCTGTAAGAATCTGTGCTCTTTTATTTAAATGACATATTTTTGTGACATAATCTTGTTAGATTCCTATCATGATTCTTGTGGTACCTTTTTCAATATTTAGTAGCCATTTGGTGGACTTGGGTGCTTCTATGGACTTGGAATTTCAGTTGTCCATCTCTGTACTCTACAGCAGAGGGGTTCCAAAGGAGTGAATGTAAAAGTTACTGGAAGTTGTCAAGTTAGTAGGGTATAATTAAGGGCATATAAAAGATGCAATGCTCAAGTGACCGACATTCTAGAAAATGGATGATTTTGTGGTCTGCTATGTTAATTTATTTGTAAGGGTCTTCAGTCATTCTTTCTCTGTGAAAGTGGCCTAATTGGAAAAGCTATGGAAGCAAGCAGGAAGTTTGAGTGATTGATGAGTATAAAAATCTGAAGAAACCTTGAACCTAAGGCCTTTCTTATGCCTAACATTAGTTGCAACTTGGTATTTCTAAGTGCCATTTTTGTGCAGGTGATTACTGACAACGTGGGTGATAATGTTGATGATATTGTTGGGATGGGTTCTGATCTTTTTGGCTCGTACGCAAAGTCATCATGCGCAGCATTGGTGGTTGCTTCAATTTCTTCTTTCGATGTATCCTTGGAGCCTGCCACCACTGCGCGTCGAGCTTCCCTCCTCCTACGAGGTCGCGGGGGTTTCTCTCCCGGCAGAATCTCGGTGGGCGGGGGCTCCCCCCCACCTCACCATCTCCCCCACGGGAGGCGTCTGCCAGGTGGCCTCATGACCACCTTGGGTTTTGTCAGGTAGGGCTCCTGCTCAGCCTGGAACGCTCAGGGGCACCGGGGTTTCCCCCGATCCCCCTGGATTTCGCCCCCCCTCCCTCCGTTCCCCCCTCCTTCTGTCCCCCCCCCCTCTCTTGGCCCCGCCCACTCTTCTTCCCCGGCGACCCCCCCTTCCCCCCTCTCTCGTTCCCAGCCCCTCTCGCTCCCAGCCCACTGTCGCCATCTCCATCACCCCCCCTTCTCGCCGCTGAGCCTCCTTTCTGGCCCCCCCATCACCCTATCCATCCCCTCTCCTTCACCCCCCGTCTTCGGCTGTCCCTCCGACCCCCCATCCCCCCCCCCTTTTTCCTCCTCCCCGCCTTCGGCCCGGCTCGCCGCCCTCTGCCGCCTTTCCCCCCTCCCCCACCCTCCCGCTTTTCCTTCTGCGTTGGCAGCCGTCCCCCTCCCCCTTAGCCCATCCCGCCGTGTGTTGCCCCCCCTCCTCCCCAGTGTTCCCCCCATGCTACTTTTCCTCCTCCGTTCGTTTCCCCCCTCCCCAGTTTCCTGCCACCGTCGCCCACCCCGGTCCCCTAGACCTCCATGCCCCTGTGTATCGTCACCCCTTTTGCAGCCCTCGGTCCTCCATCCCCTTCATCTTCCCCCACTCTCCGGTCCCATCTCCCGCCGGTTTGGGCTCTCTCTCGGGTTTCGTCGGAGTATGCGTCTGGTCCTTGTGTTGCAGGTTATGGGTCTCTTCTCTCGGTTTCGAAGAAGCTCGGAGATATTACGCATTCCCCCCGTATCCAACTGGATATCGGCCTCCCGAGCATTCTCTCTTCTCCGCCTCATGTTAGAGCGGTTCGGCAGCCAAGCGCACCTCGAGAAAGGATCTTGCCACCATCAGCACTGGTCGGCTCGTCTACGGCTTTCCCTGGAATTCCCACCTTCGGTGGTCGCCTCTGATCTCCACTGTTTCGCGTTATCCTTCTGTTTGTTTGTCGCTCGGGTGTCGACTTGGGCCCTGTTTGGTCTACCTGTTCAGTTTGGTTTTTCTGCTCCTTCATGTACTCTTGAACGTTTGGTATGAATGAAATATCTTATGCTTCCAAAAAAAAATTTCATCTTTCGGAATTAACCATGATCTCACTGCAATGTGCTATCCTCTTCTTGTTAGTTCCATGGGAATCATTGTTTATCTGATTAGTACTCTGTTTGTAACTGACTTCTTTGAGATTAAGTCTATGAAAGACATTGAGCCTGCATTGAAGAGGCAACTCATAATCTCTACAGCTCTAATGACTGTTGTAAGTACCTTTTGTTAGATTTTTTTCATAGTGGTTCAAGAATCAGTATCTATGAGTAAATTAATGTATGTTCTTCGTGGATGAATATGTGAGTACATGAATGTATGTTTTGGATGGATGAATACATGCGAATACATGAATGTCTATTTTGTGTGGATGAACATGGATGTGAGTGAGACAATCAATAAATGTGAACATGAATGGATGTATTATTATAGATGATGAGAGCATATATACTAATAGGATTTTTTTTAAAAAAAGAAAACATATTCTTACATTTTTTATTAACCGACGTTAAATCATTTTCCTAAATTTTTAATAAGTGATGTTAATCCTTATTCAAACGTTTCTTCTATTACGTGGCAAAAGGAAATACTTACGTTTTTATAAACGTAGGTATAGCCTATTATATGCATGTGTATATATGCTTTTAACCTACGTTTTTGTTGGACTATTCCTGCGCTTTAAAAGGATAGGGATGAGTAGAACTATACCTACATTTCATAGAAACGTAGGTATAACCTATAGTCACGCAAGCAAGCGTCACGCTTTGAAAGCGTGGCAAGCAAACGTGGCTAAAGGCTTTGCCTACGTTTTTTGGACCTATACCTACGTTTTTAAGACATAGGTAAAGGTCAATTTTATTGTAGTGGAATGCTTTTTCCCTCGGTAGATCTAGCCATCCAAACCTCCTTCACCACTTTTTTTTTGGGGGGGGGGTTGATTTCCCCTCCCTTCTTCTTTTCTTTCTTTTCTTCTTTTTAACAGCTTTCATGACTCCCAGAAGCTTTGGGTGCCTTGGGATAGCATCTCTCGAGGCCACAGAAATGATTTTGCTCGGTCAAGCTTTTTTCTTCTGGCGCTTGTGAAGAGGAGGGAGGGCGGGGACAACCCCTTCTCTCCATAGAGGCATATGAGCCAGGTGCTCTAGATGAGCCATTCTCTATTGCGGGCTTCGCTGCCTCAGTATTCAGCATATTTTGAAGGTCGCCCCCAAAAGGTTAGGGAGGCTAGCCACTAGGAGAAGAGTTCCCAAATTTTTGTGGGATGGCCAGGTCCCGAAGATGAGAAGCCCAAGGCAAGACTGAGCCCGGGGTAGACCTCTGTCATGATGACTGCCGGAATAGCACCTGTAAACCATCAAAACAGGCAAACATCGTTTATTAGAAGGCCATGAGGCCCTTAGTCCCGGCGAGGAGATGAAGGGGAGTTCTGTCCCACCGAGCGTGCCAGACTTGTGGACGCACATTCAAAATTTCCTTTGTTTATTCATTTGTTTGTTTGTTTATTCATTTATTTCATGCGTGAGTGTGCCAGTCACAAAGTGACGATTTGTTCGGGCTTCGCACAAATCACTAGTGCGCGCCGTCTGACTGATCAGACGATATTGAGTTCCATGTTGGGACAAAAACCCGCCACGTCATAAAGGCCACGACGTTAATTATATCCCCTCGGAGAAGGGAAAACCCTTGATTAATTCCCAGAAAAAGGGGCCCTACGGCCAGAAATTAATGTTAACGAAATGAGATTAATGAAATCTCAGACTGTGGTAAAATGCCCCCAGATTGGGGTGTAAACGTTCAAACCATGTTGGTCGCATATCGACCATTTCGTATTCGCACGGAAGTCCGTATCAAAAGCGTGATGAAAATGAATATAAAAACCATGTGAATGTCTACCGAGTACACGGCACGTTTGATAAGAGAGCGGGATTAGATCCCGGTGGAAGCGGGTCAAGTTTAGTGAGCTATCGGCCTGGGACATTGTTGAGTCATGGCCGTATTGGGGTGGTCCCCGAGGACCAAACACGACTTACCGAGGCACCGTTTATATTCCCTTCACACCGGGTTTGGGGAAGCGGGGGTCCGGAGCGGATATTTATTATGTTTTTGTTCTTTGGTTATTTGACTTTTATTTAGACGCATGGGTGTATTTTTGTTCGTTTGATATTATTATTATATTTTTGTTTGGTTATTTGATTTTCTTTTTATTCATTCAAATGCATGGGTGTATTTTATTTATTCGTTTGTTATTATTATTCTTATACTGTTTTGGTTTAGTTATTTGATTTTCCTTTTTTTATTCATTCGAAAGCATGTATTTTTATTTATTTGTTAGTGTTGTTATTATATCTTTAGATTGATTATTTATAGCTTTGAATGTTATTTTGTTGGATTTTTTTATTCTTGCTGTTATGCATTTGTTTTGTTTATTATTATTATTATTATTTTGGGGCTTTTCTTCTCCTTGTTCTTGTTGTTTTGTATTTATTTATTTTTTAAAAAATAAGAGAGGGAGGGAGTGATCCGGCGGGGCAGGTCGCCAGATCACTTCCCCCTTCAATTTTCTCTTTCCTTTTTTTATGTGAGGGGGTGGATCGACGCACGGAAAGAAGGACATGAGAGAGAGAGTGTCACACCCCGAGACATATGTACAGCGGAAGTAATATCGAGGAATGTGAGCAGCCGACAATACGCCTCAAGCTAGCAATAAAATCAGAGCGCAATAATATCCACATAAAGATGGAGTGCATAATATTTTACCAAAATTCTAACTTTTATTGATAATAATGACTCGTGATTACATAAGGTTGACTCTTGATCTACTAGACTCAAGAAAAATGAAAGTTACATAGTAAGACTCAATAAAGTGAAAATTACATCATGATTCTAGACTACTTGAAGACTCTTGACATTCTATGTCTTCTCTCGACCATCAATCATCAATCTCGGATCCGTTGCTAGAATAATCTGAATCCGACTCACTTGAACTTCCTAAAAAGATTGAAAAAGTGGGGTAATGAGCACACTCGCCGAGTAGGTATCTTTGCACCAACATGGAGGCATGATTTAAGTAATTACATTTTCGCTCTAACGAATAAGGTAAAAGAAAATGTGATAAAACACACGAACAAAATCCAAGCAATAAGACATGAATTATAGAGATATGAAGAATATAAATGGACAATAGAGCATGATCAAGCAAGATTTACAAGGTAAACTGGCCTTTCATTAACAAGAATGTACTTCATAACCATAAAGGCTATGCACTAGAAAGTCGTGAATAAGAAAGTACTAGCAAGCATGTAAATTATCACAAGTTTGCCTCATGGTTTTCACTCGTCTATAAAAAAAATACTCCCGACGCAATGCGACACTAGTGTTCATCGTATCCCATGATTTTCAGCACGTTTCCAGCTATCTGCTGAGGGGCTAGTGTGGATCCCTTGAACACTGTCCGTGTCCGCTCTTGCATCTTCAAGTTACAGATCAAGCTACTTCCATGAGAATATAGTAAATTCAGCCAATAATGTTCAATTCAACAATAGTTTCATGAGAATGTAACCAAGGCAAAGAATGCACCAATGAATGATCATGAGAGTTCAAAGAATGATTTAAGACAAGGCCATGCCACGGAAAGAATCCGACAGCATAATGGCATATTATTTAACTTCCATAACATATTGGATAGCTTTGGAATAAGGTGTTAGGTTCTAGATAATCAATAGACCATCTAGGATTGTAGGAAAATCAACCCTTAGGTCAAACCTCAGGTTAAGAACGCTTGAGATAGAAACGGTCATGCCAAGGCCATCTCTTGAAATAGCAGTCAAATCTTGGCCGCTTCTATGATATAGCGGTCAAGTCAGGACTGTTTAATGAGGAAATAGCGGTCAGGTGAAAGGCCGCTAACTGACAGTTGCGGTCTCTTGGATGGCCGCAAATTAATAGTGGCGATCTCCTAAGGGCCGCTAATAGCCAGGACACGAAAAAATACCGATAGTCTAAGTGCTTTCTAGACAATTGGGCTTTGAGGGTACAACCAGCTCGGCGTCCTAGTGAGAATCCCAGGCTCATGGAGACTTACGGAGGCCTTGAAACAAGATCACCTAGTCCGGTGGAAGGCATATGAAACGGAGAGGATCACAAGTCCAAGAGGTGTGCTTATAAGTGCAAAAGTGTATCTAATGGTCACGCACCGGGATGCGCACCATGTACTTAAGAAAAGACTCTAGATGAGAGTGAATCGAGATAAACAGCGATCAAACATCATCAACAAAACAAGTCTCATAAGCACATGACCTTTAGCTTTAATACAAGAGTATATGGTTTTGGCATGAAATTAACATAAGTTAAAATAGGCATTTTAACCATATAAGACATTCAACTTATCAAGGATGATGCACAATATAACCAATATTACAAATATGAAGTCAAAACTAGGAATAAAACCTATTTGACTAGATTTATCATATAGTTATTAGGGTCAATCTGTAGTCTGTTTAGAGTTAACATGCAGCAGAGAATAGAAACAAATAGCGGTCAGATGATGGCCGCCTACTAGGGCTTAGCGGTCTGTCGTAATGCCGCTATAGACCACTGGCGGTCACATGAAGATCATTTCTTTCTGTCTGTGGCAAACATCAGTAAAACCGAAGTACACACTAATCTAGGGCAGTAAATCATATAAAAAATGCTAGACAGAGAGAGAAAACGTTTCTATAATGAAGATAACTCATGGAGATGCATAGGTTGTCATGAATTAAGCCAAAATCATCATCTTTGTCATTAAGGGTAGAAATTATGCATGTAAAATAACCTAGATGCGCAATGCCAATAATACCTTAAATACTCCATGTAGAGAGCATGAAAATTCATGAAATCAAAGGGCTTTTATTCTTAACTTGGTATTTTAGCCATCCACGAGATAACCTACCTCTGGGACAAGCTTTATAGGGTGTTTGGGAACATTTTTTTTTAAAAAAACTCTTTCTATCTTAAAAATTATGACATATCAATTTTCAACTCAATTTTTAAAATTAACTAAAATGAGTCACTCTTTGTTTGGCAAAAACATCATAATTTTTAAATTTTAAATAAACTTGTTTGGGAGACAAAAAAATACATACAATAAGGGAGCGGTCAAAACCCTCTCTCTACGTTCTTCTTCCTGGCCGGATTCCCCACCTGTTCTTCTTTCCCTCCTCTCTCCTCCATCTTCCCACCGTCGATTCTTCTTTCCCTCCCTCGCCCTCCCCGGCGTCCCCCTCCCCTCTCCCCGACGTCTCGGCCCGTCCCACTCCCCTCTCCCCGGCGTCCCCCTCCCTCTCCCTCCCTCACCCTCCCTTGCATCCCCGTCCCCCTCCCCTCACCCCGACGTCCCCGTCCACCCCTTTCCTGCCTATTCCTCTTTTATTTACGAAAGTCTTGCCCCCCATACATCTCTGTTCTCCTTCGTTCGCGGTGAACAACCCCACATGCGAACCTGTCCACAGCTGGCCACCTCCGTCCATCCATCGTGAGCTAGCACCGCTGCCACAGTCCACGCCGCCGTCGAGCTCCGCCGCCACCGCGTGCCAGGCAGCCCATCCGGCTCGTACTGACCCATGCCGCTGCTGCCATGCCCTTCCGACACATCGTAGCCATGAGTCTGCCATCGCACCGGCAGCACTCTCCCCGTTGTGGTTAGAGGGTATTGCGGGCCAGCGAGGGCAGTGACGATGACGACGAAGGTGAAGGCCATTCCTTTCTCTTCATTCCTCTTTGTCATCCCGCAGGAAGGGAGGGGAGAAGAGGACGACCTTCTGCTTTACTTTTCGGAGCTCTTCGCCACACAGACGGCCCTCCACGAGCTGGAGGAGCTCTGCAAGCCCTTCTTCTCCAAGGCTCCCTTGCAGCAGTAGCAACTTCTCATGTCGCCACAGAACGAGCATAGTAGGAAGAGGAAGGAAGAGGAGGAGGAGAGGAGAGGGGACGGGAGGGGGGATGGGAGGGGGAGCCGCGGGGAAGGGGGGCCGTAGTGGAGGGGAGGGGAGGGGGAGGGGACACCGGCCACGGACATGGACGTACCTTTTTAGCATTGAGACGTGAAAGACATCATGAAATCCTACTAGTTGAGGAGGCAGGGCTAGTCGATAAGCAACCTCGCCAACCCTTTCAAGAATTTAAAAAGGGCCTATAAATCTTGGAGTAAGTTTTCCTTTGATGCCGAATCTTTGGATACCTCGACCCGGAGAAAGTTTAAGGAATATGTGGTCTCCTATTTGGATTTCCAGGTCACACCTTTGATTATTTGCATAAGACTTTTGCCTATCTTGAGCCACCTTAAGTCTTTCTTGAATCAGCTTTACTTTTTCAGTAGTATCCCGAATGAGTTTAGGGCCAAAAAATTAGTTTCCCCCAATCTCACTCCAACATATAGGTGAGCAGCAACTGCTGCCATATAGGACTTCAAATGGTGCCATTTTAATGCTATCTTGATAGCTATTATTGTAGGAGAATTCCACTAGAGGAAAGTGGTCATGCCAACTTCCACCAAAATCAAGTACATATGCCAGGTGCATATCTTCCACCACCTGATTGGTTCTTTCAGTTTGACCGTCAGTCTGTGGGTGGAATGCGATGCTAAAATTCAATCAGGTCCCTAATGAATGTTGTAGACCCTTCCAGAATTGAGATGTAAATCAAGGGTCTCGATCAGATATAATGGTAACAGGGACACCATGCAGTTTTACAATTTCTTTTACATATAAGGCAGCCAAGACATCCATGGACCATCGACTCTTAAGAGGCAGGAAGTGAGCCGACTTGGTCAAGCGGTCAATGATCATCATATCCAAATACCGTCATATCCTCCTCTTGATTTAGGTAGACCCATGACAAAATCCATCCCTATACTCTCCCATTTCCACTCGGGAATCGCCAAGGGATGTAGCTTTCCAGCGGGCTTTTGATGCTCTTCCTTAACTTACTGACAAGCAAGGCAGCGTGATACATAGTCTGCCACTTCTCTCTTAATATTAGGCCACCAATAATTTCTTTTAAGGTCTTGGTACATCTTGGTCACACCAGGGTGAATGTCATACCTTAATTTATGTTCTTCGTCCATAACCAGCTTCTTAGTATCTGCATGATCTGGGACACAAATTCGACCTCAGAATAGCAATTTTCCGTCAGATGCAATAGAGAATTCTGACTGTTGATCTATATGATCCTTGATTTCCATCAGTGTAGGGTCATTTTCTTGCAACTCGACCAGGCCTTCTATTAATGTAGGTTGTGATCAAATATTGCCAGTAAATCATTCTTCTTTCTCCACATTTATCTCTCGATTTAAATGGGCAAATTCAACAATGAGATTAGTCAAACCTTTCATGAGGCTTGATAGCATTCCCATTGGTTTCCTGCTGAGCGCATCAGCTACAACATTCACCTTGCCTGGATGATATTGGATGGCAAAGTCAAAATCCTTAAGATATTCCAGCCATCGCCTTTGTCTCATGTTTAGCTCCTTTTGAGAAAAGAGATATTTCAGACTTTTGTGGTCTGAATATACCATTAACTTTTCCCCATAAAAATAGTGACGCCAGATCTTCAGATCAAATATAACGGCAGCTAGTTCCAGATCATGAACTAGATAATTTTCCTCGTACTACTTCAATTGTCTTGAGGCATAGAAAATCACTTTGCCACTTTGCATAAGAACGCACCCGAGGCCAACGCCTGATGCATCCGTGTATACATCAAATCCGCCGCCTTCGACAGGCAGTGCCAGAATGGGGGAAGTAGTGAGATGTTCCTTGAGAGTCAAGAAACTCCCCTCGCACTCCTTGGTCCATACAAATGGATTTTCCTTTCTAGTGAGTCTTGTGAGAGGAACGACGATTTTGGAAAAATCCTTGATGAATCGCTGATAATAACCAACCATACCAAAGAAACTTCTAATTTCAGATATTGTCGTCGGTCGACTCTAGTTCTTGACAACTTCTACTTTAGAAGGATCCATGGCAATTCCTTCTTTGGAGATAACATGGCCAAGGAAAGAAACCTCCTTTAGCCAGAACTCACATTGATTTAGCTTGGCATATAGTTGGTGTTCCCTTAATGTTTGTAAGGCAGTTCTCAGATGTTCTTCATGTTCTTCTTTCATCTTGGAATATATAAGGATGTCATCAATAAATACGACCACAAAGCGGTCGAGATATGGCCTGAAGACATTGTTCATGTGTTACATAAATGCTACGGGGGCGTTGGTTAACCCAAACGGCATAACCACAAACTCACAATGTCCGTATCTACTATGGAAAATCATCTTGTGAATATCCTTTTCCTTCTTCAGTTGATGATAGCCAGACCTGAGGTCAATCTTGGAGAAATACTCCGCACCGGAGATCTGGTCGAACAGCTCATCAATACGCAGTAGTGGGTACTTGTTCTAGATGGTAAGTTGATTCAACTACTGGTAATCGATACATAGCCTGAGGGATCCATCCTTCTTCTTGACAAATTTTAACCAGTGCACCCCAAGAGGATGTGCTAGGTAGAATAAAGCCTTTCTCCAGCAACTCTTGAAGTTGCTTTTTCAATTTCTTGAGCTTAGTGGGGGACATCCTGTAAGGGGCCTTTGACACAGGTGCTGCTCTAGGTGTGAGTTCAATGGAAAAATTAACCTCTCTCCCGGGTGGTATACCGGGTAAGTCCAAAGGAAAGACGTCCGGAATTTTTTTTACAAAGGATATTTCTTCTATAAGGATTTCCTTTGACTCAATAATGATAACGGAAGTAAGAAAAGCTTCACACCCTTGTGAGATGAGTTTACAGGCATGAAGAGAAGAAATAAGAGTAGGGTGCTTCCTATACTTGATGCCAAGGAAAGAAAGCTTTGGAAAATATGGTTTATGAAATGAAATCTATCTATTACGACAATTAATGTCAGCATAATGGTCACAAAGCTAATCTACTCCTAATATGACATCGTAGCCCTCCATGTCAAGGCATATGAGATTTGCAGGGAGATTGTGACCTTCTATGATAACTTCACTATCGGAGAGATAAGTTTTAAGTTTCGTTCCCGAACCTAAGGGTGTACTTATAATTAAATTCGAAGGTAACGGAGCAGGTGAAATTGGCTAGGTTTTAGCAAAAGAGCTTGAAATAAAGGAATGAGAAGCACCAGTATCAAATAACACAAATGCAGGATGCAAGTAAATTTGGACGGTACCTTCCATCAGTTCCCTTTCTTTGGTAGCCTCTTCGTCCACAACAGCATTGAGACGTGCCTGTCACCTTCGTCCGCCATCATTCCTGGAGGGTTGTTCCTTCATGAGGGGACAGTCTGGCATGTGATGCTCCTCACTACCACATCTTAAGCAAGTGCCAAGACGCTTCCAGCATTCCTCGGCCTCATGGCCGAATTTCTCATAGAACGTGCAAGCCACCATGACTTGCATGTCTTCATCCTTCCCCTTCTTATTCCTGTGGTAGTCACTACCACTCCCGTTCTGGGATCTCTTCTTATTATCACGGGACTTATAAGAGTCAGTGGTGCTAAACTTCTCCTTCTTTCCACATTGATCCATCTTTCGGCTAGATTCCTCTCCCTTGCCTTTAAGTTTCTCGACTTTTTCCAAAGTCCTTTCATATAAATGTGCTAGCTGGACCATCTCTGCGTAGGTCTGAATATTTTGTGAGCCAAGTTGTTGAATGAAGATGGGCCTTAGACCATCCAGAAATCGTTTGGCCTTTAAGATATCTGTGCTCACCAGATGTTCAGCATAAGGGGCCAAACGGGAGAATTGGAGTTCATATTCTGCCACTGGCATCATGCCTTGGCGTAGAGAAGCAAATTTAGCAGCCTTTCACTCCTTGACGTGCTCAGAGAAGTACTTTACCAGGAAGAGTGTAAGAAACTAGTTCCATGTAGGCTAGGCATTTTGGGGTTGCGCCGAGGTGGTCTTCCACCAAGTACGAGCATCTTTATTCAGTTGGAAGGTGGCGAGACAGACCTTCTCTTGATCAGCACATTGCGTAACGTGCTTGGTACCCAATCTTTATTCGTCTATCCAGTTCTCTGCTTCATCAGGATTAGAAGAGCCAGAAAACCGTGGAAGATTTAAGCTTTGAAAATTCTGATGTAAGTCGCCGGCACCAGCCCTCGCGCCAGCTTGGCCATATTATGTAGTGCCCGGGTAAGACCTGCAATAGTCTATTGCATCCCGTCCCAATCAACACGGTGTGCCATCATGAAAATAAGGTACTTGAGAGGATAATCAATTAGTTAATTCCCATATAATTAATAGAATTAACCTAGAGAAAAATTTTAATTTAGCTATCTCATCCCGGCTCTACCCATTCTCACATGGTTGGAAATTTCTTCCTGGCTCATAGGATTAGGTCCTTAACCAGGGACTTAGCCTATGACATTTTCCTAGGAATAAGTAAGTCCTGAGACCTATGCTCCGATACCAACTTAGTTGTCACGCCCCGAGACATATGTACAGCGGAAGTAATATCGGGGAATGTGAGCAGCCGGCAATACGCCTCAAGCTAGCAATAAAATCATAGCGCAATAACATACACATAAAGATGGAGTACACAATATTTGACCAAAATTCTAACTTTTATTGATAATAATGACTCATGATTATATAAGGTTGACTCTTGATCTACTAGACTCAAGAAAAATGAAAATTACATAGTAAGACTCAATAAAGTGAAAATTACATCATGACTCTAGACTACTTGAAGACTCTTGACATTCTAAGTCTTCTCTCGACCATCAATCATCACTCTCGGACCCGTTGCTAGAATAATCCGAATCCGACTAACTTGAACTTCCTGAAAAGATTGAAAAAGTAGGGTAATGAGTACACTTACCCAGTAGGTATCTTCGCATCAACATGGAGGCATGCTTTAAGTAATTACATTTTCGCTATAACGAATAAGGTAAAATATAATGTAATAAAACACACAAACAAAATCTAAGTAATAAGACATGATCTATAGAGATATGAAGAATATGAATGGACAATAGAGCATGATCAAGCAAGATTTACAAGGTAAAGTGGCCTTTGATTAACAAGAATGTAATTCATAACCATAAAGGCTATGCACTAGAAAGTCGTGAACAAGAAAGTACTAGCAAGCATGTAAATTATCACAAGTTTGTCTCGGGGTTTTCACCCGTCTATAAAAAAAAGTACTACCGGCGTAATGCAACGCCAGTGTTCATCGTACCCCATGGTTTTCAGCACTTTTCGGACTATCTGCCGAGGGGCTAGTGTGGAGCCCTTGGACACTGTCCGTGCCCGCTCTTGCATCTTCAAGTTACAGATCAAGCTACTTTCATGAGAATATAGTAAAGTTCGGCCAATAATGTTCAATTCAACAATAGTTTCATGAGAATGTAACCAAGGCAAAGAATGCACCAATGAATGATCATGAGAGTTCAAAGAATGATTTAAGACAAGGTCATGCCATGGAAAGAATCCGGCAGCATAACGGCATATTCTTTAACTTCCATAACATATTAGATAGCTTTGGAATAAGGTATTAGGTTCTAGATAATCAATAGACCATCTAGGATTATAGGAAAATCAACCCTTAGGTCAAACCTCGGGTTAAGAATGCTTGAGATAGAAACGGTCATGCCAGGGCCGTCTCTTGAAATAGCGGTTAAATATGGGCCGCTTTTATGATATAGAGGTCAAGTCAGGATCGTTTAATGAGGAAATAGCGGTCAGGTGAAAGGCCGCTAACTGGCAGTTGCGGTCTCTTGGATGGCTTCTAATTAACAGTGGCGGTCTCCTCAGGGCAGCTAATAGCCAGGACTCGAAAAAACACCGAAAGTGTAAGTGCTTTCTAGGCAATTGGGCCTTGAGGGTACAACCAGCTCGGCGTCCTAGTGGGAATCACAGGCTCACGGAGACTTACGGAGGCCTTGAAACAATATCACCTAGTGCGGTGGAAGGAATATCCAACGGAGAGGATCACAAGTCCAAGAGGTGTGCTTATAAGTGTAAAAGTGTATCTAATGGCCATGCACCGGGATACACACCATGTACTTAAGAAAAGACTCTAGATGAGAGTGAATCGAGATAAACAACGATCAAACATCATCAACAAAACAAGTCTCATAAGCATATGAACTTTAGCTTTAATACAAGAGTATATGGTTTTGGCATGAAATTAACATAAGTTAAAATAGGCATTTTAACCATATAAGACATGCAACTTGTCAAGGATGATGCACAATATAACCAATATTACAAATATGAAGTCAAAACTAGGAATAAAACCTATTTACCTAGGTTTATCATATAGTTATTAGGGTTAATCTACAATCTGTTTAGAGTGAACAGCCAACAGAGAACAGAAACAAATAGCGGTCAGACGATGGCCGCCTACCAGGGATTAGCGGTCTATCGCAAGGCCACTATAGACTATTGGCGGTCACATGAAGACTATTTTTTTCTATCTGTGGCAGACAGCAGTAAAATCGAAGTACACGTTAATCTAGGGTAGTAAATCATATAAAAAATGCTAGACAGAGAGAGAAAATGTTTCTACAATAAAGATAACTCATGGAGATGCATAGGTTGTCACGAATTAAGCCAAAATCATCATCTTTGTCAATAAGAGTAGAAATTATGCATGCAGAAATAACCTAGATGCGCAGTGCCAATAAAACCTTAAATACTCCATGTAAAAAGCATGAAAATTCATGAAATCAAAGGGCTTTTATTCCTAACTTGGTATTTTAGCCATCCACGAGATAACCTACCTCTGGGACAAGCTTTAGACTTCGAATTTCTAATTGGAAGATTGCTCAGGTTCCTACACGTCCTGTGCCAAACCAGCAACTTCCCGCCCCTGTATCTTCTGATTCTCTTGACCAATATTCGTGAAAATTGGAGGGTAGGTAGAAGATATAAAGGGGAACAAAAAGTTCTAAAGACACTATGTGAACTAACCTCATTTAGGACTTCTAATCTCTTGATCTTTACTGGACTGGCGTACCAGTTCCTGTGCTGCCTGTAGCAATCCAGTGACTTGCAGACGCCCTAATTCTTCAACGGCTGGGTCTTATAGCACGAAAATTGGAGAGGAGTTAGACAAAATTAAGGCGAACAAATTATTTTAAAGGATTAACCTGAGAAGATGTCCCCTTACCTTCAACTTACGTGAGCCAACATTAGGGTTCGCATGGGTCGAAGTTAGGGTCTATTTATAGGGTTTTGAGTTAGGGCTGAGGATTTGGTCGAGTTGGGAGTCCTAATTAGGGGTAAGATTGATCCCCAAGAGTCCTAGACATGTTTACATGCCTACCCACTTCGATCCAAGGCGATTTGGTTGTCAAAAATCTAAGCTTTTCACCTTTCTCCCATTCACGAAATCAGATGGAATTAGCGATCATGGAGGGACAGCTAGGATGAAGTGGCGTCCTCGCGATAGACCGTCATTTGGCATTAAATCCAAAAAATTTGGATTTTCTTGTTATTTCTTATTTATCTCCTAATTTGTGTATATATCTATTTTAAATCCGTAAATTGCCCAATTTATGTTTCTATTATTGGGCTTGGACCTAAAGGGCTTGGATTTGGGTCTTGTGGGCCTATTTAATGGATTTAAACCTAACATAATATATGGGTCTTTAAATAATAATTAAATAGACCTATATTCATTAAATAGCCCATTTAGTCTACTTAAATGCTTAATAAATATATTAAATCTCAAGAAATTCTTAGAAAATTCCTAGAAAATTCTCGGGCGTTACACCCTCCCCCACTTAAAAGAATTTGGTCCCCAAATTTAATGCATGGGTTTTATGGAGAGTATACTTACAATCGAATAATTCTGAGAATCTCTTGCGCATAACTTCCTCCGTCTCCCATGTCGCCTCGTGCGGCCAGGATTTGCTCGATTAGAATTTGACAATGAGAATATTTTTATTTCGAAGCTGACGTACTTCTCGGTCAATCATCTTGAGTGACTTTTACTTGTATGTCAAGTCTTCCTGTATCTCCAGGTTATCATAAGTGATGACATGAAATGGATCATGGACGTACCTTTTTAGCATTGAGACGTGAAAGACATCATGAAATCCTACTAGTGGAGGAGGCAGGGCTAGTGGATAAGCAACCTCTCCAACCCTTTCAAGAATTTCAAAATGGCCTATAAATCTTGGAGTAAGTTTACCTTTGATGCCGAATCTTCAGATACCTCGACCCAGAGAAACTTTGAGGAATACGTGGTCTCCTATTTGAAATTCCAGGTCACGCCTTCGATTATCTACATAAGACTTTTGCCTAACTTGATCCACCTTAAGTCTTTCTTGAATCAGCTTGACTTTTTCAGTAGTATCCTGAATGAGTTCCGAGCCTAGAAATTGCTTTTCCCTAATCTCACACCAGCATATAGGTGAGCGGCAACTCCTCCTATATAGGGCTTCAAATGGTGCCATTTTAATGCTATCTTGGTAGCTATTATTGTAGGAGAATTCCACTAGAGGCAAGTGGTCGTGCCAACTTCCACCAAAAATAAGTACACATGCCCGGAGCATATATGCCACCACCTGATTGGTTCTTTCAGTTTGACCGTCAGTCTGTGGGTGGAATGCTGTGCTGAAATTCAACCAGGTCCCTAATGAATATTGTAGACCGTTCCAGAATTAAGATGTAAATCGAGGGTCTCAATCAGATATAATGGTGACAAGGACTCGATGCAGTTTTACAATTTCTTTTACATATAAGGCAGCCAAGACATCCATGGACCATCGACTCTTAAGAGGCAGGAAGTGAGCCGACTTGGTCAAGCGGTCAATGATCATCATATCCAAATACCGTCATGTCCTCCTCTTGATTTAGGTAGACCCATGACAAAATCCATCCCTATACTCTCCCATTTCCACTCGGGAATCGCCAAGGGATGTAGCTTTCCAGCGGGCTTTTGATGCTCTTCCTTAACTTGTTGACAAGCAAGGCAGCGTGATACATAGTCTGCCACTTCTCTCTTAATATTAGGCCACCAATAATTTCTTTTAAGGTCTTGGTACATCTTGGTCACACCAGGGTGAATGTCATACCTTAATTTATGTTCTTCGTCCATAACCAGCTTCTTAGTATCTGCATGATCTGGGACACAAATTCGACCTCAGAATAGCAATTTTCCGTCAGATGCAATAGAGAATTCTGACCGTTGATCTATATGATCCTTGATTTCCATCAGTGTAGGGTCATTTTCTTGCAACTCGACCAGGCCTTCTATTAATGTAGGTTGTGATCAAATATTGCCAGTAAATCATTCTTCTTTCTCCACATTTATCTCTCGATTTAAATGGGCAAATTCAACAATGAGATTAGTCAAACCTTTCATGAGGCTTGATAGCATTCCCATTGGTTTTCTGCTGAGCGCATCAGCTACAACATTCACCTTGCCTGGATGATATTGGATGGCAAAGTCAAAATCCTTAAGATATTCCAGCCATCGCCTTTGTCTCATGTTTAGCTCCTTTTGAGAAAAGAGATATTTCAGACTTTTGTGGTCTGAATATACCGGGAACTTTTCCCATAAAGATAGTGACGCCAGATCTTTAGAGCAAATATAACGGCAGCTAGTTCCAGATCATGAACTGGATAATTTTCCTCATACTGATTCAATTGTCTTGAGGCATAGCAAATCACTTTGCCACTTTGCATAAGAACGCACCCGAGGCCAACACCTGATGCATCCGTGTATACTTCAAATCTGCCGCCTTCGACAGGCAGTGCCAGAATGGGGGCAGTAGTGAGATGTTCCTTGAGAGTCAAGAAACTCTCCTCACACTCCCTGGTCCATACAAATGGATTTTCCTTTCTATTGAGTCTTGTGAGAGGAACGGCGATTTTGGAAAAATCCTTGATGAATCGTCGATAATAACCAGCCAGACCAAGAAAACTTCTAATTTTAGATATAGTCGTCGGTCGACTCCAGTTCTTGGCAACTTCTACTTTAGAAGGATCCATGGCAATTCCTTCTTTGGAGATAACATGGCCAAGGAAAGAAACCTCCTTTAGCCAGAACTCACATTTATTTAGCTTGGCATATAGTTGGCGTTCCCTTAATGTTTGTAAGGTAATTCTCAGATGTTCTTCATGTTCTTCTTTCATCTTTGAATATATAAGGATGTCATCAATAAATACGACCACAAAGCGGTCGAGATATGGCCTGAAGACGTTGTTCATGAGTTGCATAAATGTTGTGGGGGCGTTGGTTAACCCGAACAGCATAAGCACAAACTCATAATGTCTGTATCTACTATGGAAAGTCATCTTGTGAATATCCTCTTCCTTAATCTTCAGTTGATGATAGCCAGACCTGAGGTCAATCTTGGAGAAATACTCCACACTAGAGATATGGTCGAACAGCTCATCAATACGTGGTAGTGGATAAATGTTCTTGATGGTAAGTTGATTCAACTGCCGGTAGTCGATACACAGCCTGAGGGATCCATCCTTCTTCCTGACAAATAGAACCGGCGCACCCCAAGGGGATGTGCTAGGTCGAATAAAGTCTTTCTCCAGCAACTCTTGAAGTTGCTTTTTCAATTCCTTGAGCTCCGTGGGGGACATTCTGTAAGGGGCCTTTGACACATGTGTTGCTCCACGTGTGAGTTCAATGTAGAAATTAACCTCTCTCTCGGGTGGTATATCGGGTAAGTCCAAAGGAAAGACGTCCGAAAATTCTTTTACAACGGGGATTTCTTCTATAAAGATTTCCTTGGACTCAGTAATGATAACGGAAGCAAGAAAAGCTTCACACCCTTGTGAGATGAGTTTGTAGGCGTGAAGAGAAGAAATAAGAGTAGGGTGCTTCCTATACTTGATGCCAAGGAAAGTAAACTTTGGAAAATCTAGTTTATGAAAAGAAATCCGTCTATTACGACAATTAATGTCAGCATAATGGTCACAAAGTCAATCTACTACTAATATGACATCGTAGCCCTCCATGTCAAGGCATACGAGATTTGCAGGGAGATTGTGACCTTCTATGATAACTTCACTATCGGGGAGATAAGTTTTAAGTTTCGCTCCTGGACCTAAGGGTGTACTTATAGTTAAATTCGAAGGTAACGGAACAGGTGAAATTGGCTAGGTTTTAACAAAAGAGCTAGAAATAAAGGAATGAGAAGCACCAGTATCAAATAACACAAATGTAGGATGCAAGTAAATTTGGACGGTACCTTCCATCAGTTCCCCTTCTTTGGTATCCTCTTCGTCCACAACAGCATTGAGACAAGCATGTCGCCTTCGTCTGCCATCATTCCTGGAGGGTTGTTCCTTCATGAGGGGATAGTCTGGCATGCAATGCCCCTGATTGCCACATCTTAAGCAAGGGCCAAGACGCTTCCAGCATTCTGCGGCCGCATGGCCGAATTTCTCACAGAACGTGCAAGCCGCCATGACTTGCTTGTCTTCGTCCTTCGCCATCTTTTTCTCATGGTAGCCACTACAACTTCTGTTTTAGGATCTCTTCTTATTATCACGGGACTTATAAGAGTCTGTGATGCTAAACTTCTCCTTCTTTCCACGCCGATCCATCTTTCGGCTAGATTCCTCTCCCTTGCCTTTAAGTTTCTTGATATTTTCCAAAGTCCTTTCATATAAATGTGCTAGCTGGACCATCTCCGCATAGGTCTGAATATTTTGTGAGCCAAGTTGTTGAATGAAGATGGGTCTTAGACCATCCAAAAATCGGTTGGCCTTTAAGATATCTGTGCTCACCAGATGTTCAGCATAAGGGGCCAAACGGGAGAATTGGAGTAGCCACTGACATCATGCCTTGGCGTAGAGAAGTGAATTCAACAGCCTTTTGCTCCTTGACGTGCTCGGAGAAGTACTTTGCCCAGAAGAGTGTAAGAAACCCGTTCCATGTAGGCTGGGCATTTTGGGGTTGTGCCGCAGTGGCCTTCCACCAAGTACGAGCACCTTTATTCAGTTGGAAGGTGGCGAGACAGACCTTCTCTTGATCAGCACATTGCATAACGTTGAAGATCCTTTCCATTTCGTCTATCCAGTTCTTTACTTCATCTGGATTAGAAGAGCCAGAAAACCGTGGAGGATTTAAGCTTCGAAAATTCTGATGTAAGTCACTGGAACCAGCCCTCGCGCCAGCTTGGGCCATATTGTGTAGTGCCTGGGTAAGACCTGCAACAGTCTATTGCATCCCGTCCCAGTCAACACGGTGTGCCATCATGAAAATAAGGTACCTGAGAGGATAATCAATTAGTTAATTCCCATATAATTAATAGAATTAACCTAGAGAAAAATTTTAATTTAGCTATCTCAGCTCGGCTCTACCCATTCTCACATGGTTGGAAAGTTCTTCCTGGCTCATAGGATTGGGTCCTTAACCAGGGACTTAGCCTATGACATTTTCCTAGGAATAAGTAAGTCCTGAGACCTATGCTCTGATACCAACTTAATTGTCATGTCCCGAGACATATGTACAGCGGAAGTAATATCGGGGAATGTGAGCAGCCGGCAATACGCCTCAAGCTAGCAATAAAATCATAGCGCAATAACATACACATAAAGATGGAGTACACAATATTTGACTAAAATTCTATCTTTTATTGATAATAATGACTCATGAGTACATAAGGTTGACTCTTGATCTACTAGACTCAAGAAAAATGAAAATTACATAGTAAGACTCAATAAAGTGAAAATTACATCATGACTCTAGATTACTTGAAGACTCTTGACATTCTAAGTATTCTCTCGACCATCAATCATCACTCTCGGACCCATTGCTAGAATAATCCAAATCCGACTCACTTGAACTTCCTGAAAAGATTGAAAAAGTAGGGTAATGAGCACACTTACCCAGTAGGTATCTTCACATCAACATGGAGGCATGCTTTAAGTAATTACATTTTTGCTCTTACGAATAAGGTAAAAGAAAATGCGATAAAACACACGAAGAAAATCTAAGTAATAAGACATGAATCATAGAGATATGAAGAATATGAATGGACAATAGAGCATGATCAAGCAAGATTTACAAGGTAAAGTGGCCTTTCATTAACGAGAATGTACTTCATAACCATAAATGCTATGCACTACAAAGTCATGAACAAGAAAGTACTAGCAAGCATGTAAATTATCACAAGTTTGTCTCATGGGATTTACCCGTCTATAAAAAAACGTACTCCTGGCGCAATGCGACACCAGTGTTCATCGTGTTAGTGTTGGTGTGCTACAGGCCAATTTCGGGTCGGGTAGGCCCAATAGTTGTACGATCTTGTTCATTAATAAAGTGGTGTTTGAGCGTAAATATGCGATTGTGTTACTTTACGTTGTCCCTAGGATATGTGGTTGTAAAGTCAGCTCGAGATGGGATCTCGAACATGAGACTTACTTTACATGAACACATTCCTTAAACTGTTCCTGGTTGGAGGGTAATCACTCGGGGACTTTGATTACCTATTAAACCAGTACACATGATGTGTCAGTGACCAGTCTCATGGTCATTGGTGCGGGGCACCAACACATATGTGTAGGTGTATGTCCTTGGAGGATGTGCACTGAACTGATCCGCTATTGGATCTTCAGATGGTTGATTATACCTAATGTCAACTGAAGATCCAACGGTCTCAGTAGCATCGTTGGTCCTTTGACCTGAGACATTGATCGGATCTTACACGAGGACTAGAATGGTTTAATTACTTAGCTAAGTGACTTTAACCATAAGTCATGAGTTGCCGAGTCATTAACCACTCCAGGATACGTGTGAAGATCATCAATGGTCAAGATGGGATCGCTCACTGTCGGGTATATATCAGACAGTTAATGGGTCATGACATTGACGCTCCGTTAAATCCCTGGCCAGGGTCGTGTGAGTTCGTTTAGAACGAACGTCATACACTTTAAGGAGGTCATAGTCAAATGGCACGATCATGGGGTTTGACAGAAACCGTACCCTCGATCGTACCAGACTCATAGAAGGAGCGAGGGATTATATCGATGCGGTAACTGTGGACTTACAGGTACCAGACAGGTTGGTTTAAACCCGGGGTCATCTAGGATCACGCGGATTTGCTTGACCCAACGTGATCAAAGGTTCGGAATAAATTAAACTATTGTTCGGCTCTAGTAGAAGCGAAGAATACGTTTAATTTACTTCTAATTGGGAATTAGAAGTTAATGGACCTTAAACTAGAGTGACTATGGGCCTAGAGGATCACACACAATAGATTCTTGGGTGACGGATAATTATTATACAAGTGTATGTATTATTTCCATTTAATTCCTTTTGGAAAGGAGTGTAAACGGAGTTTAATACATATGTATAATATGATAAAGGACATATATACAGTTTTGGTCTTTTAGAACCCTTTTCTAATAAACCTAAACTCTATATATAGCCATCTACGTGAGTTCATTCGAACTCTTGGCTTCTCCCTTCCAACCCCCCTTAATGCTAATCAAGCATTAAGCATTAAGGAGAGGTTAAGCCTCCCCCTTTCTCCCCCTTGCTCTCTCTCTCTCCAGAAGGTGTTAGAGCCGGGGAAAGTTGTGCCGGGGAGGTACCGTCGCTGCGCAAGGATCCGTGTGGATCATCTCTAGAGGCCGTACAGTTGTGCGGCTCGATTTTTCTGCATCGGGCTTAGCGGACAGCGTCGTTCCGCGCAAGGTGAAACACGTAACCCGTAATTAGGGTATTAGAAACACCGATTAGAGCACAGATTAAGCTTTCCATAACACCGGAATCGGGCAAATTATTTTTTGTTATCCGCTGCGTCGCCCGTAGGTGATGTGCGAAACCTTACAGTGGTATCAGAGCCAGGTTCGCGCTCTGGTCGGTGTTTTTATCGCCGTTTAGAACCATATTTTTGGGGCATTGAAAATCTTCAATTATAATTTATAGAATGGGATGCTGGGCATCTCAGTTCTTGCTGGATGCTGGGCATTCAAGCAGCAAATTTTTTTTTAAAAAAAAAAAAAAATTTTTTTTTCTGGCCCGAGTTGGGCGCACTGCGCCCTGGGCGCGGTGCGCCCAGGGCGCAGCGCGCCCGCCGCGTGCGCCGCGTGGGCGGCGCACGCGGCACCCGGGGTCAGCGCCCGCGGGCGCTGACCCGCGGGGTCGCGGCGGGCGCGCCGCGTGGCGGGCCGCGCCCGCCACGCGGCGGGCGCCGCAGGCGGCGCCCGCAACGCGGGCGCCCGCCACGCGGGCGCCCGCATGCGGGCGGGCGCGGGCGCGTCCGCCCACGCGTCGCGCGTGGGCGGCGCGCCCAGGCGCCTGCCGACAGAAGAAAAAAAAATTTTTTTTTTAATTAAAAAAATTTGCTTATTTTTTTTATTTTATTGATGCATATATAAATATATATATTAGATATATATATTAAAATGCACAGTAAATTAAATAAATTTTATCTAGTAGGTTAATTGTGTTATCTCGATGGTAAATGTCAAAAGTTAATTTTTATTTAACCGTGTTGAATTTATCGAGGTGAGATAATTACTATTTACCATGAGATAAAATGATAATAATTGAAGTTACTTCAGTAAAATTTAAGTTTTTGAATTTTTAATTATTAGATAATTAAAAAATTCAAATTTTAAATTTTATTGAAGTTAAATGTGAAAAATTCAATTATTTGAATTTTTAATTATTAGATAATTGTTAAATTCGAATTTTGAATTTTAGAAAATTACTAATTGAGGATAATTGTATTATTTTAAATTTATTTTCAAACAAAAATTATTGAATAATTAGTTTGAATTTAAATTTAAATTATTGGCATGTTTAAATTTTGAATTTAAATTTGATTATTGGATAATTAAATTTAAATTTAAATTTAAATTTAATTAATTATCTCAATTAGATGCCCCTGTAGAAAATGATGGTTCTTTACGTGCGTTACTTTATTTACCTTGTATTGGCCTGCTTGTATGTTTAATTTTAGTTAATCATGCTTTGATTTTTAAAATTAAACAAAGCTAGCCTGTTTTTGTTTGCACATCCCATTATTAAATTCAAAAGTAAGGATTATTTTCAGAAAATAACCCTTGATTGATTTTATTTGAATGGGTTGGCAAGTGATCATGGACTTGGATTAATGTAATTAATTGGGGTCTGCGAACCTCCTTTCTCTCTCTGTTAAAATTCCAATGTACTTCTATCTTCCTCCATTGTTGTACTCGCCCTAAGGGCTGCTGGAATTTGAGTCACATGTAATTTAATTTTTCCGGCCTGCGTGCCGTGTAAAAGTTGTAATTAATGCGGCGTCGGCGATTGAAAGCGTGGAGCACACCCGACGAGGACGATCCAGCTGCTTCGGAAGCGGGCCGGATGTCTTAGTTACATTAGGGTTAAAGTCCATGATCACTTGCGTTATTTTTGCATTGGATGCATTTATTTTGTGCAAACTACTAGGTACGGTAAATATATTGGATATATTTATATTACCACCTAGGGTGAGATCAAGATAAAATTAAATTCCCTCGCGTTTAAATTTTAGATCTGGTAAGCGTGGCTCTAGGAGTCGTCGTGGCCCTCCATCATTATGGAGTGAATGAACGTCTTCATTTCATGGATTTGTTGTGCTTTCCACAAGGTCCATGAGTTTGGGGGCGGGATTAAACTCCAAGGCTCGGCCTCAATGGAGTGAGGAATTGAACTCGGCCTTGTTGTGCTTTCCACAAGGGTCGGGTCATGAACTCATTGCTATGTAGTAATGATGGTTAGATCTAACCGAGAATATCCTTTGTTGTGCTTTCCACAAGGGGATGATTTCTCGGGGGCCGAATATCGGATATTGCATTAGATGCAAGTGCTTGTTGACTGCCCTTGAGATGGTGTATGGCTTGTTGTGCTTTCCACAAGGTCGTACATCAGTCTCGTTGGGATTCCGACCCACTAGGTTGATCTCGTTGATCTCCCGTTCTATATACTGAGGGTTATATAGTCCGATCGAAAAATAGTGGGACTAACTAAGATAGAAAACCACATCTAAGTTAGAATTTGAACACATGCTAAGTTGTCTTTTATTTCTTATCCAGATTACAATGTCGTCGTCCAACCCCCTCCGCGGCATCTTGGATGCAAATAGATTAACTGGACCGAACTACTCGGATTGGCTGCGTAATCTACGCATAGTCCTTACCGCCGAAAAGATTGCGTACGTGTTGGACACGGTTCATTCTGAGCCAGCTCCTGATGCCGACGAGGGCGAGTTACTGGCTTATGCCAAGTGGTCTGAGGACTCCTCCCTAGCCCAATGTTACATGTTGGCCTCTATGGCTCCCGAGCTACAGAGGCAATTTGAAAAGACTGATTGTAGAAGTATACTTCTCAATCTACGCCAGCTCTTCGGGGAGCAGGGTAGGATTGAGAGGTATGACATCTCCAAAAGGCTTTTCAGGACACGGATGTCTGAGGGTTCTTCAGTACAGGCTCATGTACTGAAAATGATGGAGTGGATTGAAAGACTCAATGCATTGGGGTTCAAGTTGGATCTTGAACTATGCATTGATCTTATACTCCAGTCATTGCCCGATTCCTTTTCTTCCTTCATCATGAACTTTAACATGAACAGGATTGAAGCAACTCTCCCGGAGCTGCTCAATATGTTAAAGAGTGCTGAAGGAACCATGCAGAAAGATAAACCATCTTCGTCTGTAATGATTGTTGGCCGGGCCAACAAGAAAAGGAAGGCAACCCAAATATCCACCACAAGTAACAAAGGGAAGGGAAAGAAAAAGGCCACGGGTAAGCAGCTCGCCAAGGTTGACAAAGGGAAGGGCAAGAAGAATGAAAAGGAAGACAAATGTTTTCGATGCGGGGAAACTGGGCATTGGAAAAGGAATTGCAAGGCAATTCTAAATGAAGGTATTTTTGTCATAGACCTTAATTTGTCATATATGGAATCCACATCATGGGTATTGGATACTGGATGTGCATCTCATATCTGCAATTCTATGCAGGTGCTGGCAAATAGAAGGCGATTGGGCAAAAAGGAGATTGAACTGAGGATGGGCAATGGAGCTTTAGTTGCTGCCAAAGCTGTCGGGACTGCACGCCTCAGTTTACCTTCAGGAGTCATTCTGGAGCTGAATGACTGTTATTATGTTCCTAATATTATTAAGAATATTATTTCAATCTCTGGCTTGTATAACATTGGATATACATTGGCTTTTAATAGCACTGGGTGCTCTATAATGAATAATGGTTTGGTTATAGCCAATGGTTCATTAGTCAATGGTCTATATGTATTAGATACACGTTCTGATGTTATGCAAATTTCCAATGCTGATGAAGTGAATTCTGCATATCTATGGCATTGCAGACTTGGTCATGTAGGTGAGAAAAGAGTCTCTCACTTACACTCAAATGGGTATTTGAATTCATTCGAATACAAGCCATTTGATACCTGTGAGTCGTGTCTCATGGGGAAAATGACTAAGGCTCCCTTTGGAGGACATGGAGAGAGGGCTGTTGACCTTCTCGAGCTCATACACTCGGATGTGTGTGGACCCATGTCCATAGAAGCAAAAGGAGGTTATCTCTATTTCATTTCTTTTATTGATGACTTCTCTAGATATGGCTATGTGTATTTAATGAGACATAAGTCACAAGCCTTTGAGAAGTTTAAGGAATACAAGAATGAAGTAGAGAAACAGACTGGCAAAAGTATTAAGGCTCTTCGATCGGATCGAGGAGGTGAATACTTAAGCCATGAATTCACTTCTTATCTTAAAGACCATGGAATAGTTTCTCAGTGGACACCACCGTATACACCACAGCACAATGGTGTATCCGAGAGGAGAAACAGGACCTTGTTAGACATGGTCCGATCCATGATGTCTATGTCAGGACTACCCTTGTCTCTCTGGGGCTATGCGTTAGAGACTGCGGCTTATTTATTGAATAGGATATCAAGTAAATCAGTTCCTTCTATTCCATATGAGATATGGAAGGGCAGGAAACCAAATTTTAATCACATTAAAATTTGGGGGTGTCCTGCTCATGTAAAGAAGAACGAGAGTGATAAGCTTGAGTCAAGAACCGATAAGTGTAGGTTTGTGGGATATCCAAAGGAGACGTTTGGATATTATTTCTATCACCCTTCTGAGCAAAGGGTCTTAGTGGCCAAGAGAGCTGTATTTCTGGAAAGAGAATATCTACTCCAGAAAAACAGTGGGAGCCACATAGAATTGGACGAGGTCCAAGAACCACAACCCATAGACATAAACTCATTAGATGAGACTGTATCGGTTGATCCTATTCAAGGTGCAACACTGACACTACGGAGATCTGGTAGACTACCGAGAGAACCTGAGAGATATGTTGGACATGTCTCAGAGGGGTCCTCTAAGGTATGTATCGATGAGGATGATGATCCTCAGTCGTACCAGGAGGCGATCCGTAGTGTAGATTCCGAGAAATGGCAAGAGGCAATGGATTCAGAGATACAGTCCATGTACACCAACAAAGTTTGGAACTTAGTTGATGTACCCGAAGGGAAGGTCCCTATCGGCTGCAAATGGATTTTCAAAAGGAAAATCGGTGCAGATGGACAGATTGACACATACAAGGCTAGACTAGTGGCGAAAGGATATCGTCAAAGGCAAGGCATTGACTATGACGAGACGTTTTCACCAGTAGCCATGGTTAAGTCAATCAGAATCCTCCTTGCCATTGCTGCATACCTGGATTACGAGATCTGGCAAATGGATGTGAAGACAGCTTTTCTTAATGGAAACCTGTCAGAAGAGGTGTACATGGTACAACCTGAGGGATTCACTTCCAAGCCACATCCTAATAAGGTATGCAAACTTCAAAGGTCCATTTATGGATTAAAGCAGGCATCTAGAAGCTGGAACTTAAGATTTGACGAGGCTGTCAAATCTTTCAACTTCATTCGGAATGAAGATGAACCCTGTGTTTACAAGAAGGTCAGTGGGAGCTCAGTGACCTTCTTGGTCCTTTATGTTGATGACATCTTACTCATTGGGAATGATGTAGGGATGTTGACATCAACTAAGTCTTGGTTGTCCAAGACTTTCTCCATGAAGGATTTGGGAGAAGCATCCTATGTGCTGGGCATAAGGATCTATCGAGATAGATCTAAAAGGATGCTAGGATTATCCCAATCCATGTACATAGACACTATCCTCAAAAGGTTTAGGATGGAAAATTCCAAGAGAGGTCTCATTCCCATGAGACATGGAATTTACCTATCCAAGGGGATGAGTCCTAAAACTTCTGAGGAGGTGGCACACATGAATAAGGTACCCTATGCTTCGGCGATAGGGTCAATCATGTATGCAATGCTATGTACACGGCCTGATGTTGCCAATGCTTTGAGCATTGTCAGTAGATATCAGGCAAATCCAGGCGAAGAGCACTGGAAGGCAGTAAAGGGCATCCTTAAGTACCTGCGAAGGGCTAAGGATCTTTTTCTGCTTTATGGAGGAGAGGACCTACAGCTTAGAGCTTACACAGATTCTAGTTTTCAGTCAGATCCAGATGACTGCAAATCCATGTCTGGATTTGTATTCATGTTGAATGGAGGGGCAGTCAGTTGGAGAAGCTCCAAGCAAGATACGACTGCAGATTCGACGACGGAGGCGGAATATATTGCTGCAGCTGAAGCTGCTAAGGAAGCCGTCTGGATGAAGAAATTCATCTTGGAACTTGGCGTAGTTCCCGAGATATCAGCTCCCATCCCATTATTTTGTGATAATAATGGGGCCATCGCCCAGGCGAAGGAACCAAGATCTCACCAAAGGTCAAAGCATATTCTGAGGCGCTTTCACCTTATTCGGGAGATTGTTGATCGTGGAGATGTGATGGTAGAGCGTGTACCGTCAGAAGACAACATAGCAGATCCACTGACTAAGCCTTTGACACAGACTGTATTTGAGCGTCATCGGGATAAGATGGGCCTCAAAGTTGTGGGCAATTGGCTGTAGTTCAAGTGGGAGATTGTTAGTGTTGGTGTGCTACAGGCCAATTTCGGGTCGGGTAGGCCCAATAGTTGTACGATCTTGTTCATTAATAAAGTGGTGTTTGAGCGTAAATATGCGATTGTGTTACTTTACGTTGTCCCTAGGATATGTGGTTGTAAAGTCAGCTCGAGATGGGATCTCGAACATGAGACTTACTTTACATGAACACATTCCTTAAACTGTTCCTGGTTGGAGGGTAATCACTCGGGGACTTTGATTACCTATTAAACCAGTACACATGATGTGTCAGTGACCAGTCTCATGGTCATTGGTGCGGGGCACCAACACATATGTGTAGGTGTATGTCCTTGGAGGATGTGCACTGAACTGATCCGCTATTGGATCTTCAGATGGTTGATTATACCTAATGTCAACTGAAGATCCAACGGTCTCAGTAGCATCGTTGGTCCTTTGACCTGAGACATTGATCGGATCTTACACGAGGACTAGAATGGTTTAATTACTTAGCTAAGTGACTTTAACCATAAGTCATGAGTTGCCGAGTCATTAACCACTCCAGGATACGTGTGAAGATCATCAATGGTCAAGATGGGATCGCTCACTGTCGGGTATATATCAGACAGTTAATGGGTCATGACATTGACGCTCCGTTAAATCCCTGGCCAGGGTCGTGTGAGTTCGTTTAGAACGACGTCATACACTTTAAGGAGGTCATAGTCAAATGGCACGATCATGGGGTTTGACAGAAACCGTACCCTCGATCGTACCAGACTCATAGAAGGAGCGAGGGATTATATCGATGCGGTAACTGTGGACTTACAGGTACCAGACAGGTTGGTTTAAACCCGGGGTCATCTAGGATCACGCGGATTTGCTTGACCCAACGTGATCAAAGGTTCGGAATAAATTAAACTATTGTTCGGCTCTAGTAGAAGCGAAGAATACGTTTAATTTACTTCTAATTGGGAATTAGAAGTTAATGGACCTTAAACTAGAGTGACTATGGGCCTAGAGGATCACACACAATAGATTCTTGGGTGACGGATAATTATTATACAAGTGTATGTATTATTTCCATTTAATTCCTTTTGGAAAGGAGTGTAAACGGAGTTTAATACATATGTATAATATGATAAAGGACATATATACAGTTTTGGTCTTTTAGAACCCTTTTCTAATAAACCTAAACTCTATATATAGCCATCTACGTGAGTTCATTCGAACTCTTGGCTTCTCCCTTCCAACCCCCCTTAATGCTAATCAAGCATTAAGCATTAAGGAGAGGTTAAGCCTCCCCCTTTCTCCCCCTTGCTCTCTCTCTCTCCAGAAGGTGTTAGAGCCGGGGAAAGTTGTGCCGGGGAGGTACCGTCGCTGCGCAAGGATCCGTGTGGATCATCTCTAGAGGCCGTACAGTTGTGCGGCTCGATTTTTCTGCATCGGGCTTAGCGGACAGCGTCGTTCCGCGCAAGGTGAAACACGTAACCCGTAATTAGGGTATTAGAAACACCGATTAGAGCACAGATTAAGCTTTCCATAACACCGGAATCGGGCAAATTATTTTTTGTTATCCGCTGCGTCGCCCGTAGGTGATGTGCGAAACCTTACACATCGTACCCCATGGTTTTCAACACGTTTCTGGCTATCTGCCGAGGGGCTAGTGTGGAGCCCTTGGACACTGTCCGTGCCTGGTCTTACATCTTCAAGTTACAGATCAAGCTACTTCCTTGAGAATATAGTAAAGTTCGGGCAATAATGTTCAATTCAACAATAATTCCATGAGAATGTAACCAAGGCAAAGAATGCACCAATGAATGATCATGAGAGTTCAAAGAATGATTTAAGACAAGGTCATGCCACGGAAAGAATCCGACTGCATAACGACATATTCTTTAACTTCCATAACATATTAGATAGCTTTGGAATAAGGTGTTAGGTTCTAGATAATCAATAGACCATCTAGGATTATAGAAAAATCAACCCTTAGGTCAAACCTCGGGTTAAGAACGCTTGAGACAGAAACGGTCAAGCCAGGGCCGTCTCTTGAAATAGCGGTCAAATCTAGGCCGCTTCTATGATATAGCAGTCAAGTCAGGAACATTTAATGAGAAAATAGCGGTCAAGTGAAAGGCCACTAACTGACAGTTGCGGTCTCTTGGATGACCGCTAATTAACAGTGGCGGTCTCCTCAGGGCCGCTAATAGCCAGGACACAGAAAAACACTAAAAGTGTAAGTGCTTTATGTAGTCCCGCCATCAATGACACCCAAGAGGGGGGTTAATTGGGTGATTACAAATTTTAATAAACTTTTACCTGATTTAAAACACGTATTAAGAACAAGCAATAAATAAGTAGAGATCTGATGGATAAAAAAAAGAATCTGGCTAAATCAACCCCTACAGCAGTTCTTTGGTACCAGGCGGAGTCCGAGAATCCGAAGATTCTCTCACACAAGGTATTTTCCTCCCAACAGGACTAACCTTGTCGATCAGAAACTACCTTTTGATATACCAGAGATCTCTCGTAAAAGGTTAATAAAACTAGATCTAAACAAGGAAACTAGATGATGATGCAATATGCAAAAGAGCTAGAGTAGAATGAAGGTAGAAGATAAAGGGCAAACCACACAGAAGACCATAATTCTTAGGTGGTTTCGATGCAACAACTGCAACCTACGTCCACCCCTCACCGACTGTCAGGATTCACACACTATCTTATAGAAGGTTACAAGATCAAAGCACACACACACACTCGTGTGAGTTCAGAACTCCCACGAAGGTGAACAAGTACTGAATCACAAAGAAAAGTGAAGAACAAGGAAATCACTCACACACATACATGAATTTGTGTAGATCCACACACACACAGGTGTTTCAATATTACAAGAATACACAATTAAAGCTCAGCAAGAGTGGAATGAGAAGATAGAAAATGAAGACACAGATTCAAGCTCCCCCTTAGTGGATGAAGATGGTATTGGATGAAGCTAGCTCCCAGCTCGATCTTCACTTGAATGGCATGCAAATCAGCTTGAGAAGCCTGCACTTGGATGAAGAACTTCTTGCACGAAACATTGTTCATGGAGCTACAGTGCACCCCTCCTTCTCCTTTGATGGCCTCCCTTGTTCTTGCTTGAGTCCCCTTAGGTTTTTGACCCCAATGAGATTATTTATAGATCTTGGGTGGTCAAGAGACATGCCACAGACCAGATCCACAAATCATGGTGAATCTGGTGACTTTTGGATTAAACAAACCCAATGAAGAGGGCTTCCCACGTCGTAGAAAACAAAGTCAAAAAGGGTTGCATCGAGATTGGCGGTCGACCGGTATCATGGGGTGGTCGATCGAAATTTTACAGGAAATGGTCCGTTCGTTGCTGGGAAAACTGGTCGACCGGCCCTGGCTGGCGGTCGATCGCTGGCTGGAATTCTTGCAAAAAATAAAGAGTTTAGCCAATGTAATATAATAGATGAACGAATCAGTTTATGGCTACCTTGTTCCAATCAAGGTGAGTGGGTTTAAGCTTAGCCTGGGCGGTTTAGAAACCAAAAAAGGGATTGAGCATTTGAACATAGTGCATGATGAACTTAGGCTTTGAATGCATATGACTGTCGAACTTGATTATTAATAGATAGCATGTGATAGAACGTACGTCCTGGGTTTTGTTATCATTAAAATCACCTATATTCAATAATCTCCCCCTTTTTGATAATGACAAAATTGACGGGGTTTTGAAATACATGAACGTGCCTTTAAGCAATGTTTGAAAATTGAGATCCAAGTTCGAAATCAAAGCATTTCACTCACATCCCATCAAGCCAGCGAACGGAAACCATTCAACACTTTATTTTTTGAGTAGAAAAGAAATGAGATACAAGAGCCAACTGTTTGAGATCAAACACCAGTTGCATTCAATTCATCATTTCATTACAAGGTACATTAATGCGAGAGTGATTACATGACTCTAGACTCAAGAGACTAAACAAATGGATAAAAGCAGAACAGACTCATGATCCTCACAAGATCAAACATGCAAACACATAACCACACACTGACATACATAAATATATAGAGCCTGCACTACTACTTCTCCCCCTTTGGCATCATCAAAAGGGGGTAGGATAGACGAAGGGGGACCCAAGTGACACAAGACCAAAGTACAGCAAGCTAGAGAGAGAAAAAGGAAAAATCCTCATGGTGCATCTGCAGGAGGCTGATCCTCTGGAGGAGGGGGCTGGTAACCAAGGTGATGGCGGATGTCTTCAAGAGAATGAACTTGAGCGTGAAGACTATCCCGAATACGGCCAATGGCAAGGTCACGAGCCGCATCACGGCGAGCCATGCCAAGAAGTGTCATCTTCATGATGTGGAAGGACTGGCTGGAATCAGCAACACTGTCGGTGAGGCTAGTCATATGAGTGGAGAGTATGGCCATTTGAGTGGAGAGGGAATCCAGAGCAGTGGAGAAGGAATCTATGCGACCTGACATGGTGTCAATCACATTACCCATAGTGTCAATGCGATCCCCGAGAGTAGAAAGTCGATCCCCAAAAGTATCCACACGTGTCTCTAGCCCAGTAAACTGCCTGTCAAAAACCTCATAGTCTACCCAAGAAGGCTATGTGGCTCGCTGAGTGGAGGATTCTCCATGATGGAACTTAGGTGGAGGAGGCATCTTCGAATCCATATGATGAGGTGAGGGTGGAGGAGGCTACTCCTCAGCCTGAACTGGAGGAGGGACATCCCCTTGAGCCTGCTGCTGTTCTTGTTCCTACTCTTCCTCACCATCAAATTCTTCTCCATAAGTAGGCACATCCTGCCGTAACTCACCATCGGGACCATAGTAATATCCCATATCAGTAAAGATCTTATGCTTGTTATAGATATCATCTTGGTGAACATAAATAAATTGTTTTTCTGCTAAATTGATCCCAGCATGGATGAATGCCCCGGTCAACTGTGAGGCATACGGCAAAGATCACCGCAGATTTGTTCGGCAAGCACCAATGAGAGTCGTCATGAGGCGACCCATGGTGATTTGGATACCATTCATCACATTGTAAAACAGGAATTTATGAACTTTTGTCACTTCATTTCTGCTGCCACTCTTTGGATAAATGAGGGAGGTGAACATATGATGCAAAACACGCTGCAGTGGTGGAAAATGATTTGCATTCGATTCAATCAAATTGCTGACACCACGCACGTAATAACAGCTAGTCATAGCAAGAAATGTGTCCTCAACCGCCCCATGACCAAAAACCAAGTCGGCTCCTCTAGTCGCAACTCCTAAGCATCTCTCAAACAGATCAGGAGTAATGTGAATCTCAACCCCTTGAATAACTGAATATAACTCCTCATTCCTTGCACTCAAATTCCCATAGAACTGCTACACTGGATTGGGATAATAACGTGTGTATCTAGTGACAAAATTAGTCCAACCTGGCTGAATCTCAAAGACTGCACATAGGTCGGGCAAAAGCTCATTCACCTCTGTTGGCCCAGTTAGGAGGCAATTGAGAGGGGGTGAATTGATTGCCCACCCTTTCGACAAATTTAAACTTAATTAAGGTAAACCACAAAGATGGTAAATAAACCCTACATCAAGCTTGAATGAAAAATATGAATGACTAGAAAGCAAGCCCTCACAACTTCTCAGCGCAGAAAAATAATCACTCGGATAACAATGAACAAGCGGACAGTTAATGAAACTCTCGTCTCACCGACTCACACTCGTAATACGAATGGATAGGAAATATCAACAACCACACAAAGAGTAAACCACGGCACAGTGATTTTTAGGTGGTTCAGACGCACCAAGTGTCGTCCTACGTCCACCCCTCTCACCTCGAGAGGATTTCACTAAAACACGCTGCACGACGGCAGCAACCACCACACACGGGCACGACGGCCCACACACGTGGGTTCTCACTCGACGACGAGAAACCCCACACACACTCGGAGCAACCTCTGAAATCGTCTAAAGATGAAAATAAGATAGAAATTACAAAGCCCAGTCTGAGAATAGAAATCTAAGCACAAGATATGATAACCAACATGATCTTCCCCATAAACCCTTAACCAAACATGGAGATTAGAGAAGGTAGCACTAGAATGATAGAACCGAGAGATGGAAGAAGCCGGTGTTGAAGATTAGAGCGCCCGAAGCAGTGGATGAGGAGGACGATGACTACGGCCTCCAGATCTTGGCTCGGGCTCGTGAGGGGACGACCTCGGCGCTACCTTCCTTCTCCTCCAGTAGAGTGCAAAGCCCTTTTCCTCTCCTCTTCAACCTACAAGAAGATATCACGTTAGAATGCTCAAGGTCTCTTGCGATCGGACAAAGGGGCGGCCATATATACAAGGCAATATACAAGACAATAAGACATTAAACCCCTTGCCAAAGCCTCTTCATATCACATACAAAAGATGGTGGATGCCCTAAGGCTAAAATAGTAAATAAGCAAGGCAATTGGATCTCTTTTAAGTGGGTTCGAAACAGATCCAGAATTCACGATCGGGATGCTTGAAAAAAGTGTCGACTCATAGAGTCGACTCTTTTTCACGAGTGTTCTGCCAGAACACATAAAAGCTACACATATGAAACAAGTGTCGACTCATTGAGTCGACACTGTTTCACGAGTGTTCTGGCTTGTGAATCAAAACAACATTCGTGGTGAAAAGTGTCGACTCTTGAGGTCGGCACTTTTTCCCAAAGGTTCTGTTTTCACATATTAAGACAAACTTACCTGAAAGTGTCGACTCTAGAAGTCAACACTTTTTCACGAGGCTTCTGACTTAACAAATTTACAGAACCCTGGTGAAAGTGTCAACTCTAGGAGTCAACACTTTCTACCATCGTTAACAAGTTCAACGCAAAGCAGAGAAAGTCCAAACAAGTGTCGACCCCGTGGGTCGACACTTTTCCTGACAGTTGGAAAAGCTTAATAAAAACCATTGAACATCCACACTTCATGAAACAAGGTTCAAGATCGATTGAATGTAAACATGTAGAAGTTATTGCAAGGTGTAAAACCAGTCTCTAACTAAAAGTCATACCATTCAAATTGAAATTCAATTAACCATTTGTTCTTACCATTGGCCTTCTAGATTTGAGTAAAAACTTCCCATTTAACCTGCACTTTTCAAGTTGGCATTCATCCTCAACTCAACCAAAGCAAGTGACATCCTTGTGCACTTAATTCATTCAACAATGTCAGTGCAAGAAAGCACAAAGTCGGTGCAAAGAATTACCAGAGTCTGTGCAAGCAAACTCATTCAACATTTGACATTCTCAAGGCATGCTGAAACATTCAGCAAGAAACTGACATTCATTAGGGAAATTTCAATGCAAATCAACATGACATTCAATTAAAGCTATCACAGTGAGAATCATTTATCAACATAAATCAAGTGCATATGTAATGCACATCTCCTTCATAGAAACATGTATCTTCGTCCAAACAGCCCGGGGCACAACAATCTCTCCCTTTTTGACGAAGATAAAACCCATTGAAAAATCACAAAGATTTGCATGAAAGATAAGATCCTTTGAACCAAAACACGCATTTTCTCACACAAGCAAGATGCATGAATTCCATTCAAAATCGCAGAAGCGACATGCAAACATCAAACATTTAACTCCCCCTTTTTGTCAAAGACACAAGCAAATCTGTCAAAGACACAAGCAAATCTGCCAAGTAAACATCATGTAAAGGCACTAAACTTCATGCAAAGGCAAGCTGTAATTTTATTTCTCCCCCTTTTTGTCAGAGTCAAATAGGGGATTATGAAAACCATGGAAGTAAAACCTGATTTGCACAGTTAACTCAATGAAATGCACATGAAAAGCAATGAATGAACATTCAAGCACATATGCATTCATTATTCTATAAAGTAGTAAGCATGTTCTTTATGAACAGGTTAAGGAATATGCTATAGACGCAGAACATGAGTTTCATGAGCAATAGTAAGAGGGTAGTACTTACAAAAAAAGTGGTACTGCAAGACTCATGAAATATGACTGATTCAAGATGTACATTCGTACAATCACTCCCTAGATTTATATGTGAAGTATGAGCGATAAAATCTAGACAGTATGGATTTTTAGATTTTCTAAAGAACACAAGTAGGAACTTTTCCTCCCTACACTTCCATACACCGTGCTCGACTTTTGGTAGCTTCGCACAACCCCAAGCTTATTTTCATTTTTAAATGACAAGATAACTAACCTTTTGACACGAGTCATGCCCTTTGTTTCAGGGGCATTTCTCGGTTACTCGGTATCGTCACTTATGTTAATGTAGATAGGACACTTGTCAATGCGAGTTTCCTCCTTTATTTCAGGGGGGATTCCCGATTTACTTGATGTCAAATCACACTTATTGAAATTTTTGATGGGGTTGACAACTTTTTCTGCACAAGACACGTGATTTCTATGTAGGAGATCTAGAGCCCTAAAATGTGTTGAGTGGAATAGGTGAAATCCTTATTAGTTAGAATCATTAAACTCAAATGTGCAAGTGGTGTGAGAGATTGCATAGAATGTAAGAGATGAATTAGCCTATTCATTGTGATGTCTCCCCCTAAGTGTATGCATTGTTATAACAAAAACCTCCCCCTTAATATGTGCCATGTAGCAACATGTCTATGTCAAAGTAATTTTATTTAGCAAGGGAGTAAGGTCATAGGAGATATCAAAACTGAAAGGTGTGTAATCTATATACACTCAGGCAAGTATCAAAATGATATTTTCAAGCAAGTTGATTACCGGTACGTGGCGGAGAACGTAGGTCTGAAGACCATACTCACGCATAATGAAAGCTTCCAGGTGGACGTAATCCACCTTTCCACTGACGTCATTTTATATACTAGTGAATCATGGCATTCATGCACAAAAGTATGAAGTATATGCATTTATGTACATGCGGATGCGAAAAGGTAAAAACATGTATGAAAATCAATTTGTTATTTTCTGAGATATGCACAAAAGGCAAAGTTTGTACATTAAAAGCCATGGAAAACTCTTTATGTGCAAAAGATAAAGCAGTATGAACAGTTTCTTTATGAAAAGGTGTAAAGTGTGTATGTATAAACCGATTCAAAAGGATTTAACTCTCTAACTTGCACACTCCTAATTCTCTTCTAAGAAAACAAAACTGATCAGAATTTAAAGGTTTTGTAAAGATATCTGCAAGTTGGTTCTTTGTGTCAACAAAAACAAGCTCAAAATCACCTTTATTTATATGATCTCGTATGAAATGATGCCTAACTTCTATGTGTTTAGTACGAGAATGTTGGACAGGATTTTTGGACAGATTTATTGCAGACGTGTTGTCACACATTATGGGAGTGTTTTTCAAATAAAAACTAAAATCAACCAATTGATGTTGGATCCAAAGCACTTGAGCCGCACAACTACCAGCAGCCACATATTCGGCTTCGGCAGTTGATAAAGTCACACAATGTTGTTTTTTTGAGGCCCATGAAACCATGCAGCCCCATAGAAACTGACAGTGATCGCTTGTGTTTTTACGATCCATTTTACAACCAGCATAATCAGAATCAGAGAAAACATGTAAATCAAATGAATTATTCTTTGGACACCATAAACCAAGGTCAGGTGTACCGTTCAAATACCTAAAAATCCTTTTCACAGTCGACAAATGTGAATCCTTGGGACAGAATTGATATCCTGCACAGAGATAAACACTTTTTCTCCTTCCATTTCCTATGAGGTGGACATAGGTGTAGCAAAGGGTTTGGCAATCTCAAGTTGGAATTTCTTCACGATTTATTGTGTGTACTTCTTCTGATTGATAAAAATGCCATCGTCCAGTTGTTTTATTTGCAATCCCAAGAAGAAGTTCAGCTCGCCCATCAAGCTCATCTCGAACTCTCCCATGCCCGGGGTGTTGTGCCCCTATGGTCATTTGAGTCATCTTGTGGTCACTTGGGTCATTCGACATCATCCTGTGGTCATTTGAGTTATTTGATATTCTTGGTTTTGATAATGGCTAAACACTATAAGTCATTGATGTTTTACCACTCTTATATGACTAAACTACTTGATGTTCTTTCATGACAGATATGCCAAGGAATGGAGTGGAGATGACAAAAGTGAAAGCTCAATGATTGCGCCCTCGCACGCGGATCGACCTGTGCGGTCAGGTCGCGAGGATCGACCTGCCCGGTCAGGTCGCGGGGGTCAAGGGGGCAGTGCCCCTTGCTGGGGTTTCTAGGGGTGGAGCCCCCAGAACAAAATTTTGATTATAGAAGCGATATAATCAATAGAAATCTTCAAGACTATCAAGGTTGATGCCACAGATGAGAAAGGGCTGCTAAAGGACTTAAGCAACGGAGCTAAATGGTTAATGGACTGAACCGGGGTAACCCGGGCTCTGCCCAGCTGGCGGTCGACCGCCAGCCCAGGGGCGGTCGATCGCCCCAGCCAACAGCTCCCAGTCTGCACGAGTCTCAGTGGAGGTCGACCGCCAGCCCAGTAGCGGTCGATCGAAAATTCCAGGGACTAAATTTCTACAACAATTCTCAGTAGCGGTCGACCGCCAGAAGCTTCCGGTCGACCGCCAGCCCCGAGCCAACAATGTTGATTTTGTTTTTCACTTCGAGAAGAGCCCCTTTCCTTGTAATTATTTAATCCTAAAGTCACCTAATTACCCACAAAACGTTGATCTGGTCTGGGGGGTGTCTATGGACCATTCAAAGTCTATAAAACACATACAAGAGGGTTAGAAACCCTAAGGCTTTAAGAGGAATCAAAGAGAGATCAAGAAAGGCTAGAGAAGGAGGTTGGAAGAAGAGGTATTGTAGCCGTGAACAGTACTCCGTGCAGAAGTTCTTCATCTTTTCCAAGGTGATTCAAGCATAGATCTAAAGCAAGCAACCTCCAAGGAAGTAAGAAGGAATCAAGATTCTCAAAGGTAATCAAAGCTACATCCTTAAACATCTTCATCAACTCAAGAGGATCAAAAGAAAGATCAAATCTACATCTAACACTCTCTCCATCAACTCAAGGTGATTCAAGCTCATATCTCAATCCAGCAACCTCCAAATAAGAGTAGAAGCAAGCAAGGCTAAGAGGGAAGATCAAATGAGGCTGCAAGGGTGTGTTCAAGGGAGAGGAGTTCGAGTACTGTAGTTATGAACAGTACTCCGGGAAGAAGTTCTTCATTAAATCCTCAAGTGATTCAAGCTACTTCAAGAGGAAATCAACCCTAAGCCAAGTGAAGATAAAGCTACAACCATCATCTTCTTCATCATCTCAAGGTGATCCAAAGAAGCTTATTTTGAAGAGAGATCAAATCTGCATCCTTTATCTTCTTCATCAACTCAAGGTGATCTAAGGAAGATCATTTCACAAGGAAGAAGATACCATTGAAGAATCAGATTCAAGCTCCAGCAATCTTAGACAAGATCTTTTCTCTTTGAGCATATTCTATATCTTGTTTAAGTATTTTCATATTTGTTCTTTTTCCATTTTATTCAAACATTTGGAACTGAGATCGTCCCTACCGGTGGTTAGTAGGAAGGCAATCGGAGGTTTTTCCGATCTGCAGTTCAATGCGTTGCACTAGTGGAGCCTCACCGGATTTGGCGAGGGGTGGACGTAGGACTGGGGATTCAGTCCGAACCACCTTAAAATCCTTTGTGTTGTGGTTTGTTTATGTGATTGTTTCATTCTAGATGCATGCTTAGGTTCAAATCGATATATTAGTTGCTCATCTTGCCAAGTGAATCATAGTGTTCTTCGATAAGCTAGTTACACTCCACTGCAATTTATTTTATCTAGCTATATAGAGGGTTGCATTGCGAAAAGAGGGGCAAATCTATTCACCCCTCCCCTTTAGATCCGTTGTCCACTACTCAACACGGGGAGCCTATTTTAATCCATACAGTGCCTTATCCAATCTGTAGACGTGGTCCGAAAATGTTTCAATCTCGAAGCCCGGTGGTTGTTCCACGTACACTTCTTCTTTGATAATTCCATTGAGGAAGGCACTCTTCACGTCCATTTGAAATAGCTTGATGTTCCTGTGACAAGCATAAGTAAGTAAGATTCTAACGGCTTCTAATCTAGCCATAGGAGCAAAAGATTCATCAAAATCAATACCGAATTCTTGAGAGTAGCCCTTGGCTACTAACCTTGTCTTATTCCTCACAACCACCCCATCCTCACTAAGTTTGTTTCAGAAAACCCACTTAGTTCCGATTATAGGATGGTTATCAGGCCGGGGCACGAGGAACCACACCCGATTCCTTTGGAATTGGTGTAGTTCTTCTTGCATGGTGAGAACCCAAGAATTGTCATTCAAGGCATCATCTAAAGACTTAGGCTCAATGCTAGAAAGTAAAGCTAAGTTATCGTGAATTTTAACTTCCTTCATTGAAGCCCGCGTTCGAATTCCTTCATCCACACCGCCGATCACATTCTCCAACGGATGGTCCTTGTGTGTGGTCCTTTGGTGTGGAAGGGTCAGATGCACTTGTTCTTCTTGTTGTGCTTCCTCCTCTTGCTCATTTTCTTCATTTTAATTTGCTGCCTCACCTTGTTTGCTCGACTCTCCCTTTTCAATTTCATTATCACCTGTAACAATAAAATGATCATTATCATTTGACTTTCTCATTGTATATTCATCAACAACAACATGTGGACTCTCCTCGACAACAAGTGTTCTAGTGTTATAAACACGGTAAGCTCTAGAAGATAGAGAATACCCGAGGAGAATCCCTTTATCACTCTTCGCATCAAATTTTTCAAGATTGTCTTTACCATTGTTCATAATATAACAAATAGATCCAAATGGCTTAAAATGTGATATGTTGGGTTTCTTACCTTTGTATAGCTCGTAAGGAGTTTTATTAAGGATAGGTCTTACCATCGCTCGATTTGTGATGTAGCAGGCAGTGTTCATTGTCTCTGCCCATAAGTACCGTGGAAGACCGTTCTCCACAAGCATGGTATGCGCCATCTCCACGAGCATCCTATTTTTCCTCTCGACCACACCATTCTGTTGCGGGGTTCTAGGTGATGAGAATTGATGCTCGTACCCCTGCTTCTTGCAAAATACATCAAACTCATGATTTTCAAATTCTTTTCCGTGGTCACTTTGAATTTTCTGAATTGAATATCCTTTTTCATTCTGAACTCTAGCACAAAAATCAATGAATTCATTGCATGCATCACTTTTGTTAGCTAGATACAAAAGCCATGCATATCATGAGAAATTATCGACAATCACGAAACCATAAAGCTTCCCTCCAAGACTGCGAGTCCTGGTGGGACCAAACAAATCCAGATGCAAAAATTGAAGGGGTTTTTCTGTTGAAACAATATTTTTGCATTTAAAAGAGGTTGTGGTTTATTTTCCTTTATTACATGCTTCACATACTTTTGAAGTTTCAAAAGTCAAACTAGGAAGACCTCTAACTAAACCATGATGATTCAGCTTCCTAATGACATTAAGAGTGGCATGCTGATGCGGGACGGAAGTGGGGGGTCTTCTTCTTTCTGCCCTTAGTCGCGCCATAGCCTCCTAGCACCTTCTTGAGGAATGCACTATATCATCCTAGCGCGTTCACAGATGTCGGCAGAACGGCGAACCTTGACGTTGGGGCTCCCGTGGATGACTCCGGGGGTTCAAAACACACGGGGAAGGCACACAGGACGTTGGATAACAGACGGGGAATGCTGAAATTGAAATCAAAACAACCTAATACTAGCTAGGATAAGTTTGGTGAAGGCGGATGTGGGTTGAGCGACGGGGGAAGGAAGGTGGATGTAGATGATGCTAGGGCCGTGAGGAAGCTTGGCTGGGGCCTCTCACCCGAACCCTTTGCAGGGACGGTGCAGCCGAGCTCCATCCTGACCTTAGAAACATCCTTGGCCGTGGTGAGGGGAGGTGAACGTTGGTGAAAGAAGAACGAAGCTCCGAATGGAGCCTCACACTCGACCCCATCTAAGAGCCAGTGCATCCGGGGCTTCGATCATCCTCCATTGAAGGGGAAAGGGAGAGAGGATCAGGAGAAGAAGATTGGGCATCGCACCCAGAGAGGGGAGGAAGAAAGGGGTTTCCAAAGATTGGGGAAGATAGCCATGGCTATACTCAATCAAACTTTCATAGATTCATTACTTCTTTCATTCATTATATTTGATCAAATGAAATGGGATACATATATAGGGGGAAGGGGAAGACAAAACGATGCTAGCACATCGATTACAACCATGGAAGACAGCACACATCGAAGACTTTGGGGAGTTTCGGCGCTGGGAAGTTGGACCGTCTGCAGCCCCGTTTCTGTCTGAGATCGCGCTAGGGACACCTAGCGCCTTCTTCAGGTCGCGCTAGGGACACCTAGCTCGTTCATCCCTGGGCCAGGTAGTTTCCTCGATTCGCTTCGGCCTGGTAGCTGGCTTGATTCCCATCAAAACCCCTCCACTTGGAAAGGTTCATCCTCGAACCTCATAGCTCAAGATCCCAGTCTGTGAGAACAGCCTGGTTCCCTAAGCTCTGATACCAATCTGATGCGGGACAGAAGTGGGGGGTCTTCTTCTTTCTGCCCTTAGTCGCGCCATAGCCTCCTAGCGCCTTCTTGAAGAACGTGCTATATCATCCTAGCGCGTTCATAGATGTCGGCAGAATGATGAACCTCGATGTTGGGGCTCTCGTGGATGACTCCGGGGGTTCAAAACACACGGGGAAGGCACACAGGACGATGGATAATAGACGGGGAATGCTGAAATTGAAATCAAAACAACCTAATACTAGCTAGGATAACTTTTGTGAAAGCGGATGTGGGTTGAGCGGCGGGGGAAGGAAGGTGGATGTAGATGATGCTAGGGCCGTGAGGAAGCTTGGCTGGGACCTCTCACCCGAAGAGGGGAAGATGAAGGGGGTTTCCAAAGATTGGGGAAGATAGCCATGGGGATACACTCAATCAAACTCTCATAGATTCATGCTTCATTCATTCATTATATTTGATCAAACGAAATGGGATACATATATATGGGGAAGGGGAAGACAAAACAATGCTAGCACATCGATTACAACCATGGAAGACAACATACATCGAAGACTTTGGGGAGTTTCGGCGCCGGGAAGTTGGACCATCTGTAGCCCCGTTTCTATCTGAGATCGGGCTAGGGACACCTAGCGCCTTCTTCAGGTCGCTCTAGGGACACCTAGCGCGTTCATCCCTGGGCCAGGTAGTTTCCTCGATTCACTTCGGCTGGCAGCTGGCTTGATTCCCATCACATGCCCAAAACGGCGATGCCACAACTAGACATCTTCAGCTTTATTAGCAACTAAACATAATTTTCAGAAGCAATTTCATCAAAGTCAACCTGGTAAGTATTGTTACTCCTCACTCCTATGAATTTGATTTCATGTGAGTTAGCATCGACAATGGTGCAGTGAGAAGACTCAAAAATAACCTTGTGACCCTTATCACAGAGTTGACTAATACTAAGAAAGTTATGGCGAAGACCTCTAACAAGTGAAACATCTTCAATACAATGGTTGAGATCCTTACCAATTCTCCCAATTCCGATTATCTTACCTCTATCCTGTCCACCAAAAATTACCGTACCATAATTTTACTCTGCAAGGTCTACAAAAAGTTGTTTATTCCCCGTCATGTGCCTGGAGCATCCGCTGTCCAGGTACCATTTATTCTCTTACGCCTTCATGCAGACCTGCACCAATAAGCAACCATGCTCATTTTGATTTGGGTACCCAAGCAAGCTTGGGTCCCGTGATGTTAGCATTTCCAAAAGATTGATTGTATTTACTGAAAAATATGTCATCATCATATTGCATTAACTAGCATATGTACATGTCATGCCCTATCTTCCCACAATAAAAATAAGTGGGTCTCTTCCTACCCAAATTTCTTCTGTTATTTACATTCCTAAAAGTGGAGGGGAAACTAGAATTAACAGTAGATGTATCATGGTGTGTGTATGAACATTCTCCATGATGAGATGAACTTTTAACAGCATAGTGAAAATGATTTTTGTTGCCATGCTTAGCATTTGAACTCTTCACAATTTATTTTTCTTTTCCTTTCAACATTTTCTCATTTGCATTCTTCACTTTCTCCATTTCAATCAGCTTCACATTCAATTCTTCCAACTCCTTTTTCAACAAGTCATGCCTTTCTTGGATTTCATCTTTGAGTTTAAAAGCATTTTCTTTTCTACATCTAGGCATACAATTTCATCCTCGAACAAAGTCAATTTGGATTCCAAAACATCATTTGCATTTTTGAAATTTTTTACTTGCATCTCAAACAGACTACATTTCTCACATGAATTAGATGAATGCAAGATTTCATGGATTTTCTTCCTTAGTGTTCTATTTTCATTTTTCATTATTTTGTACTGTTCATCTAATTCCTCATAGGCAAGCTCCCATTGTTCATTAGTGATAAGCTCTGAGTCAGAGATTACCTTTTCCTGATCGCTCCTAGCCATGAGGCACATGTTCTTTACCAGCTCCTCAATATCTTGTTCATCATCGGACGTGGACTCATCCTCGTCCTCATCGCTCCATGTAGCCTTCATCGCCTTGGGCTTCTTGCCTTTCACCATCTTTCCTTTCTTCTTTTGCAGTTCGGGGCATTCACCTCGCATGTGCCCCATCTTCTTACACTCATAACACATCACTTCCGCCGCTTTTGATGGTTCGTTCTTCTGCTTCGGCTGCTTCCTTCCTTTCTTGAATTTTCCGCCAAATTGTCTTCTTTGGTACAAGAACTGTCTTACTCTTCTTGTTAACATGGCAACTTCTTCATCGTCGGTTGTTCCCATCGACTCCTCTTGACTTGAGACACTTTCCGGGTATGCTTTCAAAGCAATTGGCTTTTTCTTCTTCGTGTCCTCTTCCGTTCTTTTTATGTTAATCTCATAGGCCATCAATGACCCTATGAGTGCATCCACGGTGAGGGTAGACAAGTCTTTGGAATCCTCTATCACAGTTGCCTTGGTGTGCCAGCTTGGTGATTGGGACCACAGCACTTTCCTTACCAAATCGGTGTCCTTGAACTCTCTTCCAAGTGATTTCAATCCATTTGTGATCTCCATGAGACGTGCGAACATCTCGGAGATACTTTCTTCCTCCTTCATATGAAATAGCTCATAGTCTCGGATCAACATATTCGCCTTTGTCTCCTTTACCTCTGTGGTACCTTCATAAATCAGCTTGAGCTTATCCCACATTTCTTTAGCGCTGCTGCACATGGAGACACGAGCATATTCATTGGGGTGAATAGCGCACTAAATAATATTTAAAGTATTAAAGTTCACAGTGGCTTTCTTGATACTATCATCATCCCACATATCTTCATCTGGGTGTAAAACATACGGACCATTCCTAATGACAATCCATATTTCATGACTTTGAGCACGTAGAAAGACGGTCATCCTATTCTTCCAATAAGGGTAGTTGCTACCATCAAAGAAAGGTGGCCTATGAATAGAATGCCCTTCGGACATTAACCCCTTGTTAAGATTGTTGGTCATTCCTAACAGATATCTCTAAACCGCTAGGTTTCTAGATGAAAATAGAGTCGAGGCTCTGATACTAATTGATGGCCCGGTTAGGAGGCAATTGAGAGGGGGTGTGAATTGATTGCCCACCCTTTCGACAAATTTAAACTTAATTAAGGAAAACCACAGAAATGGTAAATAAACCCTACATCAAGCTTGATTGAAAAATATGAATGACTAGCAACCAAGCCCTTACAACTTCTCAGTACAGAAAAATAATCACTTAGATAACAATGAACAAGCGGACAGTTAATGAAACTCTCGTCTCACCAACTCACACTCGTAATATGAATGGATAGGAAATATCAACAACCACACAAAGAGCAAACCACGACACATTGATTTTTAGGTGGTTCAGACGCACCAAGTGTCGTCCTACGTCCACCCCTCTCACCTCGAGAGGATTTCACTAAAACACGTTGCACGACGGCAGCAACCACCACACACGGGCACGACGGCCCACACACGTGGGTTCTCGCTCAACGACGAGAAACCCCACATACACTCGGAGCAACCTCCGAAATCGTCTAAAGACGAAAATAAGATAGAAATTACAAAGCCCAGTCTGAGAATAGAAATCTAAGCACAAGATATGATAACCAACATGATCTTCCCCATAAACCCTTAACCAAACATTGAGATTAGAGAAGGTAGCACTAGAATGATAGAACCGAGAGATGGAAGAAGCTGGTGTTGAAGATTATAGCGCCCAAAGCAGTGGATGAGGAGGACGACGACTGCGGCCTCCAGATCTTGGCTCGGGCTCGTGAGGGGACGACCTCGGCGCTGCCTTCCTTCTCCTCCAGCAGAGTGCGAAGCCCTTTTCCTCTTCTCTTCAACCTGCAAGAAGATATCACGTTAGAATGCTCAAGGTCTCTTGCGATCGGACAAAGGGGTGGCCATATATACAAGGCAATATACAAGACAATAAGACATTAAACCCCTTGACAAAGCCTCTTCATATCACATACAAAAGATGGTGGATGCCCTAAGGCTAAAATAGTAAACAAGCAAGGCAATCGGATCTCTTTTAAGTGGGTTCGAAATAGATCCAGAATTCATGATCGGGATGCTCGGAAAAAGTGTCGACTCATAGAGTCGACTCTTTTTCACGAGTGTTCTGCCAGAACACATAAAAGCTACACATAGGAAACAAGTGTCGACTCATTGAGTGGACACTTTTTCACAAGTGTTCTAGCCTGTGAATCAAAACAACATTCGTGGTGAAAAGTGTCGACTCTTAAGGTCGGCACTTTTTCCCGAAGGTTCTGTTTTCACATATTAAGACAAACTTACCTGAAAGTGTCGACTCTAGAAGTCAACACTTTTTCACGAGGCTTCTGACTTAACAAATTTACAGAACCCTGGTGAAAGTGTCAACTCTAGGAGTCAACACTTTCTACCATCGTTAACAAGTTCAACGCAAAGCAGAGAAAGTCCAAACAAGTGTCGACCCCGTGGGTCGACACTTTTCCTGACAGTTCGAAAAGCTTAATAAAAACCATTGAACATCCACACTTCATGAAACAAGGTTCAAGATCAATTGAATGTAAACATGTAGAAGTTATTGCAAGGTGTAAAACCAATCTCCAACTAAAAGTCATACCATTCAAATTGAAATTCAATTAACCATTTGTTCTTACCATTGGCCTTCTAGATTTGAGTAAAAACTTCCCATTTAACCTGCACTTTTCAAGTTGGCATTCATCCTCAACTCAACCAAAGCAAGTGACATCCTTGTGCACTTAATTCATTCAACAATGTCAGTGCAAGAAAGTACAAAGTCGGTGCAAAGAATTACCAGAGTTTGTGCAAGCAAACTCATTCAACATTTGACATTCTCAAGGCATGTTGAATCATTCATCAAGAAACTGACATTCATTAGGGAAATTTCAATGCAAATCAACATGCCATTCAATTAAAGCTATCACAGTGAGAATCATTTATCAACATAAATCAAGTACCTATGTAATGCACATCTCCTTCATAGAAACATGTATCTTCGTCAAAACAGCATGGGGGCACAACAACCTCGTTGAAGTCGACCAGTCGAGGGTCAATAATGGGACAAGGTGGCAGCCTAGGTGCTCGACGCGGTGTAGGCACCTGCTGTGGTGAAGGAGCTGTTGCCTCACGTCTCTGGCCACTCCCTTCCCCTTGGGCAGAACATCGAGAGCTTCGTCTAGGCGGCATCCCGAACAAGAAACCTAGTGAAAAACCCTTGAAGAGATGACCCTCATCCCGGGGAATGAAGATAGATCAATGGACACTCCAGGGGCTTGCAAAGACCTTCTTCACACACTGGAACCTAGGAGGAAACTCCACGAGCGCACGAACGGCCGAATGGAGTTCGTCCCGAAATCGTGACAAACACGTCGGATCTTGTGCGGGTGGAGGAAGGATGAGGTTTAGGGGCTAGGGAGGTGGAGTTGAGAGGTTCTAGGGTTAGGCCAAAGTGGTGGAGGGTGAATGGAAGTGATGAAATGAGAATGGGGGTTTTAGGACCCCTTATAAGTTGGCGCGGGTGTGACCCGATCGGGCCGGTTAGCCGCCACCAGTCGACCGATGCGGGGCTGGCGGTCGACCGCTAGCCCAAAAACCCCAAATTTTGTATTTTTTGTTTCTTTTTCTTTTCTTTTCTTTTTTTTTAAATGGGGGGGACTAACAACCGACCTTCTGATTTGAGCCAACGTCATGAAGTGGAGGGAAAGAAATAGATGCAGGTTTGAGGAAAGTTTCTAACTCCCCCTCAGAAGTTTCCTTAGGTCCGACATTACTGAGTCCACAATTATTTAACCAAGGAATATCTGGCCTTAGAAATATTTTTCAAGGAGGGCTATATATATATATATAAATACATTCAAGCATGCAGGAGTGTATGTGAACACACAGGGTATTGAAAGTAAATAAAGACGATATGCATGTTTTCCTACCCTTGATGCATATGAGTTTCTATAAGTACAAATCTTAACTTAAGTGCAAACCTATGCATGTATGCTCTCACCCTTGCACATCCCAAGTTCTCTTCTTATCTTGTTAAATTGATCCTAGTTGAGGGGTTTGGTGAAAATGTCAGCTAGTTGATTGTGTGTGTCAATGAAATTCAATTCAAAGACTCATTTTCCTACATGATCTCTCAGAAAATGATGACGAATATCAATATGCTTGGTTCTTGAATGTTGAACAGGATTTTTTGACAAGCTGATTGCACTGGTATTATCACACAAGATATCTTTACCTGATTTCCTTGTGAAAAGTGTTTGATTAATCTTACCTCTCTTGAAACCATTTTCAATCAGAAATGAGGAGAGCCATTCATACCATGCCATTGGTGCTTGCTTCAGTCCGTACAAGGCCTTCTGGAGCTTATACACATGTTGTAGATGTTTGGGGTCTTCAAAACCTAGAGGTTGTTCTACAAAGACATCATCTTTGATATACCCATTTAGAAACGTAGATTTAACATCCATTTGAAACAATTTGAAGTTAGAAGAGCAAGCATAAGATAGTAAAATCTAGACTACTTCTAGACGAGCAACCGGTGCAAAAGACTCATCAAAATCAATACCCATCTTCTGGCTATACCCTTTGGCCCTAAGCCGGGCCTTATTCCTAATAACCAATCTCGTATCATTTAACTTATTTCTGAAAACCCATCGGATTCCAATTATGGATTGATTCTTAGGTGGTGGCACTAGAGTCCACACCTGGTTTCTTTCGAATTGGTGCAACTCTTCATGCATAGCCTGGATCCAGGATTCATTTTGAAGAGCTTCATGGATATCCTTGGGCTCTTCCTGTGAGATTAAGGCTATCAAATCCTCTTCTTCTACTTGCCTTAGAGATGATCGAGTTCTTACCCCATCTTGAGGATTACCGATTATGTTTTGAGCTGGATGATCCTTTAAAAACATAGAGGTGCTGGGCAAGTCAGGGTGCTGCACTTGCTGCTCTTGCAGTGTTTCAATCGAAGGATCTTCATCTTCTTCACTCTTGTTGGGTATTCCTTCCTTTGGTTCATCCTTGGCTTTAGAAGTTCCAGCATTAGTTGAATTTTGGGGGGCTTCTCCTGCATCCACAATTTGCATAGTCAGTTTTAGTTCAGATTCATCAAAAATCACATGAGGACTTTCTTCAACAACCAAAGTCCGTTTATTACACACTCGATAAGCTCTAGAGTTAAGTGCATAGCCTAGGAAAGTTCCCTTGTCACTTTTCTCATCAAACTTACCTAAGTTGGACTTACCATTGTTCAAGATGAAACATGAACATCCAAAGGGTTTAAGATGGGAAATATTTGGTTTCTTACCCTTGTAGAGCTCATAGGGAGTTTTCTTCAAGATGCGCCTTACCATTGCCCTGTTGATGATGTAACACGCGGTACTTACCGCCTCAGCCCAAAAATATTTTGGTAGAGAATTTTCACTTAGCATGGTCCGTGCCATGTCTATCAATATTTTATTTTTCCTCTCTACCACTCCATTTTGTTGGGGCATCCTTGGTGATGAGAAGTTGTGCGTATACCCGTGCTCTTCACAGAAATTGCTGAATTCATGATTTTCAAATTCACCATCATGATCACTTTGGATGGTGATGATAAGGTAGCCTCTATCATTTTGGATTTTCCTACAAAACAGTTGAAACTCCATAAATGCATCATTTTTATTGGATAGAAATAACACCCATGTAAATCTAGAATAATCATCAACAATCACAAAACCATAGGATTTCCTCCTAGGCTGGATATCCTAGTTAGGCCAAACAAATCAAGATGCAATAGTTCCAAAGGCCGTGAGGTGGAAACAATATTTTTATTTTTGAAAGATATGCGTGTTTGCTTGCCTTTTGTGCAAGCCTCACAGATTTTATCACTTTCAAACTTAAACTTTGGCAAGCCATTCACCAAGTTATGTTTAGATAACTTGGAGATTACTCCAAAACAAGCATGACCTAGTCTTCGGTGCCATAGCCATGCATTATCATAATTGTTTGCTACCAAGCACACATCATCACGAGAAACATCATCTAGATCAATGGTATAGACATTGTTGCTTCTCTTGCCGATGAATCTGATTTCATTGGTAGTTTTATTTATGACAAGGCAGTGGGTTTCAACAAAAATAATTTTAAAACCCTTGTCACATAGCTGGCTAATGCTCAAGAGATTGTGATTTAAGCCTTTCACCAAAAGCACAGTCTCGATAAGAATTTCAGAATTCTTACCTATATTACCGATTCCAATGATTTTACCTTTGTCCATGCCTCCAAATGCAACTGAACCTCCATCCTTGTCTTGCAGTGTAGAGAACACCTTCTTGTCCCCTGTCATATATCTTGAACAGCCGCTATCCAAGTACCATTTGCTCCCCCTGACTTCAAAACATATCTGTAAGAAATAACATTCTCATGCAATTGATTTTAGTACCCAAGCTAGTTTGGGTCCGTAGGAGTTAGTCCAATTCTGTGGATATCTTTTCTTGGTCCAAAAAGCATGATTTCTTGGTGAGTTTTGTTTGAACCAGCAATTTGCAACAACATGACCAAATCTACCACAATGATAACAATTAACAGGTGCAAACTTTCTTTAAAATTGTCGTGGTTTGGGTTGGACATGTTTTGGCTTAGAGTTGAAAAATGAAGCATGATTGTTAGTTTTTTCATGAACATAGGATGTAGTGATCTTATGCTCAAAGGATTTTTTATTTTGGGGAGTATATCCCAATCCTTCCTTCTAGAAATTGACTCTAACTCCCAACAAGTTATTTAGATTTTGTTTGCCCTTTACAAACCTTGACAAGGTGGACTGAAGTTCAGCAACTTCTTTATCCAGAATCAATTTTTTTTTCAAGTTCTGAATTTGTGGATTTCAAAATTTTTCCTTCAGTTTTCATTTTTTCACACACTTTCTCCATTTCAGGCATTTTGCAAGATAGCTCTGTTGGGTTCGGTGCAAGTATTCAGAGGGGGGGGTGAATGAATATGGCCTATAAAAATTTCACCCAATTAACAACTAGAATGCTAACAAGATATAGCTCAACTAGAATTTCGCTCTCTTGACAAATTAAAACACTCTAAGAAAACTAATTAACTCTTCTGCTCAACCAGAAGCCAAACACATGGAGCGCCCCTATGCAATCATCTAGCGGAAGCAAACAGATAGAAATATCAAACCACTGCACAAGGGGTTTTTAGGTGGTTCGGTCCAGCAGACCTACATCCACCCCACACTCAACCCGAGTGTGGCTTCCTACTGACTCACAGCTTGAACAGCTGGGCATCACAGCTTGCCATACATCAGCTGGGCCTCACAGCTTGCCATCCGTTGAGCATCACAGCTTGCTTCCGCTGGGCAATACAGCTTAGCCATCGCTGACTCACAGCTTGAACCCGCTGGGGATTACAGCTTAACTCGTCCGAGACCAAGTCTCGCCAGCTGAGGATTACAGCTTTACCTGTCCAGTGAAGACCTCCACTGCATTCGCTGACTAACAGCTTGAAGAAGGGATAAAATGGAAAATGAAAACAAAACAAGATAGCAATCGGAAAGCTGTAAATGAAATACACAATATAGCTCTCAACAGAGCAGACTGACCTGGATTTGATCCACGGTCCAGTAAACAAATCTTCAGACTTCACTCTTCTTCTCTCGATCTCACTGTCTCTCTTTCTTTATCTCTTTTTCTTCTTTCTCTTCTTCTTCTGCTAATCTCTCACTCTCTGCTCGAGCTCTCTATCTCTTCCTTTCTCTTCTTTCTCTTCTTTCTCTTCTTCTTTTGCTAATCTCTCACTCTCTGTCTGGATCGTGGCTCTCTGTATGGACTTCACCTCTTGCCAAACCGATCTGCATTCATCTGTGGACGAAGACCTCCTTTTATAACAGTGGCCAGCAGGAGGGCAGCATTGGGCGCGTGTGGCTTCCACATTTCCCTCCCAGAACTTTTGGCCACGTGTCAGCTTTCTGTCAGTCCTTCAGCCTCGGATCACGTGCCCTCCTTAAGCTTCACGATCAGAGCACCTGTCAATCGGATAAGTCATCAGTTTAAGTGAAGAACTCTGTATAGGCATCATAGTATGCACAATGCAGTGTATAGACTTTCCAATGTCTAGACTTGCAGATGTGAACGACACAATGTATAGACTCCAGGTGTGAAGACATTGTGAATGCAAATGTAATGTTCAGACTTCATTGTATAGACTTTTAGAACCTGAATCAATGTGCATACTTAGAATGCCTGAAGACCAGTGTCCAGACTTGGAATCAATGAAGGCGTTGGCTGTACAGACTTGGCCAAACAATCCGATGTAGAGGCTTGAGGCATGGAGGCCAATGTACAGACTTGGAAAGTTAAGACCATTATACAGACTTCACCTCGTGCCAGCTACAGTGAAGGAATGTATAGACTTGAGAGTCTTGAAGCCAATGTACAGACTTTCCACCGACCAATGTATGGACTTTGCAGGCCTAAGACGCTGAATGAGACGGTGGATGTAACAGTGCAATGTCTAGACTTGAAATCCAATGCAGACGGCTGTACAGACTTGAATGATATGCTGCATGAGACGATGCAGCTACAGTGATGTACAAACTTGTGAAAGACTTGCTGGGTGCAACGTGAGACGCAAGTTGAGACGATGCAATGTGCAGACTTCATGTAAGAAGGCAACGGCTGTACAAACTTACTGAAGTGTAAAGCAATGTGCAGACTTCGAAGAACACAACGTGCAGCAATGTATAGACTTGAAGCACAAGATGCACGATGTACAGACTTCATTCATGCAAGGCTATGCTTTGTATAGACTATGTAAATGCAGTGCAATGTATAGACTCTGCATAACATTCAGTAGCCAACGTATAGACTTAGGCATCCTTCAGCTCACTGTGTAGACTTCAACCATGATGCATGCAATGCACTGAACAATGTACATACTTCCTATATGCTCAAGACTATGCACAACGAATGTATATAGTTGCTGTAAGGGATGTGCAGACTTGATATATGAACCAGTGTATAGATTTCAATTCAAACATGCATAATGTATAGACTTTGTGAAACGTGAATGCGATGTACAGACTTCATGAGACGATGGACGATGTATGGACTTGGCAAAGACGCTAATGAAGACGGTCCAATGTGCAGACTTAGCCGTTGCAGACTAGTCCAATTGAGACGCTGGGAAAGACGGTCCACTGTCTAGACATGCGATGCCTTCACCAAATGCATGCTATAGTCCAATGTATGGACTTAGAAGAATGATGCATGAGACGCTCAATGAGACGCTCAATGTATAGACTTTGAGCTTGCTATGCAGTGTATAGAGTTAGAGCATAAACGCCACGATGCAATGTATAGACATGCTATAAGACGCAGAATGAGACGCTGAAGTCTGTATAGACTTTGCCCAAAGCCTTAGACGCTAACAGAGACGGACCGATGTATATACTTGAACTTGAATGCATGAACAGTCTGTATAGACTTGCATGAGACGAACGATGTATATACTTGAACTTGAATGCATGAACAGTCTGTATAGACTTCACCAAGACACTGCATAACACTATGATGCAATGTACAGACTTGAGTAAAAGTCCAATGTGCATACTTGATGATCATGCAAGTGAGCGATGTATAGACTCAATGCAAGCAGATGGATGTACAGACTTGGCGAATGCAATGTATGGACTTGCAGACAGAACACATGCAGTGAATAGACTTATGCAGACAGAACACATGCATTCCCCAGATAATATACCAGTCACAGTCATATGCATTTTCCACAGAGTATATTAGTTATAAACATTCATGTTGCTATCATTCAATGTGGTGACTCATTCATGTTACTATCATTAAAACACCACACTCATCAAAGCACAAGGGGCACAACAATCTCCCCCTTTTTGATGATGGCAACATGATGAGTCACACTGACTCGTCAAACTATTCTCCCCCTTTGACATAATCAAAAAGAAGGGAAATGGTTTGAGAGACAAATTCAGCATACAAACACAGCACATAAATTCAGAGAATGAGTCATGGTTCATTAAAATGAAGTTCTCTCTTATGACAATGAAACAACTCTCCCCCTATCAACATGCATGATTGACTACTCTCCCCTTAACTGTAGATAAACCATAACACCCCCTGAAGCACAGGAATGGACTCAGGTTATCCAATAAATCAATCTGAAATCTACCATTACAAAGAATCTGAATTTTAGTGAAAAGATCACAGAATCAGAATTTGTTGCAGAACAAGATGGAAGATTCCAACAGTGTGGAGAAGAGTACATCTCAGGAGTCAATCAACTGATAGTGTAGCCAAGTGGTGGGTTGAGAAATAGTCAAAGCACAATACATCTCAAGGAATCAATCAATAGCAAGATGTTAATCAGGCTGACTGAAAAGAATCTGATCATGAGAGATTTTAAAGCATCCATCACAACAATAAGTCTTAAGAAGATTAGACTCTTCTATCATAAGGGGTTATGAATTTGCAGCTTAACCAATCTGATTTAATTTTGATGTATACCAAATTTGCCAAATTAAACTCAATACTCATATCTGAATCCAAGTTTTAATAAAAGTGAACCAAATGGTCAGAAAACACTCAAAAACAAACATCTTTTATCTTACACATATGATCTCAATTGCACCTTTGAAAAATACATAGGTTAGTACTGAAGTTAAACATTTTTTTTAAGAACATGAGTTGACAGATTTTTCAAGATAATTTTATTGAAGCACATTATATTTTTCCTGAGCAATTGAAGTTGATCAACACCTTTTTACGTGAGGCACAACAAGTCTTAGTTGAAGTGACCCAGTTACTCAGTGTGATAACTGTCATTGCCTCTCACTTTGAGAGCAGAGTTAGCAATATGAGTGTCTTTTTACATGAGAAGACACCTTTATCAGAGGCCAGACTCCCCAGCTACTCAACACAAATAAGCTATTGCTCTGTCAGGTTTTGTTTCACTAAATTTTTATCAGAGATAACTATGGCACCTCATGACATGAGTTACTTTATTTCATTGATAAAGGACTCAGTTTCTCAGTGACCGAGTCATTGCTCTGAATTCACAATTTTTTCATTTAGTCAACATTTTTCAAATTAATGTTTAACAACAATACACACTATATGCATCTTAACCAAAGAAGCCCTGAATTCAAATTTTCAGATATCTGATGAGAGAGTCTAAGGTTTACATGACACATGTGGTTAAGGTTTATTAAACCTTATCATTCAGATATTTTCAATTCATTTAACTACAAATCTGAGAATACATTAATCTTATATCAGTCTGATTCAGTGATAATTCTTAAACCTGTATGATAGAAATTTTTACAATGTTCTCAGACTGAATTGCATGACATGCAGCTTAAGTTCCTCAGATCAGAAAAATAATTTTAGCTGACCAACAAATCAATAGTAGAGCCAATTCAGTCACACCAGCTGAGAAGAATGTGAAAGGTGAGTATAGGCTGGTGCAAGAGTAAATCTGCAATAGAGAAAAGCATCAGAAGAGATTTTTATCATCAGACAGTAGCTGAGTCTGGAATACAGACTGATCAGCTATTTTAGAGATACCAGCAGAGAATTTAGTTGAATAGCGTATAGTCAAGAGAATGAATCAGGTTACTTAAACAAAGGGAGTTCATGAGGTGAAGAAGATATGAAATAGGAATGCTCCCCCTGTCTAGGTGCAGTGAATTTCTTTTTAGATTTTTCAAAAATTTTGATATGCACTATCCTACATATGCAATATGCAACAATTCTAATAAGGAGAGCATGATGATCAATCAACAGCAAACAAGCTCCCCCTGACAAAATACATGATGTGCAATGAATCATTTCTTTTCAAATTTTATTTTCTTCAAATTTATGATATGCAATACACTGCTCTATATGAAAACTAGACCCATGGTACTAGGTGGAGGACTCGGTCCAAGGACCACCTCACACATGGCAGTTGCATCCAGACATACTCCATATGCCCTTCAACACTGTTCCATTTAATATACCATGATGGTCATGCAAATGACATATGCAGTGCAAAGCAATCTCATTTATTTAGTGCAAACAACAGCATGAGAAGAGCATCAAAAAACAACCGAGCAAAACAACAATTTCAGATAATGAAATTAAAACAGATAAATCAACATTTTCAGATTATGAGATTTAAATAAAGTTCAGAACTGACCTGAAAGGTAGGATCCTGGGGTTTCCATTTGAGTGCCTTGGTCTGTTAACCCCTGTTTATTCTTTGACCCAAGGCACACATGTAACATTATGATCATTTTGATCTTGCAGGGACCCAAGTAGTTTTGGGTCCTGCATTTACCCTGACAGGTGTTCTAAATATTCTTTTTGCAGCATCATCATCAAATTCCATTAGAAAATAATCAGACATAGAGTGTCCAAAATTTCCACAATAATAACATGAAGCCACAGACTTTTTATTTTTATTCTTCATGTTAGCAGAAACATGATGCCCATGTGCATGCACATGAGTATGAAAATTATGTGTATGAGCATGAGTATTTCTTTTATTAACATGAAAATTGTTCTTTTCATACTCAGCCAGCCTACAGTTGGCAGCTTTGTGGCGTAGCTTACCACATTCAAAGCAGTAACAATTCTTTTTCATGAATTCAATTTTCTTCTTATCAATAGCATTGGGAGCAGGAAATTTTACAGATTTAGAATTAATTCTACTTCCTTGAGCATGCCAGCAGTCTTTGACTTTGTGGTCATGCCTCCCACATTCGAAGCACCTTGGGTGCTTACCTCTTGAGCCATTAAAACCCCATGAAGGCCTAAACCAACACTCAACAGCTTTATGACCACGTTTGTTACAATTATAACAAATGATGTGTTGGTTTGAAGCAGATATATTTCTTTTGGGGTGGTGATGACTATTTGAGAAAAAGTTATCATGCATCATATCATCACTTTTCATCACACTGCAGTCATCCATATAATGACCATGCCTACCACAGTAGTAGCAAGAGACATCAGATTTCCTAGGAGCATGGTTTCTATCATATGATTTCTTAGATGCATGCGAATGAGTACAAGAAGCATCAGATTCAGCAGAGCTAATAAATTTCAGAGTATAACCAGAATTATTCTTTGCCTTCTTTATTTGACTTTTTCTTTTCAATTTCTGATTATTCTCAACAGGTTTTGTTTGCTTTTCAATTTTTTGAGCTTTGAACTGAAAGACAGATTTTGAAGGTGACTTCTGATTTTCATTTTGTTTTGGGGATTGCCTTGAAGTACCAGCTACATCAGAGCCTTTCACAAAAGTGGCATATAGATAGTTTTTAGAGATTTCCTTCACATTAGAATTACATTTTGTTCCCCTTTTTGAATTATCATCCTTCCTTTTCACAATAACTTTTATTTTTGTTTCAATTTTTTTAGACTTGGATGATAAATTTTCCAGATCATGAATTTTATCTTCCAAAGATGCTATATGAAGCTCATAACTGGCTATTTCTTGTTCACTGCAATTAACACATTCACTTAGAACTTTGTTTGCAGTTTTATACTTTTCAATTTCTTGTTTCAAGTTGTTCAAGATTTTTAATTCATCATCACAGACAGCTTTTCCCTTTTCTGTGGTAAGGAGTCTTTCAGACAAGCCAGTGTTTAAACATTTTAATTTTTCAATTTCAGCTTTCAGTTCAGTGTTTTCCTTCTCAAAATTTTGAGGTTGAGCTTCTTTAAAAACCGATTTCTCCTTTTCTATAGTCAGAAACCTCTGTGAGAAAATAGTATTTAAAACCATCAGTTTTTTGTTTTGTTCCCTCAATTCTTTGTTTTCTTCAGACAGCTTCATGACTCCTTCATTATATTTTTGACTTCCAGAGATCAGCTCCAGCTTTTCAACTAGCTCCTCTTCTCTTTCCTCCACTTTAATTTTCTCAGCCACCAAGTTTTTGTGATCCTCTTTAAGTGAGACTATTTGTTTGTTCAGCCATTCATTCTCACTATAAAGATCTTCATTACATTCTCTTAGAGCTGAGCACATATGGCAGGTTAATTCAACATAAAAAGAATGTGAAGCCTCCCCATTGATTTCATTTATTCTACCCATGAGATTTTCAATTTTCTTTTGAAATCCTTCATTCTTAAGTTTCAGTTTATCCAATTCAGAATTAACTTGAGTCAGTTCTTGCATGTCTTTTATATGTTCATTTTTCTTCTCATTCAGCTGATTCTCAAGTTCTGATATCTTGTCCAGACATGTTTGATTTTCAAGTTTTAGAGAACCATTTTGTTCCTGAAAATTCTGAACATCTAACATGCATGCATCATAAGATTGTTTCAGATCTGGATAATTTTTACAAGGAACTTTCAAAGTTATCTGATCACATTTCTTTTTCAATCTCTTATTCTCAGGTTTCAATTGTTCACATCTATTATTAAGTTCCTCATTTATATTCCATAGGTCATCAATTGAAAGTTCTCCAGATTCAGAGCTTACCTCGGATGAAGTTTCATCATTAGCATTTCTCCGATCAGCCATCAAGCATTTTCTGTGATTCCTGATTAGCTTTAGTTTTTCCAAAATATCTTTGGCAGACCTGCAAGAAGAAATGCATTCAATTAGAGATCTGTCAATTGATTCTTTTAATAAAACTACAGCTCTATTATTGACATAGTCTTTCAGCTTATCCTTCTTGGTCCATTTGGATTTATCCTTCGACAGTTTATATGGACCGTGAGTTATTACCTTCCACAAGTCAGGATCGGTTGTGCTTACATACCGATGCAACTTTTCCAGCCATGGGCCAAGGTCATCACCTCTGAATATCAGAGGATTAGCCATAAAAGCAGATAACAAGCAGACTCAAAGCACAAAGCAATCGACAAGAAAACACCACAACCAGATAAGCACGGCAAAGCACTAACTCAGTGAAACTAAACAACGAGCATAGAAAGCACACTCTGAAATGCACCAAACACTAGCAGGATCCTCTGCAGATTGTTAGATCTGATAGATCAGAGACCCGCTCTGATACCAAGTGTTGGGTTCGGTGCAAGTATTCAGAGGGGGGTGAATGAATATGGCCTATAAAAATTTCGCCCAATTAACAACTAGAAGGCTAACAAGATATAGCTCAACTAGAATTTCGCTCTCTTGACAAATTAAAACACTCTAAGAAAACTAATTAACTCTTCTGCTCAACCAGAAGCCAAACACATGGAGCGCGCCTATGCAATCATCTAGCAGAAGTAAACAGATAGAAACATCAAACCACTGCACAAGGGGTTTTTAGGTGGTTCGGTCCAGCAGACCTACATCCACCCCACACTCAACCCGAGTGTGGCTTCCTACTGACTCACAGCTTGAACAGCTGGGCATCACAGCTTGCCATACATCAGCTGGGCCTCACAGCTTGCCATCCGCTGAGCATCACAGCTTGCTTCCGCTGGGTAATACAGCTTAGCCATCACTGACTTACAGCTTGAACCCGCTGGGGATTACAGCTTAACCCGTCCGAGATCAAGTCTCGCCAGCTGAGGATTATAGCTTTACCTGTCCAGTGGAGACCTCCACTGCATCCGCTGACTAACAGCTTGAAGAAGGGATAAAATGGAAAATGAAAACAGAACAAGACAGCAATCGGAAAGCTGTAAATGAAATACACAATATAGCTCCCAATAGAGCAGACTGGCCTGGATTTGATCCACGGTCCAGTAAACAAATCTTCTGACTTCACTCTTCTTCTCTTGATCTCACTGTCTCTCTTTCTTTCTCTCTTTTTCTTCTTTCTCTTCTTCTTCTGCTAATCTCTCACTCTCTGCTCGAGCTCTCTATCTCTTCCTTTCTCTTCTTTCTCTTCTTCTTTTGCTAATCTCTCACTCTCTGTCTGGATCGTGGCTCTCTGTATGGACTTCACCTCTTGTCAAACCGATCTGCATTCATCTGTGGACGAAGACCTCCTTTTATAACAGCAGCCAGCAGGAGGGCAGCACTGGGCGCGTGTGGCTTCCACATTTCCCGCCCAGAACTTTTGGCCACGTGTCAGCTTTCTGTCAGTCCTTCAGCCTCAGATCACGTGCCCTCCTTAAGCTTCACGATCAGAGCACCTGTCAGACAGAGTATCTGATAAGTCATCAGTTTAAGTGAAGAACTCTGTATAGGCATCATAGTATGCACAATGCAGTGTATAGACTTTCCAATGTCTAGACTTGCAGATGTGAACGACACAATGTATAGACTCCAGGTGTGAAGACATTGTGAATGCAAATGTAATGTTCAGACTTCATTGTATAGACTTGGAGAACCTGAATCAATGTGCATACTTAGAACGCCTGAAGACCAGTGTCCAGACTTGGAATCAATGAAGGCGTTGGCTGTACAGACTTGGCCAAACAATCCGATGTAGAGACTTGAGGCATGGAGGCCAATGTACAGACTTGGAAAGTTAAGACCATTGTACAGACTTCACCTCGTGCCAGCTACAGTGAAGGAATGTATAGACTTGAGAGTCTTGAAGCCAATGTACAGACTTTCCACCGACCAATGTATGGACTTTGCAGGCCTAAGACGCTGAATGAGACGGTGGATGTAACAGTGCAATGTCTAGACTTGAAATCCAATGCAGACAGCTGTACAGACTTGAATGAGACGCTGCATGAGACGATGCAGCTACAGTGATGTACAGACTTGTGAAAGACTTGCTGGATGCAACGTGAGACGCAAGTTGAGACGATGCAATGTGCAGACTTCATGTAAGAAGGCAACGGCTGTACATACTTACTGAAGTGTAAAGCAATGTGCAGACTTCGAAGAACACAACGTGCAGCAGTGTATAGACTTGAAGCACTAGATGCACGATGTACATACTTCATTCATGCAAGGCTATGCTTTGTATAGACTATGTGAATGCAGTGCAATGTATAGACTCTACATAACATTCAGTAGCCAACGTATAGACTTAGGCATCCTTCAGCTCACTGTGTAGACTTCAACCATGATGCATGCAATGCACTGAACAATGTACATACTTCCTATATGCTCAAGACTATGCACAACGAATGTATATACTTGCTGTAAGGGATGTGCAGACTTGATATATGAACCAGTGTATAGACTTCAACTCAAACATGCATAATGTATAGACTTTGTGAAACGTGAATGCGATGTACAGACTTCATGAGACGATGGACGATGTATGGACTTGGCAAAGACGCTAATGAAGACGGTCCAATGTGCAGACTTAGCCATTGCAGACTAGTCCAATTGAGACGCTGGGAAAGATGGTCCACTATCTAGACTTGCGATGCCTTCGCCAAATGCATGCTACAGTCCAATGTATGGACTTAGAAGAATGATGCATGAGACGCTCAATGAGACACTCAATGTATAGACTTTGAGCTTGCTATGCAGTGTATAGACATAGAGCATAAATGCCACGATGCAATGTATAGACATGCTATAAGACGCAGAATGAGATGTTGAAGTCTGTATAGACTTTGCCCAAAGCCTTAGACGCTAACAGAGACGGACCGATGTATATAATTGAACTTGAATGCATGAACAGTCTGTATAGACTTACATGAGACGAACGATGTATATACTTGAACTTGAATGCATGAACAGTCTGTATAGACTTCACCAAGACACTGCATAACACTATGATGCAATGTACAGACTTGAGTAAAAGTCCAATGTGCATACTTGATGATCATGCAAGTGAGCGATGTATAGACTCAATGCAAGCAGATGGATGTACAGACTTGGTGAATGCAATGTATGGACTTGCAGACAGAACACATGCAGTGAATAGACTTATGCAGACAGAACACATGCATTCCCCAGATAATATACCAGTCACAGTCATATGCATTTTCCACAGAGTGTATCAGTTATAAACATTCATGTTGCTATCATTCAATGTGGTGACTCATTCATGTTACTATCATTAAAACACCACACTCATCAAAGCACAAGGGGCACAACAAGCTCCTCTTTGGCTTTTTCACAATCTGAAATTGTTTGTAGCAGAGTTTCTTTTTCTTCGGTTAGCTCAAACCATTGTTGTTCCACCTTTTCAAACTTAACAAAAATATCTTCATGTGATAAATCATCAAATTTTTTTTGAGAGTTTTATTTTCAGATCTGATTTTCTTACATTTTGTATATAGTTTCTCATATTTCGACTCCCATTGTTCATTGGAAATAAAATTAGGGTCAGAATTTACCTCTGTCGCATCATCTTCATGTGCCATGAGGCACATGCTCTCCATGAGCTCTCCGAGCTCTTCTCCGGACAACTCTTCCTCTTCATCGCTCCATGTAGCGACCATTGCCTTTGGCTTCCTGAATTTTTCTTTCTTGAACTTCTTCTTCAGATCTGGACACTCTCCTCTCATGTGTCCGGGCTTCTTGCATTCATAGCAAATGACATTGTTGGGCTTGCTTGACTCGCCCTTGGTTTGAATAGGCTTCCTTTGCCCCTTTTTGAAGTTTCCTTGAAAATGTCTCTTCTTTCTCAAAAATCTCCTTGGTGAGTTATCATGGCCAAGTCTTCTTCTTCATTGCTTCCCTCGCTAGATTCTTCTTTCTGAAAGTCTTCATCAGATTGATGAGCTTTCAATCCAATCACTTTCTTCTTCTTCGTGTCTTCCTCGGTTGTTCTCTTCATGTTTATCTCATAGGTCATGAGTGACCCTATGAGCTCGTCCAAAGTGAGTGTGGACAGATTTTTCGAATCCTCAATTACTAAGACTTTTGTATGCCACGCTGATGGAAGTGATCTCAACACTTTCCTTACGAGCTCGGAATTGGTGTATTCTTTTCGAGACTCTTGAGACCATTGGTAATCTCAGTTAACCTTGCGAACATTTCAGAGATAGATTCTTCAGTTTTCATCTTGAATAGCTCATAGTCTCTAACGAGTAGGTTGGCCTTGGTCTCCTTGACCTCGGAGGTTCCCTCGTATATGACATGCAACTTGTCCCACATTTCCTTCACTGAACTGCACATGGATACACGAGAAAACTCATTAGGATGTATAGCACATTGCATAATATTCATAGCATTAAAATTTACAATACATTTCTTAATTTCCTCGGGTGTCCATTTCTCTTCATCGTCAGAGAGTTTGTAAGGACCCTTGTCTACAACTCTCCAGATCTCATACTCCTGGGCTCTCAAGAAAACATGCATTCTATTTTTCCAATAGGAGTAATTTGAGCCATCGAAGTATGGAGGACGATGAATGGAGTGACGCTCAGGCATCAAACCCTTGTTTGCCATTGATCTGGATCTTACTCTAGATCGTTAGATCTGAAAAAAAAAAGGGCCTTGGCTCTGATACCAATTGTAGTCCCGCGATCAATGACACCCAAGAGGGGGGGTGAATTGGGTGATTACATATTTTAATAAACTTTTACCCGATTTAGAACACGTATTAAGAACAAGCAACACATAAGTAGAGATCTGATGGATAACAAAAAGAATCTCGATAAATCAACCCCTGCAGCAGTTCTTTGGTACCAAGCGGAGTCCGGGAATCCGAAGATTCTCTTACACAAGGTATTTTCCTCCCGACAGGACTAACCTTGTCGATAAGAAACTACCTTTTGATATACCAGAGATCTCCCGTAAATGGTTAATAAAACTAGATCTAAATTAGGAAACTAGATGATGATGCAATATGCAAAAGAGCTAGAGCAGAATGGAGGTAGAAGATAAGGAGCAAACTACATAGAAGATCACGATTTTTAGGTGGTTCGGATGCAACAACTGCAACCTACGTCCACCCCTCACCGACTGTGAGGATTCACACACTATCTTGTAGAAGGTTACAAGATCAAAGCACACACACACACACTCATGTGAGTTCAGAACTCCCACGAAGGTGCACAAGCACCGAATCACAAAGAAAAGTGGAGAACAAGGAAATCACTCACACACACACACGGATCTGCGTAGATCCACACACACACAGGTGTTTCAATATTACAAGAATACATAATTAAAGCTCAGCAAGAGTGGAATGAAAAGATAGAAAATGAAGACACAGATTCAAGATCCCCCTTAGTGGATGAAGATGGTATTAGATAAAGCTAGCTCCCAACTCGATCTTCACTTGAATGGCCTGCAAATCAGCTTGAGAAGCTTGCACTTGGATGACAAACTTCTTGCACGAAACACTGTTCACAGAGCTACAGTGCACCCCTCCTTCTCCTTTGATGGCCTTCCCTGTTCTTGCTTGAATCCCCTTAGGTTTTTGACCCCAATGAGATTATTTATAGATCTTGGGTGGTCAAGAGACATGCCACAGACCAGATCCACAAATCATGGTGAATCTGGTGACTTTTGGATTAAACAAACCCAATGAAGAGGGCTTCCCACGTTGTAGAAAACAAAGTCAAAAAGGGCTGCATCGAGACTGGCGGTCGACCGATATCATGGGGGCGGTCGACCGGAACTTTACATGAAATGGCCCGTTCATTGCTGGGAAAATCGGTCGACCGGCCCTGGCTGGCGGTCGACCGTTGGCTGGAATTCCTACAAAAAATAAAGAGTTTAGCCAATGCAATATAATACATGAACGAATCAATTTATGGCTACCTTGTTCCAATCAAGGTGAGTGGATTTAAGCTTAGCCTGGGCGGTTTAGAAACCAAAAAAGGATTTATGCATTTGGAAGGGATTAAGCATTTGAACATAGTGCATGATGAACTTAGGCTTTAAAGGCGTATGAAAGTTGAACTTGATTGTTAATAGATAGCTTGTGATAGAACGTACAGCCTGGGTTGTTTTATCATCAAAATCACCTATATTCAACACTTTCTAGACAATTGGGCTTTGAGGGTACAACCAGCTCGGCGTCCTAGTGGGAATCCCAAGCTCACGGAGACTTACGGAGGTCTTGAAACAAGATCACCTAGTCCGGTGAAACGAATATCCAACGGAGAGGATCACAAGTCCAAGAGGTGTACTTATAAGTGTAAAAGTGTATCTAATGGCCACGCACCGGGATACACACCATATACTTAAGAAAAGACTCTAGATGATAGTGAATCGAGATAAACAGCGATCAAACATCATCAACAAAACAAGTCTCATAAGCACATGAACTTTAGCTTTAATACAAGAGTATATGGTTTTGGCATGAAATTAACATAAGTTAAAATAGGCATTTTAACCATATAAGACATGCAACTTGTCACGGATGATGCACAATATAACCAATATTATAAATATGAAGTCAAAACTAGGAATAAAACCTATTTACCTAGATTTATCATATAGTTATTAGGGTTAATCTACAATCTGTTTAGAGTTAACAGCCAGCAGAGAACAGAAACAAATAGCGGTCAGATGATGGCCGCCTACCAAGGATTAGCGGTCTGTCGCAAGGCCGCAATAGACCACTGGCGGTCACATGAAGACTGTTTCTTTCTTTCTATGGCAGATAGCCGTAAAATCGAAGTACACGTTAATCTAGGGTAGTAAATCATATAAAAAATGCTAGACAGAGAGAGAATATTTCTATAATAAAGATAACTCAGGGAGATGCATAGGTTGTCATGAATTAATCCAAAATCATCATCTTTGTCATTAAGGGGAGAAATTATGCATGCAGAAATAACCTAGATGCGCAGTGCCAATAAAACCTTAAATACTCCATGTAGAGAGCATGAAAATTCATGAAATCAAAGGGCTTTTATTCCTAATTTGATATTTTAGCCATCCACGAGATAACCTACCTCTGGGACAAGCTTTAGACTTCGAATTTCTAATTGGAAGATCGCTCAGGTTCCTACACATCCTGTGCCAAACCAGTAACTTCCCGCCCCTCTATCTTCTGATTCTCTTGAGCAATATTCGTGAAAATTGGAGGGTAGGTAGAAGATATAAAGGGGAACAAAAAGTTCTAAAAACATTACGTGAACTAACCTCGTTTAGGGCTTCTAATCTCTTGATCTTCACAAGACTGGCGCACTGGTTCATGTGCAGCCTGTAGCGAACTAGCGACTTGCAGATGCCCTAATTCTTCAACGGCCGGGTCTTCTAGCACGAAAATTGGAGAGGAGTTAGACAAAACTAAGGAGAACAAATTATTCTAAAGGATTAACCTGAGAAGATGTCTCCTTACCTTCGAATTACCTGAGCCAGCATTAGGGTTTGCATAGGTCGAAGTTAGGGTCTATTTATAGGGTTTTAAGTTAGGGCTGAGGATTTGATTGAGTTGGGAGTCCTAATTCGGGGTAAGATCGATCTCCAAGAGTACTAGACATGTTTACATGTCTACCCACTTCGATCCAAGGTGATTTGGTTGTCAAAAATCTAAGCTTTTCACGTTTCTCCCATTCACGAAATCAGAAGGAATTAGCGGTCATGGAGGGACCGCTAGGATGAAGTGGCAGTCTCGCGATAGACCGCCATTTGACATTAAATCCAAAAAAAATGGATTTTCTTATTATGTCTTATTTATCTCCTAATTTGTGTATATATCTATTTTAAATCCGTAAATTACCCAATTTATGTTTCTATTATTGGGCTTGGGCCAAAAGGGCTTGGATTTGGGTCTTGGGGGCCTATTTAGCGGATTTAAACCTAACATAATATCTAGGTCTTTAAATAATAATTAAATAGACATATATTCATTAAGTAGCCCATTTAGTCTACTTAAATGCTTAATAAATATATTAAATCCCAGAAAATTCCTAGAAAATGCTCGGGTGTTACAGTGAGTCGGCGAGAGGAGAGACAGAGCAAAAAGAGAGAGTGAGTTGATGAGAGGAGAGATAGTGGGATAGGGAGAGGTGAATCGACGGGAGGAGAGAGAGTGAGATGGGGAGAGGTGAATCGACGGGAGGAGAGAGGAGGACGTGAGGAGAGGTGAATTAGCACAGGTGGCAAGATAGAGAGAGAGAAAGGCTGGAAAGGGGCAGGTCGACTTGCTTAAGGGGGCAAGTTGACTTGCCCCCCCTTACAGCAGCAGAACAAAGGGGCTGGGGAGGGGGCAAGTCGACTTGGGACCTAGCCAAGTCGACTTGCCCCATACCGGCCAAAGGTTTTTTTTTGTTATTATTGTTATTATATCTTTTTTGAAGATAGCATGCAGTCACATGAAATGCATCGATGCATGATTTATCTATCAAGGAGGCCATACCCCCTTGGAAAATGCACGGAAGATGGTTTTTTAAGCTATTTACGCATGGCATGCAAGCATTTTTTTTGTGATGGACGCATGAGGCACCTTCATTCTTTTTAGTGTTTATTCATGAACATGCAACATGGAATTTAAGTGGAGTTTGATATGCATGAGGTTGACGCAGAGGCCAATTGGGAGAAGCAAGGGGTCGACGCAGGGAGCTTAGGGTCGACGTAGTGACCAACTAAGGGAAGAGAGAGGTTGATGCAGGGGGCCTTGGAGTCAACGTAGTGCCAACTGGGAACATGATTGATGCAGTGACATCGCCCAAGCGGTCCAAGGTTTTTTTTTAAAAAAATTGCACGTGTTTCCATAACAACATACAGTATGCATGGGGGTTTATTATGCATGTAGGAGGCTTGTGACTCAATGCAAGAGAGGATATGCAACATGCTTGTTTGTTTGTTTTGTGTTGGTGATAGACACATGAGGCTCCTCATGCCTCTTAGTGCTTATTCAAGAAGATGCAACAGGGAATCTGTATGCAACTTGATGGGGGCTTGAGGCCTTTACTGGTGTCTAGAGGAGCTAAGTAAGGATATGCCATGTTGGTGATGGATGCGAGACTCCATACGCACGAAGGGGAAATATTTGGTATGCGTGAATGTTCGGGGATGCAGAAGAGTTTATATGTAGTCTAGTGTATGCATGGAGCTTGTAGAGATTGTGCAGAGTTGTGCATAGGATGATGCCATGCCTCGATGTGTGTGAGGAAAGGGATGCTCAAAACTATTGAGTTTCTGCTTCTGGTCCATGAGGGCCAAGTAGAAATGTTCATGTAAATGTATTTGACGATCCAAGGGTCCTTTTATTCATTCTTTTGTTTGCTCAGTCTTATTTTCATGGCTAACATTGTTCAGACATTCGTTGTTTATTAACCGCATCCTTGGCGGAATTTCGGCAGCATCTCCCCCAGACCTGGGATTCATGAGGTATAAAATAGAGACTCGCCCACGGAAGGATCCGAGACGGCATGCATCAAAATTCTTGGGTGAGCTGAAGATAGCTATCCTGTGACCCAAAGTGAGCGTGGAAACTTGAGGGCTAGCCTTCAAGGGGTTCCAATGACCCACGGGCCGTGGTTTCTAAAATTCTGGGACATGAATCCAACACGCTGTCAGGCATATGGCTGTTGCTATTCACTTCTCAAGCGGGGTTCCCCCAGGGACCATACTATGAAGAAGTGAGTCTCGGGGGGTGAAGTGATCACCGCAGAAATGGATGCCATCTTCTGTGGAGGATAAAAAAAAAAAGAAAGCCTAGGAGCAGGCAAAGAAGGCAGGAAGCCATGCTAGAGATGGAGGGGGAGACAGAGTAGGAGCCATAGTATATATTACAACCGAGGATTTTTTATTCACTGTAAGAGCAAGGGGTACAGGAGAAACATACATCATAGCAAAGAAACGAAGCACAAGAAAAGAGAATACAACGGGGGGGAGACAGAGCATGGGCTCCTCTGCCCCCAACCTCACCTCTTCTACTCTCTCTTCTCCCTCTTCTTCACTCTGTAGACCCAGGTGCACTTGAACCTCTCCAGAGACAAAGAGGCCAAACTTCTCTTCTTTTTTTTAGAGAGACTACCCCTCTTTTACTCACCAGCCTCTTCCTCGACGGGCCTTGAGTCCTTTTTATTGCAGTGGAGGTAAGGGCCTTCAAACCCCCAGTTCTTCCTCTTGCCCTCCCTCTTTTCAGATGTTGTAGACGCCTGTGCGTAGGGGAAGCACAGAAGGTAGCATGAGTGTCATCCTGGGATTGGCTGAGGCCGACGGACGCAACGTCGACGAGCCTTTGGCGGTCTATCGGTGGGAAACCGACGGATAAGAAGGTGGGTAGCCTCCATACGATGGGATACCCCATGGTCAGCCAGGTCGAGGGCCTCAAACCCCTTCTCCTTGTCTTCTTCTTCCTCTCTTCTTCTTCCCCTATTTTTGCTTTGCTTGAGATGATCTGGCATGAAAACAGAGTTCCGTGTGGTCGGAACAGTGATGAGAAGTGACACTTCTCAATCCTTGTCATTTTTGCCGCCGACTCATGAGGGGAAGGCCTTGGCCGATTCAATGGGATGGAGGGGTGGAGGCCACGCCGGTTCATGCTGCCATAGGGCTTACGCCGGTTCATGCTACCATGGGGGAGTGTGGCCGATTCAGGTGGCAAGGGACCTTGCACCAATTCATTATGCATGGGAGCTGGCCGATTCAGGTTTGCCAAGGGGCCTTGCATGCCGGTTCAAGCATGCCAAGGGGGGCGTCGATTAAGTGGGTGCCTTGGGGGTTTCCTGCGCCGATTCAAGGCTTGGGAGGCTTCTTGCACCGATTCAGGCACATGGAGGGGGGTGCCGACTCATGTTGCAAGAAGAGGCGCCGATTCATTGGCCCATCTCTCTTCTTCCTTTTTGATGAGGCTGTCGACTCAAAGGGGCCCTTTTCTCTTCTTTTATTTTATTATTTTTACCTGTCGCTGGCTCACTGAGAGAGTGTGAAGGCCGCTAATTAAAGAGGAAAAGCCCCCCCCCTTTTGTTTTCTTCTTCCCCCTTTTCTTTGTGGTTGTTTCTTCATTTTCTTTTTGTTCTCGCGCACATCAGTATGCTTGCATCGACATACTCCTTCTTTTTGTTCTCCGTTGCCCTTGTTCAGCTTGGAATTCTTGCTGGCGAATTTCAGGTGTCCATAGGGCCTCACGCTAATCTTCTGCCTAAGCCTGAAAGATAGACATCAAACAATAGGAAAATCCATTAGACTTCAAATAAATGCAGAATATGTCCCCTATTTGATATGAACATGCAATTGGGGGGAAGATTACCTGGGGGTTGGGTTTTAAACCCCTGTGGGCGCAAAAACATGTTGGTGTGTGTATGTATGAGTGATTGAAAAACATGATTTGAAAAATGTATGCGATGATATACAAGGATATGTGGTGATTGAAAAGAAATAAGAGTGAACTAAGGAATGACTATGAAGAACTTGAGATGAATAAAGGGAGAAAATCCCTCATTTAACTCCTTGGTTGAAAGAATGTTGAAATAGAGGGTCCCCAGAGCGGCATGGCATCGCCCTCCTCCTCGTTGTTGCATCCCCTTGAGCCCTAAGATGAGGGGCTTAATTTAAAGAGATGAAGAACCCCTAGGAAACCCTAGCTCATCTATGGAGAGAAATCGTTTGATTGATGGCCCAAATCAAGGTAATCCTTCCGAAAATTGAGGTAGAAAGGATCCTAGAAGGATTAGGAACCTTCCTGGATTGAATTGCATGCTAGAAATCTTCCTAGATTGGACTCTAGGAGAATTAAAATCGGAAAGAACGACGTTCAGCTGGAACTGGGTTTCCTTATATAAACGCGGTCCTTACAGTGATCGCGACTAACAGGATGTGGTCACATGATAAATCATGATCAAGGGTAGAGGTCAAGAACTCATGAATTTGAAATTTGAATGAACACAGTCATGTCGGCGGCCATGATCTCAAGAACGCAGTCACATGGCAGGCTGCGTTCAAGATGAGTTGACCAAAATGTGGATTTGACTTCTAGGGCATAGAAATTGGACCTAAGGATTGAAAATGAGTTGAATGAGCTCACAATGGGCCCGAGAATCAACCCAATAATGACCAATTGGGGCATTAGTAAGAAGAATAAAAGAATGACTCAACTTGTAGGCCTAAAATGGGTGTCTACACTCGTCAGTTAGGGAGGCCAAAATAGTGGGAGCTACGGAAAAACCTCAATCTGGAGCATCAGGGCCTTTAGAGACCCAAAAGTAGTGATTCTTCCAACCTAGATAAGAAGCAACCTTCCTAGAAACTTCAAAAAATCAAAATATGCTTTAAGTAATTCTTAATATTTGTTCGGGTGTAAAAGGTCTCAGATTGATCAATCTATGGTCACTATGCTTAAACTATGCATTGACCAATTTTCTGAAGAGAAATGCTAGTTGCATGTATGGATAGGGAAAAAGTTATCCGTCTAGAGTGCTATTGGTCCACGCACTTGCACACAGGCCCCACTCAGTAGGCTCCTTAAATGCTCTTTAAATGTTCCCGTGTCTTTTCTCATAAAGTTAAGGGTAACAAATAGATATCTAAGAGTGACAAATAGATATTTAAGAGTAACAAATACCATATAATAATGGAGACAAATAGTGTAGATACGTTATTTTTAATATCATATTGAGAAAATCTCTTGTCAGACCATAATACCTCAAAGTGGCTTTCATTATTAAATTATTTTAGTATTTTTCCCTATTTTTTTAACTTATTTGCATTTTTATGAGATTTTTGTTTGGCACTTTAAATAAATAAAAAAAATCAAAAAACATATATGAAAAAATCAAAATATAAAAATTTCTAAAAGACGTCCCACTTATAGGATGCCTTTTAAAAAAATAAAATAAATAAAAATAAAAAATAATTAATTAAAAGGCATCCTATATATAGGATGCCTTTTAGAAAAATAAAAAAAATAAAATAAAAAAATAAAAAAGCATCCCATTGATGGGATGTCTTTAAAAGGGGCATCGTCTCTACAAGACGCCTTTTTAACTTCACCTCCTTTGTCAAAGTTAGGCACCAAAAATGCATATTTTCAACGCACGCGTGTTTAAAAGGTGTCCCTATGAAGGGACACATCTTTCCCGTCAAAGTTTGGCACCGAAATGCCCCATTTTCAACGTGTGCACCGTTGTCAGGCACCATGATTGCCGTTGAGAGGGGAAAGAGGCATCCTACAGAGAGGATGCCTTTAAAAGAAATGTCCCTCGCATGGGACACCTCAACCTTGAACACGCGACTGGCCAACGGGATGTATCCTTAAATAGGCATCCCATCCTAGGCACACCTTTTAGACTTGTCAGCCTATAAATAGGGCACCCCCTCCAACAAGCAAAGGGGGCTTTAAATCCTCATCAAGGGGAGGGGAAACTCTAGTGAAATCACTTCTGAGCTCGTGGGATTTCTTTTAGATCGAGGGGATTTTTGAGTGCCCGATCATGTGAGAAGAATAACCATCTCATCATCCTCTGCTCGTGTGCAACATCCTCACACTGTCGGAGCTCCTTGAAGCCTGCCACCTGTGCCGCAATAAGCTTTTCTTCCCCTTTATCTTTTTTTTGCATCATTTTTCGTTAGTCATAGGTATCATTTGTCATCTTCATCTACGTGTCGTTGTTCTTCGTAAGAGAACATCTTGTTTGTACATTTCTACACAAATCTCATCTCATCATGACATTTCGTACCCTTTGCACATGAAAGGGGTTTAAAACAACACCAACCAGGTGTGTGTTAATTCATGGTTTTACTGTCCTTTCATCACAAGTGATTGATACTACACTACTGATTTCTAATCCAATTTGGTGCTTGTTTCTTTTCATGCAAGAGTAATCAAAAGAAAGCACTCTTCATCGGTCGGCCGATGGAAGAGAAAGAAGGAACCCTCCATAAATCTCCCGCATCCAAGGCATACACATGATCAGTTTTCTTTCATTACTATTTTGGGGTCTTTGGCCCCTAGCGATCACACATCATGCAACACACACGCACTCATGCGTGATTTGATTTTAATTCTGATTTTCTATTAAAACCCACGGAGAGCAACTCTCACGGTCTGCTTCTTCTTTCCATTCTCTTTTCGTGACATCATTAACATCTTTTGGCGATTACAGTGGGACCTCTTTTGTTTTCTTTTGATTACCCGTGTGTTTTCGGCACTCACATGTGCCCCTCCATTTGGCACCCGCGCGTGCCCCTCCTTATTGTGCCTTTGCACACTACATTCGTGCTCCCAGTAGCACTTTTATTTTCATCCCTCGTGCACAATGTGCACTCCCCTATTATCCCTTGCGATTTCTCTAGAAGTTTGCAGGTTTCAGAATGAGGATCGGGTTTTAAGAAAGTTCTTCATTGTTCAATTGATTGCCTACCTTGGATCTCATTGATGTGTGCAAGTTCCATCTTTTACTTCTACTAGTTAGTTGTAAGAAGTTTGTGATCGGAAGTATTATAAGCGTCTTGTTCTTTCGATGCCTTATATTTCTTTTGTCGCCCTATCTTCTTAACACTTCTGCCATTAGAGGCATCTTGATCAGTGGATGTGCTCTTATATAGGCGTCTTCCTCTTTCAAAGCGTTCTTTATTTTGTGTGATATATTTTGTTCTATTCTATTCTGTTCTGTTTATTTCTGTTCTGCAGTAGCATTGCATTGCCTATGGGCTTTAGAGCATTCCCCCTTTGTATTTCTAGGAAATTCACCCTCTCTCGGTGAAGGAAGGACTCTCTGTTTGGGTATTTCTCTCAACGGACTAGGATCTTCTCCACCGGGACCTCCATAAGTCCCCGAAATCAAGGAATTCCCTCCTCGTTCACTAGGCATGTTGTACTATTGAACTTCCCCGGAGATAGTTGACCGACATGTGGTAAGAGTGTAAAATCCTAGTTGGCAAGAAGTCAAATCAAAACTGGAACTAGGATCCTACCTTGTTGAGTGAATTTGTAAATTTTTTGAAAATCATCTAACTCATACGAGGAAACTCTAAAATCAACATAAATTTCCACTTGTTTGATAATCTCTGTAAAATTATTTGTGAGCACATTGTTTGATTTCATCATGATGTTGCATTCAGGTAAAGTGCTTAGCATGCCTAGTTACACTTTTTTATGACCATGAGGATGGTCGCTTTGATTCATCACGTACCCCTCTTGTCCATGACTCTCATTGCAACTTCTATGAGGAGTCTCGCCTGATTTCTGTATCCTATGATCATCTCTACACTTTAGATAATGATCAAATCTGTGAGCCCTCACTTGGAGTGCAGGCTACTTCTGGGGAAGCTTCCCCCTCCACCAGTGTTCCATATGCCCTAGATGTCCTAGCTTCTCGCATCAACTCTCTCAGCCCTCAACAACTTAAAGCCATTCATGTTGTCATTAAGGGAGGATCTACTTCTCCCTTTCCCCAGGATCCTTCACATGCCATGGATGGTCCCCATACTTCTCCCTTTAAAAATCAGGTGGGTCAAGCACCACCCTCATTTCAGTATCCCTCACAGCCCCAAAGCCCGACTATTCCCCGTATCCAGGTCCAACCAGGCCATTCTATGGGCAAACATCATTCCCCTTCTTCAATGCCTCCCTCTCAAGCACCCTAAAGGTCCAAAAGATAAACTTCTACTTCTCAAGTAAATCCTCTCCATCAAGCCCTTCTTCACAAGTTGGACCGAATGGAGGAACAATTTAAAGAGATAAAGAAGAGTGTAGATGCAAAAGGTGACCCAGAAGTCTCTGTTCCAGCTCTCCCCACATTTTATTTAAATCCTTCGGAGGTGCCTACATATCGAATGTACAATAGCATGGGTTGCCCTTTTATTCATCTCAAAGATTTCATGCATGAATACTTCCCGATGGCAAAATGATAAGAGGACCCTAGCATACTTGTTTAGAAGGTTTTTCTATTCATTGGAGCTACATGAGGTCGGCAATTTTGACATTGTAAAAAGAAGATTCATTAAAAGGTATAGAGATCGGGTCGCCCTTCTCTTTCTTTGATGGACTTAATGGCTGAAAAGATGAAGCCTGATAAAGAATTCACTCATTTTGCTGATAGGTGGAGGTCAATGGCCGATAGATTGAATGATATGCTTTCGGAATCCGAGCAAGTCAAGTTGATAATTACTAATGCTACTCCTAGATTCTGACATGTCTTGGTTAGGAATAAGCTCGATACAATAGATAAACTCTACGAGAGAGCTTGATACATTTGGGCAAATTTGATGGACTCTCCTGTCATGGATATGTTCGAGCAACATAGTCTCCATGCAACAAATGAACAATTGGATGCCATCCGTCACCCATGTAGCCATTCTGCTAACCATTATGCCCATCCTTCATGTTCGCAACCATCACTACCACAAGACCCATATTTCTATCCATACCGCCAAAATGCCTAGCCACCTCAGCATTCACTTGTCCCACAACAGACTTATCATCATCCACCTGGGCATGCCCTGCCCCAATGCCAAATGTTGCACCTGCTCTATTACCACTACAACAACCCCTGCCTCTATAATCTCCTCCAAAACCCCAATCCCTTACTTAGGCTGGCGCCATCAACATCACCCCTATCTCCAAAACCACCTGTGTAACACCCCGGAAAATTTTCCATTTTTTCGGATCAGGATCCGTGGGTTCGGAGCGTCGTTGTGAGTCCTGGAACATGTTTTGGGCTTTACATGGGTTTGTGTCTGACGAACCTTCGTAACCCTGTGTAGGGTGAACCGATGTGTTGTCGGGCTCCGGGATGTTGCAGGGGCATTGTGGGTTTTTCGAGGATCGTGGGGAGTATTTTTCCCTATTTTTACATTTTTTGGATTTTAAAACCCAAATCTTTTTCCTATAAATAACCCCCCAACCCCCACCTCTCTTTGTCCCTCATTTCTCATCTCTCCCTCTCTCTGTTCTCACGCTCTCCCTTTCTCTCCCTCTCTTCTCCAGCGGCCGACGGAGGTGGGCAGGGGCGAGGTTCGTGGGGTGAGGGATGGCGAGGATGGACGAGGATCGGGACGGTGGTGTTCGTTCACGAGCTCGGGGCGTTGGCGGTGGTTCATGGACATTTTCACGTGGAATGGCATCCACGGCACACGTAATCTTTGGTGGAGGTAGGGGGATGGTTCCTTAACCCATGTACTTCCTTTCCCGTGGTTTTGGTAGGCCTTGGTGAGCCGAGAGGGTTTATTTCACGTCGGGTGTTTAAAATTATGTTTTTAGGCCGTGTGACGGATTCGTCAAATCGAGCGCCGTTTTCCCATTTATTTCCTTCCATTTTTGTGTTTGGGGATCCGAGGAATGATCCCCGATGTTTTCCCTCTCGACTGGGGGTCGAGTGGGAGTGGAAATCGGAGCCCTAGGGTGGCTTCGGTCGGTTTTCTGCCGTAATCGGTTGACCGACTCGGGCAGTTCGGTCGACCTACCGGCGTTCGCAGCGGGGGCATGCCCGCGTCGGTTCGGTCGACCGACCCTAGAGGGCCGGTTGACCGACCGCCGCCTGACCGCGCCGATCGATGGACCAGGTTGGTTCGGCCGATCGACCGGCGTGGGTGGCTTTGGTCGACCGACCCTTGGGGTTTGGTCGACCGACCCCTGCCCCTCTTGCCCGTTTTGGCTCCAGTCAGTCCGGTTGAGACCCAATGACCGACCTATGGCCCCGTGGTTCTCCTGGACACCCCGTGGATACCGTGACCATGTTTTTGGGTGTCTAGAGGTACCATTTTACCTCGATTAGCATGTCCATGAGTTTTAGGGGTCCGGGTGATGCTTTCATGTTCCGGGTTTCCGTGTTACGCTTGATCGAGTCGCCATATACCGGCATGAGTGCGGAGGGTTATTCCCGCACGTCGTGAGCTTCTCCGAAAAGCAGTTTCCGTGTGGGCCATGTGTATGGCATGTGGACTACGAGTCTAATTACCCAACTTGGGGCTGGAGGGTTTCTTAGTTTCCCTTTGGAAGGGATTAAGCTCGGCGGTCGTGGGCCGCCTTGAGGATTATTTTACCAAGGCTTCTGACCTAGGGGTAGGCCAGATTGACAGCCTAGGGTTGTCCCGTGCAACGGCCTTGACCCGAGTCTTGCGACTCGAGGGCCGTTGGGTTTAATAGGTTTAGTAGATTGTCCAAAGTCCGGTGGCATCGTGCCACCTATTTTTTGAACTAATTTATGATAGGGCTCGTGCGTAGCCTATCCGTATTCCGAGGGTTCTTCCGAGAGTCATTTTGCTCAGTGAGCCCCCACTAGTCGTAGCTTGCCTTTGCACGCGTGTGCATACCCACCACGGAGTAGGTGGAGAGCTACACCCAAGATAGACGATTTGTAAGCTGATCACCATAGGGCCTCCCCTATAGCGGCTCGAGTCTGGGTTGGGAGGAAAACTAGTTAGAGGGCCTGACATGTGCAGTCAGTCAGTGTGTGCACACATGGTCGGAGATTTCGGATGCGTACTGACGAGCACGACCCCGACTAGACCCTTGTTTCGTGGTTACTAGTATGGTGTCTTAGTTTCTCGCTGGGCCGGAGGGAGACACCTGAGGCGAGGACTAAGATCTCAATGGATGCATCCGGCCTTGCTTCTAGTGGGCAGTACTCCTGTCACACGAGACGGGTTTTCCCGTGTTTTTTGGTGGTTTTGAGTGTCCTTCCGACACCTAGGTCTAGGGTTTCCGGTATCGTTATCGAGGGTTTTCCCTAGACGGCTCTGGGTTTACGACAGCGAGGTCGTGACCGTGTTCCCAAACCGCGTGGTCTTGGGCCAGGCCTTAGTCAGCGAGGACAAGCCTCCTCGACAGCATTGTCGTGGTCTTTCTCCTGGCAGTGTAGCTAGGCTTTTCTCGTTAGTCCGGTGGTCCCCTGACTGTGAGATCGGGATGTGTTTCTCGGTACAATAGGAGAAGCTTTAGAGTCAAGGTTTTACCGGCCACCGTGTTTGTTGTTCCCGTTGTTGTTGCTACTTTCCATTACCGCCGTTGTTTACGGTTTTGATTCCGTAGGACCCCTACTGAGCTAGTGAGACGAGGCTCACCCCCTACTTTTCAAGTGTGGCGGTTCCCCCTCCAGGTTCGAGGGTGCAGCGCGGAGGTTCGTAGTTGCCAGCTCGCTGGGCCGAGTGTTCACTGGGCATTAGGTACGTTTTATTTCTGTAGACTATACTTTTTGGACAAGACTCTGTAGTTAGTTTATTTAATTATTGTTCCTACTTTATTTCTTATTTCTGTGTACTCCACTCACACACATACTTTAGCCCTTCCGAGTCCTCCGGCTCGTAGACGGCAGATCAGGATTTGAATAGTATCGGGTCCTTCCCGATATGCGGATCTTGGGTCGTTACAACCTGGTGTTATAATAATGAGCTGCTGACTCGACGGTTCATGTCGCCATTCCAATAGCCTTCACCACAACCATCCCCCTTTACCTTTCACTCCCCTTAACCCTCTTCCAGGCAAATCCTCTCATACACCCTCCACTTCCACTTACCCTCCATCAAATAAACCCCCTATTAAAACCCTGCAACCCATCGTTACCCTTACCTCCTACCACCACACCACCTAAGCCTCCCGTTGCTAAACCATCTGCTACCATTATCACCGCAATGCCTACCATGCATCCCCAACCACTACCTAAAACATATAATCCCTTACCCTTACCAAATGCCACATTACCACCATCTAAGCCTACCATCGCTAAGCCAATCGCTACCACTATTACTCCAACACCAACCCTACCCTATCAACCCTACCATGCCAACCCTTTATCTCCACCAGCGCCCGAGCCTGAGCAAGCTCCACCCTTACCTACACCCGAGCCACCTTTATCCACTCTCGAGCCAGAAGAAAAACCCTCCACCACTTAAAAACACATCCTTGCCATCACCCATCTACTTACGCCTACTCTACCTCTTAGACCCTCCATGACTATTGAGCCTTCCACTACCTCCACTCCACAATCCCGTACCACCCAAGGGGCAAGTGTGCACTATTGAGCAAACAATTCAAGACCACTTTTCAAGGGCACATCAAGTTAAAGAAGAAAGACCCGATGTCGGGCAGGCATTTCAAGCTCCAAGACTGCATATACCGAATGCCAGTCCGCATCCTCACACTAAGCATATTTGAGAGGACTAAGTCTCCACCTCCACAAAAGGACATCAACAAGGGTGCTCGAGAATTAGTGCTGGGCAAATCATGGGCCGAGTCAATAGAGGTTAAACTGCTCATTGGTAAAGCTAGTTTTGAAGCTCTCATTACCCCTCACTCCATTATTGTTCACATGGCTAATCAAGAGAAGGGGTTCTCCTCAAACATAATGATGACACATTCCACTATAAAGAAGATGATGAACTTGTTGTATTCTTTATTTTGATGATAACTAAACTTCATTGCATGGGGTCAAGTTGTTTGAGTTCATGTGTAGTTGGGTAACGAGGTCCTCAAACGCATTCTGACTTGGTTCCCTTGATTATGTGATATATAATGCATATCTAATTCATCTTGAGTGGAAATGTAGCAAACCGAGCCCAAAAAATGTCAAAAAGATCAACTAAGGTATGTTGGACTTATTGGATTAAATACATACTAATTTGGGTTCAATCTTGCATCTTTACAGGAGCACCAGTCGATCTAGGAGATGGACTGGGCAACCTAAACATGGCAAGGGACTCAAATCAGCTGAAAACAAGAAGTAGGGTCTGGCCGATAAACCGACAAGGTGGTTCTGGTCGACCGGATTTCCCAGTACCTAGCCGGCGGTTTCTTTATAGAAACTGGTCAACCGAAACTAGAGCCTGGTCGACCGACACCTTGGAAGGCTCGTTTTCCTGTCGACCTAACTCATGCAGGGTTCTACTTCCAGAAAGCCAGTGTTCTAGTAGATAGAGTCTGTCGACAGAACCTAGACCCTGTCAATAGGACCAGAGCAGCTCTAGTTTTTTAAAACCTCACTTCTAGAGCACCGATCGACCGACCCCATGCATTGGTCAACCGATCGCGGTTACGTGATTTACGGGGCCTTCCTTTTTTTTCGCTCGATTCAATGTGATCTCTTGCCAAAAACTCCGAGGATGGCTGAGATACTATAAATACATCTGTTCAAGGTCATTAGGGTGCGCCTCCATGAGTTTTCAAGGATTCCAAGAGCCCTAGAGTGAAGACAGTACTCGTTGCATTCCAAGGTTCAAGATCCAAAGGCATACGAGTGTGGAGGCTGCAAGAACATCTTTTGCAACTGCTGAAGGCTCCCACATCGAGCTACTAAGATCTGGAGTGCCAGAGATCATGGGAGAACTGCACCTACACGTACTGCAGTGTGTGTAAGGTGTGATCGGCCGTGCTACATCGGATATGACATCGAGGTCGAATTCTACACAGGGGGATCTTCTTGTTTTGTTCGCATTATCATATCACCTATGCTTCCTTTCTTCTTCTTACATCATACAGACACTTTTGAGCCTGTGCTGTGTGCGCCATCATTACATGCACGTGTTGGCCTTGGGCCGTATGTGTGTTTGACCCTCTGGTTGTGTGTCCCGCTTGGGACGTGTGTGTGTGTGTGTGTGTGTGTGTGTGTGTGTGTGTGTGTGTGTGTGTGTGTGTGTGTGTGTGTGTGTGTGTGTGTGTGTGTGTGTGTGTGTGTGTGTGTGTGTGTGTGTGTGTGTGTGTGTGTATCTGTGTTGAAGGACTATGTTCCTAGTGTGTTTAAGCCTCACTACGGTGAGGGGTGGACGTAGGCATGTGTGTATGCATGGCCGAACCACCTTACAAATCCCGCGTCTCACGTGGTGTGTGCTTCCATTTCTTCTATCACCCTTCTTCAATTCGCAAAGTGAGGCGTGGTGCATTCTGTCCATGTTTCTATTGATCTATTTTGAGAGTGTGCTTATTTATTTATTTTTAGGGTATGGTTCGATTCACCCCCCCCCCTCTCGAACCTTTTTGCCATCTAGTCTTTGGTATCCACACATACCGAATCTTCAATTGGTATCAAATCGGGTCTCTTACATAGAGGAGATATCTTGGTTAGATGGCTTCCGGCAACTTCATTGCTAAGGGTCACTCCATAAATAGGCCGCCATTTTTCGATGAGTCAAATTACCCTTACTAGAAAAACTACATGATTGTATTCATTAGAGCTCAAGATTATGAGATTTGACATGTCATTAACACTAGACCATATACTCTCCCTGAAGATGAGAGCAAATGGAATGACGAGCACATTAAAAAGTCTTAGATAAATTTTTCTGCTATGAATATCATGCAGTGTGCTTTACACCCTAACGAGTATTCTCGTGTTTCAATGTGTAGTTCTGTGAAGGAAATGTGGGACAGTCTCATGCTAATCTATGAAGGTACCTTCGAAGTCAAGGTGACTAAGGCCAACATTCTTGTTCATAACTATGAGCTATTCCGGATGAAGCCCGAGGAATCGATCTCGGCAATGTTTGCACGTTTCATGGAAATAACTAATGGCTTGAAGGGGCTCAGCAAAACATACACAAACTCAGAGCTAGTGTGAAAGATCTTGAGGTCACTACCACCGGTGTGGCACACCAAGGCCACGGTAATTGAAGACTCAAAGAATCTTTCAATGATAACTCTTGAGCAACTGATCAACTCTTTAATGATGTATGAGCTCAACATGAAAAGAACTAAGCCAGAAGTGAAGAAAAACAAGGGTGTTGCACTCAAAGCTGCCCCCCCCACACACACTCCTCAGATGAGGTGAGCGACGAGGATGGAGATTGTTAGGGTGCAAGCCCTGGATACAGAGGGGGGGTGAATGTATCCTGGTAGGAATATCACCCAATTAAAACTTCGGAAGCTAAACACAATACCAGAATAGAAACTAATTCAATTGAACAAATGAAGAGTCACTTGGAGCGCTCCTAATCAATCATCTAGCGGAAGCAAAACACACAAATAAACCACTGCTCAAGAGATTTTTAGGTGGTTCGGTCCAAAGACCTACGTCCACCCCTCACTCCCAACCGGAGTGAGGCTTCCACTAGCAACACTAGCACAGCAGACTCAGTCTGCAACAACTGCTGCCAAACAGCTTGACCAGGGGAACAACCTCCCCTCTTCCTCCCAACCGGAGGGACACCCCAAGTGACTCCCAGTCACTTGGAAACCAGAGACACACGGTCTCTCTTCCTCCAGACTCGGAGGGAACCCCTGGACTTGCTACCCACAAGCCCAGAACCGGAGGACCAAACCTCCCTTCCTCCAAACTGGAGGGGAACCTAGATACCCAAGTCTCTCTTCCTCTGAACCCCAGAGGGAAACACAAATGACACCAAGTCACTTGCAAACTAGAGGTCTCGGACCTCTCTTCCTCCCAACCGGAGGGAAACAACCAATGACACCCAGTCAAAGGCAACCAGAGACACAAGTCTCTCTTCCTCCACACCGGAGGGAACCCGATCTCACACTAGAGGATCGAAGAACAGCAAGTGAATAGTTCAAAGGAAAAATAAAAACCAACAACAGAAAGCTGAAAAGATAAAATCAAATGTGGCTCTCGCAAGAGCTGGCTGGCCTGGATTTAATCGACGGTCCAGCAGGAACTTCTTCTACTGCTTCTCTCTTTCTCCCAGCACGAACTCTCTTTTCTTCTTCTTCTTCTTTCTTACTTCTTCTTCTTCTCACTGCTTCTGCCTTCTCCTTCTTCTCTATTCTCTATATCGTGGAGGCACTCTCTGCATTTCGATCTTCCTTTCTTATCTTCTCTTTTTCATCTTCTGCTCTCTCGATCTGGCTCTCAGCTTTCTCTATCTCTTCTGCACTTCTTCTCTTAGCTCTGGCTGCTTCTACTTCAGTCACTCTCTGCCCTCGCACACCTTTCTTCAGAGGAAGAAGACACATATATATAGCAGTAGCAGATTAGGGCGGCGTGTGCTCTCCACGATTCCCGCCCAAATGCTTCAGTCCACGTGGAGGCTCCTCTGCATCTCGGATCACGTGCCAGATGCCAGCCTCGTATCACGTGCCCACTCTGCATAGGCTCCACGAACAGTACAATAGAGCAAACTGGTTTGGATTTGATCCTGAAACCAGAATCCTTCTTCTTCTTCTTTTTCTTCTTCTCCTGCAAAGAGATTAAAACCATTAATACTCAGGGTTCTCTCTCTATATATATATACCTGAAATAAGTCGGTTGACACTCAAGCTAAAGCTGCACGAGGTGTGTAGGAACAACAAAAGGTGCACTATACTGAGAACGACACGAGGTACATAAGATGACTACAGCACGAGATAAAGAGAGAACGACACGAGGTACATAAGATGACTGCAGCACGAGATAAAGAGAGAACGACACGAGGTACCACAGTAACAAGGCTAACACTACAAAGAGAACGACATGAAGTCAGATGAGAACAGCACGAGGTGAGAAGGAACAACACGGAGTAAAACGGTAGTAAAACACGCGATCAGAGGAAACCTGGACGAAGAGAGAAAGAAGCAACACGAAGACATAAAAACAACACTAAGACACAAACACAGAAATAACATGAAGACTCAAACACAAAAATAACACGAAGACACAAGCACAAAAGATAACACGAAGACACAAACACAGAAACAACACGAAGAATGACCAATCAAAATGACTAAGTTGACTCGAGGTCATCGGTGAATCAATACGAGAATCAACACGAAATATCAAACAGCAAAGGGAACGACACAAAGTGAAACGACACTTTACATTAAAATGACTTGAAGACACAGGAAAATGACTCGAAAACGAGGATGACACGGGCTGAAAATAACTCGAAGATGAAAACAGAAACCGACACGAAGAGTCGTCACAAAGCAAGAAAGACACGGGGTCTTAAAAAAAACACGAATACAGAAGACTCGAAGATATAGGGGTGACACAGATGGAGCGACACGAGGTGGCACAGAAAGCAGCACGAGGTGCTGCAGTGTTCAGCACGCGATGGAACAAATAACGACATGAAGACAACCCCTGAAAATAACTGAAGTGACTCGAAAGTTTATTTTTCACAGAGAAATATTTTTTGTTCTCCACTAAGACTCATAGTGTTGTCATCCTCAAAACATGTAAAGACTCAACAATTGAAAGTCTGAAGGCGATGTACAGACTTCAGCTAAGCAGGCCACAGTCTAATGTATAGACTTCTGGTGTGAATGAAATGCTGTACATACTTGCTCAAACAGTCGATGTATGGACTTGAACGCTTCGAAGGCCAAAATAGTGATGTCTAGACTTTGAAACAAAGGCAATGTATCGACTTTGAAAACCAAAGGCATTATATAGGCTTGATGCAGTTCAGCTGCCAATGTACATACTTTGATTCCAAAATGCGATGAATAGACTTTATGAGAAGGCAACTGAACACTGTACACACTTCCAACGTACAGACTTTTTTCAATGAAACATTCATCTGCACCACAAACAGAATCGTATGCATTCATAAGACTTATAGTGTTTGCTATCATCAAAATCACAGGGACACAACAATCTCTCCCTTTTTGATGATGGCAATACTATGAGTCTTATGAATGAAATAAATGGAGTATTCAGACTAGACTCATCAAAGTATTCTCCCCCTTTGACTTCATCAAAAAGAAAAACAATACTTTGATAACCTAGTGATGTCATATGAGACACTCAAGATAGTTCAGCAGAAGATGGCAACACAATATCAGAAGCAATTAAAACAATTCTCCCCCTTAGTCAACCAACTTATGCAGTCTTGCATATGCAACAAATACTCCCCCTTTGACCTGGCAGAAGATATAGAGCTAATGCAGACAAACAACATGATCAGACAATCTAGCACATTGTCCCCTTATGCATATAGTCTCTCAAACAGACCAGAGAATTCTACCCTTATGATCCATGATGCAAGAGAAATCTACAAGGATGAACTCTGGTTATCCAAAGAAAATTCTGAGAGTTGTGCGTTACATAAAAGAGAACCAATGTCAATCAAAACACATTGATAGAGGACAATATGATCAGAAACATTTTGAAGGTTGAAACCAATTGAGATGAAGGGAGAATATCAACAAAAACATAGGGACACTCAAGAATGCTGACTAGATTTCCCCCTTTAAGAAAGACACTCAGCAAGACAGGAAAGCTCCCCCTGATTAGATGATGGAGTGAAGCCAATTAATATAGTGAAGTGATGAGCATCTATCAACAAGACACAAACTGTATTCACAGTGAATAAATGAGGAAGACAGATTTTCATTAGCACACCAAATTCATAAATCTTTGTAAACGAATTTCAGATTCTTCAATTATAATAGATTATGAATGAGTTTAAACTGACCATCATGATTTAAGAGAGATGTATTCAAAGTTTATCAAGGAAATGCAATACTCATATCTGAAACATCTTTTAATAAAGGTGAACCAATAACTCATTTGATATTCATGTTTAACCTCCTTCCATCTTACTCATTTAAATTCAGTGACTCCTATGGAAAATACACAAGATCATATTGAGATTAAACAGAAATAAATGAGACTGAGCTTGTCTTTAGATTTTCAGAATTTTCTGACACCAATTGAGTAGCACTTATTTTTCCTGAGCAAGTTTGATTCAGTCAACACCTTTTTACATGAGGCACAACACATCTTAGGTGTAGTGACCCAGTTACTCAATGTGACAACCGTATTGCCTCTCAAAGAGAACAGAGTTAGCAGTGGAGTATCTTTTTACATGAGGAGACACCTTGATCAGAGGCCAGAATCCCCAGTTACTCAACACATCCATGCCATTGCTCTGCCAGACTTTCAAACATATTGAAAAAAGGTAACTATGGCACTTCATGACATGGGCTTACTCTATTTCATTGATAGAAAACCCAGTTTCTCTGTGACCACAGTCATTGCTCTAGCTTTAAATTTTAACTATTTTCAGATTCTTCAAACAAGGCTCAGTACACTTGAAATGATTAAGAACAATACTTTCTACATGTATCTTAACCAAAGAAAGCCATGTCTTTTAAATTTTCAGATTTCAGAAAGTTTTGCATGAAATTCATGAGGCAATTGGTTAAGACTTATTAAGCATGATGATTCAGATATTTTCAAGTCTTTTACATCAAAACTTAGAGAATACATTAGGCTTAAATCAATTTGATTTATCAAAACATTCTTAAGCCAGTATAATAGAAGATTCTTCTTTTCAGAATGTCTGATTTATGCCTAGGGTGCACTGATTAAATCTTTCCTCATTCGGCTGAATCAATGACATAGTCAAGAGAAATTAGCAGAGAGCAATTCTGATACCAATAGTTGAGAGAATAGAGCAATTCAGAAGCAAGCCTTAAAGACTAGAATTCAGTCAGATTAGCTTGGGCCAGTCTTGACAAGATATGAAGAAATGTGTATGATAGGAACAAGCTACCAATTGAATTCATAGTAGACAGAATCAATGGCTAAGTCTGGAATACAGACAGATCAGCTATATCAGTGTAGACAACAGAGAATTCAAGTGAACCACATATTTGCCAAGAATGGATCAGATTGCTAGACAGAAGGAGTTCAAGAGGTGAAGAGATGAAATAGGAATGCTCCCCCTATCTAGATGCAATGAGACATTTCTTTTTAGATTTTTCAATGTAAGGAAATGCAGTGCTACTTACTACATGTACGTATACAGCAAATGAGATTATCATGATATGCAAGCATTAGTCAAACTCCCCCTTACAGAGTGCACGATATGCAATTAGGGCACTGAAACATAATTTTAAAATTTATGCTCATTCAGACTGTCATAAAAAGAACAAATCATGTATGAGGAGAGTTCAGAAAATTTGAATCTGACAATGCAGATGATGAATGAATATGCAACGACGGATTTAACATGCTATTCAGTTATTCTAAGAACAAGAAGTGTAGAGAATTTACCTGAAAGAGGCTTTATTAACTTGGGTGCCTTGGTTTAATTTACCCCTCTTTATTCCTCCGTCCAAGGCACACCTGCAAAGTATTTGATCATCTTGATCCTGCAGGGACCCAAGTAACTTTGGGTCCTGCGTTAGCCCTGACAGGTTTTCTAAACATTTTCATAGCAACATTATCATCAAATTTCATCAGTGAACAGTCATCCATAGAATGTCCAAATTTTTCACAGTATCTACATGAAATGGCTGGTGTTTGATTCTTATGATGCATATTAACAGCAGGGTGATGTTTATAAACATGTTCATAAGATTTTCTATTATATGCATGAGCAGTTTGATGCTTGTTCTTAACCATCCAACATTCAGCAGATTTATGGCCTGACTTCCCACAGTTATAGCATGAAAATCTTGCAAATGGTTTTGCATGGAATTTGACACCATAGGGGTTAACAGTGTTCTTCTGAACATGCCAACAGTTCTTGACTGGCCATTCTTCCCACAGTGAGAGCAAGCAAAAGAATTTCTTTTATGAAAACCATTTTTACCCCAAGTAGATCTAAACCAGCACTCAGCAGCCTTATGCCCAGGCTTATTGCAGTTGAAGCACACAATGTGCTGATTAGAATTGTGTTTAGATCCATATGGATCATGAAAGTGCATGGAAGACCTGGCATGTAGTTTATCGTCTTCTTTCATGATAAAGCATTCATTCATGAGATGACCGTGCTTCCCACAATAATAACATGAAGCATCAGGCTTCCTAGCAGCATGGTTTCTATCAGAAAGATTTCTTGAATGTAAGGTTCCACTAGTATGCTCATCCTTTAACATCAATCTGCAATCTTCCATTATGTGACCTCCTTTCCCACAATAATAACATGACCCCTTTTTAATATGAGTGTGTGAGAGATCATGTGAATTGTGTGTAGCCCTTTTTATAGTAACAGGAGTGTATTTATCCTTCTTCTGTGAAGTTTCACCCTTTTTCAGTTTTTGATTTTGTTCCATAGTTTTGGGTTTCATAGTGGATTTTTGTGCAGTGAATTTGAAGACAGAAGGAGCAGAGGTTGTGTTCTGATTGGTGGCTTTGACAAAAACAGTAGATGTTTCATTCCCATTACTCTTTTTATTTGTCGGACTATAGCCCAGTCCCTTTCTTTCAAGGTTATCACTCTTTCCAAGAAGCTTATTCAGATTGTCCTTACCTTTGACAAATTTTGATAGAGAATTTTTCAAATCTTTAATCTCAAAATTCAAATCAGCAATTTTAGCTTCATATTTGGACAGATCTGTTTCACAGGAAATGGCTTGTTGATGTAAGGCATCATTCAGACTCTTGAGTTTTTCAACTTCCTGTTTTAGTTTTGTTTCATTGTCAGCTTCAGATAGGGACTTATAAAGATGATCAACTTCTTGTTGAAGGGATGTGATAGTAAGCTCATATCCAGCTATTTTCCGTTCACTACAACTGACATTTCCATTTAACATTAAGTTGATGGTTTTCAGACTCTCAATTTCTTGTTCAGCATTCATCAACCTATCAGAATTATCCACACTCACACACTTGCCTTTTTCCATTGTCATTAGCCTATCTGTCAGCTGGGTGTTTAGATGTTTCAACTCATTAATTTTCTCTTCCAGTTTACTGTTCTGCTCTAGGAGATCAGCATCAAGCACCCATTCATCTGAGAGAGACTGACATTCATGAAACATTTTTTGTTGTTTTTCAGAATCTTTCTGTAATTCTATGTTTACAGATTTTATGGCATTAAGCTTTTCAATCAGCAATTTGTTCTCATGTCTAAGTTTCTCTGATTTTTCATCATTTTTATTGGAGAACTCTTTAAGAGAATCATTTTCAGATTTCAGCTTGTTTAATTCAGACTTAACACATTCAATTTCTTTCAGAAAATCCTTGCTCTGAACAGAATCATGACTAGCTAGACTAAGCTTCTTTTCAAGTTCAGAGATTTCTTTCACATGATCTTGATTCTCAGTTTTCAATAGTGAAATTTATTTCTTCAACATTAGAAAATCAGACATACAGGCATCATGAATATTTTTCAATTCAACACAATTTCTACAAGGAGAACTTGAACTATCTAAACCAGTACCCTTCTTCAATTTTTTATACTGTTTTCTTAACAGTTCATGAGATTCAAATAATTCAGCATATGCATTCTCCCAATCTTCTAGAGAAAAATTCTCGAAGAGATTTACCTCATCATCATCATCTTCTTCAGTCTGACTGCTGCCTTGATTGCTGCCACTTGGATTACTTCTGTTAGCCATCATGCAGCTATCCTCGTTTACCCTGTGAAATTGCTTCAGCCTATCCAGGATGTCCTTTGCTGAGCTGCAATTATGAAGACAAGACCATAAGGCTCTGTCAGTAGCTGCTTTCAACAGGTTAAAGGCTTTCTGATTTTCTCCATCCTTTGATCTGTGTCTGTCGGTCCATTTGGACACTTTCGTTGGTAAGGTGTGAGGACCTTGTGAAATTAATTTCCACAAATCAGGATTAGCAGAATTTACATAAGCATGTAAAGTAGTGTACCACTGACTGGAATCAGAACCACTAAAGACGGGTGGAAGAGCCATTGAAAAACAAATAGCGAGTAAGTTCAAGGCAACAGGAATATTTATGCACTAAAAATAAATTAGCACCAAAGACTGCAAGATCGAATTTGCAGGTCGCTGGACCTTGTATGCAGACACCACTCTGATACCAATTGTTAGGGTGCAAGCCCTGGATACAGAGGGGGGGTGAATGTATCTTGGTAGGAATATCACCCACTTAAAACTTCGGAAGCTAAACACAATACCAGAATAGAAACTAATTCAATTGAACAAATGAAGAGTCACTTGGAGCGCTCCTAATCAATCATCTAGCGGAAGCAAAACACACAAATAAACCACTACTCAAGAGATTTTTAGGTGGTTCGGTCCAAAGACCTACATCCACCCCTCACTCCCAACCGGAGTGAGGCTTCCACTAGCAACACTAGCACAGCAGACTCAGTCTGCAACAACTGCTGCCAAACAGCTTGACCAGGGGAACAACCTCCCCTCTTCCTCCCAACCGGAGGGACACCCCAAGTGACTCCCAGTCACTTGGAAACCAGAGACACACGGTCTCTCTTCCTCCAGACTCGGAGGGAACCCCTGGACTTGCTACCCACAAGCCCAAAACCGGAGGACCAGACCTCCCTTCCTCCAAACCGGAGGGGAACCTAGAGACCCAAGTCTCTCTTCCTCTGAACCCAAGAGGGAAACACAAATGACACCAAGTCACTTGCAAACTAGAGGTCTCGGACCTCTCTTCCTCCCAACCAGAGGGAAACAACCAATGACACCCAGTCAAAGGCAACCAGAGACGCAAGTCTCTCTTCCTCCACACCGGAGGGAACCCGATCTCACACTAGAGGATCAGAAGAACAGCAAGTGAATAGTTCAAAGGAAAAATAAAAATCAGCAACAGATAGCTGAAAAGATAAAATCAAATGTGGCTCTCGCAAGAGCTGGCTGGCCTGGATTTGATCCACGGTCCAGCAGGAACTTCTTCTACTGCTTCTCTCTTTCTCCCAGCACGAACTCTCTTTTCTTCTTCTTCTTCTTTCTTACTTCTTCTTCTTCTCACTGCTTCTGCCTTCTCCTTCTTCTCTATTCTCTATATCGTGGAGGCACTCTCTGCATTTCGATCTTCCTTTCTTATCTTCTCTTTTTCATCTTCTGCTCTCTCGATCTGGCTCTCAGCTTTCTCTATCTCTTCTGCACTTCTTCTCTTAGCTCTGGCTGCTTCTACTTCAGTCACTCTCTGCCCTCGCACACCTTTCTTCAGAGGAAGAACACACATATATATAGCAGCAGCAGATTAGGGCGGCGTGTGCTCTCCACGATTCCCGCCCAAATGCTTCAGTCCACGTGGAGGCTCCTCTGCATCTCGGATCACGTGCCAGATGCCAATCTCGTATCACGTGCCCACTCTGCATAGGCTCCACGAACAGTATAATAGAGCAAACTGGTTCGGATTTGATCCTGAAACCAGAATCCTTCTTCTTCTTCTTTTTCTTCTTCTCCTGCAAAGAGATTAAAACCATTAATACTCAGGGTTCTCTCTATATATATATACCTGAAATAAGTCAGTTGACACTCAAGCTAAATCTGCACGAGGTCTGTAGGAACAACAAAAGGTGCACTATACTGAGAACGACACGAGGTACATAAGATGACTACAGCACGAGATAAAGAGAGAACGACACGAGGTACATAAGATGACTACAGCACGAGATAAAGAGAGAACGACACGAGGTACCACAGTAACAAGGCTAACACTACAAAGAGAACGACACGAAGTCAGATGAGAATAGCACGAGGTGAGAAGGAACAACACGGAGTAAAACGGTAGTAAAACACGCGATCAGAGGAAACCTGGACGAAGATAGAAAGAAGCAACACGAAGACATAAAAACAACACTAAGACACAAACACAGAAATAACATGAAGACTCAAACACAAAAATAACACGAAGACACAAGCACAAAAGATAACACGAAGACACAAACACAGAAACAACACGAAGAACGACCAATCAAAATAACTAAGTTGACTCGAGGTCATCGGTGAATCAATACGAGAATCAACACGAAATATCAAACAGCAAAGGGAACGGCACAAAGTGAAACGACACTTTACACTAAAATGACTTGAAGACACAGGAAAACGACTCGAAAATGAGGACGACACAGGCTGAAAATAACTCGAAGATGAAAATAGAAACCGACACGAAGAGTGATCACAAAGCAAGAAAGACACGGGGTCTTAAAAAAAAACACGAATACAGAAGACTCGAAGACATAGGGGTGACATAGATGGAGCGACATGAGGTGGCACAGAAAGCAGCACGAGGTGCTGCAGTGTTCAGCACGCGATGGAACAAATAACGACACGAAGACAACCCCTGAAAATAACTGAAGTGACTCGAAAGTTTATTTTTCACAGAGAAATATTTTTTGTTCTCCACTAAGGCTCATAGTGTTGTCATCCTCAAAACATGTAAAGACTCAACAATTGAAAGTCTGAAGGCGGTGTACAGACTTCAGCTAAGCAGGCCACAGTCTAATGTATAGACTTCCGGTGTGAATGAAATGTTGTACATACTTGCTCAAACAGTCCGATGTATGGACTTGAACGCTTCGAAGGCCAAAACAGTGATGTCTAGACTTTGAAACAAAGGCAATGTATCGACTTTGAAAACCAAAGGCATTGTATAGGCTTGATGCAGTTCAGCTGCCAATGTACATACTTTGATTCCAAAATGCGATGAATAGACTTTATGAGAAGGCAACTGAACACTGTACACACTTCCAACGTACAGACTTTTTTCAATGAAACATTCATCTGCACCACAAACAGAATTGTATGCATTCATAAGACTTATAGTGTTTGCTATCATCAAAATCACAGGGACACAACAGAGATGGTGAGCATGCCTTGGCCATCATCACAAAGAAAATGTGGAATTTCATCCGTCTACATAAGAAATCCCAGGGCAGTAAGAAGAACTTTAGGAAGTAGCAAACTTCAAGCAGCAATGAAGGCACCAAATCTAATGAAGTCATTTGTTACGGCTGCAAGAAGCCTGGACACATGCGAGGAGAATGCCTAGAGATGCTGGATAAGCTAAAGAAAAGCAAATCTAAGAAGCCAAAGGCGATGGTTGCCACGTGGAGTGATTCCGACGATGAAGTGTCATCTGGCAAGCTAGAGGAGGTGCTGGAATCATTGTGCCTTATGGCTGGTGTTGTTGACCCGGCAGAGGTAAATGATGTTGAATCTTTTACACTTGAGGAATGGGAAATGGCCTGCATGGCTTTGCATGAAAAATACAAGAAGTTGAAGTCTGAAAACAAGGGTCTAAAAATGAAAATCAATGAACTTGTTAATGCTAATGATACGTGCATTTCTTGCACTGAGTTCGTAGAAAAATTGGACAAAATAAATGATGAGAATGCTAGGTTACAGAGCAAAGTGGGTCTGTATGAAACTGAATTTGAAGATGTGACCCGGCTAGAGAATGAGTTACTTAGAGTCAAGAGATTTGAACCTAAAAATGAAACTCTGAGATCTAAAAATAATTGTCTGAAAAAAAAATTGTCGAGATTAAAAAGGAAAGTTCTGAATTAAGAAATGAAAATGAGAATCTCATATCTAAAGTTGCATCTCTTGAGAAACATGTCACTGAATCTAAAAGTATAATAAAGGACATGCAGTTCACTTTAGATATACTCAGGAAAGGTCAGCAAAATCTCGATGACATCCTGAATCTGAAAGTGAATTTCAGACGAGAAGGGTTGGGTTTTCAGCCAACTAATAAAAAGGAATTTCAACTTAAAACCCAAACCTCCTTCGTAAAAGCCTCCGACATTTCTAGTTCTTCTATGCAAGTGTGCAAGGTGAATAAGTCACTAAAATAGAATCACTTTGAAAAAAATTTCCAACAACAAAGAAAAAAGAATTCATGTGCTTTCATGTATGGTAAACAGCTGCCAAGGTACAATGCATGTCATCATGTTAATCATGTATATGAGAAAACACAACATGTTACTGAAAAACCAGTCAGACATGCATATGTTCATGTGATTCTGAATGTTAGTTGCTTTTACTGTGGTTTGGCTGGTCACATGAGTTTCAATTGTCTGAGAAAGAAAAATAGTGAGAGGTTAAAGTTTCCATGGATTAGGAAAGATTGGCTGGACTTGTGGACTAACCCAAGAGGACCCATAACCATTTACGTATCTAAATGCTCAGCTTAAGCCTTGTGTGTGTGGGTGTGTCTTGGAGCCACCGAGGAAAAGTGGTATTTGGACAGTGACTATTCAAGGCACATGACAGGGGACAAGTCTAAATTCAGGGAGCTGAAAGACAAAGATGGAGGGCTTGTTTCCTTTGGAGGTAAGGACAAAGGTATGATTGTCGGTGTAGGCACGATTGGCTATGGCTCAAAAAATCTGATTGAGGATGTTTCTCTGGTTAAGGGTTGAAGAATAATCTCTTAAATATCAGCCAATTGTGTGATAAAGGCTTTAAGATAGATTTTAATGAAAAACACTGCATTGTAATTGACAAGCACTCTAGTGAGATTAAATTCATTGGTTCTAGGCATAAAAATGTGTATATGATTGATGTAAATACAATGCATGATGATATTTGTTTGGTAGCTAATAAAGAAGAGGGTATATGGTTATGGCACTGACGTCTCGGTCATGCTAGTTTTGGAGTTCTATCCAAGTTATCTAGACATGATTTGGTTATCAGTTTACCTAAAGTAAAACTTGAAGCCGACCGAGTGCGTGAGGCTTGTGCTAAAGGCAAGCAAACTCGTGTCTCATTCAAAAATAAAAATATTGTTTCCACATCACGACCACTTGAGCTCCTTTATTTAGATCTGTTTGGACCCACCAGAACAGCTAGTTTAGGAGGAAAACACTATTGTTTTGTCGTAGTTGATGATTACTCCATATTTAAATGGGTTTTATTTTTGTCAAATAAGAGTGGTGTTTTGATGAAGTTTCAAGTGTTTTGCAGGAAAGTCCAAAATGAAAGGGGATATCCTATCACCACGATCCAGAGTGATCCCGGAGGAGAGTTCGATAATGAGAATTTTAGAGATTACTGTGAAGAGCATGGGTATACACACAACTTATCCTCACCAAGGAATCCAGAGCAGAACGGGGTTGTGGAACGCAAGAATCGGGCCCTGGTGGAGATGGGAAGAACAATACTGGTAGAAAATGGTCTCCCAAAGTATTTCTGGGCTGAAGCTGTAAGCACGGCATGTTACATCTTGAATCATGCGATGGTAAGGCAAATACTTAAGAAAACCCCTTATGAGTTACTCAAAGGTAAGAAACCGAATATTTCCTATTTTAAGGCATTTGGATGCACTTGTTATATCTTGAATAATGGGAAATCTAACTTCGGCAAGTTTGATGATAAAAGCAACAAAGGTATATTCTTGGGATATGCGGGGAATTCTAGAGCTTATCGAGTGTTTAATAGGCGAACCTTGATCGTGGAAGAAACACCCCATGTCATTTTTGATGAGACATCGCAAAATATGAATCTGAAACCTGTTGGTGATTGTGATGCAGGAAACGTACCAGCAGTGAAAGATGGACCCGACGCTAGTACTTCACCAAAAGATGAAGGATCAGCTTTACCCTCAAATGAAAAAGTAAATGTAGAGGAACCAGTCCTAGAGGATCTTCAAAAAACTCAAGAGGGAGATCTAGAACTACCTAAATCATGGCATTTTATGTGGGATCATCCACTAAGTAACATAATCAGTAATCTTGAAGAAGGTATTCGTACTAGGAAGAATCTTGGGCAAGTATGCGAAATTGAAGACCTTGCTCTCACTTCCCAAATTGAACCAGCTTGTGTAAATGAGGCCTTAAAAGATGAGTCTTGGGTATTGGCTATGCACAAAGAGTTGCACCAATTCGAGAGGAATTTGGTGTGGACTCTAGTGCCACATCCCTCCAACTATCCTGTTATTGGCACCAAGTGGGTGTTCAAGAATAAGCTGAACGAAGCAAGATTGGTTGTGAGGAGCAAGGCCCAGCTTGTGGCCAAGGGGTATAGCCACGAGATGGGCATCGATTTTGATAATTCCTTTCCTCCGATAGCCCGCCTTGAGACGGTTAGGATTTTGTTACCCTATGCATGCTCCTTGAGTTTTAAATTATTCCAAATGGATGTCAAGAGTGCATTTCTGAACGGTTATATCAAGGAGGATGTGTATGTAGAACATCCACCAGGGTTCGTGGATGTCCAACAACCCCATCATGTCTACAAGTTACAAAAGGCTCTGTATGGACTAAAACAAGCACCAAGAGTGTGGTATGAACGGTTGAGCAATTTTCTGCTTGGTAAACATTTCAAGAGAGGTATGGTCGATCCCACACTCTTTACTAAGCATGTGGGTAAGGATATTCTAGTGATTCAAGTGTATGTTGATAATATTATCTTTGGAGCCACTAATACCTCCCTATGTTCTGATTTTGCAGATCTTATGAAAGGGGAGTTTGAGATGAGCATGATGGGTGAGCTAACCTTCTTTCTCGGACTGTAAGTTAAACAAATGAAGGAAGGCATGTTCATAAGTCAAAGCAAATACACAAAGGAACTGCTGAAAAAGTATGGCTATGAGGATGTAAAGCCCATGGGAACCCTGATGTCAACCTCGACAAAAATGGACAGCGATGAAAAAGGTAAAGAAGTGGACGAGATGCTATATCAAGGTATGATCGGGTCTGTTCTGTATTTGGCAGCATCTATTTGGCATCATCTAGACCGGATATCCAATATAGTATTGGTTTATGTGCCCATTTTCAGTCATGTCCTAAAGAATCTCATATGATGGCTGTGACATGGATTTTTAGATATCTCATTAACACTGTGGATTTCGGTTTATGGTATCCCATCAGATGTCCTCTTGTTCTGATTGCATACACTGATGCAGATTATGTCGGTTGCAAAGTGGATGGAAAAAGCACTAGTGGGATGTGTCAGTTTCTTGGGGGATGTTTGATTTCATGGGGCTCTAAGAAATAACACTATGTGGCTCTATCAACTGTCGAGGCAGAGTATGTGGCTGTCGGTAGTTGTAGAGCATAAATGCTTTGGATTAAGCATCAAATGCTTGATTATCATGTGTGCTTGGACTGTGTTCATATTTTGTGTGACAACACAAGCACTATTAATTTGTTTAAAAACCTTGTCCAACACTCAAGAACTAAACATATTGAAATTCGACATCACTTCCTATGAGATCATGTCACTAAAGGGGACTTTGAATTGAAGTTTATTGAAACTAATCAACATTTGGCTGATATTTTCATAAAACCCCTTAGTGAAGACAAGTTTACAACTCTAAGAAGAGAATTAGGCATTTGAAAAGGTTGAATATATCTTTTCAAAAAAACAAGAAAACCAAATTTCCCTGGTTGCTTGGCTCTCTGTATGTCTGTTCATTCTCATGTGTGCATGCATGTAAGTTATATGGCAAAACCCCCATCCTTTGTTCTATCCTTGACCATGATGTTCTTGTCTGAAATTTGCTCAATGCATATCATAGAATTTGTTGTGCATGATTAATGTTCTTGAATTAGCATGTGTATGATTCTCCGGTATATCAAATAGTGATCTGTGAAAGGATAGCTTAAGTCTGCTCAAAAACTATCACTATGCATGAGTCTATACTCTGCCTTGTACCAGGAATCAGAGGTGTCAAATGTTTGGTTCATGAGGAATTTTTTTTAATCTGATAATGAGTTCATTGCTCATGATTTGCACTGCTTATGGTTCAGCTTGATATTGTCTCACTCTCAGCTGTCGTATTACCTTCTGGATTATTATTGTTTATCATTAATGATGTCTATCATGGCTATTTTGAAATTTAATTTCATCAATCTTGTGGGCACCCGCTCAGTTGTAAGTTAGTCTCAGAGTCCATAAGATTTGTGCTGAGGGGGAATTGATGTGTTGGCATTCTGGTTTTGTTTCTATTAACCTGTCAACCTGTTCATCAGTCTGTCGACTTGATTCTTGTTCCAGAACCTTCTGATTTATTTCCAACAGTCTTAACCACCTTGTTTCAGAATAATCAATTTAGTGCATTTTCTCAGGGGGAGGTACTATCAGTTAGGTGCTCAAGCTCAGGAGGAGTCTGAAAACAAAGATATCTTTTTCAAGAGATGTAAATAGCCTTTCACAGGTTCCTCAAATAACTATGTGGTTTAAGGTTAATAGTTTGCTCAGTCTGTAACTATGAAATTTGAGAAAGGCCTAACACAAGTTTAATGACCTTAAAACAGTCTTAAAAGATTATGTCTAGAGATCTTCATTAGATTTGAAAGTTAAACATTAAAAGGCCTACTTTGTTGAAAGACTTTAAGATGAGTATTGACCTTAAACATTGGTCTATCTTGATGGATTCTGAGAGAATTATGTAGTACAAATTGAGTAAAATGAGGAGAATGGCAGAGCAATGGCTAGGACCCACTAAGTAATCAGATGCACTTCACTTGAGATGTGAGCTGGTTCGAGTCAAAAGGTAATATCCAAAGTTATCTCTATTCTTACATAAATAATTGAAAAAGGGAAATTGTAGAGCAATGATATGACACACTGAGTAATTGGGTCACTCCACCTAAGACGTGATTTGCTTCACGTAAAAAGGTGTTGCCTATTACCTCTATTCAAAGGAGTTGAAGTAGAATAGTTAACCCACTGAGTAACTAGAGATTCAAGCATCTAAACAATGTGTCTTCTCACGTAAAAAGGTGTGGTTCAACATGACTACCCCATCCAAAATAAAGAGGAAAAGGCAGGATTCAAAAAAAATGAAAAAGATCAACTATGCATTCTTCCCCCAACATAAAATCTGGATGGTGTAACTATGTTTAACTTTAATACTAGTTAAAGTTATTCTTGGAGGGGGCTTTTCCACTTTCATGTGTAAGGTTAAAAGAAGAATTTCGGGCACTATTTGAGATATTGTTTTAATTTCATTAAGTCTATATGAGGTAATTTTCTTCAGGTTTCTTAATTACTGGACAGTGGGTTGTTAACTATAAACCATCAAAGTTAATAATGGGACCTTGATATACCTCTTTAAAATGGAATTTCTTTAATCTAATACCCCTAGCTAGAAACATCTACTGGCGGTTTGGCCCACCCAGTCCATCCCTAGTCGACTTTCTTTCCAACTCCCTCTCTTTTTTGTTGCTGACAAAAAGGGGGAGAAGTTCCATGTGTGTCAGGTTCTAATTATCGATCATGGCACATTTGCACAACTTCTTGTCATGGCTTGAGTCGGTATGCTCAGTTGGTGTCACGAGCTGATTGATGTCAAGAGTTGATCTGTCGGTTTGTGAGTTGTGAGTTGTTTTCAATTGGTTTTGATCGAACATGGAAATAAAGTTTTGTCATCATCAAAAAGGGGGAGATTGTTGTATTCTACATTTTGATGATAACAAAACTTCATTCCTTGGGGTCAAGTTGTTTGAGTTCATGTGTAGTTGGGCAACGAGGTCCTCGTGTGCATTCTGACTTGGTTCCCTTGATTATGTCATATATAATGCATATCTAATTCATCTTGAGTGGAAATGTAGCAAATCGAGCACAAAAAAATGTCAAAATGATCAACCAAGGTATGTTGGACTTATTGGATTAAACACATACTAATTTGGGTTCAATCTTGCATTTTTACAGGAGCACCAGTCGACCTAGGAGATGGACTAGTTGACCTAAATAGGCCAGGGGACTCAAATCTTCTGAAAATAAGAAGCAGGGTTTGGACGGTCGACCAACAAGGCGGTTCTGGTTGATCAAATCTCCCAGTACCCATCAGGCAGTTTCTTTACAGAAATCAGTCAACTGAAACTTGGGTCCGATCGACTGACACCTTGTAGGGCTCGTTTTCATATCGACTGACTCCAGACCCTGTCAACCTAACTCATGCAAGGTTCTACTTCTAGAAAGCCAGCATTCTAGCAGATAGAGTCTGTCGACAGAACCCTGGACCCTATCGATAGGACTAGAGCAGCTCTAGTTTTTTGAAACCTGTGGACATCAAAAAAAATGATAATGATCATGCGGCATGCACGTCTCAACACTCGAGAGCAAGTCAAAGACGGAAGGGCCGAATAAACCCTATGCCTCTTCCAAGCAGGACGAATACCTACCCGGTGCTCCGCCACCCAACAAAGAAGCCCATCGGGCTGAAGAAATGGCCCCGGCTCTCCAGTCGGCATTGTCGAAGGCTGAATCAAAAGAAACTCAAGAATTCGGACACGTGTTCGGCACGCGCCGGGGATCACTCGAAGTTCCAAATCGGGATGCAGAGGCCCTGAACTAAACACCCCGACGGTGGTGCATTACGACTAAAGCAATACGGGAGGACAAGCGTCCATCCAAATAGCCGTGAAGCCGAGACGAAGTCTAAACCGGTGTGCCCTTGGATGGTCCTTAAACCGGCGCGCCCCTTCCAATAGCCTTAGACCGGCGCGCCCTTGCATGGCCCTTAAACCGGCACACCCCCTCTTCCTTTGCTGATTCGACGCGCCCCTATTCATTGGGTGATACGGTGGGCTCTTTACTATGGTTATCCGGTGTGCCCCCCCGCCGCACCAGTTTAACCCCATTCTATCCCATCTGCCCCCGGATACTTTGTTCTCCTATCAGATTTGGGGCAGGTTCTAGGGGGCATAGCATTCAATGCTATCAAGCTCTGTCTCTGACTCCGTTCGATAGTGCATCGACATCAACGGCGAAGGCATGTATCCATGGTGGAGAAGCGGCAGCAGATCTCCCGGTAGACCTGCGAACATCCCATCCTAGGATGAGCGCCAGTGTACGGCGCGAATCAGCAGCATCCAACACAACAACAACGTTGTTGCGAACAAGGCAGAGGTGGCGGGAATCCTCTCCCCCACTGTCCGTTCTATAAAAGGCATGCTCCACTAGAGAAGAGCGTGAGAGAAGCTGGAACCCCCTGGCTGGCCATTGAAGAGAAGAAGAAAAAGAGAGAAGAGAAGCTCCATTCCCCGGCGCCCGTGAGGTGAAGAAGAAGAGAGTGAGCGTGAGAGAAGAGAGGTGAGCACGTAGGGGGGAGAGCTTGTGCTCTGTTCCCCCTCCCCGTCCATGTATCTCTTTCCTTTTCCCCTCTGCAATGTATTTTCTCTTCTTTTGAGATGAAAATCTCTTGGGTTTGAGCCGTTTCCCCCCTTCGGTGGATGAATAAACAGAAGGCCCCTTTTGGCAAACACGATCCTTTGTCTTTCTTCTTCTTTCCCCTTCCTCCTTCTCCTCATCCAGGGCCCTTCGAAGCATGCTTCTCCGTAGCATGGCCTTCGAAGGAGTTCATCGACGGATGAATATTCATGGCCCTCTTGAGGCACACATTCGTCCCGCCTACGAAATCATCACCTGTAAGCTGCTGGAACTCTTGAAGGCTGGTCCTCGAGTCTCCACAGGCACTTATGGGTTAACGGAGGCCTCACTCCGAGTTTTGAGGTTCACCCCGGAGCTTTGCTCCGTTTGGTGTTCCCCTATTTGTCTCTGGCAAGCATCAGTCTGGGGGAGGTGCTGCCCATTTTTCGCCAGGAACAAACGAATCAAACTAAACTCTCCGAGGGCTAGAGCACCCTATGCTTGAAGCCTCTGCATCAAACTGAACTACCTTGTACAATAAACTCCTCCAATAAAACACTTGAACCTTCACGCTAATTTACCTTAACAAATGATCAAAACACTTAAACTCTCTTTCCACAAGCTTAATCCATCAATAAGATGAATAAATCAATCAACAGATTAACTTGCAGTTGAACGAAACAAGAAACAGAGCCAACAGAATAAAAGAAAGCCTCATAGAAGCTTAACCCGGTGCCCCCTAATCCGGCGTGGGCTAATCCGGCGTGCTCACCCCCCGCGCCGGTTTAACTCTACACTCAAATCCACTTCCCAAATCTTGGGATGAATAGTGCCATGCCCCCTCCTATTCCGGCGCGCCCCTTGGTTTTCTTAAACCGGCGCGCCCCCTTTTAGTGTCCCTATTCCGGCGGGCCCCTTGAGCTCCCTTAATCCGGCGCGCCCCTCCCTTGTAACACCGTAACTGGCGCGCACCCCCCTTGTAACACCATAACCGGCGCGCACCCCCTTGTAACACCATAACCGGCGCGCACCCCCCTTGTAATACCTACACCAGCGCGCCCCTCTTCTCTCATGCTCGCCTCCCTTTGTCGGCATGCTTAAAAAGAAAGAATAATTAAACAAAATAAAGATCTTTAAGCTAACGGATAAAACCAATGAAAGGGTTAGGAAACCAATAAATAAAAGTTACCCGTGCTTCAATTAAAAGCTAAACCGGCGCGCCAATTGCACTTGGGTTTAAACCGGCGTGGGCACTGTTCCACCGCGCCAGTTTAACCCCATCCTGTCCCGTCGGCATACCGATGCTCTGTTTTGCATCATTATGGCGTGCAGAGAACATTGAATGCCCAATGCTCTGCTTCTACCTCCGTTCGATAGCACAGGAGCGGCAGCGGCGAAGCAACCCCTGCAGACCTGCGACCATCTCATCCTCGGACGAACAGTAGCGTACGGCGCAAACCGGCGTCGTCCAGCACACCATGTCAACTCCGAGCTTCATCGCGGACGAGGTGGAAGTGGCAGGAACCTCCTAGGCGATCCATTCTATAAAAAGGGGCATTATTATGAAAATAGAAGGAGGCTGGCTTTCCCCCCCGGTTGGCCATCCTAAAGGAGAAGGGGGTGCTCTCGGCTGTGTGCAGTGAAGAGAAGAAGAAAAAGGGAGAAGAAGCTCGGTCCACCCACGCCGGCAAGGTGAAGAGAAAGAGAGAGGGTGTGAGTGTGAGAGGTGAGTCGAGGGGGGGGTCTGTGTTCCTTTTTTTCCCTCATCAGTATCTTTTTTCGCCCCCCTTTGCAATGTATTCCACTCCTATCCCAGGGTGAACTCTCCCTGTGTCAACTTCTTCCCCGTTTGTGAGGATGAATAAAAGAAAAGGACCCTTTTGCAAGCTCAGTGTTTCTCCGTTCCGATATACACCTCCCTTCTCCCCTCTCTAGTCGTCCAGGGCCCTTTAAGGCTTGCTTGTCCATAGCATGTCCCTCAAGGGAACCCGCCTACGGATGAACATTCATTGCCCCTGTGGCAAACATTTGTCCCGCCTCAAAGACCATCGCCCGTGAGTCCTGGTCGCTCTTGTAGGCTGGCCCTCGAGCGTTCCACACTCACACTTGGGCTAACGGACCGCCGTGAGGCCGTTCCGTGTTTTTGAGGGTCATCCCGGAGCAATCCGTTTGGTGGCCTTTGCTTCTCTCTGGTAAGCCTCAGTCCGGGGGAGGTGCTGTCCGATTTTCGCCAGGGGCTAAGAACCCGCAAGAACAAATGAAGAAATCACCCTCCGAAGAACAAACTCAACCTTCAAACTAATACACAGTAAGCCTATGTGAACAAACTCCCCGAATAAAACACTTGAATATTCATGCCGATTCATCTTAATAAACAACGAAAATGACTAAACCCCCCCTTTCATCAACTTACTCCATCAGTTAGATGAATAAACGAACCATTCAACCCTTGAATCAACCTACGGGTGAAAGAAAAAGAAAACGCAGTAAACAGAGCATTGAAACAACCCCATATAGCTATCCCGGCGTGAGTTAAAACGGCGCGGCCACTGTTCCACCACGCCGCTTCAACCCTCCTCATAAAAGCCCCCCACCGGGCAGGTCGAACCCCGCGACCTGACCGCGCAGGTCGATCCGCGTGCGAGGGCGCACGATGGCGAGTTCGGGCTCCACACCTAATGACTCACTTCCCCGGACCGTGCGTGAAGAGAAAAGCAATGACACCCCGTGGCATCAGACGTGGTCCTCGGAAACCCCGATATGGCCATAGTCCGCAACCACCTCGGGCCAATAGATCATCAGCTTGACTCACCTCTATCGGGATCCAATCCCGCATCCACATTAACCTTGCCGTATCTGCGGCAGACATTCATACGGTTTTGTCATCGTCTTTTATGTTACAAACACGGACTTCTATCCGAATAAGAAATGGTCCGTTAGTGACCGACATATATATACCGGGATTTAATCCCGCACCTGTATTAAACTTTCCATACTCACGGCAGACATTCGTATGGTTTGGTGAAGAGAAAAGTAATGATGCCCTACTAGATCGGACTTGGATCTCGGGAGCCCCCACCCGGACGTGACCATGATCCGAACTTATCTCGGGCTGATAGTTTGTTAGCTCGACCCGTCTTCATCGGGATCTGATCCCGCACCCACATTAAACTTGCCACACCTACGGCAGACATCCGCACGGTTTTATCATCGTCCTCGAGGCTACTAATACGGACCTCTGTCCAAATAATGAATGGTCCGTTAGTGACCAGCATATATGCCGGGATCTAATCCCGCGTTTGCATTAAACTTGCCATACTCACGGCAGACATTTGCACGTACTCACTCCTATCGCCGTCTTGTTTTCTATATGGACCTTTGTCCGAACATAAAATGGCCCGTGTATGATCGACAAAATCTGAATGGAATGAGGCAGCTCTCGTCCTCCCCGAACCCTACGCATGGGAACATCGATAAGACCATCGTGAGTCACGCTCGGACCTCGGGTTCGCCCCAACCATGGTCATCGCCTGACCCACATCCTAGGCCTATAGCCAGCTATCTCTGTACACATCTCTGTTTTAGAATCTGGTCCCGGAACACTTTCCCGCTGCCCTTCGGCACCGGAAATATTAACGATGCCTACGTGAGCCCAACTTCGACCGCGGGGGGCCCACCGCAGTATGGTCGTAGCTTGATCTTGCACCGAGCCGACAAACTTATTAGTTTCCGACCGCTCTAACCGGGATTTAACTGAACGTTTCTCGCCCCTTTAAACAATAAATTTGCCGTACCCCGGCATACATATGCTCCGGTTTTGCTGTGACGATTACGCGATTCTCAAGCCGGACACTCGTCCAAACATCAAATGGTCAATACACGACCGACATGAGCTCGAATGCTTTCTTTTCACCCTCGTACGGGGATTTCAATATCTCATAATAGACCTTTCATGCAATTAATTCCCTGGCCATGAGGCCCTGAATCCCGGCGATTAATCAAGGGTGTTCCCCTCTCCGAGGGGATGTAAATAACGTCGTGACCTTTATGGCGCGGCGGGTTTCAGTCCCGACACGAACCACACAATCGTCTGATTAGTCAGATCGAGTGCACAATAAATCGTCACCTTCGTGACTGGCACGCCCACGCACTTAATAAACCCAATAAACAAACAAACAACGATTTTAAATAAAAAGTGTGTCCACAAAACCCCACTTCCAGAGCACCGATCGACCGACCCCATTCATTGGTCGACTGATCACAATTACGTGATTTACGGGGCCTTCCTTTTTTAGCTCGATTCGACGTGATCTCTTGCCAAAAACTTCGGGGATGGCTAAGACACTATAAATACATCTGTTCAAGGTCATTAGGGTGTGCCTCCATGAGTTTTCAAGGATTCCAAGAGCCCTAGAGAGAAGATAATACTCGTTGCATTCCAAGGTTCAAGATCCAAAGGCATACGAGTGTGGAGGCTGAAAGAACATCTTTTGCAACTGTTGCAGGCTCCCACATCGAGCTACTAAGATCTGGAGTGCCAGGGATCGTAGAAGAACTACATCTACGCGTACTATGGTGTGTGTGAGGTGTGATCGGTCATGCTACATCAGATACGACATCGAGGCTGATTTCTACACAGGGGGATCTTCTTGTTCTGTTCTCGTTGTCATATCACCTGTATTTCCTTTCTTCTTCTTACATCATATAGACACTTTTGAGCGTGTGTTGTGTGTGTCATTTTTGCGTGCATGTGTTGCCCTTGGGCCGTGTGTGTGTTTGACCCTTGGGTTGTGTGTCCCACTTTGGATGTGTGTGTGTGTTGAAAGACTCTGTTCCTAGTGTGTTTAAGCCTCACTACGATGAGGGGTGGACGTAGGCACGTGTGTATGCATGGCCGAACCACCTTAAAAATCTTGTGTCTCTCATGGTGTGTGCTTCCATTTCTTCTATCACCCTTCTTCAATTCACAAAGTGAGGTGTGGTGCATTCTATCCGTGTTTCTGTTGATCTATTTTTAGAGCGTGCTTATTTAATTTTTTTTAGGGTGTGGTTCGATTCACCCCCCCCCCTCTCAAACCATTTTTCCATCTAGTCTTCGGTATCCACAGATACCGAATCTTCAGTTACCTATGCTCAATGGCGGGTCAGCGCAGTCCTTGTTGGAAGCTTTCGATATCATGTCAACTCCTTCCCGACTTCCATGCAAGGGGCAAATGCTAACGTTACTAAGCATATTCACCAAGGATATTCTGACGGCCCTGGCCAGTGTGCCAAATATAAAGCTCGTTATGCCACAGGTCGAACTTCTAATGATTGATACTATCTACTTATCAAGGGATCTATTTCCAAAGGAGCCATTCCATGTCAAGATTCCTACTTCACAAGTGGAACTCCCAAATTTTTATTATGATTATTTGCTAAGAGAGTTATCGTTCATTTTTGAATGTCCAAGGATTCTTATTAAAAGTATATCAAATGAGAGCTTGTGGGCACTCACTGCACCAATTGAGCTGGTTGATCAGAGAAGGACAAGGCCATCTATCTGGGCACACTATGGGAGAGGGCATGTAAAGCCGAGAAGCCCAGAAGCCATGTTGAAGGTGAAGAGGTTGCATTGCAAGAAAACCTACACCAAGAAGAGGGGAGGACATAAATCAAGAGTGAAGGGTGAGAGGTCTCATGTTGAGGGGTCTTCCACTAGTCCATCTGCATCTTATTCCACTCTACATTTCCTGCTATTGATTGTCAACTTGTTTTTATAGGCCATCCATTGGGTAAGAGGGAGATTCTCCTCTTTCTATTCTAAGCATTTGTATTCATCCTCTCCTCCAGGGTCCCAAGACCCTCATATTCCTCCTCTTCCGGAACCTCTGGATTCTTCATTGTCAAAATCATTCACTTTATCCAACCCCATTCTCTTTGTCTGGAACCTCAAGACCCTTCCAGGTTTAAGATTCTATTCCATTCTTTTATCTTCCCAAGCCATTACGTCCCTCATCATCATCCTTCGGAATCTCCAAATTCTGATCCTCATACTTTCCCAGGGCATCGCGTCCCTCATCATCATCCTTCGGAACCTCTGGATCCTCCATTGTATGATACCATATATTTTCCTAACCCTCATTCTTTTCCTCCAGAACCTCCGGATCCATCACTCTCTGTCTATCAATTCATCCCCCAAACACTACCTGATATTAAGCCCGACCCGATTCATCCTCAGCCACCTATCCAGGGCATTTGTCCCTTCTCTCATTTCTTTCGAGGCTTTAGTCCTCACCCTTCTCTTTGATTTCCATTTTATTTTGTAAATCCTTTTAAGTACCCTAAGTTTTAAACCCTCCCAAGAGAGTTCAAGTCCTCGCCTCTTTTCCTTTTTTCTTCTTTGTCTAAGTTTGGTCTTGTCACCACTCCTTCATGTTGAGTCACTTCAAATCTTTGCTATCTAATCCCTTTCCTGTCAAGCGAGGAAAGCGAATCCCATGTTGATTGAAATCGTTTCAGGCAGCTATTTATGTTGGGTCCCTTTGGTGCGCCAATAGGATCTAGAGGGGGGATGAATAGATCCTCTCACAATTGTTGCCCAATTTGAAAACCAATCCGGTCACTTGGTGAACTATGGATTAATGATCATTTGAGTGAAGCTTAGCTTCACTAGGAATCAGATTAATCACTCAATGTGATGCACACAAATGGAACACTGATGTTCCCAAGTAAGACAGGCAGTGACAAAACAATGCAGTCCTTCACTTAGGATGATCACTACATTTCATGTAGAAGATGGCTCATGCCATTCAGTGTGTGATCATAATGTTGCCAACACTATTACTCAAGAGACAGTCTCTATGCAAGACAACAAGCAAATGCTTGAGGTTAAGTTAGAACCATGCCAGTTAGAGTGTGTGTTTAGTGTGCACAAACTAAATAGAAAATGTGCAGATCTGAAACATACAAATACCTGCGAATGGGGATGGAAGATAAGGAGCAATCGCACAAATCACAACCCACTTGCACAGGGATTTTTAAGGTGGTTCAGTCTGTAAACCCGCAGACCTACGTCCACCCCTCACCAAACCCGATGAGGCTTTTACCACGCTGCAAATGCAACAACAGGGATGAACCCCCCCCCCCCCCCCACACACACTGATACACAGTTTATGGGGATGAACCCCCCACACACACACGCTGATACACAGCTTACATGAGGAGCAAGCTCCTCATGAGGATAAGGTCCTCACGCTGCAAGACCGCAGTACACGGGGACAATCCCCACGGGGATGAACCCCAATAAGAAAAACAAAACACACACACTGCAAGTGCAGCAAAACAAAGGAACAAAGTCCCAAACACACACACGACTGTAGACCTACCAAAATCGCCTCCGATCTCCAAACAGAGCACCAGACACACTGCTGCAACAGTAGCACAACACACTGCAAATTCAAGCTTTTGAAAAAGAAAACACAAAAGTGAAACAACGAAAAACCAATGTAGCTTCAGAACTGAGTCTTGAAGCTGTAAATGAGGATCTGAAAATTGCTCAATGCGCTTAAGCCTGGCTGCAAGGAGGGATGCTCTCCTTTCTTTCTTCCTCTTCTCAGAATATTTCCATGAAAGCTCAGGACAGCTCTAAGGATGAGGGATGCTCACTGATCTTGCTTTCTTCCTCAAGATTTTCTATTAAGGCTCAGGCGCTCAGCTCTATTTTTGATGGGAATCAACTCCGGGCATGTACATTTTATTTTGCATTTGTGTCCTTTTTATTTGCATTTATACCCTTGTGTAATTGGGTACGCAATTGTATGGCAAGTAAAAGCCAAAATGTGAGTCTTTAGATTTTAGTGGGTTTATTTGTAAAAGTCCAGTAGGTCCAGCAAAGGCCCCCACCTTCTTCCCCATTGGTCCACCTAGGCTCTAGGGACCATGTGGGGCTGGTCAAATATCCAATGTGGGTTTCTAGAAAGTTTGACCATCCAAGGGGACAAAGGGAGGAAAAAGTCCATATTCTCTCCCCTTTCTTAGTCCAAGGTAGGCAACCTACCAAACTTGGACTGCCTTGCTTTGAAAATTCAAAGGAAGGAAGCTTCCTTGTCCCCCCCTTGGTCCATCCCCTCTCTCCCATGAAATTCTCACTTCCACCCCTTGCCATGCTCTATATAAGAAGATGTATAGTGTCATTTGAAGATTTAATGATGAAAAATTTGTGAAATTGCCAAGAGCAAAGAAGGGCGCGCCCTTGTCTCTCTACCCTCTCCCCCTTGCAGATGGATTTCTTCCATTCTTCTGAGATGTCATGCCTCCCTTCCAACCCCCCTTCCTGAGTGTGAAGCTCAGCACCGCCGCCTCCGCCACCATCGAGCCGCCATCGCGCCGCCACCGCCATCGTCGGAGTTCTATCTAAATCAGGACAGAACCTCAAAGCCATATTTTTATCTTTTTCTCCTATTGTCTGATCGACCCCCAATTTTGAGGGTTTGTTCTCTCTGTCCCCCCTAATCTCCAGTTCACAATTCGTGTCATTTGGCCTCCGTTTGGTATTTTTCCCATATTTTTGTTCTTCCCCTTAGTAATCTGCATGTTTACAGATCAGCGAGACAATGTCCCCTTGTCGTAATTTTCCCACCCCCTTATCAATTTTAATAAAATCCAAAAGAATTCCCAAGTGTTCCTAACATCCTCCCCTTCCACCAGTAATTTTCGCAGCACCCATAAAATTCCCCTACCCACCGGTCAAAAATCGTCTTCAGGCAGATCCCTTTCTGTCCTGATAGTCTGTAACCAGATCCATAGGAAAACCTATAGTTTGTAGAGATTCTCATTTCTAATCCCTTCTCTGGATCGATGGGAAAAGTATATGTGTTGTAGATCTATGAGTCATATTTCCAACGGTACCAGCCAGGCCTCGATCCGCCTCCGGATCTGAGAGCTATAATTCTTGCCGTCGGGTCGCGCAAATATGTTCAGTGAATAGACCTGTAGAAGCAATAGCCAGTTAAATCTTGCAAAAATATCAAATGTCAATTTCAGGAACCACCACTTCAGGGAGTCAACCAAGGACATCCCGCCATCGTCCCAGCCAAGTACCGCCTTCAGAAGATCTCAGGAGGATGACGTCCCTTTGGAGGCCATTGCTTGCTGTCCGGCGAGCAGAACCGAGTTGAGCTGAGTTGGAATAGTGCCGAGTCAGACTAGTAGCCCTTCTTCGGCCCGAACACCCTTCCGGCTTGCTACCCGTCAACCAAAGATCGATCCTCCCGGGCCCACTTGTAACCCTTTACCTCCCTGCGTGGAGTGGGCAATATAATTCACTACTGTAATTAAATTTTCACCATTGTAATGGGAGTTACTGTACTTCACCGGGAAATCTTCCCCACGCCCGGTGCATGGAGGTATCGTGTTCGCTCCCCATCTCGGCATTTGCTTTACTCGTATTTTTTTGTATATTCTGCTGCATGTGATAGGATTATTAGCACGATATATTGTTATCACCGCTGCGAGAGAGTGAGTGTGACCCTTCCCGTGACTCAATCTGAGTACACACGAAAGAGCCGACTACCCGACTCATTGTCGGTTCCTCAACCACGCACGATCCTGTGTTTCCCTCGCTTAGGGACGAGTTGCGAGCTAGAGTTCCAGGTTCGCTGATCCGTCCCGCATCACTTTTTCTCTAGGGCTCTTCTCCTCTCTACCGTAGTAGCAGCAGCAAATTCTTCAAGCAGAGCGTCCCTATTTATAGAAGAGGTGGTAGAACATTTTTCTCTCCCATGATCTACAATATGATTGGCTGGAATAGAAATAAGCTTCTTTGAAATGAACCTCTTCTCTGATTGGTCCAACATATATGGGAGAGTCGGGGCAATATGTCTTTCCAGACTGTAATCTGATTGGCCTAGGGAAAATAGAAGATTTCTTTTCTTTAGCCCCTTTTAGATCTGTATTATGATTGGCCCATGGAAAAGGGAGATCTCTATCTAAAAACGTTTTCCAGATCTACTTGCTTATTGGCTGAGGATAGGAAAGGACGATCCTATGTCCTAGGTGCTTGGAGCTACTGGGGGGTATCGGCGGGATTCACCCCGAATCGTTAATTGACGTTGGCAAGGTGGGATCCCAAGTTACTGGTCGATATCGGTGGGGTAGCATGAAAACACCTTTATAGTGTTTTTGATGATTCGCATTACCCCTTTCCCTTCATGAGGTGCTTCTGAGGGTGAACTGGTGCCCCTAGTCTGTTAGGGACTGAAATCTACCTTGACGGGTGCTTCACTGAGTAGCAGGATTTTGAGCCAGCATCCGCTCTGCGAGATTTTTAGCTTGGTGCCATTCTGGTGAGTGGAGGGATCTCTTGGCTCATGACCTCCAAATGGGCTGGGTCTCCTTTCTAATGACCCATATTCATCTGAGGGAGGACCAACGTTCCTCCTTGGAGTTGCCCCCCTTTCTTGGGCTTGGAAGGCTAGATACTGGACCGGGGTAGTTGCCCCCAGTGTGCTACTGATGCATCGGCTTCTTTAAGTCTCGCCTTGTCTTCAGGAGGTAGGGGTGGCGGCAGTGGGTCACCCATTTTTGCAGCCACTATGGCATCCCTCTTATTTTTTACAGGGCCGAGGTTGACTCAACACCAATGTGGTGGACCGAACGAACTCGGTCTAGGGCTGTCTTGAGCATGGCGCTTCTGGTGAGTGTTAGTGTAGCCGAAACTCGGGAGTTCGATGCCTGATTTGGGGCTGACATAGTGGCGACCTGGAGCTTGGCATTCACTTAGACCATTGGAGTTGTCATCGGAACCCGTGGCTGAAAGCCTGTATTGGGAGCTGATGAGGGTGGGATCTAGGGCTGGAAACCCATATTGAGTGCTGACAAAGCTGGGACCCAGGGATTTAAGTCTGTCTCCTGTGCTGATGATACTGGGACCCAAGACTAGATGCCGGTATTGGTCATTGATGAAATTGGAACCCGAGGCTAGAAGCCCATCTTAGGTGCTGATAAAACTGGGACCCGAGGTCGAATGCCTATCTCAGGTGTTGATAAAGCTGGGACCCGGGGCGGGACGCCCGTCTTGGGTGTTAATGATGCTGGAACTCGGTGCGGGAAGCCCATCTCAGGTGATGATAAAACTAGGACTCGAGGCCGAATGCATGTCTCGGGTGTTGATAAAGTTGGGACCCGGGGCGGGACGCCCATCTTAGGTGTTGATGATGTTGGAACCCGAGGCGGGAAGCCCATTTTGGGTGTTGTTGAGGCTGGAACAAGAGGCTAAACATCCTTCTTGGGTGTTATTGGAGCTAGAACCCGGGGCTGAATGCCCATATTGGGTGCTGGTGATGCTGGAATATTGGGACCCAGGGCGGAATGCCCATCTTAGATGTTGATGTAGCCGGGACCCAAGGCTGGAAGCCCGTCTTGGGTGCTGATGAAGCTGGAACCTAGGGCTGGGAGCCCATCGTGGGTGTTGTTGGAGCTGGTCCCCGGGACAAGACGCCCATATAGGGTGTTACTCGAACAGAGACACAGGGCTGAAAGCCCGTCTTGGGTGTTGAGGAGGCCACGTCTCGGGGCTTGGTGCCCATGTTAGGGGTTGATGTGGTCTAATCCTTGGGCGCGATGCCCCTGTTAGGTCCCTTGCTTGGGTGCAACCGAATCTAGAGGGGGGGTGAATAGATCCCCTTATAAAAAATGCCCTCTTTAAAAACTTATTTTGACCAAACAAAGTTCTGGTTTGAACACAACAGATATAGCGACGATACTCGGACATGTAAGTGCTTGATATAGATTCTCAAAGCATCAAGCTACTCAAGATTAAGAGCTGACGACCTGAAGGAATATAAATTGAACAATCAACAGTCAGATAAGTTTATTGCACCTCAAACACTCATTTGCTAAACAATTCATAGGAGAAAGTGTTCTCCCAGAGATGAGCACTCTAAGGCTTACAGACTGTCCTTGGTATAGTAATCAAATGAACAACTGGTGACCTATTGAAACTATAGATCTGAGATTACAAGGTCATACATGTTTCATGCAGCAGAGTAATATCAAACACCTAAGATTTACATGTGTAGATACGGATTATCAGAGTGCTTTCTTAGGTGAGTGTGAGAGCCTTTGTCCATACAGCAAGAGTGCTGCCAAACAATGAACTGCTCACAGAATGTGCAGTGTTCGGGCATATCAAAGATGGTGAATTAAATGCACATCCTTGTAAAACGGAGGTAGAAGAAATGGAGGCAAACACACAAGGACACACCACTACACAAGAGATTTTTAAGGTGGTTCAGTCTATAATCCCGCACACCTACATCCATCCCTCACCGGGTCGGTGAGGCTTTTTCACACGAGGACGAAGTCCTCGACACACACACACACACACAAACAAAAAGAAACAAGCTGCAAGTGCAGCAAAAACACTTCCGATCTCTAACTAGAGCACCGGACACAGACACAAATATATGGAGTTTAAAGCAGGAAATGAAAACATCAATCGGAGCTAAAAAGCCAACTGTAGCTTCCGACTGAGTCATGAAGCATTTTCTTCATGGTTTGTATTCTGCTTCCTCAGCTCACTTCTCTTTTCACCACTGGACTGGGTCGGACAAGGGTGGAGAAGCCTTCTCACTCTTCTTCCTCTCTTCTTCTTCTTTTTCTCTTCTTCTTCTCTTTTTCTTCTTCTTGGGCACGAGCTAAAGAATACTTCCTTTGATGCAATGCTCGGCCAATTCCTTCAAGGAGGCTATTGCTTCAGGTCTGGAGCTGCACCTTTGAACATGTAGAAATCAATCTGAGCCATTCAGATCCTTGGAGCAAATTTTGGATTGGTAGATCATGGGTCTTGAGCTTGGAATAAGTCTACAGATCCTGGTCCATGCAATGGAGGCTTCCTATTGGCTTGGAGTCTTCATTATTTGATTGGTCAGAATAGTAGAAGTGTTCCCTCCAAGAAATCTACATTTGAATGGTTAGAATAAACAAGAAAGTTTTGACCAAAGGAGCCTGCAGTATCTTTAATGTCCATGGACTGGCTTGCAAGGAAGGACGTCCTTTTGTCCAGAAGATTTTTTCCAGATTGAAATCATGCTGGCTGACTCCATGTGAAGGAACTGCAGAGAAGGGGTCTTTTCCTTGGTAGAAACCTTGACCAAAAGATTATTCTGATTACGTATTATGATAGGGACAGTGGTCAGTCCTAGGAGCCTTCTCTATTCCTCAAAAACCATCTTTTTGGATATTTGCGGTTCATATTTTAATCCTCTGGATGATGTTTAAATCGTGTTGCTGGAGATACAGATTTTTGCTTGAAAATCTTCTGGTGCGTCGACGCAGCTTTGCCCATGCGTCGACACAGTTGTTGAAGGTGGCCTTTAGGATGGCTTCTAGAAGACCCCCTGCATCGATGCTCTTCGTCTGATGCATCGACGCATCCTTTGCTAGAATGCCTTACGGGCCATTTGTCACAGGTAACACCTATTTGTCAGTCTTAGTTGACTATTTGTCACCCGTAAGAGCTATTTGTCAGTCTTAAGAAGCTATTTGTCACCCTTAATCTTCAAGAGCCATCGCCTTCGTTCATCCCTTTCTATTTGAAGATCTTCTACTGGAGCTTGATGGCATCGACGCATCTGTGAGGTGGTGTCGATGTAGGCTAAGGCCGCTTAGACTTTTCTTTCAATTGTGAGCAAAGGGGTCGACGCGGTGACACCAAGGGGTCGACGCAGCCTTGTTCGGCAGAAGGTCTGCATGAAGGGGTTGACATCTGGAGTCGACTCTTTTGACTTGACTGTGATGTGAGCTTGGTTGCATCGACGCATCTGTGAGGTAGGATCGACACACCTTGAAGCCCGTTTGAACTTTTACTTCCTTTGTGAGCCAAGGCGTCGATGTAGCTTCATACTAGGGTTGACGCAGCCTAAGGTTCTTTTGATTTTCTACTAAACTCTTGGCAACTGAAATTGATCAAACACCATAGCTTCTTCCCTTTGAAGTTCTTCACAATCATTTTCAACTTTCATTTCAATATGAGGAGAACCCCTTTTTACTTTAAATTAAGCACATACAAGGCTTCTCATTTGCACTGCCATTTCTGCTCAAGAGATGCTGACTTGTACTACTGCTAGCTTTGTTATTTGCTTGCTGTTGCATGACTCTTCACATGGCTCAACTTCAATGCACCATATCAGATGACACCATGCGCTGACTTTTACCTGAAACCTATACATGTTGGCAACATTAAATCCATATAAGACTCATGAATGACTCATGGTCAAACATCATCAAAACAATAGACTCAAGCATGTTCCACGCATGCCCAACATTCTCTTCCTTTTTGATGATGACAATTATGGGTCATTATGAGTTCATCGTGAGTCATTTCTTATAGAGTTATAGACATGAAATAGGCAATGACTCATCAAAACATCTCCCCCTTTGCCATCAACAAAGAGGGCTCAAATTAAGGCCAATTACAAAGTCAGAATATGATCTTATAGGGTTGCATGAGAAGATTCAAAATTGAAATGCCAAACTCAAGCAGACAGTCAGATAGCCAGAAATGTTGGGTCCCTCCTTATAGTTACATGCCATGAATTCTGGAACAACAGGTAAAAAGGCTGATACCAATTTATTGTGCCAAATTGATGTATATATCAAACATATAGAGAGACTGTAGATGGAGCAATAGTCAATGTAGCATAGTCCAGAGCATGAGATTCAGTTTCAAAAGAAGATGGGCAGCCAATGAGCAAATTGTTTTGATTTTTTCAAGTCTTCAGATTTTTAGTGTTTTTCTATGCAATGGATGGAATGAATAAAAGCAGAATCGTCATCAACTGTGTGGGCTAATTTTGAACCCCTCACTGATGGTATGGATTGGAATAAATTAGGAGCAAATCCTGACATTTCAGCTGCTTTTGAAAATATTTCTTCGTCAACTATTCAAGGAACCATCACTCTCATCACCAGGGTAGCAATAATTTGGGAGATATGGAGACCTAGAAATGCAGCCAGATATGAAGGTATCCCCATGTCAGCTTACAGAATCTTGCAAGAAGTAGTAATGCATATCAAGTCCCTTCTACCACTTCTTAATTGTTCGGCTACCACTATACCCTGAGTATTTGGCCAGGTGTTGCTGTGATGGGGGATTGATCTCCCCCCTCACCCAAGACCAAAACTATTGTCATCAATTGAGTTTCTCCGCCATCAAACATACTCAAGCTTAATGTGGATGGTGCTTTCAAAAGAAGCATCGGTGCTGCAGGTGGGGGTGGAGTTCTTCACAACTCAAATGGTGACATAATCTACCCATTCTTATCCAGCTTGGAGACGGAGGCTATGGCCATGCGAGATGGGCTTCGCATGTGCGCCTTCTATGGTTTGACCAACTATCTGGGCACACTATGGGAGAGGGCATGTAAAGCCGATAAGCCCAGAAGCCATGTTGAAGGTGAAGAGGTTGCATTGCACGAAAACCTACACCAAGAAGAGGGGAGGACATAAATCAAGAGTGAAGGGTGAGAGGTCTCATGTTGAGGGGTCATCCACTAGTCCATCTGCATCTTATTTCACTCTACATTTACTGCTATTGATTGTCAACTTCTTTTTATAGGCCATCCATTGGGTAAGAGGGAGATTCTCCTCTTTCTATTCTAAGCATTTGTATTCATCCTCTTCTCCAGGGTCTCGAGATCCTCATATTCCCCCTGTTTAGGAACCTCTGGATTCTTCATTGTTAAATTCATTCACTTTAACCAACCCCATTCTCTTTGTCTGGAACCTCAAGACCCTTCCAGGTTTAAGTTTTTGTTCCATTCTTTTATCTTCCCAGGCCATTGCGTCCCTCATCATCATCCTTCGGAATCTCCAAATTTTGATCCTCATACTTTCCCAGGGCATCGCGTCCCTCTTCATCATCCTTCGGAACCTCTGGATCCTCCATTGTATGATACCATCGATTTTCTTAACCCTCATTCTTTTCCTCCAGAACCTCCGGATCCATCACTCTTTGTCTATCAATTCATCCCCCTAACAGTACCTGATCTTAAGCCCGACCCGATTCATCCTCAGCCACCTATCCAGGGCATTTGTCCCTTCTCTCATTTCTTTCGAGGCTTTAGTCCTCACCCTTCTCTTTGATTTCCATTTTATTTTGTAAATCCTTTTAAGTACCCTAAGTTTTAAACCCTCCCAAGAGAGTTCAAGTCCTCGTCTCTTTTCCTTTTTTCTTCTTTGTCTAAGTTTGGTCTTGTCACCACTCCTTCATGTTGAGTCACTTCAAATCTTTGCTATCTAATCCCTTTCCTGTCAAGCGAGGAAAGTGAATCCCATGTTGATTGAAATCGTTTCAGGCAGCTATTTCTGTTGGGTCCCTTTGGTGCACCAATAGGATCTAGAGGGGGGATGAATAGATCCTCTCACAATTGTTGCCTAATTTGAAAACCAATCCGATCACTTGGTGAATTATGGATTAATGAGCATTTGAGTGAAGCTTAGCATCACTAGGAATCAGATTAATCACTTAATGTGATGCAAACAAATGGAACACTTATGTTCCCAAGTAAGACATGCAGTGACAAAACAATGTAGTCCTTCACTTAGAATGATCACTGCACTTCATGTAGAAGATGGCTCATGCCATTCAGTGTGTGATCATAATGTTGCCAACACTATTAGTCAAGAGACAGTCTCTATGCAAGACAACAAGCAAATGCTTGAGGTTAAGTTAGAACCATGCCAGTTAGAGTCTGTGTTTAGTGTGCACAAACTAAATAGAAGTTGTGCAGATCTGAAACATACAAATACCTGCGAATGGGGATGGAAGATAAGGAGGAATCGCACAAATCATAACCCACTTGCACAGGGATTTTTAAGGTGGTTCAGTCTGTAAACCCGCAGACCAACGTCCACCCCTCACCAAACCCGGTGAGGCTTTTATCACGCTGCAAATGCAACAACAGGGATGAACCCCACACACACACACACGTTGATACACAGTTTATGGGGATGAACCCCACACACACACACGCTGATACACAGCTTTCACGAGGAGCAAGCTCCTCATGAGGACAAGGTCCTCACGCTGCAAGACTGCAACACACGGGGACAATCCCCACGGGGATGAACCCTAATAAGAAAAACAAAACACACACGCAGCAAGTGCAGCAAAACAAAGGAACAAAGTCCCAAACACACACACGACTGTAGACCAGCCAAAACCACATCCGGTCTCTAAACAGAGCACTGGACACACTGCTGCAACAGTAGCACAACACACTAAAAATTCAAGCTTTTGAAAAAGAAAACACAAAAGTGAAACAATGAAAAACCAATGTAGCTTCTGAACTTAGTCTTGAAGCTGTAAATGAGGATCTGAAAACTGCTCAATGCGCTTAAGGCTGGCTGCAAGGAGGGATGCTCTTCTTTCTTTCTTCCTCTTCTCAGAATATTTCCATGAAAGCTCAGGACTACTCTAAGGATGAGGGATGCTCACTGATCTTGCTTTTCTTTCCTCAAGATTTTCTATTAAGGCTCAGGCGCTCAGCTCTCTTTTTGATGGGAATCAACTCCGAGCATGTATATTTTATTTTACATTTGTGTTCTTTTTATTTGCATTTATACCCTTATGTAATTGGGTACGCAATTGTATGGCAAGTATAAGCCAAAATGTGAGTCTTTAGGTTTTAGTGGGTTTATTTGTAAAAGTCCAGTAGGTCCAGCAAGGGCCCCCACCTTCTTCCCCATTGGTCCACCTAGGCTCTACGGCCCATGTGGGGCTGGTCAAATATCCAATGTGGGTTTCTAGAAAGTTTGACCATTCAAGGGGACAAAGGGAGGAAAAAGTCCATATTCTCTCCCCTTTCTTAGTCCAAGGTAGGCAACGTACCAAACTTGGACTTCCTTCCTTTGAAAATTCAAAGGAAGGAAGCTTCCTTGTCCCCCCCTTGGTCCCTCCCCTCTCTCCCATGAAATTCTCACCCCCACCCCTTGCCATGCTCTATATAAGAAGATGTATAGGGTCATTTGAAGATTTAATGATGAAATTTTTTTGAAATTGCCAAGAGCAAAGAAGGGTGCGCCCTTGTCTCTCTCCCCTCTCCCCCTTGCAGATGGATTTCTGCCATTCTTCTGAGGTGTGATGCCTCCCTTCCAACCCCCCTTCCTGAGTGTGAAGCTTAGCACCGCCGCCGCCGCCATCATCGAGCCGTCATCGCGCTGCCACCGCCATCGTCGGAGTTCTATCTAAATCAGGATAGAACCTCAAAGCCATATTTTTATCTTTTTCTCATGTTGTCTGATCGACCCCCAATTTTGAGGGTTTATATTCCCTGTCCCCCCTAATCTCCAGTTCAAATGTCGTGTCATTTGGCCATCGTTCGGTATTTTTCCCATATTTTTTTCTTCCCCTTAGTAATCTGCCTATTTGCAGATTAGCGAGATAGTTTCCCCTTGTCATAATTTTCCCACCCCCTTATCAATTTTTAGAATATCCAAAAGAATTCCCAAGTGTTCTTAACATCCTCCCCTTCCACCAGTAATTTTCGCAGCACCCATAAAATTCCCCTACCCACCGGTCAAAAATCATTTTAAGGCAGATCCCTTTCTGTCCTGATAGTCTGTAACCATATCCATAGGAAACCTGTAGTTTGTAGAGATTCTCATTTCTAATCCCTTCTCTAGATCGATGGGAAAAGTATATATGTTGTAGATCTATGAGTCCTATTTCCAACGGTACCAGCCAGGCCTCGATCTGCCTCCGGATCTGAGAGCTATAATTCTTGCCGCCGGGTCGCGCAAATCTGTTCAGTGAACAGACCTGTAGAAGCAGTAGCAAGTTAAATCTTGAAAAAATATCAAATCTCAATTTCAGGAACCACCACTTCAGGGAGTCAACCAAGGACGTCCCGCCATCGTCCCAGCCAAGTGCCGCCTTCAGAAGATCTCAGGAGGATGACGTCCCTTTTGAGTCCATTGCTTACTGTCCGGTGAGCGGAACCGAGTTGAGCTGAGTTGGAATAGTGCCGAGTCAGACTAGCAGCCCTTCTTCGGCCCGAACACCCTTCCGGCTTGCTACCCGTCAACCCAAGATCGATCCTCCCGGGCCCACTTGTAGCCCTTTACCTCCCTGCGTGGAGTGGGCAATATAATTCACTGCTGTAATTAAATTTTCACCATTGTACCGGGAGTTACTGTACTTGACCGGGAAGTCTTCCCCACGCCCGGTGCGTGGAGGTATCGTGTCTGCTCCCCATCTCGGCATTTGCTTTACTCGTATTTATTTGTATATTCCGATGCATGTGATAGGATTATTAGCACGATATATTGTTATCACCGTTGCGAGAGAGTGAGTGTGACTCATCCCGTGACTCAATCCGAGTACACACGGAAGGGCCGACTACCCGACTCATTGCCGGTTCCTCAACCACGCACGATCCCACATTTCCCTCGCTTAGGGATGAGTTGCAAGCTAGAGTTCCAGGTTCGCTGATCCGTCCCGCATCACTTTTTCTCCAGGGCTCTTCTCTTCTCTACCGCAGTAGCAGCAGCAAATTCTTCAAGCAGAGCGTCCCTATTTATAGAAGAGGTGGTAGAACATTTTTCCCTCCCAAGATCTGCAATATGATTGGCTGGAATAGAAATAAGCTTCTTTGAAATGAACCTCTTCTCTGATTGGTCCAACATATATGGGAGAGCAGGGGCAATATGTCTTTCCAGACTGTAATCTGATTGGCCCAGAGAAAATGGAAGATTTCTTTTCTTCAGCCCCTTTTAGATCTGTATTATGATTGACCCATGGAAAAGGGAGATCTCTATCTAAAAACTTTTTCCAAATCTACTTGCTTATTGGCTGAGGATAGGATTAGACGATTCTATGTCCTAGGTGCTTGGAGCTACTGGGCGGGTATCGGCGGGATTCACCCCGAATCGTTAATTGACGTTGGCAAGGTGGGATCCCAAGTTACTGGTCAATATCGGTGGGGTAGCATGCGAACACCTTTATAGTGTTTTTGATGATTCGCATTACCCCTTTCCCTTCAGGAGGTGCTTCTGAGGGTGAACAGGTGCCCCTAGTCTGTTAGGGATTGAAATCTACCTTGACGGGTGCTTCACTGAGTAGCAGGATTTTGAGCCAGCATCTGCTCTGCTAGATTTTTAGCTGGGTGCCATTCTGGTGAGTGGAGGGATCTCTTGGGTCATGACCTCCAAATGGGCTGGGTCCCTTTTCTAATGACCCATATTCATGTGAGGGAGGACCGACGCTCCTCCTTGGAGCTGCCCCCCTTGCTTGGGCTTGGAAGGCTGGATACTGGACCGGGGTGGTTGCCCCCAGTGTGCTACTGATGCATCGGCTTCTTTAAGTCTCGCCTTGTCTTCAGGAGGTAGGGGCGACGGCGGTGGGTCACCCATTTTTGCGGCATCTATGGCATCCCTCTTATTTTTTACAGGGCCGAGGTTGACTCAGCACCAATGTGGTGTACCGAACGAACTCAGTCTGGGGCTGTCTTGAGCGTGGCGCTTCTGGTGAGTGTTGGTGTAGTCGAAACTCGGGAGTTCGATGCCTGAGTTGGGGCCGACATAGTGGCGACCTAGAGGTTGGAATTCACTTAGACCGTTAGAGTTGTCACCGGAACCAGTGGCTGAAAGCATGTATTGGGAGCTGATGAGGGTGGGATCTGGGGCTGGAAACCCATATTGAGTGCTGACAAAGCTGGGACCCAAGGATTGAAGCACGTCTCCTGTGCTGATGATACTGGGACCCAAGACTAGATGCCGGTATTGGTCATTGATGAAATTGGAACCCGGGGATAGAAGCCTGTCTCAGGTGCTGATAAAGTTGGGACCCGGGGAGGGACGCCCGTCTTGGGTGTTGATGATGCTAGAACCCGGGGCGGGAAGCCCATCTCAGGTGATGATAAAACTGGGACCCGAGGCCGAATGCCTATCTCAGGTGTTGATAAAGTTGGGACCCGGGGCGGGATGCCCGTCTTAGGTGTTGATGATGTTGGAACCCAGGGCGGGAAGCCTGTTTTGGGTGTTGTTGTGGCTGGAACCCGAGGCTGAACGTCTTTCTTGGGTGTTATTGGAGCTGGAACCCGGGGCTGAATGCCCATCTTGGGTGCTGGTGATGCTGGAATATTGGGACCCAGGGCGGAATGCCCATCTTAGGCGTTGATGTAGCTGGGACCCAAGGCTGGAAGCCCGTCTTGGGTGCTGATGAAGCTGGAACCTAGGGCTTGGAGCCCATCGTGGGTGTTGCTGGAGCTGGTCCCCGGGGCAAGACGCCCATATAGGGTCTTACTAGAACTGAGACACAGGGCTGAAAGCCCATCTTGGGTGTTGAGGTAGCCACGTCCCGGGGCTTGGTGCCCATGTTAGGGGTTGATGTGGTCTAATCCTTGGGCGCGATGCCCCTGTTAGGTCCCTTGCTTGGGTGCAACCGAATCTAGAGGGGGGGTGAATATATCCCCTTATAAAAAATGCCCTCTTTAAAAACTTATTTTGACCAGACAAAGTTCTGGTTTGAACACAGCAGATATAGCGACGATACTCGGACATGTAAGTGCTTGATATAGATTCTCTAAGCGTCAAGCTACTCAAGATTAAGACATGACAACCTGAAGGAATATAAATTGAACAATCAACAGTCAGACAAGTTTATTGCACCTCAAACACTGATTTGCTAAACAATTCATAGGAGAAAGTGTTCTCCCAGAGATGAGCACTCTAAGGCTTACAGACTATCATTGGTATAGTAATCAAATGAACAACTGGTGACCTATTGAAACTATAGATCTGAGATTACAAGGTCATACATGTTTCATGCAGTAGAGTAATATCAAACACCTAAGATTTACATGCGTAGATACGGATTATCAGAGTGCTTTCTTAGGTGAGTGTGAGAGCCTTTGTTCATACAGCAAGCGTGCTGCCAAACAATGAACTGCTCACAGAATGTGCAGTGTTCGGGCATATCAAAGATGGTGAAATAAAATGCGCATCCCTGTAAAATGGAGGTAGAAGAAATGGAGGTAAACACACAAGGACACACCACTGCACAAGAGATTTTTTAGGTGGTTCAGTCTATAAACCCGCACACCTACATCCATCCCTCATCGGGTCGGTGAGGCTTTTCCACATGAGGACGAAGTCCTCGACACACACACACACACACAAACAAAAAGAAACAAGCTGCAAGTGCAGCAAAAACACTTCCGATCTCTAACTAGAGCACCGGACACAGACACAAATATATGGAGTTTAAAGCAGGAAATGAAAACATCAATCAGAGCTAAAAAGCCAACTGTAGCTTCTGACTGAGTCATGAAGCATTCTCTTCAAGGTTTGGATTCTGCTTCCTCAACTCACTTCTCTTTTCACCACTGGACTGGGTCGGACAAGGGTGGAGAAGCCTTCTCACTCTTCTTCCTCTCTTCTTCTTCTTTTTCTCTTCTTCTTCTCTTTTTCTTCTTCTTGGGCATGAGCTAAAGAATACTTCCTTTGATGCAATGCTCAGCCAATTCCTTCAAGGTGGCTATTGCTTCATATATATAGAGGAAAGTCTGGAGTTGCACCATTGAACATGTAGAAATCAATCTGAGCCGTTCAGATCCTTGGAGCAAATTTTGGATTGGTAGATCATGGGTCTTGAGCTTGGAATAAGTCTACAGATCCTGGTCCATGCAATGGAGGCTTCCTATTGGCTTGGAGTCTTCATTATTTGATTGGTCAGAATAGTAGAAGTGTTCCCTCCAAGAAATATACATTTGAATGGTTAGAATAAACAGGAAAGCTTTCACCAAAGGAGCCTGCAGTATCTTTAATGTCAATGGGTTGGCTTACAAGGAAGGACATCCTTTTATCCAGAAGATTTTTTCCAGATTGAAATCCTGCTGGCTGACTCCATGTGAAGGAACTGCAGAGAAGGGGTCTTTTCCTTGGCAGAAACCTTGACCAAAAGATTATTCTGATTACTTATTATGATAGGGACAGTGGTCAGTCCTAGGAGCCTTCTCTATTCCTCAAAAACCATCTTTTTGGATATTTACGGTTCATATTTTAATCCTTTGGATGATCTTTAAATCATGTTGCAGGAGATACAAATTTTTGCTTGAATATCTTCTGGTGCGTCGACGCAGCTTTGCCCATGCGTCGACACAATTGTTGAAGGTGGCCTTTAGGATGGCTTCTAGAAGACCCCCTGCATCGATGCTCTTCGTCTGATGCGTCGACGCATCCTTTGAGAGAATGCCTTATGGGCCATTTGCCATGGGTTACACCTATTTTTCAGCCTTAGTTGACTATTTGTCACCCGTAAGAGCTATTTGTCAGTCTTAAGAAGCTATTTGTCACCCTTAATCTTCAGGAGCCATCGCCTTTGTTCATCCCTTTCTGTTTGAAGATCTTCTACTGGAGCTTGATGGCGTCGACGCATCTGTGAGGTGGTGTCGATGCAGGCTAAGGCCGCTTAGACTTTTCTTTCAATTGTGAGCAAAGGGGTCGACGCGGTGACACCAAGGGGTCGACACAGCCTTGTTCGGCAGGAGGTCTGCATGAAGGGGTCGACACCTGGAGTCGACTCTTTTGACTTGACTGTGCTGTGAGCTTGGTCGCATCGACGCATCTGTGAGGTAGGGTCGATGCACCTTGAAGCTCGTTTGAACTTTTACTTCCTTTGTGAGCCAAGGTGTCGATGTAGCTTCATACTAGGGTCGACGCAGCCTTTGGTTCTTTTGATTTTCTACTAAACTCTTGGCAACTGAAATTGATCAAACACCATAGCTTCTTCCCTTTGAAGTTATTCACAATCATTTTCAACTTTCATTTCAATATGAGGAGAACCCCTTTTTACTTTAAACTAATCACATACAAGGCTTCTCATTTGCACTGCCATTTCTGCTCAAGAGATGTTGACTTGTACTACTGCTAGCTTTGTTATTTGCTTGCTGTTGCATGACTCTTCACATGGCTCAACTTCAATGCACCATATCAGATGACACCATGTGCTGACTTTTACCTGAAACCTATACATGTTGGCAACATTAAATCCATATAAGACTCATGAATGGCTCATGGTCAAACATCATCAAAACAATAGACTCAAGCATGTTCCACGCATGCCCAACATTCTCTCCCTTTTTGATGATGGCAACTATGGGTCATTATGAGTTCATCATGAGTCCTTTCTTATAGAGTTATAGACATGAAATAGGCAATGACTCATCAAAACATCTCCCCCTTTGCCATCAATAAAGAGGGCTCAAATTAAGACCAATTACAAAGTCAGAATATGAGCTTATGGGGTTGCATGAGAAGATTAAAAATTGAAATGCCAAACTCAAGCAAACAGTGAGATAGCCAGAAATGTTGGGTCCCTCCTTATAGTTACATGCCATGAATTCTGGAACAACAGGTAAAAAGGCTGATACCAATTTATGGTGCCAAATTGATGTATATATCAAACATATAGAGAGACTGTAGATGGAGCAATAGTCAATGTAGCATAGTCCAGAGCATGAGATTCAGTTTCAAAAGAAGATGGGCAGCCAATGAGCAAATTATTTTGATTTTTTCAAGTCTTCAGATTTTTAGTGTTTTTCTGTGCAATGGAAGGAATGAATAAAAGCAGAATCGTCATCAACTGTGTGGGCTAATTTTGAACCCCTCACTGATGGTATGGACAGGAATAAATTAGGAGCAAATCTTGACATTTCAGCTACTTTTGAAAATATTTCTTCGTCAACTATTCAAGGAACCATCACTCTCATCACCATGGCAGCAATAATTTGGGAGATATGGAGACCTAGAAATGCAGCCAGATATGAAGGTATCCCCATGTCAGCTTACAGAATCTCGCAAGAAGTAGTAATGCATATCAAGTCCCTTCTACCACTTCTTAATTGTTCGGCTACCACTACACCCCGGGGATTTGGCCAAGTGTTGCTGCGATGGGGGATTGATCTCCCCCCCTCACCCAAGGCCAAAACTGTTGTCATCAATTGGGTTTCTCCGCCATCAAACATACTCAAGCTTAATGTGGATGGTGCTTTCAAAAGAAGCATCAGTACTGCAGGTGGGGGTGGAGTTTTTCGCAACTCAAATGGTGACATAATTTGGGCTTTTGCTCGTCGCTACCCATTCTTATCCAGCTTGGAGACGGAGGCTATGGCCATGCGACATGGGCTTCGCATGTGCGCCTTCTATGGTTTGACCAACTTTATCATTGAGTTAGATTCAGTAGTACCGGTTGGGATTATTCAGAAGCTCTTTTCTTGTCCATGGAGACTTATACATATTGTGAATGACATTCATCGCCTCGCCGCTAGCCAGCAATTCACTTTAAAGCACACCTATCGGGAAGGCAACAATGTAGCCAATTCTTTAGAAAACTGGGCTTATAACATTCCTACTTTTGCCTTTTGCAATAATGGGTTGATCGCCCACGTGCTGTAAGGGGACACATCAAGATGGATAAATTGCATTACCCGTCCATCTGATCCTGATCGGCCAAATAGGCCCTCTTGTAATTATTTTTCCCACATTAATAAAAATTCCAATATTCTTGGGTTAAAAAAAAGAATAAAAGCAGTTAAACTACATGCATGAAAAAGACTTATGCCAATTTACAGAATGACATGATGACACTAAGGATTCCACATGAAAGTTTATGCAAGAAGGAGATGAACAAGATGTGGACCTCATGCATGCTAAAAAACAAGTGCCGAAGTGAAGAATTGTAGTGGAGAGGGATTGAACAGCTCATAAGGAATGAGTCATCAAACTAGGCTCACACAACATGGGTTTTCATTTGAATAATTAACATTCTTCTTTTAGAGCAACATAATTCAAGACCATCAAATGCAATAATGGTTCAAAGTGTGTAAGCCCGAAATCTAAGTGTAAGAGCCCTGAAAATATGTTCTAGAATATATAATAGAACTAAAACAAATCTTTAAAGATCAAAAAGCCTCTCCCCCATTCCTTTTCATCCTTCTTAATGATTTCAAGAGACACCATGGGAAAGAATTTTAACTAGTATTGAAGATAAATATCTTAAGGTGCATAATTCTCTTTAGGGTCAGCCTGATGAAATTCATTTTATTTCAGATAAAACAGATTTTTCATTTGAAACCAATTATTTTCTCATTTTGCCCATTTTACAAGAACAGTCAGATGGAGTTTGCTCCTTTGGCATGAGGAGACACATTGATTAGATGCTAGACTCCCCAGTTAATCAGAGTTTTACTCATCATCCTGTCTCATTCATGAACAGAGGGCTTGTCATATCATGACACAGTCCACGTCACTTCTTGGGTAAAGGGACATGGTTTCTCAATGAACTTTAGCCATTGCTCTGCCTTTTGTTTTGATTTTTTTTTACAGAAATCTTTAAATAGAGGTAACAAGACCTTTACCTCATGACTTGGTTCCCATCACTTCTTTGGTGAAGGGTCCATAGTTTCTCAGTCGGTCGAAGTCATTACTCTGCACATGCGTGTTTTCAATTCATAGGCATGTTCCCTTTAAAATACATCATACCATTTTTAATATTTAAAAATAATACTCAGTGCAAAGTTCTTTAAGCAGGGTAACCTCAATACTCTCAATTTTCAGATTTCAAGAAGAGGTGAGGTCACATTTCTTTATGTCTGTTTTAAGTCTATTCCATACACTGAGATGGTCATTTTCAAGACCCTTAAATCCAAATTTAAGGTTTATATACCCCAAACCATCAATTCAATTTGGGGTTGGTCTGAGATGTTAACAAGAAGCTCTAAGAAGATAACATTAAGATTAAGCTCCCCTGAGTGTGTGAACTCAGTCACATTTGCACAAGAGAACTCCCCTTCAAGAGATGATGATCAATGGATGAAGTATGAGAAGGTGATAGACATTAAGCACATGTGGAAGGGATGATCACAGTTCAAGTCAGATGAAAAATCACTGAAGAGATGAAAGGGTACATCAAGATTGAACTGCTGCGTCGACGCAGAGAGTGCATGGCATTGACGCACTACTCTCACTCAGAGGAATCATTAAATAGAACAATATGTATGTCACGTCCCGAGCCTTTATTACAGCGGAAGACTAGCTCGAAGAACGTGAACAGTCGGCATGGTAAGCCTCTTGCAAGCAAGAACGATCAGAGCGCAACATAATTACACACATAAATATAATTGCACAATATTTACTCAACTCCAACTTTCAATTTATTATCAATCAAATATCAAATACAATCACTAATCTTCATCATACTAGACTAAAGAAATAAGAAAATTACATAGACTCAATCTAAACAATGTAGACTTCCTAAGTCTTCACTCATTCTTCATTCACTCTCGGACCCGCTATTTAAACATTCCGAATCCGATACTGACTCACTTCCATCTCCTGAAAAGATTGGAAATAGGTAATGAGCACACTTGCCCAGTAGGTATCTTCGCATCAACATGAAGGCACTATTAAAGTGATTAACATTTTTGCTCTAGAGGAATAAGGTAAAATCATGCTAATGCGATAAATCACAAGTAACCAAAGTAACAAGATGATCATGTAAGATAGAATGAACAAGTATGAACTAGTAAGAATGTAACAAGAATGGCCTTTCATGAACAAGAATGTACTAGCAAGTCACATACTCATCACCTAAACAGCTTTTGCTTATGAGTAAGTATTTGGTAAATTTTTGTGGAATATCATGTAACTAGCAAGATAGTCATGTACGTATATCGTGGATTTAACTTATTTATAGAGAAAGTACTCCCAGCGTAATGTAACGCCAGTAGCATCATATCCCATGGTTTATAGTATGTTTTCGACAATCAACCGAGGGGACTAGCATAGAGCCCTTGAACACAATCAGTGCTCGATCGCATCTTCAAGTATAAATCAAACTATTTCCACGTTTCAAGCAATAAAATATGGCCAAGAATGCAAATAAGTTCTTGATAACAATAATCAACAATGAACGCTTTAACTTAGGACATGAGATATCAAGGATGATTTATAACGATGTCATTCTCATAGAAATAATTCGGCAGCATAACGGTACATTTATTATCATTCATAATTTAAATTAAGTATCTTTAGACAATATGCCGAGTCCTAGACCATCAATACTCCATCCAGGAACTTAGAATATCAACCCTTTGGTCAAACCTTGGGTTAAAGAATTTAGAACTGTGATGGTCTAATACTGGGCTGTTGCATGAACATAACGGTCGAGTGTTGGGCCATTAGAAAGGTTGAATTCAGAAGAAAATAGATATGGACTCAAACAACATGACGGTCATATATTGGACCGTTATATGTTCCTGACAGTCAAATATAGATCCGTTACATATCCAGAATCTGAAAACATCGATAGTGCTTTCTAACAATTGGGCTTTCACGGTACAACCAACTCGGCGTCCTAGTGGGAATCTCAGACTCGCAGAGAATTACGGAGGCCTTGAAACAAGATTTCCTAGTCCATTGGAAGGAATATCCAATAGAGAGGTCCTCATGTTCAAGAATATGTTTCTATAGTGTAAAATGTGAACTAATGACCATATACCGGAATATATGCCATGTACTTAGAGAATTGACTCTATAGACAGAAGGAATGTGTAACGATAGAAAATCATGATAAAACTCGTCAATATCTTTTCTAAATCAAAGTTTAAATACAAAACTATAATGCTATGGGCTTGAAATTATCATCTACTTGAAAATAACTCTAAAGTACCATAAATCATTCAATTTCTAACATGAATCAACACCTGAACTTAAAAATCATGAAAACAAGTTAAGATCTATTTAACTAGGCATATATATAAGCTATTTGAGCCAATCTTAATTCTACCTTAAGTTGACAGAACATAGTGCTGTGTAACAGACTTGTCTGGGCACGTCACAATATGGTAACGGTCTAGTGTAGGTCCGTCAGAGTTCTCAGAACCCTGCAATCATTTACAGAGGTGTGACGGATCAAGGTAGGTCCGTTACACGTCCCTGGCGGTCTTACGATAGACCGTTAGGTCCTCTACTGACAGGAAATAGAAACTATAAAAATTTATGATTAATTCACGGCATGCTAACTACTCTAATCATGTCAAAATGAGAAAAGGGCTATCTAGATACATACGTAGTAATGAAATAACGAGAGATAGTTTTTTTATCTTCAATTAAGGTTGAAGGCATGCATGAATGTATAGACTAATCCTAAACATGAAATCCATGAAGTATAATGCATGAAATCCAAATAAACTAGAGGGCTTTTATCCCTAACAATGTGTTTTTGCCGTTCATGAGATAACCTGCCTCTTAACTGGGCATTAAACTTCTAATTTGAGTCTTCACGGGTCGCCCTAGTTCTTCTCTTCCTGTGATTTTTCAGCAACTTCACATTTCCCTAACTCTCCAATCTCTTGACCTAAAGATGTGAAATTTGGAGGTTAGGAAGATGAAACTAAGAGGAACAAAAAGTTCTAAAGCATCTAACTCTAATTACCTCGTTTAGGCTCTCTAATTTCCTGATCTTCAGCACCCTGTCGCACAGTTTCCTGGGTTGGCGTGATGAAACCAGCAACTTTGGAAGATCCTAACTCCTTGGATACTCGACCTCCTAACATGAAATTTTCAGAGTTGTCAGACCTTAGTATTAGAAACAAAAAGTTCCAAAGGACTTACCCGAGATTCTATCTCCTTACCTTGTTTCTTCACGAGCCAAAAGTAAGGGTGGCTTAGTTCAGAACTGGGTTCTATTTATACGGTTTTGGCTAGGGTTTGAGGATTAGATCGATTCTAGAGTCCTTAGTTGGCCAGAACCTGATCCCTAAGAGTCCTTAGTAACCTTACACATTCTCCTAATTAGGTCTCTTACAGATAGGATCCTAAAGATCCAATCTTTTTGTAAGTTCTTCCTCTCACGGAATCAGCTGAGTGTAACGGACTAAGTCTTGTCCGTTAGATAGCTGTAACGGTCGCTCGGTAGACCGTTACATCAACTGGGCGTGGACATTAATCTTAATTCAAACTCTTTTTGTTAATTATCCACATAATTATCTATATAAAGGGTATTTATCCTTATAATTCCTGAATAGGCTATGTAACCTTCTAGAATATGGTTCAAACTTAATGGGCTTAGTCCATAAACCTATTGGGCTTTAACTATTAAAGCTAGATTAGTTATTTAACATAATTGTGCCTTATAATCCCAACATTAATTCATTTTTTAATCTATTTTGCCCTTTATAAATTCTAGAAAATTCTATAAATAATCTTGAAATTACTTATAAAATTTGGGGCACTGCACCCTCCCCCACTTAGAAGAATTTGATCCCCAAATTCGATACATGGATTTTATGAAGAGTGTACTTACAATCGAATAATTCTGGGAATCTTCTATGCATAGATTCTTTTGTTTCCCATGTTGCTTCGTGTGGCCATTGCTTCGTCCATTGGACTTGGACCATAGGAATAGTTTTATTTCTTAGTTGACGCACTTCTCATTCCCGAATCTTGACTGGTTTCTACTCGTATGTCAGGCCCTTTTGGATCTCCAGATTATCATAAGTAATGACATGATGAGGATCATATACATATTTCTTCAACATAGTGACGTGAAATACGTCGTGAACTCCTGCTAATTGTGGAGGTAAAGCCAGTCTATAAGCCACTTCACCGACCCTTTCGAGAATTTCAAATGGGCCAATGAATCTTGGAGTTAGTTTTTCTTTAATGCCAAATCTTCGAATACCACGGCCTGGAGAAACTTTCAGATATACATGATCTCTCACCTGAAACTCCAAGTCGCGTCTTCGATTGTCAGCATAAGATTTCTGCCTATCTTGCGCTATCTTCATTCTTTCTTGAATGAGCATGATCTTCTCTGTAGAATCCCTAATAAGGTCGGGGCCTAGGAATTGCTTTTCCTCTATTTCGTTCCAACATATTGGTGATCTACAGCTTTTTCCATATAAAACTTCAAAGGGCGCTATCTGTATGATGGCTTGATAACTGTTGTTGTATGCAAATTCTACCAGAGGCAAGTGATCATGCCAACTTCCTCCAAAATCAATAGCACAAGCCCTGAGCATATCTTCTACTACCTGATTTGTTCTTTCAGTCTGACCATCAGTTTGTAGGTGAAATGATGTGCTAAAATTCAATCTAGTCCCTAGTGAATGTTGTAGGCCCTTCCAGAATTGTGATGTGAATCGAGGATCTCTATCAGATACAATAGTGACAGGGACGCCATGTAAATTGACAATTTCTTTCATGTATAATGCTGCTAGAATATCCACAGACCATCAACTTTTTATTGGTACGAAGTGTGCGGATTTAGTCAATCGGTCTATGATCACCCATATACCATCGTGTCCTCCTCTGGTCTTAGGTAAACCCATGATGAAATCTATCCTTATACTCTCCCATTTCCATTCGGGAATATTCAAGGGATGTAATTTACCTATAGGTCTAAAATGTTCTGCTTTTACTTGTTGGCAGGTGAGACAATGGGACAAGAAATCAGCTATTTCTCTCTTCATATTGGGCCACCATAAGTTTCTTTTGAGATCTTGATACATCTTCGTGCCTCCTGGATGAATGGTGTACTTGGAATTATGTGCTTCTTCTAGGATCAGTTTCTTCGTATCCTCATGATCTGGTACAGACACTCGACCCTTAAATAGCAATCTTCCGTCATTGGAAACAGAGAAATCCGACCTTTGTTCAATATTGGCTTTAATTTTCAGTAACACATGATCATCATTTTGCAGCTTGACCAGATCCTCTATTAATGTAGGTTGAGCTCAGATATTATCCATGAAACAATCATCTTTCTTTATGTCAATATCTAAGTTCATCTGAGCAAATTGAGGAATAAGATTAGTCATACTAATCATAAGACTTGATAGCATACCCATTGGTTTTCTGCTGAGTGCATCTGCTACCGCATTAGCCTTGCCAGGATGATATTGAATATCAAAATCAAAGTCCTTAAGATATTCTAACCATCTCCTCTGCCTCATATTAAGCTCTTTTTGAGAGAATAAGTATTTCAAACTTTTGTGGTCCGAGTAGACCGTGAACTTTTCTCCATAGAGATAATGACGCCAAAATTTTAAGGCGAAAATAACTGCTGCCAATTCTAAATCATGCACGGGATAATTTTCCTTGTGACATTTCAATTGTCTTGAAGGATACCAGATTACCTTTCCATATTGCATGAGAATGCATCCCAAGCCAATGCCAGATGCATCCGTATATACTTCAAATCTACCACCTTCCACCGGTAGTGATAAAATAGGAGCCGTAGTAAGATGGTTCTTAAGAGTTTGGAAACTCTTCTCACATTCCTTTGACCAGACAAAAGGATTTTCTTTTCTTGTGAGTCTAGTTAAAGGAACAGTAATCTTTGAGAAGTCTTTAATGAACCTCCTATAATGACCAGCTAGACCCAGAAAGCTTCTTACTTCTGATACAGTCGTTGGCCGGCTCCAATTTCTGACAGCTTCGACTTTCGAAGGATCCACAGCGATACCTTCCTTTAAAATAATGTGGCCTAGGAATGAAACTTCCTTGATCCAGAATTCACATTTGTTAAGCTTGGCATAAAGTTTATGTTCTCTAAGTGTTTACAAGGCTATCCTCAAATGTTCTTCATGTTCCTCTTTTGTCTTGGAATATATCAAGATATCATCAATGAAGATGACGATGAACTGGTCCAGATGTGGTTGAAAAATATTGTTCATGAGTTGCATAAATGCTGCTGGGGCATTTGTTAACCCAAACGGTATTACCACAAATTCATAGTGGCCATAACGACTTCGAAAAGCCGATTTATAAATATCTTCTTCTTTAATTCTAAGCTGATGAAAACCTGATCTGAGGTCTATTTTGGAAAAATACACTGCTCCTGTAAGCTGATCGAAGAGCTCATCAATACGCGGCAACGGATGCTTATTTTTTATTGTAAGTTGATTTAGTCGTCGGTAGTCTATGTGTAGCCTAAGATAGCCATCCTTCTTCTTGACAAATAGCACCGGCGCACCCCAAGGGGATGTGCTAGGTCTAATGAAGCACTTATCTAGTAGTTCCTGCAACTGCCTCTTTAGTTTCTTAAGTTCCATGGGAGACATCCTGTAAGGAACTATAGAAACAGGTGCTGCTCTTGGAATGAGTTCAATAGTGAAGTTTACTTCCCTCTCTGGTGGTAAACTGGGTAATTAGGATGGGAATACACTTGGGAACTCATTTACAATAGGAATGTTTGCTAGGGTGATTTCCTTGGATTCAATAACAATGACAGAAGCAAGAAAAGCTTCACATCCTTGCGAGATGAGTTTGCAAGCGTGAAGAGAAGATATGATAGCGAGATGTTTCCTATACTTGATGCCAAGGAAAGAGAATCTTGGATGACCTTATTTTTGGAATGATATAATCCCATTTCGGTAGTTAATATTACTACAAGCCAATCTACCCCTAAAATGGCATCATAACCTTTCATGTCCAGGCATACTAGGTTTGCGGGGAGATTGTGACCTTCTACTATCATCTCACTATCGGGGTAATATCTAGTAAGTTTTGCTCCAGAACCTAGGGGTGTGGTTATAGCAAGATCTGAAGGTAGAGGAACTGATGCAATTGGTAATGTTTTGGCAAACGTAGTGGAGATAAAAGAATGAGAGGCACCAGTATCAAATAGCACAATTGCAGGACGAGAACAAATTTTAAGAGTACCTTCCATAAGCCCACCATCCCTGGGCGCTTCCTCTTCTTCTAGAACGGCATTGAGGCGAGCCTGCCTCCTACGTCCACCACCAGATGACTGATCCTTCATAAGGGAGCAATCCGGCATGCGATGCTCCCTGCTTCCACAGCGTAAACAAGCACCAAGGCGCTTCCAGCACTCTTCAGCCGAGTGGCCGAACTTTTCACAAAAAGTGCAAGCCGTGGCGACTTGCTCCTCCTCCTTAATCTTCTTGTTCTTCTGGGAACTTCCACCGTTCCCGCTCCTGGACCATTTCTTACTATCACGGCTTTTGTGAGGCTCCGTGATGCTGAATATTTCTTTCTTAAAGTGCCGATCAGATCATCGGCTAGACTCTTCTCATTTTCCTTTCAATTTCTCCACCTTTTCTAAGGTTCTTTCACATAAGTATGCCCGCTGTACCATCTCCGCATAAGTACGGATGTTTTGGGTCCCAAGCTGCTGAATGAAACTGGGTCGTAAAACGTCCATAAACCGATTAGCCTTCAATAGATCAGTACTGATTAAATGCGGTACATAAGGTGCTAGTCTGGAGAATTGAAGTTCATATTCCGCAACTATCATCATTCCTTGTTGAAGAGAGGCGAACTCCATAGCCTTTCTTTCTTTCTCGTACTCGTAAAAGTACTTAGCATGGAACAGGGTGAGAAAACCATCCCATGTATGAGGTGCATTGATCGGAGGTGTCGGAACCGACTTCCACCATGTACGGGCATCCCTGTTGATTTGGAAAGTTACAAGACGCACCTTCTCTTGATCGGTGCATTGGATGACGTCAAATATACGGTTCATCTCGTCAATCTAGCTCTCTGCTTCATCCGGATTAGAAGAACCATAGAAATGCGGAGGGTTTAAACTCTGGAAATTGTGATGTAAGTCGCCAACCCTTGCCCCTACGCCTGCTTGGGCCATAGTTTGCAATGCCTGAGTAAGGCCGGCAATAGTTTGTTGCATGCCATTCCAATCTACGCGATGAGCCATTTTGTAAAATAAGGTACCTGAGAGAAATAAAAAATTGTTAATTCTCATGGAATTAGAAAGAGGTTAATCTAAAAACTAATTAACTATCCTTTCCTAGGCTCTACCCAATTCTCGCATAGGTGAGAAAATTTCTTCCTTAGTTCATAGGTAGGGGTCCTTAAACCTTGGACTTATCCTATGACACGACTCTTTTCCCTAAGTCTTGAGACTTAGGCTCTGATACCAACTTAACTGTCACGTCTCGAGCCTTTATCACAGCGGAAGACTAGCTCGAAGAACGTGAACAGCCAGCATGGTAAGCCTCTTGCAAGTAAGAACGATCAGAGCGCACGATAATCACACACATAAATGTAATTGTACAATATTTACTCAACTCCAACTTTCAATTTATTATCAATCAAATATCAAATACAATCACTAATCTTCATCATACTAGACTCAAGAAATAAGAAAATTACATAGACTCAATCTAAACAATGTAGACTTTCTAAGTCTTCACTCATTCTTCATTCACTCTCGGACTCGCTATTTGAACATTCTGAATCCGATCCTGACTCACTTCCATCTCTTGAAAAGATTGGAAATAGGCAATGAGCACACTTGCCCAGTAGGTATCTTTGCATCAACATGAAGGCACTATTAAAGTGATTAACATTTTTGCTCTAGAGGAATAAGGTAAAATCATGCGAATGCGATAAATCACAAGTAACCAAAGTAACAAGATGATCATGTAAGATAGAATGAACAAGTATGGCCTTTCATGAACAAGAATGTACTAGCAAGTCACATACTCATCACCCAAACATCTTTTGCTTATGAGCAAGTATTTAGTGAATTTCTGTAGAATATCATGTAACAAGCAAGAAAGTCATGTACGTATATCGTGGACTTCACTTATTTATAGAGAAAGTACTCCCAGCGCAATGCAACGCCAGTAGCATCATACCCCATGGTTTACAGCATGTTTTCGACAATCAGCCGAGGGGACTAGCATAGAGCCCTTGAACACAATCAGTGCTCGATCGCATCTTCAAGTATAAACCAAGCTATTTCCACGTTTCAAGTAATAAAATATGGCCAAGAATGCAAATAAGTTCTTGATAACAATAATCAACAATGAACGCTTCAACTTAGGACATGAGACATCAAGGATGATTTAAGACGATGTCATGCTCATGGAAATAATTCGACAACATAACAGTACATTTATTATCATTCATAATTTAAATTAAGTATCTTTAGACAATATGCCGAGTCCTAGACAATCAATACTCCATCCATGAACTTAGAATATCAACCCTTTGGTCAAACCTGGGGTTAAAGAATTTAGAACTGTGATGGTCTAATACAGGGTCGTTACATGAACATAACGGTCGAGTGTTGGGCCGTTAGAAAGGTTGAATTCAGAAGAAAATAGATATGGACTCAAACAACACGACGGTCATATATTAGACCGTTATATGTTCCTGACGGTCGAATATAGTTCGTTACATATCTAGAATCCGAAAATATCGATAGTGCTTTCTAACAATTGGGCTTTCACGGTACAACCAACTCGGCGTCCTAGTGGGAATCCCAGGCTCGCAGAGAATTACGGAGGCCTTGAAATAAGATTTCCTAGTCCATTGGAATGAATATCTAATAGAGAGGTCCTCATGTTCAAGAATATATTTCTATAGTGCAAAGTGTGAACTAATGGCCATATATCGGAATATATGCCATGTACTTAGAGAATTGACTCTATAGACAGAAGGAATGTGTAACGATAGAAAATCATGATAAAACTTGTCAATATCTTTTCTAACTCAAAGTTTAAATACAAAACTATAGTGCTTTGGGCTTGAAATTATCATCTACTTGAAAATAACTCTAAAATGCCATAAATCATGCAATTTCTAACATGAATCAACACCTGAACTTAAAAATCATGAAAACAGGTTAAGATCTATTTAACTAGGCATATATATAAGCTATTTGAGCCAATCTTAATTCTGTCTTAAGTTGATAGAACATAGTGCTATGTAACGGACTTGTTTGGGCACGTCACAATATGGTAACGGTCCAGTGTAGGTCCGTCAGAGTTCTCAGAACCCTGCAATCATTTACAGAGGTGTGGCGGATCAAGGTAGGTCTGTTACACGTCCCTGGCGGTCTTACGATAGACCGTTAGGTCCTCTACTGACAGGAAATAGAAACTATAAAAATTTATGATTAATTCACGGCATGCTAACTACTCTAATCATGTCAAAATGAGAAAAGGGCTATCTAGATACATACGTAGTAATGAAATAACGAGAGATAGCTTTTTTATCTTCAATTAAGGTTGAAGGCATGCATGAATGTATAGACTAATCCTAAACATGAAATTCATGAAGTATAACGCATGAAATCCAAATAAACTAGAGGGCTTTTATCCCTAACAATGTGTTTTTACCGTTCATGAGATAACCTGCCAGATGGGTCAGCCTGATGAAATTCATTTTATTTCAGATAAAACAGATTTTTCATTTGAAACCAATTATTTTCTCATTTTGCCCATTTTACAAGAACAGTCAGATGGAGTTTGCTCCTTTGGCATGAGGAGACACATTGATTAGATGCTAGACTCCCCAGTTAATCAGAGTTTTACTCATCATCCTGTCTCATTCATGAACAGAGGGCTTGTCATATCATGACACAGTCCACGTCACTTCTTGGGTAAAGGGACATGGTTTCTCAATGAACTTTAGCCATTGCTCTGCCTTTTGTTTTGATTTTTTTTTACAGAAATCTTTAAACAGAGGTAACAAGACCTTTACCTCATGACTTGGTTCCCATCACTTCTTTGGTGAAGGGTCCATAGTTTCTCAGTCGGTCGAAGTCATTACTCTGCACATGCGTGTTTTCAATTCATAGGCATGTTCCCTTTAAAATACATCATACCATTTTTAATATTTAAAAATAATACTCAGTGCAAAGTTCTTTAAGCAGGGTAACCTCAATACTCTCAATTTTCAGATTTCAAGAAGAGGTGAGGTCACATTTCTTTATGTCTATTTTAAGTCTATTCCATACACTGAGATGGTCATTTTCAAGACCCTTAAATCCAAATTTAAGGTTTATATACCCCAAACCATCAATTCAATTTGGGGTTGGTCTGAGATGTTAACAAGAAGCTCTAAGAAGATAACATTAAGATTAAGCTCCCCTGAGTGTGTGAACTCAGTCACATTTGCACAAGAGAACTCCCCTTCAAGAGATGATGATCAATGGATGAAGTATGAGAAGGTGATAGACATTAAGCACATGTGGAAGGGATGATCACAGTTCAAGTCAGATGAAAAATCACTGAAGAGATGAAAGGGTACATCAAGACTGAACTGTTGCGTCGACGCAGAGAGTGCATGGCATTGACGCACTACTCTCACTCAGAAGAATCATCAAATAGAACAATATGTATGTCATGTCCCGAGCCTTTATTACAGCGGAAGACTAGCTCGAAGAACGTGAACAGCCGGCATGGTAAGCCTCTTGCAAGCAAGAACGATCAGAGCGCAAGATAATCACACACATAAATATAATTGCACAATATTTACTCAACTCCAACTTTCAATTTATTATCAATCAAATATCAAATACAATCACTAATCTTCATCATACTAGACTCAAGAAATAAGAAAATTACATAGACTCAATCTAAACAATGTAGACTTCCTAAGTCTTCACTCATTCTTCATTCACTCTCGGACCCGCTATTTGAATATTCCGAATCCGATACTGACTCACTTCCATCTCCTGAAAAGATTGGAAATAGGTAATGAGCACACTTGCCCAGTAGGTATCTTCGCATCAACATGAAGGCACTATTAAAGTGATTAACATTTTTGCTCTAGAGGAATAAGGTAAAATCATGCTAATGCGATAAATCACAAGTAACCAAAGTAACAAGATGATCATGTAAGATAGAATGAACAAGTATGAACTAGTAAGAATGTAACAAGAATGGCATTTCATGAACAAGAATGTACTAGCAAGTCACATACTCATCACCCAAACATCTTTTGCTTATGAGTAAGTATTTGGTAAATTTTTGTGGAATATCATGTAACTAGCAAGATAGTCATGTACGTATATCGTGGATTTAACTTATTTATAGAGAAAGTACTCCCAGCGTAATGTAACGCCAGTAGCATCATATCCCATGGTTTATAGTATGTTTTCGACAATCAACCGAGGGGACTAGCATAGAGCCCTTGAACACAATCAGTACTCGATCGCATCTTCAAGTATAAATCAAGTTATTTCCATGTTTCAAGCAATAAACTATGGCCAAGAATGCAAATAAGTTCTTGATAACAATAATCAACAATGAACGCTTTAACTTAGGACATGAGATATCAAGGATGATTTATAACGATGTCATTCTCATAGAAATAATTCGGCAGCATAACGGTACATTTATTATCATTCATAATTTAAATTAAGTATCTTTAGACAATATGCCGAGTCCTAGACCATCAATACTCCATCCAGGAACTTAGAATATCAACCCTTTGGTCAAACTTTGGGTTAAAGAATTTAGAACTGTGACGGTCTAATACTGGGCTGTTACATGAACATAACGGTCGAGTGTTGGCCCGTTAGAAAGGTTGAATTCAGAAGAAAATAGATATGGACTCAAACAACATGACGGTCATATATTGGACCGTTATATGTTCCTGACAGTCGAATAGATCCGTTACATATCCAGATTCCGAAAACATCGATAGTGCTTTCTAACAATTGGGCTTTCACGGTACAACCAACTCGGCGTCCTAGTGGGAATCTCAGACTCGCAGAGAATTACGGAGGCCTTGAAACAAGATTTCCTAGTCCATTGGAAGGAATATCCAATAGAGAGGTCCTCATGTTCAAGAATATGTTTCTATAGTGTAAAATGTGAACTAATGACCATATACCGGAATATATGCCATGTACTTAGAGAATTGACTCTATAGACAGAAGGAATGTGTAACGATAGAAAATCATGATAAAACTCGTCAATATCTTTTCTAAATCAAAGTTTAAATACAAAACTATAGTGCTTTGGGCTTGAAATTATCATCTACTTGAAAATAACTCTAAAGTACCTTAAATCATTCAATTTCTAACATGAATCAACACCTGAACTTAAAAATCATGAAAACAAGTTAAGATATATTTAACTAGGCATATATATAAGCTATTTTAGCCAATCTTAATTCTACCTTAAGTTGACAGAACATAGTGCTGTGTAACAGACTTGTCTGGGCACGTCACAATATGGTAACGGTCCAGTGTAGGTCCGTCAGAGTTCTCAGAACCCTGCAATCATTTACAGAGGTGTGACGGATCAAGGTAGGTCTGTTACACGTCCCTGGCGGTCTTACGATAGACCGTTAGGTCCTCTACTGACAGGAAATAGAAACTATAAAAATTTATGATTAATTCACGGCATGCTAACTACTCTAATCATGTCAAAATGAGAAAAGGGCTATCTAGATACATACGTAGTAATGAAATAACGAGAGATAGCTTTTTTATCTTCAATTAAGGTTGAAGGCATGCATGAATGTATAGACTAATCCTAAACATGAAATTCATGAAGTATAACGCATGAAATCCAAATAAACTAGAGGGCTTTTATCCCTAACAATGTGTTTTTGCCGTTCATGAGATAACCTGCCTCTTAACTGGGCTTTAAACTTCTAATTTGAGTCTTCAAGGGTCGCCCTAGTTCTTCTCTTCCTGTGATTTTTCAGCAACTTCACATTTCCCTAACTCTCCAATCTCTTGACCTAAAGATGTGAAATTTGGAGGTTAGGAATATGAAACTAAGAGGAACAAAAAGTTCTAAAGCATCTAACTCTAATTACCTCGTTTAGGCTCTCTAATTTCCTGATCTTCAGCACCCTGTCGCACAGTTTCCTGGGTTGGCGTGATGAAACCAGCAACTTTGGAAGATCCTAACTCCTTGGATACTCGACCTCCTAACATGAAATTTTCAGAGTTGTCAGACCTTAGTATTAGAAACAAAAAGTTCCAAAGGACTTACCCGAGATTCTATCTCCTTACCTTGTTTCTTCACGAGCCAAAAGTAAGGGTGGCTTAGTTCAGAACTGGGTTCTATTTATACGGTTTTGGCTAGGGTTTGAGGATTAGATCGATTCTAGAGTCCTTAGTTGGCCAAAACCTGATCCCTAAGAGTCCTTAGTAACCATACACATTCTCCTAATTAGGTCTCTTGCAGATAGGATCCCAAAGATCCAATCTTTTTACAAGTTCTTCCTCTCACGGAATCAGCTGAGTGTAACGAACTAAGTCTGGTCCGTTAGATGGCTGTAACGGCCGCTCGATAGACCGTTACATCAACTGGGCGTGGACGTTCTTCTTAATTCAAACTCTTTTTGTTAATTATCCACATAATTATCTATATAAGGGGTATTTATCCTTATAATTCGTGAATAGGCTAGGTAACCTTCTAGAATATGGGTCAAACTTAATGGGCTTGGTCCATAAACCTATTGGGCTTTAACTATTAAAGCTAGATTAGTTATTTAACATAATTGGGCCTTATAATCCTAACATTAATTCATTTGTTAATCTATTTTGCCCTTTATAAATTCTAGAAAATTCTATAAATAATCCAGAAATTACTTATAAATTTTGGGGCACTACAATGTATGCATTCTGAAGACACGTGCAATCTAATGACATAATGCAGAAATTTAAGCTTACTTGCTTCCCTACATGTATGCATCAAGTCCAAAAGATCTTTATGAGATTTTCAGGAAAAATGGCATGCATAGAATTCAGACATGACACATGCAGATCAGTACTGTACTGACTCCCCCTCAATCTGGCCATTCATTCTACCAAGCTAAAGCCCTTTGACTCCAGCTGGCATGCTTATGTCTAAGTGCGTTGAAAATGCATTCGGCAAAGTAGGGTAAAATGCATGAAATTATAAATGAAGTGGCCTGGGATAAATGAATAATTGACCTTGGTACTTGGCGGAGGATTTTCCTCACACATAGTGATGGCTTTCAAACAGAGGTAGTCTTGTCCTTCCACACATGACCATTTTATGTACCCGAAGGTCATGACATGATGATGCTCTTGTTGACACCCGTTTTTAGCCTGCAAGTTACGTTATTTCTCTTATTCATCAATTTTGGATCTCCCAAATTACCCATTATTTTGGAGCGTTCCTTGGATGGATTTCGAGCCCATTTCATTATTCCATTCCCATTGAGCCTTAGAGATCATTATTTCTTAGAGCCTTGGAGCTTATCTTATCAACTTCCGGCCTTCTGAGTCGACTTACGGCCCATTTAGGTCGACTTTCCTCAAGCGTTCGGCCCCTTTCGCTACGCAGTCTTAAAAAGTGGTCCTTTTTCATCCTCTTTCTTTCTTATATTCATTAAGTGTCCTTCACCAACGTTGTTCCATTTTTAAAGCCCTACATTTTCTTCTTCTACATCATTATCCAGTTCTCCACCGTTTTCAGGCCTCAATATTTTCTCTATTCTCACCCTATTTTCTCTCTCCTCTGATCGTTTTTTCATCTTGTTTCCTTCATAAAAGTTGTTCCTCTCTTAGTTATCTACAATTTCTTCTTCTACCACCTTCGCTAGTTCTGCACCGTTTGAGAGATACGCTTCAATTTCTCAAGTCGCGCGAGCTTGGCAGCCTACCCTTGATAAACGGTCAACTGTTGACCGTTACTGTTCACACTGTCCCATGTGGACCGCCCAACAACTATAAATGGTCAACAGTTGACCATCCATGAACAGTAACTTTTTTAATTTTATTTATTTTTTATTTTATTTATTTTTATTATTTTTAAAATGTTTAAGAACGGTCTTCTTGAGACCGTTTATGTCAAAAAACGGTCTTTGGAAGACCGTTTATCTATTTTTGTGCCAAAGGCTCTCCGGTCGACCCCAGTCATTAAGCGGTCACCCCATGACCGTTTATATTAAAAGGGCGGTCCTTCCTAGACCGTTTATTTCGAAAAGCGGTCTATCGTGCGACTGTCCAACTCACAGAGAGTCCACAAGTTCCTGAACTCCGTCTTCTTCGCCGCCGGATTCTAAGGTCGAACCTGTGCAACGAGGCCTCTTTGTTAGGGCTCTATCTTCTAGAATCCTCCACCAAATTGACCTCCGTTTGTTTCTATCTCTTGCCCTTTGTATTATCTTCAATTTGATCCATAGGGCACGACTTTTTAGGCATCGGATCTCCTGGAATCTTGACCGCAAGTTAGGAATTTACTCATTTCGTGCAACCAAAAATCCATGCAGATTAGGTTCCAGAGCCTTCTTCCAAGAGCCATAACTTCCACAATCTTCAACCAAAAAGAGTCCCGTTTGTTCCTACCTCTTATCCTATCTATTATCTCGAGATTGATCCATAGATCTCGAGATTTGGTGGACTCTATCCTCTAAAATTGCAGCAGAAAGTTAAGGTTTTCACCTTTTTTCTATATAAACCTGCCCAGTTCGCCTGCGCGACGGGGGGCTCTTCTTCGACCTGGGGCGAAGCCATGCCGGATCGTCCACTCAAACCTTCGACCCCAGGCTATTGAGGGAAGTATCGGCTTCGTTTTGGTTCCTCATTTGCTTCATTTCATCATTGTTTGCTCTCCTAACTTCGCCTCTACTTTTAGCAAATCATCACAAGTTCGTGAACCTGTGCGATGGGGCACCCTTCGTCGGCTCGGGGCGGAGTCATCCGGCATCCTCTTCGTCCTCCATTGGTCTCATCTTAAAGAGAGGAGTATCTTCTTCGTTTTTCATCTCTCCGGGCTCTCTTTCTTCATACCTAGGCTTAGTTCTCTCCCTCTACTTTTCACAAATCGTCACAGTTTTACACAGTTTTTTTTGCACTATTTCGGCACGTTCATGCATTTTTCTCCGTTTTACACAACGTTTTTCTCCCCCATTTCTCCATCAAATTCCATGATTTCAAACCCTATGCATGCACAACACTCCCACCTTGCTTTTGCACCCACTCATAGGGGTTAAAAACCCACCCCCGGTGCGTTCTCCCCCTTTCTTTCATGCTACTTCATCATTTCGGGCATGTGCTACACTTTCATGTTTCTAATGGGTTTTCTCTTATGTTTGTGGCTTTGTTTTGTAGGAGACTATTGATAGAACGTGAGGCCCTCGCTTTCTATCCGGCTAGGAGGTGAGGAGGTGCACCCACATCGGCTCCCCGCATCCCATTTCAAGCGCGATCACACGTTGTAGCTGCTTCCCGTTAGGCCGCGTCTTCCTCCATATTTTCCAAGGTACACGACGCCATCTTCATCCTTTCTTCATCATTTTGGTGTTGTACGTCCTTGGTGGCGATCACGGTCAGGTTCCTCTTCTTCGTCGCCCCTTTCCATTTCATGCACTTTCACGCCTATATGCATGGTTATAATATTTAGTTAGGGGCGGGATCGATTGAAACATTTATATCTACAGTTTTTTGGCGATCACGGTGGGACACCTAGTGCCCATCACGTTATATTTTTAGTCTCTTGCATGTTGGGTCGGTGTTCATGCATGTTTGGATAGTCTTCTCCATGTTTCTCTATCATTCTGTCCATTTTTGGGTCTGTCAGGGTTGCACGGTCTATCGTAAGGCCGCCTAACACGTTAAACGGCCTCTCCAGGACCGCCCAAACCCTCTGGGGTGATAAACGGTCCTCCCTGGACCATCCAACACTTGGGCGGTCATCCAGTAGACCGCTCAAATGGTATAAACGGTCAGCCAGGGACCTTTTAACTGTTCTGGCGTAGCAGGATTTCTATTCACAGGGGCCTTATTCATTTGGGCATAACTTTGTCTCCCGATGTCAGATTGAGCTGATTCTTGTGGCATTGTGTTTTCCTTTGTATTGTCTTTTCATCCATAGGTCATTTACATCATTTAGACATCATTTGCATATTTAAAAGTTGCCTCTATTTTTGCATTTTGTGCATCTAGTCTTAGGCAGATTTGGGATAGATTCACAGGGGCCTTGTTCATTCGGGCATAACTTTGTCTCCCGATGTCGGGTTGAGCTGATTTTTGTTGCATTGTGTTTTCCTTTATATTGTCTTTCCATACATATAGAGTTTGAATCATTTGGACATCATTTGCATATTTAAAAGTTGCCTGTATTTTTGCATTTTATGCATCTAGTCTTAGGCATATTTGGGGCAAACACAAGGGTACATTTTCCTTTGATGATTTTTCTTATCTTTTAGTGCCTAGTTGTCCCTATTTTAGGCCTTGCATCATTGTTATTCATATTGTTTTACATTTTTCATGTATTTTTGTGATGTTAGCATGATTTCATGATTGTCTTGATTTGCTAGACTTATGCTAGAAATTGCATGCACCCTGGTGCACATAGGATCATGCATATTGGCATATTGTAGTTGCATTCCCCCTCGGTAAGTGATCCTCTCACTCCCATATTCCTTGGGCTCGACTAGGTGATCTTATCCGGGATCTCTGTAAGTCCCCGCGAGCCGTGGATTCCCACACGGACGTCGGGCCGGTTGTACCATTCCACCCCTTAGGCTTGCATTTACATACATTGTGAAGGAATTAACCATAGTCAAACCAAAGTTTGGACCTTATTCCCTATAGGATACCTATCTTGAGGGAATTAATCTCAATCCAAATCATTAAAAGGCCCACCCAAAACTTTGACATTAAAATATTTCCCATCATGTCAACTTGTTTGGCTTGGTGAAATCCTTCATATTGTTTGTGGTGTTTGGGCTTGTCCAAGCCCATTTGTGTTTTTTTGTGTTGCATTCCCCATCAAATATATAAGTTTTGTTGTTAGACTCATTTAGGTTAGTCCATTCTGTGTGTCTGTTTGTCTAGTCTTAGTGTCCTAGGTTTCTTTTCTTCTTTCTTTGCATTATTGAGTCACTCCCTCTCTTTAATTCTCGAGCCCTTTACTTCCCCTCATTGTATTCCCATGATTTTTCCTATATAAAGTCTCCATTTGCCCTCATGGAACATCATTTTTGTCCTGTGTACTACCCTTCTTCCTCCCCGTCTTCTTATTCCTGCGTGGATTCCTCTTCCCATGCCGGCCCATCTCCTTATTCCTCCATTGGACCCTATTCTTCTAACGGGCCTTCTTGTCCCGCCCGTACTGCTGTCGGCCCAATCAATTATCATTCCCACCTTCGTAATTCTTCCAGGCCCGTGTATTCCTCCATTCCCGGAGCGGGCTTTCCTTCTTCTCAGGCCGGATCCCCTTATCCGGCCCATCAACATTATCTTGGTCTAAATTCATCATATCTTGCTCAAGCTGGCCCATATCCTTCTCGGACTCTTCCAACCGAGGAGATGATCGCTCAGGCCCAACGCCAGCTTGATGAATTGCAACGGCAAATCAGTCCTCAAACTTCTTTGGATATCCCATTTACATTCTGAGGTCTTAAGCTTCCCCCACATCAACAGATTCCGGCTTATCGTCGCTATGGTGGAGTCGGTGACCCCTACGTGCATTTGAAGGAGTTCTTATATGAGTCAGCCCAGTTCCAGCATGATCAACGCTTGATGGCCTATTTGTTTGGCCTATCTTTAGAGGGCCCGGCCAAGGATTGGTTCTTCACATTACCGCAAGAGCAGATGATGAATTTTCAAGCCGTTCAAGCAAGATTCATTCAGCAGTACCAGGATCAGGTTGGGCCCAGACATTCTTTGGTTGATCTGGCCCAAGAGAAGATGACGCACGACGAGGAATTCTCCATGTTTGTCGACCGCTGGCATCGCCTAGCCACGCAAGTTCCAGGGCATATTCCGGAGGGCGAGCAGATCAAGATGGTTATTTCTAACGCAACACCCGAGCTCAGATGTATCTCAGCCCTAAACAATATCACATCCTGGCAATAGCTTTACAATCGAGCCCGCTTCGTTAGCCAACAACTCCTAGTTTCCATTGACCATGAGTCTCCTCCACCGTCACCTTCTACATACACTTTCCTTCCGCCCTCCACCGTAAGTCAGCCCTCCACCTTATATCCCTCCATGAGTCAACCGTCCACTCCCACACACCCCTATACCTCCATGTGCTCCACCGCATACCAACCATCCACGAGTCGGCCCTCCGCTATTTTATCTCCTCACACCCCTCCACCTCCGATCAAGGAAACACCACACCGCGAGTGGGTAGATGCCATCCATTACAATCCCACTCCCCCCACGCCTCCACATCATTCCAGCCCTCCGCCTTCGCCTACGCAATCCCCCTTACCTACGCAACCTCCGCTACCATCCCCACTACCTTCTCACACCCCTCGGCATCCGCCTTGCCCAAAGCGGGCTTCTCACTCTCCATTGCCGAAATCTCTTACAGACGTTTTCAAGGCTTTGATGGCCACCCATGCATTGTAGCTCCCTCCGGTTGTGCCTTGCCGACCCGCAGTCGGGAATTTGTTCCAATTCTGTGAATTCCACCTTCAGCAGGGGCATTTGATTGAGGATTTTCCCGAGTTCCAGGAGTTTGTTTACAGCTTGGAAGACAATAGGATGATTGATTGGGCTGTCATACGCCAAGTTATTTTGGATCACAGCAGCAAGCAGCAGCAGCAGCAAGCCGTGCCGCCTAGGCAACCCTCTCCACTTCAAGACCAGGGGCACCCTGGTGTTTCTTCAGTTAATAAGATACCTGCTCCGTTGCCTACTTCTTCCTCCATCCCATCTCCTCCACAACCTTTACCTACCCCAGCCTCCCCTCGGGCAACCTCTCTTTCACCCTCCATTTCCACCACCACACCAATCCCCAACGCCTCTCGACGAGTCGTGAAGATACGTCGAAGAGTGCCACCACCCGCCTCTTCCCCCACTACGCCACTACCTTCCTCTCCTCCTTCTTCCCCATCCCTACCTTCACCTCCATCCCCTTCACCTTCACCGTCTTCATCAACCACATCACTCCCTTTGCCACCCTCATCACCTTTGCCACTGCCGTCGCCTCTTCCACTCCCCCTTTTGCCATCATCCTCTGAGCCCGAGCAGGCCGAGCCCAAACCCACACCTCCACTTTTGCCTTTACCTCCACCCATGCCCATCATCATCATTATTCCCCCATCACTTGCACCATCGCCACCCGCGCCCTTCAAACCTCCTCCTTCTAACCTTCCTCTACCACTTCCCACTTCGCGGAGTAGGTACACGCTACCTTTGGTGCCCCTCGGGTCTAGTCCCCAGGGAGATAAAGAGCTGAATCAGGTTTTGATTGCGCATTACAAGCTTCAAGATTTCATTTGCCGCATGTCGGTCCGAGCCCTGGTCCCTAGCTATTCTAGGGACAATGAGCCCACATTTGCTATGAAGATGGTCACTAAGAAGAGTTCTCTAGCATTGGCACCAGTTCCTTCTAAAGCGAGGCCGGTGGCAGTCTCTTTGCTCGCCGGAGAATTCACTGTTGATGTTGTTATCATCTCTCGCTTGATTGCTATTCAGTTCACTGGCCCAGAAGAGTTTTCCGCATGGATGGTGCTAACCCACACGGCCGCCAAAAGTTTAATCAATTCAGCATTCAAGGGGCAATTGGCCGTGTCTTCAAGATTGACCAGGGGCGCTCTGCATTTTCTGTCTCATCTCCCTCGTCTTATTGGTAAGGTGGCCACGTCAACGCCACACATTGCCCTCCCTCAGTTCCATCCTCCGCTGCTGACAAGGGAGTTATGCTTCATGCCAAGCTGCCGAGTGAAGAAGCCAAAGCTCCATGTTCTAGTGCCGAACGACAAAACTCCATGGCTTCCTGATGTTCATCCCAAGGAGTTGATTGTTCTGGAATGCCTTTCTATGGTTGGCACAGCACAGCTAGGGGCAACCATCCCGATGAAGCTGCATATTCATAACCGGGCTAGGCCGTCTGCTAGGTGGGCCCGTTATTTAAGAAAGTATTGCAAGACAAGAAGCCCGAAGGCCCGAGTCCACGCCAGGCAGAGTTGTTTCAAGAAATTTTCTGCCAAGAAGAGGTGGCGACATAAGTATAAAGGCCGTCAGTTGTGCATTCGTGGGTCCACTTCCTCCTCTCTTTCCTCCGTCCATTCATCTTTTCTTTTGCTCAGTTCTTATCCTTGGGTGGTGTACCTTCCACCACTTGACTATCTTTCTACCATCTTCTTCTGTCTCATTCTAGGTCTCGACCTATGTCCTCCTCTTCCCCTGATCTAGGGGCATCTTCTAATTTTTCTCCCCGGATACATCCAGATTCCGCTTCTCATCCTTTTCTCCCGACCCTGTTGAGGATTCCTTGTGCTCGTTCCCCGACCTTGTCGGGTGGTTTTTCTGATCCTTTCCCGACTTTGTCGGGTGGTTTTCATTTCTCTTCCCCGACCTGGTCGGGTGTTTTTGCTTCTTCTTTCCCGCCTCTGGCGGGTGATCGCTACTCTCCTTCTCCGACCATGTCGGATGATTCTTATTCTCCTCTTTCTACTTACTCCTCTCCACCCTTTCGGGGTTCTCACCCTTTTTCTTGCTGTTTTCGAGGCTTTAGCCCGCCTTGATCTCAGTTAATCCTTGCTTATTATGTATCTGGTTCCTTGTTATCAGAGCCTCAGTGCCTTAACGAGGGAGTTCTAGCCCTCGTCTCTCTTCCTTTTTATCCCTTCTTAGTCCAGTATGATGTCTGCCACTCCTCTATGTCGAGGAATCCAATCCCTTGCTCTCCTTTCATCCTTTATCCTGACAAGCAAGGAAAACAAAGCTCGCGCTCCTCAAAGCTCGATGATCGAAATTGCTTCAGGGTGTCGGTTTCCACGCCATAGATTTGCAAAGGTATCTTTTATTTTGTGCAAGAACATGTTATCATTGCTATTACTCTGTTATTTCTGCACGCGCTTATAATGTTGGTTCTTTAAAACATGGTTGAGTGGCCTTAGGCTTTAGTTAGTTTGCTTAGTCAAATAAGTCGCTTCTGTAGCATCTTTAGGCTAGTGATAGCTCCGCGCTGGGAGTCTAGTTTCCTTCCCTGATCGTTGAGGGTGACCTTTGGGTATGGGTTTTTCACACACAACACGGCGAGCCATAGCCGACCCCTCTAGTGCAACAACGTTGCTGCTTTGGCCATACTTTGGGTATGCACAAAGGTTTTTTTTCTCTTCTCTTCTTTGCTAAGTGTAGGAACAAGAGATGGTTGGATAAGATGACCAACTTAGGCACTCCCCAATACGAGAGAGGTCTCAAATAGGGGCAGTCTTGACCCTCAAAAATGAGCTTTCACGCTAAATCTAGCCAGTAAAGGCTATGAATGAGAAGATCAATGAATACAAAATTATGAATCAAAGGCATGGCAAGAGTGGCAGTACAGTTCCCCGCGGGACATCATGAGCCCGGTCGCATGCGTGCCTAATAAATATGGGTCTCAAAATCAAAGAAACAAAGCGCAAGCGCAACAGACCTACTCCTTGAGGGGTAACGCCTTGGAAGGAATTCGAGCCTTGATATCACTACAAGAAAAAGCGCGATTTGGGATGGAATTTTGCGACGAAAATTTGAGATAGAATTTCCGTCTCAAATTTGGGACGGAATATTTTCCGTCGCAAATTCCGTCTCAAATATGGAATTTGGGACGGAATTTGGGAGGGAAACTATTCCGTCCCAAATTTGGGACGAAATTTGTGACGGATTTTTAGAATCGTCTGAAATTTTTGACCAAGAAATTGCCCCTTGCGAAATCCGCCGCAAATGTGTTTTGCGACGGATTTTGAGACAGATTTCCGACGGAGTCGGTCCGTCACAATTTCTTGGTCAAAAATTTCAGACGGTTCTAAAAATCCGTCACAAATTCCGTCCCAAATTTGGGACGGAATAGTTTCCCTCCCAAATTCCGTCGTAAATTCCGTCCCAAATTCCATATTTTAGACGGAATTTGCGACGAAAAATATTCCGTCCCAAATTTGAGACGGAAATTCCGTCTCAAATTTCCGTCGCAAAATTCCGTCCCAAATCGCGCCTTTTCTTATAGTGTATCTCCCATCCTGCACGAAGCTTGTATCCAATTTATCTTCTGCTTCTCCCTCGTAGGCTGGGTTGTATCCCGGGTATGGCCTTAGTAGGGGCACCATTCTTTAGAAGCGGTTGGTTGTGGTAAGCCACCCTCACATGCACGCCCTGCTTAAGGGAAGCCTTTAATGAGAGGGGAGGGACAGCGATCTCTGGCCAGTAGTTCGAGCCTGTCTTTGGGTGCTGTGGATTGCTATGTCGAAAAAAAAATCAAAAAAAATGAGATATTGTCAAAAATCTAAAAAAAATGAGATATGTCAAAAAAATCCAAAAAAATGAGATATTGTCAAAATCCAAAAAAATGAGATATTGTCAAAATTCCAAAAAAAATCAAATAATTCAAAAAATCCAAAAAAATCAAATATTTCAAAAAAACTAAAAAAATCAAATATTTCAAAAATATAAAAAGTGTGTCTTTTGTTTTCTTTTTCATGCATTTTGCATTTGTTCTAAGAACAGGTACGTAATCCGTTTGTCAAGTGTGCAGGTTGCAGGTGCTTCAAGTCTCCTTGCTATATCTCTCGTTTTGCATCCTGTCCACATCTTTGATATGTTCTCTTCTTCAATCCACTCTCTCGATCTGTTCTAAAGCTCATGTCCTTCTCAGCTCTATCTCATCATATCTTTATTAGAGGGCTCTGCCTCACGATTATGAACCAGGCGGTTCTGCTTCATTCTGATCCTGGGTTTTAATTCATCATCATCATCATCAGAGCCTTATCCCAATTAATTGGGGTCGGCTACATGAATCCTGTTCCGCCAAAGATTTCTATCAAGTGCAATATTCATATTTAAACTCAAGGAACTAATGTCCTTCCTAATAACATCGCACCATCTCATTTTAGGCCTTCCTCGAGCTCTTTTGCTAGCATCCACTAAGATTTGATCACATCTTTTAACCGGCGCTGAGTTAGGGCGACGAAACACATGTCCAAACCACCTGAGTCTATTTTCTCTCATTTTACTATCAATTGGAGCTATCCCTAAGTCCTTACGGATGCGCTCATTCCTAATCTTGTCTTTCTTAGTCTTGCCACACATCCATCTCAACATCCTCATCTCTGCTACACACATTTTGTGGATGTGTTCCTTTCGTACTGCCCACTAAGATCTGATCCTGGGTTTTAATTGAAGAGCGTATTTGTCATGTTCTTGTCCCAACCGTGTGTTATCCCACCGCGTTGTTGTCTTGTCACACTGTGTTCATGCATGCATGTTGTCTGTTCATGCCATTACATATGTGCTCATTTGCCTTTGTTATGTTATGTTGCATTGTCTCCCCATTTCATCTGATCGTTATGTTATGTCGTGTTGTTTGTCATTCAGTTAATCGTTATGTTATCTATGCTATGTTTATACTTGCTTATCATATTTATCTTATACATGAAAATTCATAAAAAAATAGAAAATGAAAATCCAAAGAATGTCGTTTCGCCTGCGCAGGTAAGTCAGGTTTGACTCTCTATCCCTACTCATTGTTGCATTACTATATGGTATCTATATTATTATATTATCTCGAGAACCAGCTGGTCATTCACGTGTTCCAGGATCTGACGTTCCCATTTAACAAAAACCATGATGATCTAGGTGCGCGTGTTTAATCATCGGATAGGCCGTTAGGTTGCAAAAATAGGGAACGATGGTTCTATCTCGCACGCTGTGGTTGCGTATAGTGTCTTGACCCTGATTGTTCCAATCTAGTAATACTATTCTCGAGTACTTTCTATTTTATGATTTCTTTGCATTCGTTTTGATGATTTCTTTATTTTAGCCCAGCATGCATCATGTCATTTTCAGCATTAACGTCTCGTGATTCTCTCAAGATTGTTCCTCAAACAATGGTTAGTTGCGCTTCAAATAAGAGACTCTCATTCCACTCTGAATTTGAACGATTTCTCTGATCTTGCCGCTTTGTCTGGTTGGCCAGCGTGATTCCTGTCTGGATTTTATCTTAGTTATATTTCTCCTGCTTTTTACGTTGTACTTTTTCTGACCCCCTCATTGTCTGTGGATTATGTCCCCGATGAGGTTGGTCGTGTTTCCATTTCTTTTTGTTAGTTTAGTTCTCCAGACATGTTTCATCCGCGTCAGCCATTCCGGGTGGGTAGTTCGGCGTTTTTGGGAGAATTCATGTCGCTTGTTGGTTATGACATGTGTCTTTTACCTTGATGCCCGCTTATCAGTTCTCTCCGCTTCATCTCCGCGTCATCTCCATTTCCCGTCGCTTCGCTTTCACTCCATCTCCTTCCCATTTCACCTCCACGTCGCTTTCGCTCGCTCCCTTGCAAAGCGGACATCAAGGAGGGTGCTCTTGTTGACACCCATTTTAGCCTACAAGTTACGTTATTTCTCTTATTCATTAATTTTGGATGTCCCAAATTACCCATTATTTTGGAGCGTTCCTTGGATGGATTTCGAGCCCATTTCATTATTCCATTCCCATTGAGCCTTGAAGATCATTATTTCTTAGAGCCTTGGAGCTTATCTTATCAACTTCCGGCCTTCTGAGTCGACTTACGGCCCATTTAGGTCGACTTTCCTCAAGCGTTCGGCCCCTTTCACTACGCAGTCTTAAAAAGTGGTCCTTTTTCATCCTCTTCCTTTCTTATATTCATTAAGTGTCCTTCACCAACGTTGTTCCATTTTTAAAGCCCTACATTTTCTTCTTCTACATCATTATCCAGTTCTCCACCGTTTTCAGGCCTCAATATTTTCTCTATTCTCACCCTATTTTCTCTCTCCTCTGATCGTTTTTTCATCTTGTTTCTTCATAAAAGTTGTTCCTCTCTTAGTTATCTACAATTTCTTCTTCTACCACCTTCGCTAGTTCTGCACCGTTTGAGAGATACGCTTCAATTTCTCAAGTCGCGCGAGCTTGGCAGCCTACCCTTGATAAATGGTCAACTGTTGACCGTACTGTTCACACGGTCCCATGTGGACCGCCCAACACCTATAAACGGTCAACAGTTGACCGTCCATGAACAGTAACTTTTTTTAATTTTATTTATTTTTTATTTTTTTTTATTTTTATTATTTTTAAAATGTTTAAGAACGGTCTTCTGGAGACCATTTATGTCAAAAAATGGTCTTTGGAAGACCGTTTATCTATTTTTGAGCCAAAGGCTCTCCGGTCGCCCCCAGTCATTAAGCGGTCACCCCATGACCGTTTATATTAAAAGGGTGGTCCTTCCTAGACCGTTTATTTTGAAAAGCAGTCTATCGTGCGACCGTCTAACTAATAGAGAGTCCACAAGTTCCTGAACTCCATCTTCTTCGCCGTCGGATTCTAAGGTCGAACCTATGCAACGAGGCCTCTTTGTTAGGGCTCTATCTTCTAGAATCCTCCACCAAATTGACCTCCGTTTGTTTCTATCTCTTTCTCTTTGTATTATCTTCAATTTGATCCATAGGGCACGACTTTTTATGCACCGGATCTCCTGGAATCTTGACTGCAAGTTAGGGATTTACTCATTTCATGCAACCAAAAATCCATGCAGATTAGGTTCCAAAGCCTTCTTCCAAGAGCCATAACTTCCACAATCTTCAACCAAAAAGAGTCTCGTTTGTTCCTACCTCTTATCCTATCTATTATCTCGAGATTGATCCATAGATCTCAAGATTTGGTAGACTCTATGCTCTGAAATCACAGCAGAAAGTTAAGGTTTTCACCTTTTTTCTATATAAACCTGCCCAGTTCGCCTACGCGACGGGGGGCTCTTCTTCGACCTGGGGCGAAGCCATGCCGGATCGTCCACTCAAACCTTCGACCCCAGGCTATTGAGGGAAGTATAGGCTTCGTTTTGGTTCCTCATTTGTCTCATTTCATCATTGTTTGCTCTCCTAACTTTGCCTCTACTTTTAGCAAATCATCACAAGTTTGTGAACCTGTGCGACGGGGCACCCTTCGTCGGCTTAGGGCGGAGTCATCCGGCATCCTCTTCGTCCTCCATTGGTCTCATCTTAAAGAGGGGAGTATCTTCTTCATTTTTCATCTCTCCGGGCTCTCTTTCTTCATACCTAGGCTTAGTTCTCTCCCTCTACTTTTCACAAATCGTCACAGTTTTACACTTAGTTTTTTTTTGCACTGTTTCGGCACGTTCATGCATTTTTCTCCGTTTCACACAACGTTTTTCTCCCCCATTTCTCCATCAAATTCCATGATTTCAAACCCTATGCATGCACAACACTCCCACCTTGCTTTTGCACCCACTCATAGGGGTTAAAAACCCACCCCCAGTGCGTTCTCCCCCTTTCTTTCATGCTACTTCATCATTTCGGGCATGTGCTACACTTTCATGTTTCTAATGGGTTTTCTCTTATGTTTGTGGTTTTGTTTTGTGGGAGACTATTGATAGAACGTGAGGCCCTCGCTTTCTAGCCGGCTAAGAGGTGAGGAGGTGCACCCACATCGGCTCCCCGCATCCCATTTCAAGCGCGATCACACGTTGTAGCGGCTTCCCGTTAGGCCGCGTCTTCCTCCATATTTTCCAAGGTACACGACACCATCATCATCCTTTCTTCATCATTTTGGTGCTGTAAGTCCTTGGTGGCGATCATGGTCAGGTTCCTCTTCTTCGTCGCCCCTTTCCATTTCATGCACTTTCACGCCTATATGCATGGTTATATTATTTAGTTAGGGGCGGGATCGATTGAAACATTTATATCTATAATTTTTTGGTGATCACGGTAGAACACCTAGTGCCCATCATGTTATATTTTTAGTCTCTTGCATGTTGGGTCGGTGTTCATGCATGTTTGGATAGTCTTCTCCACGTTTCTCTATCATTCTGTCCATTTTCGGGTCTGTCAGGGTTGCACGGTCTATCGTAGGGCCGCCTAACACGTTAAACGGCCTCTCCAGGACCGCCCAAACCCTCTGGGGTGATAAACGGTCCTCTCTGGACCGTCCAACACTTGGGCGGTCATCTAGTACACCGCTCAAATGGTATAAACGGTCAGCCAGGGACCTTTTAACTGTTCTGGCCTGGCAGGATTTCTATTCACAGGGGCCTTATTCATTTGGACATAACTTTGTCTCCCGATGTCGGATTGAGCTGATTCTTGTTGCATTGTGTTGTCCTTTGTATTGTCTTTCCATCCATAGGTCATTTACATCATTTAGACATTATTTGCATATTTAAAAGTTGCCTCTATTTTTGTATTTTGTGCATCTAGTCTTAGGCAGGTTTGGGATAGATTCACAGGGGCCTTGTTCATTCGGGCATAACTTTGTCTCCCGATGTCGGATTGAGATGATTTTTGTTGCATTGTGTTTTCCTTTGTATTGTCTTTCCATACATATAGAGTTTGCATCATTTGGACATCATTTGCATATTTAAAAGTTACCTCTATTTCTACATTTTGTGCATCTAGTCTTAGGCATATTTGGGGCAAACACAATGGTACATTTTCCTTTGATGATTTTTCTTATCTTTTAGTGCCTAGTTGTCCCTATTTTAGGCCTTGCAACATTGTTATTTATATTATTTTACATTTTTCATGCATTTTTGTGATGTTAGCATGATTTCATGATTGTCTTGATTTGCTAGACTTAGACTAGAAATTGCATGCACCCCGGTGCACATAGGATCTTGCATATTGGCATATTGTAGTTGCATTCCCCCTCGGTAAGTGATCCTCTCGCTCCCATATTCCTTGGGCTCGACTAGGTGATCTTATCCGGGACCTCTGTAAGTCCCCACGAGCCGTGGATTCTCACACGGACGCCGGGCCGGTTGTACCGTTCCACCCCTTAGGCTTACATTTACATGCATTGTGAAGGAATTAACCATAGTCAAACCAAAGTTTGGACCTTATTCCCTATAGGATACCTATCTTGAGGGAATTAATCTCAATCCAAATCATTAAAAGGCCCACCCAAAACTTTGACATTAAAATATTTCCCATCATGTCAACTTGTTTGGCTTGGTGAAATCCTTCATATTGTTTGTGGTGTTTGGGCTTGTCCAAGCCCATTTGTGTTTTTTTGTGTTGCATTCCCCATCATCTATATAAGTTTTGTTGTTAGACTCATTTCGGTTAGTCCATTCTGTGTGTCTGTTTGTCTAGTCTTAGTGTCCTAGGTTTCTTTTCTTCTTTCTTTGCATTATTGAGTCACTCCCTCTCTTTAATTCTCGAGCCCTTTACTTCCCTTCATTGTATTCCCATGATTTTTCTTATATAAAGTCTCCATTTGCCCTCATGGAGCATCATTTTTGTCCTGTGTATTACCCTTTTTCCTCCCCGTCTTCTTATTCCTGCGTGGATTCCTCTTCCCATGCGAGCTCATCTCCTTATTCCTCCATTGGACCCTATTCTTCTAACAGGCCTTCTTGTCCCGCCCGTACAGCTGTCGGCCCAATCAATTCTCATTCCCACCTTCGTAATTCTTCCAGGCCCATGTATTCCTCCATTCCCGGAGCGGGCTTTCCGTCTTCTCAGGTCGGATCCCCTTATCCGGCCCATCAACATTATCCTGGTCTAAATTCATCATATCTTGCTCAAGCTGGCCCATATCCTTCTCGAACACTTCCAATCGAGGAGATGATCGCTCAGGCCCAACGCCAGCTTGATGAATTGCACCGGCAAATCAGTCCTCAAACTTCTTTGGATATCCCATTTGCATTCCGAGGTCTTCAGCTTCCCCCACGTCATCAGATTCGGCTTATGGTGCAGTCGGTGACCCCTACGTGCATTTGAAGGAGTTCTAATATGAGTCGGCCCAGTTCCAGCATGATCAACGCTTGATGGTCTATTTGTTTGGCCTATCTTCAGAGGGCCCAGCCAAGGATTGGTTCTTCACATTACCGCAAGAGCAGATGATGAATTTTCAAGCCGTTCAAGCAAGATTCATTCAGCAGTACCAGGATCAGGTTGGGCCCAGACATTCTTTGGTTGATCTGGCCCAAGAGAAGATGACGCCCGACGAGGAATTCTCCACGTTTGTCGACCACTGGCGTCGCCTAGCCACGCAAGTTCCGGGGCATATTCCGGAGGGCGAGCAGATCAAGATGGTTATTTCTAACGCAACGCCCGAGCTCAGATGTATCTCAGCCCTGAACAATATCACATCCTGGCAACAGCTTTACAATCGAGCCCGCTTCGTTAGCCAACAACTCCTAGTTTCCTTTGACCATGAGTCTCCTCCACCATCACCTTCTACATACACTTTCCCTCCGCCCTCCACCGTAAGTCAGCCCTCCACCTTATATCCCACCATGAGTCGACCGTCCACTCCCACACACCCCTATACCTCCATGTGCTCCACCGCATACCAACCATCCACGAGTCGTCCCTCCGCTATTTTATCTCCTCACACCCCTCCACCTCTGGTCAAGGAAACACCACACCGTGAGTGGGTAGATGCCATTCATTACAATCCCACTCCCCCCACGCCGCCACATCATTCCAGCCCTCCGCCTTCGCCTACGCAACCTCCGCTACCATCCCCACTACCTTCTTACAACCCTCAGCATCCGCCTTGCCCGAAGCGGGCTTCTCACTCTCCATTGCCAGAATCTCTTACAGACGTTTTCAGGGCTTTGATGGCCACCCATGCATTGCAGCTCCCTCCGTTTGTGCCTTGCCGACCCGCAGTCAGGAATTTGCTCCAATTCTGTGAATTCCACAGTCAGCAGGGGCATTTGATTGAGGACTATCCCGAGTTTCGGGAGTTTGTTTACAGCTTGGAAGATAAGAGGATGATTGATTGGGCTGTCATATGCCAAGTTATTTTGGATCACAGCAGCAAGCAGCAGCAGCAGCAAGCCGTGCCGCCTAGGCAACCGTCTCCACTTCATGACCAGGGGCACCCTGGTGTTTCTTCAGTTAATAAGATACCTGCTCCGTTGCCTACTTCTTCCTCCATCCCATCTCCTCCACAACCTTTACCTACCCCAGCCTCCGCTCGGGCAACCTCTCTTTCACCCTCCGTTTCCACCACTACACCTATCCCCAACGCCACTCAACGAGTCGTGAAGATACGTCGAAGAGTGCCACCTGTTGTGACCCCTCTGTGTTGATGATGTTGACAATAAGTTTTACTTCATTGGCAACAGCTTGTTTTGATTGATTGGCAACTGTTCTTATTTTGATGAAATTATTTTTATCAGGTTGTCTGTGTATATAATACAGTCATAGTCTATATATTGCTATGCACACACTCACAGGTCTACACAGTGCATTGCAGCATGAACATATAGCATATACATTTCATTGTGTAGTCTGGACAGTAGTGGGTCGACCCCCTTCTCAGGTGGGTCGACACCCCCAGAGTGCAAGTCTATACACTGTCTGTCTGTCTTGTGTCTCATGCAGCGTCTTAGGCATTTGCTTAAAGTCTATACAGTGCAGCTCACACGAACACTCAAGTCCATACATCGTGAAGTCTGCACATTGTGGCACCCAATGTCTATACATTGCTCATTTGTTCATTGAGCATTGTCAAGTCTACACATTGGTCGGTGTCAAGTCTGTACAACGAGCGTCTCATTGGTGAAGTCTGTACACTCACCAGTTGAACTTCAAAGTCCATACATTGGACTATAGCTTGCACGAAGCTAAGCCCATACATCGCTCAAGTCTGTACAGAGTCCAGCTTCTTAGTTAGCATCTCAGGCATTGGGCAAAGTCTATACATCAGACTGTTACAGCAAGTCTGTACATTGTCCGTCTCAGTTAGCGTCTTATGCATTGGGGCGAAGTCTATACAACCGACTGTTCTGTTTGTGACCAAGTATGTACATCCTTCGCTGAGCCTTCCAAGTCTGTACAGTCACTAAGTCTGTACATCCTCTAGGCGCTCACGAAGTCTATACATTGGTTTTCATTTCAAGTCTGTACAGACTTTGGTTTGTGCAAGTCTATACAACTGGCTGTTCAGGTTGTGACCAAGTTTGTACAGCCAAGGCGACTGTTAAGTCTATACATTGATCATTACCTACATTCTGAACTGAACTGAGTAAGTCTATAATGTCCTCATATCTTTTACCTAATGCTCAGTTCAGTAAGTCTGTACATTGGTTGCTTTACCGACGTTGCCTTGCCAAAGTCTACACATTGGAAGAATGTACATCATTCGTGAAGACTAAACAACGAGCAAGTGTATACATTGGACGAGTCTACATCGTGCATCAGTCCTAAAGTCTATACATAGTCTGTCTTCATTAGAATCTCATGAAGTCTGTACATCGTGCATCAGTCTTGAAGTCTATACATCGTCTGTTTTCATTAGAGTCTCATGGAGTCTGTACATTGCACTCGCCTTCACAAAGTCTATACACTGAAGTCTATACATTGCATTTCCATTCACGAAGTCTGTACATTGCATTCACGTTACAAAAAGTCTATACCTCATGAAGTCTACACAAGGCATTTCATCTTACAAAGTCTATAAAGAGTTCTTTACTTAACCTGATAATCTGATACTCTGTCTGACAGGGATTTGTTACTGAGATTGCTGACAAGGCTCGTGATCCCAGGAGGACGAGGTGACCAGATGCTGTCACGTGGATGAAAGCACCTCGGATCTGGGGAATTCCTTGGGCGGGAAAATGTGGAAGCCACGCGCCCTTATCCAATCTGCTGCTGATATATATAGAAGTCTTCATCTTCTGTTGAAGGCAGATCGACCAGTGGCAAGTCTATACAGTGAGACAAACCTGAGGCAGCAGAGAGCCACCGTGATCCAAAGAGAATAAAAGCAGAGAAGAAGAAAAAGAGAGAAGAAGAAAGTGAGAGAGATGAGTTGAGAGAGTTATATGAGAGCTTATGAATCAGTATCTTGGTTCAGATACCAGAGCTGATATTGCTCAATTTGAGCTACAGTCGTTTTGGTTTTCATTCCATTCGATTCTGCGTTTCTTGCTTTTCAGTCTTTGTTATTTTTCTTTTAAAAACTCTTGTTCGATCAAGCTGTTAGTCAGTGGTGTCAAGCTGTGAGGCAGCGGTGTGCAGAGGTGTTACCTCTGGTCTGCTAAGCTGTAGAGCCCAGCAGAGCAAGCTGTGAAGCTCAACTGTTGCAGAGGAGGTTCCTCTGATCGGGATAAGCTGTAAGCCCCAGCCGTTGTTGGCAAGCTGTAGTGCCCAGCAGATTGAAGCTGTGTATCAGCAGTAATCCACATTCGAGTTGAATGTGGGGTGGATGTAGGTCGGATTGACTGAACCACCTAAAATTCTTTGTGCCCCTCGTGTGGTTGCTTGTCTGTCTTGCAGATCTTATCTCTATTATCCGGTGCATTGACTGTGTTTGATCAGTGTTCTTTTAATTTCGCATCTGAATCTAGGCATAATTTTTTATTGGCCAGCTGATCTATTCACCCCCCCTCTAGATCCACATTCTGTGGTCAAAGAGCCTTCCATCTAATTTCAACATTTTGTATCAGAGCCTAACTCTTCTGCAGGGACTTACAGCCCGAAGAGGAAGGTACAGATGGACGGAAGAGGGATGATAGCTGAAGGGCACTCTACATCCAAGCCCCCGTACTTCGATGGATCCAACTACGCATACTGGAAGAACCGTATGCATGTTTTTTTGAGGGCTAAAGATTATGAGATCTGGAAGGTAGTTAGCAAGGGACCTTTCTAGCTGTCCCCTAATGAAGATGTATGGACCAAGGAGGAAATTAGAAGGTCCACGCTCAACTGGAGTGAAATCAATGCAATCCAGTGTTCTCTGCATCCCACCGAGTTCTCACAAGTATCTGCCTGCTCTTCAGCGAAGGAAATGTGGGATGCACTTGAAGTTATCTACGAGGGGACTTCACAAGTTAGAGAGACCAAGACTAATCTACTGGTTTCAGAATACGAGGCCTTCAAGATGAAGCCAAACGAGACAATCAAAGAAATGTATGCTCGATTGACTATTATCACAAATAGTCTCAGAGGTTTTGGGAAGAAGTATTCTGAGTATGATATAGTCAGAAAGATCTTGCGATCCTTGACTCCAATTTGGCACACCAAGGCCACTGTTATGGAAGAGTCAAGAGATCTGCATAATACAAGGGCAGATGAGCTTATCGGATCTTTAATGGCATATGAGATGAATCTGCCGAAGATAGAGGAGGCTGATAGAAAGAGGAAGCCAATAGCTCTGAAGGCTGGTGCAAGCAAATCCAGTCGATCCAGCCCCAACGGATCATCAATTGAAGAGAGCTTGTCTGAAGAAGAAATGGCAAATGATGATAATGCTATGATTACTAGGGAATTCCGGCGTTTTCTCAAGAAAGAAGGAAGAAGATTCAGCCGAAGAAATCCCAGTGGTGGCCGCCGAGACACAAGGTACAAATCAAACCCTGTAAAGAAAGCTGAGACTAATGTTTGCTATCAATGCAGGAAGGCTGGTCACTTTAAAGCTGAATGTCCGACAAATCAGAACCTCAAGGACAAGTCCAAGAAAAAGAACACAAGAGGGAAAGCTTTGGTGAGTACCTGGAGTGATGAGGACGAGGGATCCTTGAGCAACACTTCGGACAGTGAAGTTGAAGCTGAGAAGCCAATCTGTCTCATGGCAACCAGCTCAGAAGATAGAGAGGAAGAATCTGATGAGGTATCCTCTCGTTTTGAAAACTTTACTATTGCTGATTGGATGGATGCTTATAATGAACTTGCTGATAGAGTTGATGATGTCAGAAAAGAAAATAGGCATCTACGAAGAAAAATTAACATCATGCAAAATGATACTTCATTATCTGATAAAATTGCATGCTTAGAGAATGAGAACAGTAAGCTGAAACTCACATGTTCTGAATTTGAAGAAATCAAGAAAGAACTGAAAATCTCTAAGGAAGAAAATGTGAGATTAGACAATGAAATTGATGCATGGAAATTGAAAATTCAGAATTATGAAAGTGAGATAAAAATTACTTCTGAAAAATCTGAAGCTGTCCTCAATGTAAATAATGAATTGAAAAAGTCTATTGATGAAATTCAGAAAGACAATGAGGATAAGCTGAAAACCATTGAGAAAATGACTCAAGGATCTGAAAATTTAGATGCATTATTGGGGTCAAAGGTTAATTTTAGGAGAGAGGGCCTAGGATTCAACTCTAGTGCAACTAAGAGCTTTGGAATGAAAACTATTTCCTTTGTTGCACAAAAGGAGAAAGGACCTCTGATTAATATGAATTCTAATAATGCTGTGAAAACAAATGTGAATCTGAAAAAGCCCAATGCAGAGGAGAAGGGCAAACAGAAAGTTGGTGAGCCTAGTAGAATTGGCACTTCCAAACCTAGCTCTAGTGCTCAATCCAAGGCTAGGGGTCAGCCTGCTCAGGTAAACAAACCCTATCTCAATGCCAAAAAGTCTTCATCACCACCATCACAGAAAAAGACCCAACAAAAACCTATGAACAGGTCAGCAGGGTCAAGGGTGCAGGGAAGACAAAATGTTTTCAGGAGCCAGCCCAACAAATTCAATCCACCTAGAGTCCAGTCCTACTACCCCACACAGTCAATCTATCCTAATGGGTTTGGGTGGACTAGAACTCAAGGGATGCATACAGGGTACGTTCATCAACCTACACAATTTTACAGACCCTATGTCAGAAATTGGGGTAATGGGTATGGTAGTTGAACAACTAGAAACTTCCAATCTTTCAGCCAGCCCAAATATCACCTTGACCAAAACTTTATGAATGCAACCTGGCCGAAGCATTGGCACAACAACAACAATTCTGTGAATAACTCTGTTGGTGCAAATAAAAAGAAAAACAATAAAAATAAGAGAAAGAATAACAGAAGGAAATCTACAAAATCCACTGAACAAAGTTCTTTTAAACAAATGTGGATTCCCAAAGCCATGCTTTCTTCCTTTACTTGCACTTCATCTGCATTGGAGCCCAAACAGACTTGGGTTCCAAACTTTTTCCCCTAATTGTGTGTGCAGGTATGCCTGGCAGCCAAGAGCAACTTGTGGTACTTGGATAGTGGCTGCTCCAGGCATATGACAGGAGATAAGGCCAAGTTTTCCATGCTGACTAAGAAGCTAGGAGGCCTTGTCACCTTTGGAAGCAACACAAAGGGTAGGATCATTGGATCAGGTAAGGTAGGTAAGTGTTCTACCTGCTGCATTGATGATGTTATGCTGGTTGAAGGGTTAGCTTATAATTTACTTAGTATCAGCCAGTTGTGTGATAAAGGATATAAAGTCTTATTTGATTCTCAATGCTGCGACGTTTTTGAACCTGATTCTGAAATTGTCAAATTTTTTGGAAAAAGAATAAATAACACATACATAATAGATTTAGATGATATTCAGCATTCTAACCTATGTCTTACTGCCAGTAAAGAAGATTTAGCATTTTTATGGCATCGTAGGTTATGCCATGCGAGTTATACTATTTTGCATAAACTAAACAAGCATAACATGGTTAGAGGACTCCCTGAAGTCTCTTTTAAAAAGGACAATAAACTTTGTAATGCATGCATTCAGTCCAAGTTGACTAGAAAATCATTCAAATCTAGGACAGAAAACCTATCCACTAAACCTTATGAACTGATACACAGGGACCTATTTGGGCCAACCAGGTCTGTCAGTTTATCAGGGAAGAGGTATGGGTTTGTCTTAGTAGATGATTTTTCTAGGTATACTTGAGTATATTTTCTGTCACACAAGAATGATGCATTTTTAGAATTTCAGGAGTTCTGTATTAGAATAAATCAGAAAATTGAAAATATTTTGATTGATCATGGAGGTGAGTTTGAAAACTCACACTTTGAAGAATTTTGCAGGTCTAGTGGGATTCATCATAAGTTCTCCTCACCCAGGACACCTGAGCAGAATGGTGTTGTCGAGAGGAGGAATAGAACTCTAGTGGAGATGGGCCGAACACTTCTAGTTGAAGGTGAACTGCCAAGAAAATTCTGGGCTGAAGCAGTCAACACAGCCTGTTATGTAATTAACAGGGCAATGGTAAGACCTTCCACCCAGAAAACCCCCTATGAGATTTTGAAAGGTAAGAAACCTTCAATTGTCCATTTCAAGGTCTTTGGTTGTAAATGTTTTATACATATAAATGATAAGAGGGACCTTGATAAATTTGAGCCAAAAGGTGAACCAGGATTTTTTCTTGGTTATTCTGAAAACACCCGAACTTATAGAGTGTTCAACTTAAACATAAAATTTTTTGAAGAATCTCCACACATTATCTTTGATGAATCCTTGATGGAAACTAACCATGGTCATTGCAAGAATGAAGATGGGAACATTTTAAAAGATGATAACTCTGCAGACCAGTCTGATGGTGAGGAAGAAAAAGAGGAGCATAATGAAGAAGAACCTGAAGTTCAGGGGGAGGTAAGTGAAATTCCTGAAACTCAGATTGTTAATATCAGATATCTTAAAGATCACCCTGTGAATAATGTCATTGGCAATCTGAATGATCCCCCTAGGACTAGAGGTCACTTTAGAATTCAGGATGAATTAAATACATATGCTCTTGTCTCTCAAATTGAACCCAAGTCCGTTGACTGTGCCCTCAAGGATGTGCAATGGATTAATGCCATGCATGAGGAGCTTAATCAGTTCGACAGGAACAAGGTGTGGCACTTAGTCCCACCTCCTGATCATGGAACAGTCATAGGGACTAAGTGGGTATTCAGGAATAAATCTGATGAATTAGGGAATATTGTTAAAAATAAAGCCAGACTTGTTGCTCAGGGGTATAACCAGGAGTTTGGTATTGACTTTGAAGAGTCATTTGCCCCTGTAGCCAGATTAGAAGCTGTTAGGATTTTTTGGCTTATGCATGCTCCCTAGGAATAATCCTCCAGCAGATGGATGTAAAATCTGCATTCTTGAATGGGGAAATTAGTGAGGATGTCTATGTAAGACAGCCCCCTGGGTTTGAATGTCTAGATTTCCCTAATCATGTTTACAAATTAAATAAAGCTCTCTATGGTCTTAAGCAAGCTCCCAGAGCTTGGTATGACAGGTTGAGCAAGTTCCTTACTGATCAAAATTTCACTAGAGGAGTAGTTGATCAGACCTTGTTTACAAAGGTGAGTCATTCTGACATTCTTATTGTACAAATTTATGTGGATGACATTATTTTTGGGTCAACTAACCCCAAATTATGTGAGGAATTTTCTAAAACAATGACTAATGAGTTTGAAATGAGCTCAATGGGTGAGCTCAAATTATTTCTTGGACTGCAGGTTACACAAACAAAGGATGAAATGTTTATCACTCAGTCCAAGTACACTAGGGATCTACTCAAGAAATACAAGATGGATAACCTCAATGAGATAGCTGCTCTAATGGGTACCTCTACAAGCTTGGATGAAGACACTAAAGGTAAACCTGATGATCAAAAGCTATGCAGAGGTATGATCGGATCCCTTCTCTACTTAACAGCATCTAGGCCTGATATTCAATTTGCTGTAGGATTATGTGCTAGGTTTCAGGCCAGTCCTAAAGAAACTCATCTTAAAGCAGTAAAAAGGATTTTTAGATATCTGCTAGGCACCCAAGAGCTAGGATTATGGTATCCTGCTAGGTGTGAGTTAGAGCTTCTAGCTTACACTGATGCTGATTATGCTGGGTGTCGAGTAGATAGAAAAAGCACTAGTGGCTATTGCCAATTCCTTGGTGGCTGTCTAGTATCTTGTGCATCTAAGAAGCAACACACTGTAGCCTTGTCTACAACTGAGGCTGAATATGTTGCAGCAGGTAATTGTACTGCCCAAGTACTTTGGATCAAGCACCAACTAGATGATTATCAGATAAAATTAGAATGTATTCCAATCTTGTGTGATAATACTAGTGCTATATGCCTTGCTAAAAATCTTGTTCATCATTCTAGGACTAAGCATATAGAGATAAAACACCATTTTCTTAGAGATGTTGTAAATAAAAAGGAAATTGAAATGAACTTCATTGAAACTGAAAAATAAATTTGTTGATATCTTTACTAAGCCTCTTGGGAATGAAAGGTTTAAATTTCTTAGAAGTGAACTTGGTGTGTGTAAATTTCAGCATAATGAATAAATTCTCTGATGACTTGAATAAAATATGTGAATGTTGAATGTAGCAACAGACTCATGATCATGCATGTCACTCATATTTCTTTTACACTCATGATCATCACTGCATAACATTTAGTCATGAATGTGTCTAAAACCACATGCATATCATTCATAATTTTTTATGACATAGTTTTCATTGCATATCATTCATCCATGACCTATGTCGAAGCTTTCTCTCATTTAATTCTTGCCATTCATTTCCAAAACTGTATGCATATAGACAGGGGGAGTCTTGTCAGAAATTCAGGGTGAACTACTGCGTCGACGCTGCTCTACTGTAGCGTTGACGCAGTGAACTAGATCTGTGAATGCCTCTGCTTCTTATTCTGATGAGTTGACGCTGCAATAGCGTGGAGTCGACACACTGATATTATCTCAGTGTTTTATATTGTTACCTCTTCAACTGATGCGTGGACGCCTTGAACTCCCTGCGTCGACTCTGTTCATTCATCCTTTGACTCTGAATGATTGAGTCTGACAGTATGGCAATCTTTTAGTCAGTTCTAATATTAAGCAATAGAAAATAGACTTCTTCCCTCATAAGAACTTTAATTGCTTAAAGACTGACTTAATGGTTTAAATTTTATAATCTTTAGAGTTGAAAGACTACAATCAGTAAATAAGGATGCTGAAAATTGATAAAGCACTCAACCCTCATCTTATTTCATGTCAGATAAAGCTAATTATATCTGAAATCTGAAAACTCATTTGAAATCATGTTAGAGAAACTAAGTATGTGTATTGTCCCTAAACAAGTCATTCTGAAACAAATAAAGGACAGCTAAGAAAGATTTTAAAAAATATTAAAAATTAATTAAAAAATAGCATTGGCAGAACAATGACTGGTAAATCACTGAGAAACTGAGTGATCCATAAAAGAAGTGGACAACACTCATGTCATGATGTGTATCAGCTATCTCTGTATAAAATGATCAAAATAGTAGGTTGGTTTCACTGAGTACCTGGGGGTAACTGGCGTCTGATAAACGTGTACCCTCACACAAAAAGGTGTAAATCAGTTCTATTGAGTTTGATCATAGGTAAAATGGTCCATCATGTTGAGTATCTAGGGGTATTGGCGTCTGATAAACGTATACCCTTACGCAAAAAGACTTATGGTACCTGAATGCCCTAAATGAAATAATATTGAAAATGTTGTTCCTTCAAAAGAAATTTCATGGATGTCAATTTGTTTAATTACAATACATGACCTGGTATCTCTTAGCACATTCTACTGAGTCTATGAAAGTAAGATATTTTGAAACTGAATCTCTCATGTAAATATGATTCTGGTTTATTGTTTTATCATGCACAGCTACCTTATCCAATGAATGTAGTGCATGAACACTCATTTGTATAACCTTTAAACCAGAACTTCACTTTCTAAGCAGTTTCTCAATTCATATGGCTGAAGGTTCTGTGCTTTAGCTGCTTAATTTCTGAACTACCTGCTAAGAATGCCAGTCAGCTGATTCTTCTTGTTCCTTCCCATGCATCTTATTTCCCTCCTCTTTGTTGATGGCAAAGTGGTGAATATATTATCTATTTGATGAATTCATTCCAGGGAAGTGTATGCATCATGTCTATGGTAAAGGGGGAGATCTTGTGAGCAGAGAGTTGTGTTCATGTCTCAGCATGTCATTCATAGCATCTGCATTACAAATCTGAATAACAAGTCATGTCCTTCATCAAAAATGCATCTGCATAACAGGATGTTGCTATTCTATATAATAGGGTGTTGCCATCATCAAAAATGGGGAGATTGTTGTGACCCCTCTATGTTGATGATGTTGACAATAAGTTTTACTTCATTGGCAACAGCTTGTTTTGATTGATTGGCAACTGTTCTTATTTTGATGAAATTATTTTTATCAGGTTGTCTGTGTATATAATGCAGTCAGAGTCTATATATTGCTATGCACACACTCACAGGTCTACACAGTGCATTGCAGCATGAACATATAGCCTATACATTTCATTGTGTAGTCTGGACAGTAGTGGGTCGACCCCCTTCTCAGGTGGGTCGACACCCCCAGAGTGCAAGTCTATACACTGTCTGTCTGTCTTGTGTCTCATGCAGCGTCTTAGGCATTTTGTTTAAGTCTATACAGTGCAGCTCACACGAACACTCAAGTCCATACATCGTGAAGTCTGCACATTGTGGCACCCAATGTCTATACATTACTCATTCGTTCATTGAGCATTGTCAAGTCTACACATTGGTCGGTGTCAAGTCTGTACAACGAGCGTCTCATTGGTGAAGTCTGTACACTCACCAGTTGAACTTCAAAGTCCATACATTGGACTGTAGCTTGCACGAAGCTAAGCCCATACATTGCTCAAGTCTGTACAGAGTCCAGCTTCTTAGTTAGCGTCTCAGGCATTGGGCAAAGTCTATACATCGGACTATTACAGTAAGTCTGTACATTGTCCATCTCAGTTAGCATCTTATGCATTGGGGAGAAGTCTATACAACCGACTAGTCTGTTTGTGACCAAGTCTGTACATCCTTCGTTGAGCCTTCCAAGTCTGTACAGTCACTAAGTCTGTACATCCTCTAGGCGCTCACGAAGTCTATACATTGGTTTTCATTTCAAGTCTGTACAGACTTTAGTTTGTGCAAGTCTATACAATCGACTGTTCAGGTTGTGACCAAGTCTGTACAGCCAAGGCGACTATTAAGTCTACACATTGATCATTACCTACGTTCTGAACTGAACTGAGTAAGTCTATACTGTCCTCATATCTTTTACCTACACTCAGTTCAGTAAGTCTGTACATTGGTTGCTTTACCGACGTTGCCTTGCCAAAGTCTACACATTGGAAGTCTGTACATCATTCGTGAAGACTGAACAACGAGCAAGTGTATACATTGGACGAGTCTGCATCGTGCATCAGTCCTGAAGTCTATACATCGTATGTCTTCATTAGAATCTCATGAAGTCTATACATCATGCATCAGTCCTGAAGTCTATACATCGTCTGTCTTCATTAGAGTCTCATGGAGTCTGTACATTGCACTCGCCTTCACAAAGTCTATACACTAAAGTATATACATTGCATTTTCATTCACGAAGCCTGTACATTGCATTCACGTTACAAAAAGTCTATACCTCATGAAGTCTACACAAGGCATTTCATCTTACAAAGTCTGTAAAGAGTTCTTTACTTAACCTGATAATCTGATACTCTGTCTGACAGGGATTTGTTACTGAGATTGCTGACAAGGCTCGTGATCCCAGGAGGGTTAGGTGACCAGATGCTGCCACGTGGATGAAAGCACCTCGGATCTGGTGAATTCCTTGGGCGGGAAAACGTGGAAGCCACGCGCCCTTATCCAATCTGCTGCTGATATATATAGAAGTCTTCATCTTCTGTTGAAGGCAGATCGACCAGTGGCAATTCTATACAGTGAGACAAACCTGAGGCAGCAGAGAGCCACCGTGATCCAAAGAGAAGAAAAGCAGAGAAGAAGAAAAAGAGAGAAGAAGAAAGTGAGAGAGATGAGTTGAGAGAGTTATATGAGAGCTTGTGAATCAGTCTCTTGGTTCAGATACCGAAGCTGATATTGCTCAATTTGAGCTACAGTCGTTTTGGTTTTCATTCCATTCGATTATGCGTTTCTTGCTTTTCAGTCTTTGTTATTTTTCTTTTGAAAACTCTTGTTCGATCAAGCTGTTAGTCAGTGGTGTCAAGCTGTGAGGCAGCGGTGTGCAGAGGTGTTACCTCTGGTCGGCTAAGCTGTAGAGCCCAGCAGAGCAAGCTGTGAAGCTCAGCTGTTGCAGAAGAGGTTCCTCTGATCGGGATGCTGTAAGCCCCAGCCGTTGTTGGCAAGCTGTAGTGCCCAGCAGATTGAAGCTGTGTATCAGCAGTAATCCACATTCGAGTTGAATGTGGGGTGGATGTAGGTCGGATTGATTGAACCACCTAAAATTCTTTGTGCCCCTCGTGTGGTTGCTTATCTATCTAGCAGATCTTATCTCTATTATCCGGTGCATTGACTGTGTTTGATCCGTGCTCTTTTAATTCCGCATCTGAATCTAGGCATAATTTTTTATTGGCCAGCTGATCTATTCACCCCCCCCCCCTCTAGATCCACATTCTGTGGTCAAAGAGCCTTCCATCTAATTTCAACACCACCACCCGCCTCTTCCCCCACTACGCCACTACCGTCCTCTCCTCCTTCTTCCCCACCCCTACCTTCACCTCCATCCCCTTCACCTTCACCGTCTTCATCAACCACATCACTCCCTTTGCCACCCTCATCACCTTTGCCACTGCCGTCGCCTCTTCCACTCCCCCTTTCACCATCATCCTCTGAGCCCGAGCAGGCCGAGCCCAAACCCACACCTCCACTTTTGCCTTTACCTCCACCCATGCCCATCATCATCATTATTCCCCCATCACTTGCACCATCGCCACCCGCGCCCTTCAAACCTCCTCCTTCAAACCTTCCTCTACCACTTCCCACTTCGCGGAGCAGGTACACGCTACCTTTGGTGCCCCTCGGGTCTAGTCCCCAGGGAGACAAAAAGCTGAATCAGGTTTTGACTGTGCATTACAAGCTTCAAGATTTCATTTGCCGCATGCCGGTCCGAGCCCTGGTCCCTGTCTATTCTAGGGACAATGAGCCCACATTTGCTATGAAGACGGTCACTAAGAAGAGTTCTCTAGCATTGGCACCAGTTCCTTCTAAAGCGAGGCCGGTGGCAGTCTCATTAGTCACCGAAGAATTCACTGATGATGTTGTTATCACCTCTCGCTTGATTGCTATTCAGTTCACTGGCCCAGAAGAGTTTTCCGCCTGGATGGTGCTAACCCACACGGCCGCCAAAAGTTTAATCAATTCAGCATTCAAGGGGCAATTGGCCGTGTCTTGGAGATTGACCAAGGGCGTTCTGAATTTTTTGTCTCATCTCCCTCATCTTATTGGTAAGGTGGCCATGTCAACGCCACGCATCGCCCTCCCTCAGTTCCGTCCTGCGCTGCTGACAAGGGAGTTATGCTTCATGCCCAGCTGCCGAGTGAAGAAGCCAAAGCTCCATGTTCTAGTGCCGAACGACAAAACTCCATGGCTTCCTGATGTTCATCCCAAGGAGTTGATTGTTCTGGAATACCTTTCTATGGTTGGCACCGCACAGCTAGGGGCAACCGTCCCGATGAAGCTGCATATTCATAACCGGGCTAGGCCGTCTGCCAAGTGGGCCCGTTATTTAAGAAAGTATTGCAAGACAAGAAGCCCGAAGGCCCGAGTCCACGCCAGGCGGAGTTGTTTCAAGAAGATTCCTGCCAAGAAGAGGTGGCGACATAAGTATAAAGGCCGTCAGTTGTGCATTCGAGGGTCCACTTCTTCCTCTCCTTCATCCGTCCATTCATCTTTTCTTTTGCTCAGTTCTTATCCTTGGGTGGTGTACCTTCCACCACCTGACTATCTTTCTACCATCTTCTTCTGTCCTCACCATTCTAGGTCTCGGCCTATGTCCTCCTCTTCCCATGATCCTGGGGCATCTTCTAGTTTTTCTCCTCGGATACATCTGGATTCCGCTTCTCATCCTTTTCCCCCGACCCTGTTGAGGATTCCTTGCGCTCGTTTCCTGACCTTGTCGGGTGGTTTTTCTGATCCTTCCCCGACTTTATCGGGTGGTTTTCATTTCTCTTCCCTGACCTGGTCGGGTGTTTTTGCTTCTTCTTTCCCGCCTCTGGTGGGTGATCGCTACTCTCCTTCTCCGACCATGTCGAATGATTCTTATTCTCCTCTTTCTACTTACTCCTCTCCACCCTTTCGGGGTTCTCACCCTTTTTCTTACTATTTTCGTGGCTTTAGCCCGCCTTAATCTCAGTTAATCCTTGTTTATTATGTATTTGGTTCCTTGTTATCAGAGCCTCAGTGCCTTAACGAGGGAGTTCTAGCCCTCGTCTCTCTTCCGTTTTATCCCTTCTTCGTCTAGTATGATGTCTGCCACTCCTCCGTGTCGAGGAATCCAATCCCTTGCTCTCCTTTCATCCTTTATCCTGACAAGCAAGGAAAACAAAGCTCGCGCTCCTCAAAGCTCGATGATCAAAATCGCTTCAGGGTGTCGGTTTCCACGCCATGGATTTGCAAAGGTATCTTTTATTTTGTGCAAGAACATGTTATCATTGTTATTACTCTGTTATTTCTGCACACGCTTATAATGTTGGTTCTTTTAAACATGGTTGAGTGGCCTTAGGCTTTAGTTAGTTTGCTTAGTCAAATAAGTCGCTTCTGCAGCATCTTTAGGCTAGTGATAGCTCCGCGCTGGGAGTCTAGTTTCCTTCCCTGATCGTTGAGGGTGACCTTTGGGTATGGGTTTTTCACACACAACACGGCGAGCCATAGCCGACCCCTATAGTGCAACAACGTTGCTGCTTTGGCCATACTTTGGGTATGCACAAAGGTTTTTTTTCTCTTCTCTTCTCTGCTAAGTGTAGGGACAAGAGATGGTTGGATAAGATGACCAACTTAGGCACTCCTCAATACGAGAGAGGTCTCAAATAGGGGCAGTCTTGACCCTCAAAAATGAGCTTTCACGCTAAATCTAGCCAGTAAAGGCTATGAATGAGAAGATCAATGAATACAAAATTATGAATTAAAGGCATGGCAAGAGTGACAGTACAGTTCCCCGCGGGACATCATGAGCCCGGTCGCATGCGTGCCTAATAAATATGGGTCTCAAAATCAAAGACACTAAGCCCCGGCGCAACAGACCTACTCCTTGAGGGGTAACGCCCTGGAAGGAATTTGAGCCTTGATATCTCCCATCCTGCACGAAGCTTGTCTCCAATTTGTCTTCTGCTTCTCCCTCTTAGGCTGGGTTGTATCCCGGGTATGGCCTTAGTAGGGGCACCATTCTTTAGAAGCGGTTGGTTGTGGTAAGCCACCCTCACATGCACGCTCTGCTTAAGGAAAGTCTTTAATGAGAGGGGAGGGACAGTGATCCCTGGCCAGTAGTTCGAGCCTATCTTTGGGTGCTGTGGATTGCTATGTCGAAAAAAAAAATCAAAAAAATGAGATATTGTCAAAAATCTAAAAAAATGAGATATGTCAAAAAAAATCCAAAAAAATGAGATATTGTCAAAATCCAAAAAAATGTGATATTGTCAAAATTCCAAAAAAAAATAAAATACTTCAAAAAATCCAAAAAAATCAAATACTTCAAAATCCCAAAAAAAAAATCAAATATTTCAAAAAAAACTAAAAAAATCAAATATTTCAAAAATCTAAAAAGTGTGTCTTTTGTTTTCTTTTTCATGCATTTTGCATTTGTTCTAAGAACAGGTACGTAATCCGTTTGTCAAGTGTGCAGGTTGCAGGTGCTTCAAGTCTCCTTGCTATATCTCTCGTTTTGCATCCTGTCCACATCTTTGATCTGTTCTCTTCTTCAATCCACTCTCTCGATCTGTTCTAAAGCTCATGGCCTTCTCAGCTTTATCTCATCATATCTTTATTAGAGGGCTCTGCCTCACGATTATGAACCAGGCGGTTCTGCTTCATTCTGATCATGGGTTTTTATTGAAGAGCGTATTTGTCATGTTCTTGTCCCAACCGTGTGTTATATCACGTGTTCTTGTCCCAACCGTGTGTTATCCCACCGCGTTGTTGTCTTGTCACACTGTGTTCATGCATGCATGTTGTCTGTTCATGCCATTGCATATGTGCTCATTTGCCTTTGTTATGTTATGTTGCATTGTCTCCCCATTTCATCTGATCGTTATGTTATGTCGTGTTGTTTGTCGTTCAGTTAATCGTTATGTTATCTACGCTATGTTTATACTTGCTTATCATATTTATCTTATACATGAAAATCCATAAAAAAATAGAAAATGAAAATCCAAAGAATGACGTTTCGCCTGCGCAGGTAAGTCAGGTTTGGCTCTCTATCCCTACTCATTGTTACATTACTATATGGTATCTATATTATTATATTATCTCGAGAACCGGCTGGTCATTCACGTGTTCCAGGATCTGACGTTCCCCTTTAACAAAAACCATGATGATCTAGGTGCACGTGTTTAATCATCGGATAGGCCGTTAGGTTGGAAAAATAGGGAACGATGGTTCTATCTCGCACGCTGTGGTTGCGGATAGTGTCTTGACCCTGATTGTTCCAATCTAGCAATACTATTCTTGAGTACTTTCTATTTTATGATTTCTTTGCATTCGTTTTGATGATTTCTTTATTTTAGCCCAGCATGCATCATGTCATTTTGAGTATTAACGTCTCGTGATTCTCTCAAGATTGTTCCTCAAACAATGGTTAGTTGCGCTTCAAATAAGAGATTCTCATTCCACTCTGAATTTGAACGATTTCTCTGATCTTGCCACTTGGTCTGGTTGGCCAGCGTGATTCCTGTCTGGATTTTATCTCAGTTATATTTCTCCTGCTTTTTACGTTGTACTCTTTCCGACCCCCTCATTATCTGTGGATTGTGTCCCCGATGAGGTTGGTCGTGTTTCCATTTCTTTTTGTTAGTTTAGTTCTCCAGACATGTTTCATCCGCGTCAGTCATTCCGGGTGGGTAGCTCGACGTTTTCGAGAGAATTCCTGTCGCTTGTTGGTTATGACGGGTGTCTTTTGCCTTGATGCCCGCTTATCAGTTCTCTCCACTTCATCTCTGCGTCATCTCCATTTCCCGTCGCTTCGCTTTCACTCCATCTCCTTTCCATTTCGCTTCCGCGTCGCTTTCGCTCGCTCCCTTGCAAAGCGGACTTCAAGGAGGGGCATCTGTTGACACCCGTTTTTAGCCTGCAAGTTACGTTATTTCTCTTATTCATCAATTTTGAATGTCCCAGCTTACCAATTATTTTGGAGCGTTCCTTGGATGGATTTCGAGCCCATTTCATTATTCCATTCCCATTGAGCCTTGGAGATCATTATTTCTTAGAGCCTTGGAGCTTATCTTATCAACTTCCGGCCTTCTGAGTCAACTTACGGCCCATTTAGGTCGACTTTCCTCAAGTGTTCGGCCCCTTTTGCTACGCAGTCTTAAAAAGTTGTCCTTTTTCATCCTCTTCCTTTCTTCTATTCATTAAGTGTCCTTCACCAACGTTGTTCCATTTTTAAAGCCCTACATTTTCTTCTTCTACGTCATTATCCAGTTCTCCACCATTTTTAGGCCTCAATATTTTCTCTATTCTCACCCTATTTTCTCTCTCCTCTAATCATTTTTTCATCTTGTTCTCTTCATAAAAGTTGTTCCTCTCTCAGTTATCTACAATTTCTTCTTCTACTACCTTCGCTAGTTCTGCACCGTTTAAGAGATACGCTTCAATTTCTCAAGTCGTGCGAGCTTGGTAGCCTACCCTTGATAAACGGTCAACTGTTGACCGTTACTGTTCACACTGTCCCATGTGGACCCCCCAACACCTATAAATGGTCAACAGTAGACCGTCCATGAATAGTAACTTTTTTAATTTTATTTATTTTTTATTTTTATTATTTTTAAAATGTTTAAGAACGGTCTTCTTGAGACCGTTTATGTCAAAAAACGGTCTTTGGAAGACCGTTTATCTATTTTTGTGCCAAAGGCTCTCCGGTCGACCCCAGTCATTAAGCGGTCACCCCATGACCGTTTATATTAAAAGGGCGGTCCTTCCTAGACCGTTTATTTCGAAAAGCGGTCTATTGTGCGACCGTCCAACTCACAGAGAGTCCACAAGTTCCTGAACTCCATCTTCTTCGCCGCCGGATTCTAAGGTCGAACCTGTGCAACGAGGCCTCTTTGTTAGGGCTCATCTTCTAGAATCCTCCACCAAATTGACCTCCGTTTGTTTCTATCTCTTGCCCTTTGTATTATCTTCAATTTGATCCATAGGGCACTACTTTTCATGCACCGTATCTCCTGAAATCTTGACCGCAAGTTAGGGATTTACTCATTTCGTGCAACCAAGAATTCATGCAGATTAGGTTCCAGAGCCTTCTTCCAAGAGCCATAACTTCCACAATCTTCAACCAAAAAGAGTCTCGTTTGTTCCTACCTCTTATCATATCTATTATCTCAAGATTGATCCACAGATCTTGAGATATGGTGGACACTATCCTCTAAAATCACAGCAGAAAGTTAAGGTTTTCACCTTTTTTCTATATAAACCTGCCCAGTTCGCCTGCGCGACGGGGGGCTCTTCTTCGACCTGGGACGAAGCCATGCCAGATCGTCCACTCAAACCTTCGACCCCAGGCTATTGAGGGAATTATAGGCTTCGTTTTGGTTCCTCATTTGCTTCATTTCATCATTGTTTGCTCTCCTAACTTCGCCTCTACTTTTAGCAAATCATCACAAGTTCATGAACCTGTGCGACGGGGCACCCTTCGTCGGCTCGGGGCGGAGTCATCCGGCATCCTCTTCGTCCTCCATTGGTCTCATCTTAAAGAGGGGAGTATCTTCTTCATTTTTCATCTTAAAGAGGGGAGTTTTTTTTTGCACTGTTTCGGCACGTTCATACATTTTTCTCCGTTTTACACAACATTTTCTCCCCCATTTCTCCATCAAATTCCATGATTTCAAACCCTATGCATGCACAACACTCCCACCTTGCTTTTGCACCCACTCATAGGGGTTAAAAACCCACCCCCGGTGCGTTCTCCCCCTTTCTTTCATGCTACTTCATCATTTCGGGCATGTGCTACACTTTCATATTTCTAATGGGTTTTCTCTTATGTTTGCGGCTTTATTTTGCAGGAGACTATTGATAGAACGTGAGGCCCTCGCTTTCTAGCCGGCTAGGAGGTGCACCCACATCGGCTCCCCACATCCCATTTCAAGCGCGATCACACGTTGTAGCGGCTTCCCGTTAGGCCACGTCTTCTTCCATATTTTCCAAGGTACACGGCGCCATCTTCATCCTTTCTTCATCATTTTGGTGCTGTAAGTCCTTGGTGGCGATCACGGTCAGGTTCCTCTTCTTCGTCGCCCCTTTCCATTTCATGCACTTTCACGCCTATATGCATGGTTATATTGTTTAGTTAGGGGCGGGATCGATTGAAACATTTATATCTACAGCTCTGAAGGGGTAAGAGATGACTATAAAGAAGACTCCCCCTCAGTTTGATTCCACATGCAATATGACATATAAAATGCACTACAAATTTATTTACATGCATGCAGAGCCCAAACACATTCATTCAAACATCTCTATTCAATAATCTGAATCAATTTTTAAAAATGAAGTTTCAGATGCTACTGCCATCAAAATAGAATTTGTTCAACATGAATTGTGAAGGATAGCACCTGAGTTGTTCGCATGGAGGTTTTTTCATTTCCTCCTCGAAGAATTCCATACTTTCAGCATGGACTGTGCATCTTGACTTCTTCATTGAGAACTTGCTTCATGCTTCAAAATAAGTTTTTAAAGAGGGCATTTTTTATAAGGGGATCTATTCACCCCCCCCCACTAGATCCGGTTGCACCCAAGCAAGGGACCTAACAATTGGTATCAGAGCTGACGACCAAAAGTAATATAAATTGAGCAATCAGCGGTCAGACAAGTTTACTACACCTCAAACACTGATTTGCTGAACAACTACTAGGAGAAAGTGTTCTCCCAGAGATGAGCACTCTGAGGATCACAGACTGTCCTTGGGATAGCAATCAAATGAACAACTGGTGACCTATTGAAACTATAGATCTGAGATTACAAGGTCACAGATGTTTCAGGCAGCAGAGTAATATCAAACACCTAAGATTTACATGCGTAGATACGGATTATCAGAGTGCTTTCTTAGGTGAGTGTGAGAGCCATTGTTCATACAGCAAGAGTGCTGCCAAACAATGAACTGCTCATAGAATGTGCAGTGTTCGGGCATATCAAAGATGGTGAAATAAAATGCACGTCCCTATAAAATGGAGGTAGAAGAATTGGAGGCAAACACACAAGGGCACACCACTGCACAAGAGATTTTTAAGGTGGTTCAGTCTGTAAACCCGCAGACCTACATCCATCCCTCACCGGTTCGGTGAGGCTTTTCCACACGAGGATGAAGTCCTCAACACACACACACACACACACACACACACACACACACACACACACACATAAACAAACAAAAAGAAACAAGTTGCAAGTGCAGCAAAAACACTTCCGGTCTCTAACTAGAGCACCGGACACAGACACAAAGATATGGAGTTTAAAGCAGGAAATAAAAACATCAATCGAAGCTGAAAAGCCAACTGTAGCTTCCAACTGAGCCATGAAGCATTCTCTTCAAGGTTGGGATTCTGCTTCCTTAGCTCACTTCTCTTTTCACCACTAGACTGGGTCGAACAAGGGTGGAGGGGCCTTCTCACTCTTCTTCCTCTCTTCTTCTTCTCTTCTTCTTCTCTTTTTCTTCTTCTTGGGCACGAGATAAAGAATACTTCCTTTGATGCAATGCTTGGACAACTCTTTCAAGGTGGCCATTGCTTCATATATATAGAGGAAAGTCTAGAGCTGCACCTTTGAACATGGAGAAATCAATCTGACCCGTTCAAATCTTTGGAGCAAATTCTGGATCGGTGGATCATGGGTCTTGAGCTTGGAATAAGTTTGCAGATCCTGGTCCATGCAACAGAGGCTTCCTATTGGCTTGGAGTCTTCATTATTTGATTGGTCAGAATAGTATCAATTTTCCCTCCAAGAAATCTTCATTTGAATGGTTAGAATAAACAAGAAAGCTTTGACCAAAAGACCCTGTAGTATCTTTAATGTCCATGGGCTGGCTTGCAGGGAAGGATGTCCTTCTATCCAGAAGATTTTTTCCAGATTGAAATCCTGTTGGCTGACGCCAGGTGAAAGAACTATAGAGAAGGAGTCTTTTCCTTGGCAGAAACCTTGACCAAAAGATTGTTCTGATTACTTATTATGATAGGGATAGTGGTCAGTCCTACGAGCCTTCTCTATTCCTCAAAAACCATGTTTTTGGATATTTATGGTTCATATTTTAATCCTCTGGATGATCTTTAAATTGTGTTGCAGGAGATACAGATTTTTGCTTGAAAATCTTCTGGTGCGTCGACGCAGCTTTGCCCATGCATCGACGCAGCTATTGAAGGTGGCCTTTAGGATGGCTTCTGGAAGACCCCCTGAGTCGACGCTCTTTGTCTGATGCGTTGATGCATCCTTCGCGAGAATGCCTTACGGGCCATTTGTCACGGGTAACACCTATTTGTCACCCTTAGTTGTCTATTTGTCACTTGTAAGAGCTATTTGTCATCCTTAAGAAGCTATTTGTCACCCTTAATCTTCAGGATCCGTCGCCTTCGTTCATCCCTTTCTGCTTAAAGATCTTCTGCTAGAGCTTGATGGCATCGACGCATCTGTGAGGTGGCGTCGACGTAGGCTAAGGTCGCTTGGACTTCCCTTTCAATTTTGAGCAAAGGGGTCGACGCAGCGACACCAAGGGGTCGACGTAGGCTTGTTCGACAGAACGTCCGCATGAAGGAGTCGACACCTGGAGTCGACTCTTTTGACTTGACTGTGCTGCGAGCTTGGTCGCATCGACGCATCTGTGAGGTAGGGTCGACGCAGCTTGAAGCCCGTTTGAACTTTTTACTTCCTTTGTGAGCCAAGGCATCGACGTAGCTTCATACTAGGGTCGACGTAGCCTATGGTTCTTTTGATTTTCTGCTAAACCCTTGGCAACTGAAATTGATCAAACACCATAGCTTCTTCCCTTTGAAATTCTTACCAATCATTTTCAACTTTCATTTCAATATGAGGAGAACCCCTTTTTACTTTAAATTGAGCACATACAAGGCTTCTCATTTGCACTGCCATTTCTACTCAGGAGATGTTGACTTGTACTGCTGCTAGCTTTGTTGTTTGCTTGCTGTTGCATGACTCTTCACATGGCTCAACTTAAAGGCACCATATCATATGACACCATGCGCTGACTTTGACCTGAAACCTATACATGTTGACAACATTTAATCCATATAAGACTCGTCAATGACTCATGGTCAAACATCATCAAAACAATAGACTCAAGCATGTTCTACACATGCCCAATAGCCCCCACAGGCCGTTGTCGATGATGCATCGGGTATCTGAGGCTGGAAGCTTGTGCTGGAGCCGGCACGATAGAGACCCGAGGTTTAGTACCCGTATCAGGTGTTGAGGTGTCAAAAACTCGGATCCCGCTATCCGTGTTAGGAATCAGCATCGCTGGGCACCCAATGCTTGGTTCTTGAATGGGTCAAGGGTGACGTTGTACTGGAAACCGGAGGTTGGAGACCCATGTCGGGTGCAGGCAGAGCTGGGGACCCAGGGGTCAATGACCATGTGGGTCTTTGTTGCTGGAGGAGCAAAGGGGCAGCTGCCTATTATATAGGCAATCGCTGGACTGGGCTGCTCGTCAGCCATGGCAATGGTGCCCGAGGATCAGGGTGAGTCGAAGGCCGAGGCAGAGTTGTCGAACATGATTGGCATCGCCAGCTGTACGTGCCCGACATGGAAAGAGATGACGAATGGACTACAGGTCACCATCGCCACTGGTTGGCTGTTGTTGTTGCTGCTTGCAGGTTGGTCGCTCGACACTGATCGATCGCATGTTGTAGCCTGGACAGGGGCCCTCCTCTTCCTCTCCGATAAGAAAAGGTGAGGGCGATGCAGCGTACACTTGGCAGGTGTGACTCTTCTTCGGTAGAAAGAAGAAAGGTAGGAGACGTCTCCCCAGGCGTGCCAATTTGTTTCGCTCGCAAGGAATCCCTTCTGTTTTTCCTCACGGCGGTGACGCACACTCGCCTTTTACGGAAGGCCGAGATAGGTCGACTTGGCACGCGGGGATTCCGGGGGTATTGACAAGAAGGTGAAAAGAACGATAGGAACGCACAGGAAAGTGTGGTGTATGGTTAATCGTTCTAGGAAAATTGGGATAGGGATAGTTGGATGGAATGCGGGCGTGCCAGTCGATTTCTCGACGATCACCTGCGGAACCAAGTGTTTAACTAGGGATATGCCACTAGGGTATGGCACGTGGGCACGAAATGTAGTGCGCCACGTGGAGAGAAGGAGGTTCCGTTGGTATGAGTGTAGGCGATTGTGGGGGCTCGTGTGCTGGACGTCTTCCCCACCGATCGCAAGGAATCGGTGTAGATGTCTCGGTGGACTCAGCCACTCTCTCCATAAGGAGGTGGCTGGGCGCAAAAAGGCCGCAAACCCAATTGAGGTGAAAACCCGTAAGGGTGCCTCAGGCAAAATTGGGTAACCCCTCGGTGTGAAAACCCATAAGGGCACACCGGAAAAAGTAAAAGGGGGCCAGCTCAGGCAAAAATATGAAAGGGCGGTGGAGCAGGTAAAGAGAAAAATAAAATTCTCTCTTCCTCAGTAGAAAAAAACAACCACCTCACCCTAAATCCCTGATCGGTCCACCATAATAGTGGGTCACTATACCTTCTACTGGCCATCACGCCACAACGGTCGGCCTACACATAGTCTTTGACCAATATACCATCACGGTCGGTCATCTCCCAGCATCCACGTCAATACACCATCACGGTCGACCCACCTATTTCCTCCTAGCCTTATACCATCCCAGCCAATCTCTATCCCCTCGACCCATACGCATGTATGGCCGTTCGGCCTTCACCCCTGCCATACACCTCTACAGTTGGCCTGCACCTTCCCTTGACCAAAACACCTCCATAGTCAATCAAACATCTGATCTTTGGCCAAAACACCACAATGGTTAGCCTACACATCACCCCATTCCCGACCAGTACACCTTCCCGGTTGGTGAAATCCGTAACCTTTGGCCAATACGCCTCTTCGGTTGACCTACGTTAATTCTTGGTCTATCGCCACCATAGCCCAGAACCTCAACCTTTGCATCACTAAAGTAGATCAGTTCAAGCTTCAGTACAAGCTCCAGCTACAAGCTACATAGATCAGCCAGCCTGAAGGTCTACATGAAGCCCCAGATTGCTCGATAATTAGCCAAGCCCCAGCAAGCAACTCTAGCATCAACACAGCGGATCAACGACAATGATCCCACCAACAGCGTCCTTCAATAGCAGCAAGCTAAGAACACCCAGCGCCAGTCGCCGAACAACCAAGAGGCTCTCAGGTAAACAAAAAGTAAACAAACAAAACATGGGGTTAAAAATAGAGATACCGCGGCAGACTCAGTCGTCCTATTTCTCAAGGAGGCGGTTGGGGGCAAAACGGCCCGCAACCCTGTTGAGGCGGAAACTCACAAGAGCACCTCAGGCAAAATTGGGTAACCCCTCGATGCGAAAACCCGCAAGGGCGCATCGAAAAAAGTAAAAGGGGGCCAGCTCTAGAGAAAACCTGAAAGGGCGGCAGAGCTGGTAAAGAGAACAAAAACAAAATTTCTCTCCTCCCCCCGTCCGGGGTAGCCAGCTACCCACCTTTCAGCAATCATATCCCCTACCAGTTGCCCCATACCAGTCTCTGACTAATGTCCTAATCCAGTTTATAAATCTTGCACCTCCCTGTCGGCCATATACCATCACGTTCAGCCTACGCCAGTTCCCTGGGCCACTCCTCTCCTTGGTTGGTCTATACCAGGCCCGGACTAGTACACCTCTCTAACTCATTGATCTTACACTCCCCATTTAGCCATACACCACCCCGGTTGGCTCACACCTCCTCCGGCCTCACACCACCAAGGTCGGCTTGTATACACTGTGGTTGTTCCTAGTGAGGAAGAGAGATTTTTCTTTTCTCTTTACCAGCTCCACCGACCTTTCAGGTTTTCGCCAGAGCTGGCCCCCTTTTACTTTTTTCGATGCACCCTTACGGGTTTTCACACCGAGGTGTTACCCGATTTTGCTTGAGACGCCCTTACGGGTTTTCACCTCAGTTGGGTTTGCAGCCTTTTTGCCCCAGCCACCTCCTTATGGAGAGAGTGGCTGAGTCCGCTGGGGTATCTCTAGTTTTAGCCTGTTTTGTTGTTGTTGTTTTTTTGTTTTTTTTTGTACATGCGAGCCTTGCGGCTGTCGTCCTTAGCTTGTTGCTATCAGGGGACGTTGCTTGTAGGTTGCGCCATCGACAACTTGTTGCTGTTATAGAAGCGACTGTGGATCGACCCTCAACGGAGTAGCTCAGAGCTTTAGGGTGAATCCGAAGACTGGCTGGTCTTTGCTGTAGATGGCTGGGACTTTAACTGGGGTCTGGGTGGCTCGGCCTTAATGAACATGATGGCCGAAGCCGAGCTTAGATTGAGTGTCCGCCTGGGTGTTGCTACCCCTTGGGACATGATAAATACCGAAGGGATAGACCTCCCGCTAGGGTTTACTGGTAGCCACCGTTGGGGACCCGATGGAGCTTTGTCGGTGTCACCAGTTGGCGTTCGAAGGGATTCCACCCAGTCGTTGGCCGACGCAAGTGGAGTTTCTTTGGAGCTACTGGGCGGGTGTCAACGGGATTCACCCCGAATCGTTAATTGACGTTGGCAGGGAGGGTTCCCAAGTTACTGGTTGATATCGGTGGAGTAGCATGCGAACATCTTTACAGTGTTTTTGATGATTCGCATTACCCATTTCCCTTCAGGAGGTGCTTCTGCGGGTGAACTGGTACCCCTTGTCTGTCAGGGACTGAAATCTACCTTGACGGGTGCTTCACTGAGTAGCAGGATTTTGAGCCAGCATCCGCTCTGCTGGATTTTGAGCTTGGTGCCATTCTAGTGAGTGGAGGGATCTCTTGACTCATGACCTCCAAATGGGCTGGGTCTCTTTTCTAATGACCAATATTCATCTGAGGGAGGACTGACGCTCCTCCATGGAGTTGCCCCCCTTGCTTGGGCTTGGAAGACTGGAAACTGGACCCAGGTGGTTGCCTCCGGTGTGCTACTGATACATCGGCTTCTTTAAGTCTCGCCTTGTATGGAGCTTGGACGAACACCAAGTTTAGCCATTCCGGGTCCACATTCAAAGCCGACTCCAGTGCCCCCTAGCACTTCTGGGTGATCCCAAAACACAAGGGATTCCTCTTTGAGTCCTTTTTGCAATGAGTCTAGGCTCGTCGTCATCCACCCCCAGATCAGGCCGGAGCGGCCATTTTTGTCTGACCGCATAGATCTACGTCGCCAGACGCCCGACATGACATGATCTCCATTTCAAAGTCTTTCTATGTGATCCTACTAGGAAAAACTACCAACCTCTACCCCTCAAACATTCTACTTCAAGTCTTCTTTGCAACGAGGGCTCACCCGCCCTGATCCGACGTCGGAGCTGATCGTGGCGCCCATTTTATCAGGCTGAGCGACTCGCCCAGACAGGCCCCATCTGAGGATGATCTCCCTATTGTGGGAGTTCTCTTCATATCCTTGCTAAAAGTTAGGGCATGGCCTTCAGTAACATCAAACTACGTCCAACGCTCTTCACAACAAGGGCTCACCCGCCCCGATCTGACGCCGGAGCTGATCGCGGTGCCCATTCTCGCCAGCGGGCGCAGGCCACGACTTGCCTGCATGCAGTCCGGTGTTAAAGTGACCGCACCTCCCAAAATAAAAATATAATAATAATAACAATAATAATAATAACCATTTCTCTCTTCACGAAAAAAAACCTCCACGTTGGCCCGCGTAAACCCCCCTGGGGGGAGATGGGAAAAAACCCCCATTCCAGTCCGCATTAACCCCCCAGTCCGTGTTAACCCCCCTGGGGGGTTTACGCAGACCAGACCGACCCCCCCAGTCTCGTCCACACAAACCCCCCAGAATACCAAAAAAAACATTTTTTTACAAAAGTAAAAAGACCCCAGCCCAGTCCGCGTTAACCCCCCCTAGGGGGGGGTTTGCGCAGACCAGATTGGTCCCCCCCAGTCTGGTCCGCGTAAACCCCCCAGAACAAAAAAAAGGTTTTTTTAACAAAAAAAACCCCCAGCCCAGTCCGCATTAACCCCCCCCCCCCCGGGGGAGGGCGCCAGCCCAGTCCTCAATAACCCCCCGTGGGGGGGTTTACGTAGACCAGACTGGCCCCCCCAGGCCAATCCGCGTAAACCCCCCTCGCACTCTCACAAAACAAAAAAAATTTATTATTATTATTGAAGGGGGTTTACTCGGACAAGCTCACCCCCTCCATTCCAATCCGGGTAAACCCCCCTGACCCTTCATATTCCTCTATAAACCTCGCCCATTGGGTGGCCAAAAGAAGAAGATACATGGAGCTCATCCCCGGGACTACAAATGGCGCGTGAAGGACTTGGTTGGCTATTTTTTGTTTGCTAGGCTCACGTAGAGGGCATGTCGCATAATGGACCCTCATACGGCGTTTAGCCAAAACACAAACATCCTCAAAGGTAGCCCCTGCTTTGATGAACGCACCCTATCTGGATGTCGTTGGACTATCGCATGTGGCCCAGATGCTACTTGATGAAAGCACCTTGCCCGGGCCCTGTCTCGATATTTATGCACAGCCCTGATGTTGCTTGATGAAAGCACTCTACCCCGTCTCTACCTCGATATTCGTGCACGACCCTGATGTTGTTTGATGAAAGCACCCTACCCGGTCGCCCCTGTCTTACGGCGCCCATCTCCTTCAGTCACAACGGTGCCCCCGGCACCCGACTGCCAGTCTCAGACGCGCCCCGAGCATGACCATAGAGGTCTCACGGCACCCAGTTCCTTCAGTCACACCGGTGTCCCCGGCACCCCACTGCCAGTCTCAGATGCGCCTCAAGCACGACCATCGAGGTCTCATGGCGCCCATCTCCTTCAGTCACAATGGTGCCCCCAACACCAGACTGCCAGTCTCAGACGTGCCTCAAGCATCACCATTGAGGTCTCACGGCGCCCAACTACTCTAGTCACAACGGTGCCCATGGCACCCGACTGTTCTGAGCTCAACAACACCTAGTTGCCCCAGTCATGGTGGTACTCACGTTGCCCGACCACCCCAGTCTCAACAGCGCTCGGCTGCCCCAGCCTCGACAGTGCCCGGCCGCTCTAGTCACAGTGGTGCTCGCGCCACCCGGTCGCCCCTGTTTTAACGGCGCCCAGCCGTTCCAGCATAGCGGTGCCCACGGCACCCCAACTTCCTCAATCTCAATGGTGCTCCGTATCAGAGATATATCGTGACACCCTTCGGGTGGCATCCTGTCGAGTCATAAGTCCTTTGACGGGCACTATATACAAATGCGGAAATACCCACACAATAACGCACTAACCTGGGGACCGTCACAAATGACGGAATTGTCCCGTGGCTTGCACACATATGTAATCATGCTTTCACGCCCCCATATAAATGCCTTTCAGGGCATATAGTTATGTAATCCAATTGGGGAATTTATCCCCATCCTCACCAGCTACTAGTCTCAACATCGTCCAGCAGACTACCATACGTCTCTAAACTCGGTCCTAACCCCTCCACCCGGATAGACCCTTTACCTGAGCCAAAACCTGCCTACTCCTTGCTGAGCTAGTGTCCGCTGCTACTCTGTCCGATCCAACACCTCGTTCTCATAAACTTAGAGCGCATACCCTCTCTAGTGTCCACACTGGAACCAGTCTCTCTGCCCCCAGTTATCCCTACTGTGTTGTTGTTGCCCTATCACTATTGCATAGACAAAGCCCTCCCGATGTCGCAGCTCCAAGGGTCCCTGACTCTCCTCTTCGACAGTAGAAACAAAGGTGTTCGGGCTCCGCTCAATGTAAAATAAACACCGATTGCTTGCAATCGATGGGGAAGATGTCTAGTACATGAGCCCCCACAATTGCCTACACTCATACCAGTGGATCCTTCTTCTCTCCACGTGGCGTACGACATTTCGTGCCCACATGATGTGCCCTGGTGGCACATCCCCAGTCAAACACTTGGTTCCGCAGGTGATCATCGAGAAATCAACTGGCACGCCCGCATTCCATCCATCTATCCCTGTCCCAATTTTCGAGAACGATTAACCATACGCCACTCTTTCATGTGTGTTCCTTTCGTTATTTTCACCTTCTTGTCAATACCTCCGGAATCCGCACATGCCAAGTCGACCTATCTCGGTCTTCCGTAAAAGGTTAGTGTGCATCACCACCACGAGGACAAATAGAAGGGATTCCCCACGAGCGAAACAAATTGGCACGCCCAGTGGGTGGTGCGGACACCCGAGCAATCGAGAAGCACGATCCGGTGAGCCACCGGTACCATACGCAGAGCACCACCCGAGCCACTTCGGCGTCTATCTGGCTCAGAGATAGTCTGGAGACTCCCCCTTGAGTCTTAGTATTTATGATATTTATGAGGACTTTATTTGTGTGTAATGTGTTTTTATTCGGATTGTAATTTGAATTGTAAGGAGGGTTTTTGTGCAAAATGGGACCCCTGGGTCCCACGGGCCCCCCATCCCTCCTCTCATTGATCCACCTCAGCCCTAGGGCCCATGTGGGGCCAGTCAACCTTCTATTGTGGGCTTCTAGAAGGTGGGACCAAAGGAGGGGACAAAGGGGGGAGCATCTCCTAGATCTCTCCTTAATTCAAGGGGGTGTCCCCCCCATTTTGCATTAGTTTAATAGGTTTTGAATTTTATTTTATTTGATTCCAAATCACATGGGAGAAATAAATTGTGGACTCCCTATTGTACCCCTCCCCAACCCTAGATCTAGGGATAGTTAGTGTCTTTTACCATTTCATATAAAAAGATTGTATTTTCATTTGATTAGAATTAATGAAGAGAAAAAATCATTTTGTTCCAAGAAGAGCAAGGAGCGCCCTCCTCCTCTCTCCTCCCTCTCCCCTTTGCAGCTGGGAAGGCTATGTTCTTGAGGTGTGACGCCTCCTCTATCTTCTGTGAAGATCATCGCCGCCGCCGCCACCCTCGTGCCGCCATCGCATCGCCACCATCGTCGCCGGTATTCTATCCGCCCAAGATAGATCCTCCATCCACGAATTGCTGCTCTCAGCCAAGAGATCTTCTGGAGCCAAAACTTTCAGGGTGTGTTCCAGAGGTGTCTCCCACACTCCAAAAAAATTGGTTGGCCTTCTAGCTTCCGATTTCTACTTTTTCATTTTTGTCCATCTTTTCCCTCCAAATCTGCCAGGTTTCTGTCTACTGTAACAGCAACCATGATCTTCCCATCTTCGACCCACCTTTTGATTTTTCCTGGAGCCCCCAATTTTACTGGAGGTTCTGTCCACCATCCGCTCCCACCACGAATTTTCTTGGAATTTCAAAAGGCCTCCACCTATTTTCTAAAAACCAACTCCAGATCCCATTCAGTTATGTCTGCCCCTGTCCAGATCTGACCACCCGCCAGTATAAAATAGCTTTCCCCATCCAAATCTCCACCAAATCAGTCATAATAATTATTTCCGTTTTCCTATCTCTCCCCTCTACAATTTTCATGAAGATCTCAAGATTTGATTCAGAGGTTTACCCCACGGTCAATGGCAGTTCTCAGGAAACTTCACTGCTGCCCTGAGATTTCAGGCCCTGTCTAATAGAAACTTCAAAAATCGACTAAGGCCAGATCCGTGCAGATCCAATTTGTCTATCTGGCTCTAGATCAAATTACTTCGAAAGAGTTTTCCAACGATACCTTCTGTGCATAGATCCGACTTCAGGATTGATCGCAGCAGCCGATCTCGCCGGATCGCGCGCTGTAAAACAGAAGCAACCAGTCCGTGGGCAGCAACTCCAAAGCTTGGAGATCGGAGCCGATCGGCCTCCGACCAGAGTTCCCGCCCGACCGCCATCCTGGGAGGCGCGCCACCAGGGGTCTCCATCACAGTGGGACCCATCCCATCAGACCCGGAGGATAGAGCGGTCTGTGGGCCCCACGGACCCGTAGATCACACCGTCCGGACAGCACCAAAACGTGGATTCGGCACCGCCGGATCGACATCAAGATGCTGCCCGTCAACCCAACTCTCGTGACTCCTGGGCCCCACATGTGACCTTTTACCTCCCTACGTGGAGTGGGTCAAATTGTTGTACCACAGTAAAACTTTGTTAATCGTGAGTCCAATTTTGGCCGGGCTTGTCTTCCCCACGCCGGGTACGTGGAGGTACGATCGTAACTTCTCGGCATTACTTTGCTTAGCTAGTATATGGTCATATGTCACTGTGAGAGCATAGGATTATAGCCCGTGAGTCCATGTCACCGCTGTGAGCGAGAGAGTGAACCGTGCCGTGGCTCGATCCAAGCACGGAAGTGAGTCGGACTACCCTTAACTCTGCCGGTTCCTCAACCGTGCACGATTTACGTTTCCCTCGCTTGGGACGACGAGTGAGCTTGCGTTTCTGTTAGCGACGTATAGCCCATAGGAGCTCTTAGTGTTGGGCCTAGTGTCTCTCATGCTCGTATGTTGCTGGTCGTGTCCGCATTTAGAGTCCGAGGTCCGCATCACGAAGAGTCCATCCCTCTATCCGTCCCGCATCAGTTTGGTATCAGAGAGAGTTGAGTCTAGGATAGTCATTGCATAAGTCTTGCACGGTCTAAGTTGAGTCTAGGATCATCATTATTTTAAAAAAAAAAGTGTTTTAAAATCGCATTTGCATACCATTAATCGGTATATCAAAAGGTGTTGTCCGAACGTTAGGCTATGCCTATCGGGAAGGCCGCACACTTGCGCGAGTGATCTTCGGATCGATTATCCCCGCCACGTACCGAGTCTTGGTTGTGTCTAGGTTTTAGTCGAGTCTCATTTCAACTTTGCATTTGCATCTCATTCTAAGTCGTGTCTAGGTGCTTGCATTAGTTGGCATAACATTTTGCCTATAAAACAAAAACTAATTAAATGGCCTTGCATGTCCATTCCTAGGGATCCGTACTCATCCTTTGGCAACTATGGCCAACCCATGCCAACCTGTCCAAGGTTACAAGTCTGTGTCCGAGTACATTAGGGACTTCGAAGTGTACCGGTTTAGAAACGAGAGCACCACGACTGCCTCTCAGTTCCAGAGAGGTTTGCGGCTTCATTTTCGGTATGGATGTCTTATCCGCTATGCGTTCTCTCTGGCGTAGTGTTATCAGGTCGCTCTCGAGGTCGAGCCTTTTGAGGCCCGGTTTGATGCCGCCATTCGGCAAGTAGATGCCGCCTTCGGCAAGCCTCTACCTCTCAGTCGATTCCCGAGCCGGTCGGACAGCCTACCTCACGGCCTTCCCCACCCATGAGAGCTCCATTACCATCACACTCACCTTCCGATCTTATTTTGGAGCCCTCTCATTTGGAGCCACCAAAGCCCGAGCCACCCGTGTTTCTAACGGGTACACTTTTCATAGCCGAGCCGCTTCTTAGTTGGCTCAAGGATGGCTTGGTCCCGCCTCCTTACCCATCCATAGACCCCACCCTACCATTAGTGCCGGTCGACTCATTCCATACCACATTCCGATCTAGTCACCATATTTACACATTGGATGACCTTATTATGGGATTAGCTTCACAATGGCAGTTGACGCACTCCTTGGCCCGAAGCTTCAACCAACCCACTAGTCTTAGCTTCACCCATCCGGCCTTAGGGTCCATTACCTCCATGTGCACCATGGGTTGTGTCACCACGGAGATCCTCTTATTCCTCCCCATGCCGGCCGAGCCCGAATTCATACCCTTTTGTCCGAGGGAGGAATCATACTTCTTACCTACGACCACCGTCCCACCAGCCACAATGCATGAAGGTGACCATCCACACCTTCAAGACTTCTACACATGGGACTGTGACTTGTGGGAACCCACCACAAGGGGTCAGAGCTTCTTTGATCCCTTTGATCTATTCCCTAGTGGGCCCCTTGACCAATCATATATACTTCACTTCTTTGAGGGAGTCCACTACCACACCCCTTCCCCACGGGCCGGGTCGTCTACACCCACCAAGCCCGTTCACTTGTGAGATACACCATCATCTTGGGGAAAGGAAGAAGATGCATTTGGTATCCCTGGCCCTCCCACATTTAAGTCCAATATGCATGCATGGTCTACTTTAGAAGGTCTAGGAATTCCCTATGACGTTAACCTCCGGTTACGTCCAATGTATGCATGGCACACATTCGGGTGTCCTGGTCCACCATCGCCTATGCGTAGGTCAGACTAACATTCGGTTTGTTTAGGGTCGTGTGTGCATCCGTGTGTTTTTCTTTTTGCTAAGCATGTTAGGAGTCTGCATGGCGACGTCCATCGTCACATTGAGGCCAGCAATGCACGGTATAAGGAGCTAGCTGATGCCCATAGACACCACCATGAGTTCCAAGAGGGTGAATATGTCATGATCAGGGTTAGACCTGAACAGTTTCCCTCTAGAACCGTAAAGAAATTGCAAGCTCGCGGAGCCGGTCCATTTAGAGTGTTGAAACGCGTTGGATCCAATGCGTATGTTGTGGACCTGTCCAAGGAATATTGTATAAGCTCAACTTTTAATGTGTCGGATCTAGTTGCATATAGGCACTCAGTGGTGATCCCTAGTGAGTCTTTTGAGCCATCCCCTCCCATTGAGAGTGATCCCACACCTGAGTGTCCACCTTCCGCCCCTTTTCCACGGCAGCGAGAGCATATAGATCATATACTGGATGAGCAGGTGACAGTTATCAGGAGTGGATCCTACCCGCACTACCTAGTGCGATGGAGAGGACGGCCCGCCACCGAGGATACTTGGATCACCCATGGAGAGTTGCAGCGGATCGATCCGGACCTTTAGGAGCGGTATCAGAGTGATGCAGACCCTTACTCGACAGGGCCGAGTTTCTCCCACCCGGGGAGAATTGGTGCGGACACCCGAGCGATCGAGAAGCATGAACCGGCGAGCCACCGGTACTGTACGCGGAGCACCACCCGAGCCACTTCGGCATCCATCTGGCTCGGAGACAGTCTGGAGACTCCCCCTTGAGTCTTAGTATTTATGATATTTATGATGACTTTATTTGTGTGTAATGTGTTTTTATTCGGATTGTAATTTGAATTGTAAGGAGGGTTTTTGTGCAAAATGGGACCCCTGGGTCCCACGGGCCCCCCATCCCTCCTCCCATTGATCCACCTCAGCCCTAGGGCCCATGTGGGGCCAGTCAACCTTCTATTGTGGGCTTCTAGAAGGTGGGACCAAAGGAGGGGACAAAGGGGGGAGCATCTCCTAGATCTCTCCTTAATTCAAGGGCGTGTCCCCCCCTTTTGCATTAGTTTAATAGGTTTTGAATTTTATTTTATTTGATTCCAAATCACATTGAAGAAATAAATTGTGGACTCCCTATTGTACCCCTCCCCAACCCTAGATCTAGGGATAGTTAGTGTCTTTTACCATTTCATATAAATAGATTGTATTTTCATTTGATTAGAATTAATGAAGAGAAAAAATCATTTTGTTCCAAGAAGAGCAAGGAGTGCCCTCCTCCTCTCTCCTCCCTCTCCCCTTTGCAGCTGGGAGGCTGTGTTCTTGAGGTGTGACGCCTCCTCTATCTGGTGTGAAGATCATCGCCGCCGCCATCGTGCCGCCATCGCGCCGCCACCATCATCGCCGGTATTCTGTCCGCCCAGGACAGATCCTCCATCCACGAATTTCTGCTCTCAGCCACGAGATCTTCTGGAGCCCAAACTTTCAGGGTGTGTTCCAGAGGTGTCTCCCACACTCCAAAAACATTGGTTGGTCTTCTAGCTTCCGATTTCTATTTTTTCATTTTCGTCCATCTTTTCCTTCCAGATCTGCCAGGTTTCTATCTACTGTGATAGAAACCTTGATCTTCCCATCTTCGACCCACCTTTTGATTTTTCCTGGAGCCCCCAATTTTACTGAAGGTTCTATCTACCATCCCCTCCCTCCATGAATTTTCGTGGAATTTCAAAAGGCCTCCACCTATTTTCTAAAAATCAACTCCAGATCCCATTCAGTTCTGTCTGCCCCTGTCCAGATCTGACCACCTACCAGTATAAAATAGCTTTTCCCATCCAACTCTCTACCAACTCAGTCATAAGAATTATTTCCGTTTTCCTATCTCTCCCCTCTACAATTTTCATGAAGAGCTCGAGATCTGATACAGAGGTCTACCCCACGGTCAATGGTAGTTCTCAGGAAACTTCACTGTTGTCCTGAGATTTCGGGCCCTATCTAACAGTAACTTCAAAAATCGACTAAGGCCAGATCCGTGCAGATTCAATTTGTCTATCTAGCCCTATATCAAACTACTTCGAAAGAGCTTTCCAACGATACCTTTTGTGCATCGATCCGACGTCAGGATTGATCATAGCAGCCGATCTCGCCGGATCGCGTGCTGCAAAATAGAAGCAACCAGTCCGTGGGCAGCAACTCCAAAGCTTGGAGATCGGAGCCGATCAGCCTCCGACCAGCGTTCCCGCCCGACCGCCATCCTGGGAGGCGCACCACCAGGGGTCTCCATCACAGCGGGACCCATCCCATCAGACCCGGAGGACAGAGCGATCCGTGGGCCCCACGGACCCGTAGATCACGCCGTCCGGACAACACCAAAACGCGGATTCGGCACCGCCGGAGCGACATCAAGATGCTGCCCGTCAACCCAATTCGCGTGACTCCCGGGCCCCACATGTGACCTTTTACCTCCCTGCGTGGAGTGGGTCAAATTTTTGTACCACAGTAAAACTTTGTTAATCGGGAGTCCAGTTTTGGCCGGGGTCGTCTTCCCCACGCTGGGTGCGTGGAGGTACGATCGTAACTTCTCGACATTACTTTGCTTAGCTAGTATATGGTCATATGCCGCTGTGAGAGCGTAGGATTCTAGCCCTTGAGTCCATGTCACCGCTGTGAGCGAGAGAGTGACCCGTCCCGTGGCTCGATCCGAGCACGGAAGTGAGTCGGACTACCCTTAACTCTACCGGTTCCTCAACTGTGCACGATCCGCGTTTCCCTCGCTTGGGACGACGAGTGAGCTTGCATTTCTGTTAGCGACGTATAGCCCATAGGAGCTCTTAGTGTCAGGCCTAGTGTCTCTCATGCTCGTATGTTGTTGGTCGTGTCCGCATTTAGAGTCCGAGGTCCGCATCACGAAGAGTCCATCCCTCTGTCCGTCCCGCATCAGTGGGACGTCTCCTACCTTTCTTCTTTCTACCGAAGAAGAGTCACACCTGCCAAGTGTACGCCGCAACGCCCTCACCTCTTCTTATCAGAGAGGAAGAGGAGGGCCCCCGTCCAGGCTGCAACATGCGATCGGTCAGCGTCGAGCGACCAACCGGCAAGCAGCAACAATAGCAGCCAACCAGTGGCGATGGTGACCTTTGGTCCATTAGTCATCGCTTTCCACGTTGGGCACGTATAGCTGGCGATGCCAATTGTATTCGGCAACTCTGCCTCGGCCTTTGACTCACCCTGAACCTTAGGCGCCATTGTCGTGGCCGACGAGCAGCCCAGTCCAGCGATTGCCTATACAGGCAGCTGGCCCCTCTGCTCCTCCAGCAACAAAGACCCTCGCAGTCATTGACCCTGGGTCCCCAGCCCCACCAGCACCCGACATGGGTCTCCAACCTCCGTTTCCAGTACAACATCACCCTTGACCCATTCAAGCACCAAGCATTGGGTCCCCAGCGATGCTGATTCCCAACACGGATAGTGGGATCCGAGTTTTCGGCACCTCAACACCAGATATGGGTACTAAACCTCGGGTCTCTATCCTGCAGGCTCCAGCACAAGCTTCCAACCTCAGATACCCGGTGCAACCGTGCTTTGTCAGAGAGGCATTCTGATTGGCTTCTTGCAAAAAGTAGATTTCCATGAAAGCTAACCTTTCCCAAATCTGATACCTAACAAATCCTTCTCCCAAAAGGTTGTTCTGAAGCCTCATGATGAAAGGGACAGTTCTCTATCCTAGGAGCTTCTTTTCAAACCTTGAAATGCGTGTTTTGGCCATTTACGAGATGGAGTGAGAAATTGTGTTTGAATCGAGCAGAATATTAGCCAGAAAAACCTTCAAGTGCGTCGACGCAGCAAGATCATTACGTCGACGCAGCTTGCCATTTGCTTGAGATGCTGTGAGCCAAGTTGTTGTGCGTTGACGCATCTGTGAGGTTGCGTCGATGCATCCTTTAATAGATGCATCCAAGGCGTTTCTGGGAAGTGGCCCTGTGTCGACACACTGTGAAAATAGTGTCGACCTAGTTGAAGAGAATCGCCCGTTTGACAGGGGCTTGAGCTGAACCTACGTCGATGCCATGAGAGGCTTGCGTCGACGCACTCATTGATGTGCGCTTGAAGCTGCCTTGCTGCTAGCTGTTGCGTCGACGCCATATCTTTATGGTTTAAGGGTGTATCGACTCCATTGTTGAAAATTGCTGCTGTTGTGGCTAGCTTTGCTTGTTGCCTCAACGCCATGTCATTTCTGCATTAACTCCCTTGTTGTTGTTGCTGGTGATGTTGTTCCCCACTTGTTATTGATGCGGATGCTTGTTGTTATTAACAGTTGCGTTGACTCCTTATCTAGATAGGGTCGATGCATTCTTCTACTGCCAGATTGCAGGGTTTTCATTTCTGCTGACTTTTTAACATATCCGTTGGCATCCTTTGACAAACTTTGACTTGAACTCTATGCATGTTGACATCATCAAAACCACATCAGATTCATCAATAAGTCATAATTAGACATCATCAAAACCTGGGATACAACAATTCTCCCTCTTTTTGACGATGGCAATTATGAGTCATTGATGTCATTAAAAATAATATTCAATGCAGGCATGATATGATTCAACATGATAGGCATGATTCCATGATTCAATGATTCAATGTTCTCTCCCCCTTTAACACTCTCTCCCCTTTATTTTCACTGTCAAAACTCTACATATTTTGTCCAATATAAATGACTCCACAATTCTCTCCCCCTATGTCATCAGCAAAGAGGGCTTAGATTAAAGCCCATTTCAGAGTCAGAATATGAGCACATGGAGTTGTATGAAGTGATTAAAATTCAAGTGCCAAAGGATCTGATACCAAATGATACCACTTAATGAATTCAAGAGCATAACTGGCACCAAGGAGAGTAGTAGAGCAGACTGCAGATTTATCAGACTTGTAAAGATGCCAAGTGTTTTTCATGAGAAATGTCAATGCAGGAGCAAGTTTACAGCAAGAACTGGCAGATGAATTTAATTTGGACAAGAAAACTTATACCAGTTGCGGATACCAATTTTTGAAACAAGAGAGATTATACCACTTGATTATTAATTGAAGCATTCAAGAGATACCACTTGTTGTAGGATAATACCACTTGATTGTTGGTAAACGATGAAGCAAGAATTAGTAATGGAGGAATTGATGCTAAATGAGAAGTTCAAGGGCATAGCTGACAACAATTTTAGATTTTACACAAATGACCATAAGCAAGTATGGAGAGCACAAGAGAATGCCACACAGCTTGATACCACATGAATACACACACAGCTTGAATGAAAAGCACCCAGTTTTGAATTGCAGATTTTTAGAAATTGTAGATGGGATATTTCCAGGAATTGTTATGATATGGAATCTTCAGTCTGAAACATGTTCATAAATGCAGAGTTATAGATTTTTCAGAATCTTCAGTTATAGAACTTCCAATGATAGAGCCCTTATCTTTTGATTGGTTTAAATATGATGAATTCTGAGTTCCTCAATTATGAACGTTGAAAATTTCTGCATTCAAAATTAGTAAAAATAAACCAATATTACATATTAAAGACCAGGTTAACCTCCTTTCATCCTATTCAGTCAATTCCATTAGCCCCTTTGAAAGAAACTACAATTAGTATTGAGGTTAAACACCTTGTGAAGTTTCTGATTTTATCCATGGGGTGCTACCATTTTCAGATTTTTCTTTTGATACCAAAAGTTTTTCACTTTACCAGAGCAGTCAAGTGAAGCATGCACCTTTTGACATGAGGATGCACATTGATTAGACTCCAACATCCCCAGTTACTCAGTGTAGCTCACTATTCTGCTTCATTTGGAGCAGGGGTAGTAAGGCACTTCATGACTCCATCCACTCCTACTTCATTGGTGGAGGGACTCGATTTCTCAGTGAGTATTTTTCCATTGCTCTGCCTTAGGGCATTGAATCTTTAGTACACACCTTTTTACGTAAGGATACATGTTTATCAGACGCCAGTATCCCCAGTTACTCAGTGTGACTGAAGTCATTGCTTTCATTATGTGCTGCCCTTAAGGAAGTTTTTCATATTTTCATGATGTTTAAAAACAATACTGAAATGTGGTTCCTCAAACAAAGCTACCTTTGTACTTAAAATAAACTTTCAGAATTAAGAAGGCATAGCATGTCAGAACATAAAAAACTAGTTTAGGTCATTTAAGTTTAAATATAGCCACTTTCAAGACCATTTAGCTTTAAAGCTCAAGAAATCATTAAATTTAAACCAACAGTTTTCATGTCTTGGGCAATCATAGAACTCCATAAAAGAAGATTCTTCTTTTTAAGTTTACTCTGATAAAGGAACTCAGCAATAGATAAAAATTCTCCCAAGAGTTCAAGGCATTCAAGGAAATTGGGACAAGCAGCCAGGTACTTGAGTAAGCAGATGATGTTCTAGCAATTTGGAACATGTGACAGATTTTCAGGAGTTTCAAAACAACAATTGACGGCTGCATTTTGATGGATTCAAAAATGAGAGTTCCACCATAGCAAGTGAGCACACAAGACATGCAAAAAATGTAAGAACACTCTTGTGCATTGATACCATGGTTTTGTGGAAGATAGAGTCTCCCCCTCAAAGAATGATTTACGAAGATGTTGCAAGGAGAGCAGGGGAAGTGAGGCTTATCAGACAAGAGTGATCATAGTTCAATCTGAAGATGAGGACTTAAAAAGTGAACAAGAGCATCAGATGAACTGGTGCGTCGACACAGGCACCTCAAGGTGTCGACGCACAATGCTCAGACAGAACGCAGATTCAAGGAAAAATTAACTGTCGGATCGACCTGTCCATTAGATAGAATGGAAATAAAAGAGACTCTTTACAAGGGAAAGTCGATGCATGAAGGTGAGTGAGTCGACCTGTTCTGCAGCCAAAAGGATTTCAGTAGGACTTTCAGCAAACACAATTTTTTTAAATAAACATTAATCATGGCAGATTTTTCATTTTGCAAGTCAATTGAAACCACACATCAAGAAGGTACATTCAAACATGTTTTTCCATTTTACTTGAAACTCAACCTTCTCCTCAAGAGATTCATTGTTCATGAAGCACACAAAGGAGATATACAATAGCAAGTATGAACAATTTATCAAGATAAATCAAGCTCCCCCTGAGAGTATGCAATTAATTCAAATATTTGACATGATGATCCTGAATCTTCAAATGAGGAAGTATGCAAGCATGCAGAGTTATTTTCTAGTGTTGACTCCCCCTTAAGATGAGCATGTATAAGTGCATAGACTGCCATTCATTGATCACAACATATGCAAACTTACAAATGTTCGTGTAAGACATTCTAATCTGAAGGCCAAGCTCTCAGACTTCCCCTCAGTCCAATGCTCATGGAAGTTAGGACATGCAAACAGAAGGTTAAATGTCCACATGAATGATGAGTTGGATTATATGCAGCCATGATAGACATCATCAAAAGTAATAGTTAACAATGATTAACAGGAAATTTATATGGCTGCTAAAATTGGGAGTAGTAACAAGCTAAACCACAAACTTGCAAGTTATTAACAGCAACTCATCATCATATCAATTCCATCAGCATAACAAATTTTTCATGAGTTAAGCATATGAAGTTCTGAATTCTGGTACTAGGTGGAGAACTTAGATCCGAAGATCACCTCACACAAAGTGTTGTCTTCCTGATAGGCTTAGCCCATCATTCCAGCACACACCTTTTGATATACTAGAAATTCAAGATGGATGTCAGTCATATGATCCAGTTCAGATATTCAACTTTAACCATGGGGGATTTTCAGCAGTTCAGAGAGGAGGTTTCATACTTGCATGATTTATTGAAAGCAATAAAAACCTTAATTGCAATAACAAAAAAAGAACCCAACATGCATATTTAACATGAATTGAAAATTTTATTTACAAACATGTGCCTTGAGCTTCCATTTTTAGCTGATCCTTTGTTCATCTCCAAGGCACCTGTTCGCGACCTTTTTCTTTCTTTCGCGGGTCGATCGACCAACTGACTGACTGGTAGTCAAATGATCAATTGACAACGCGGGCGTGCCAGTCACATGAGTGACGACTTTATGATGCGCTCATTCTGACCCATGTCGGGCGAATGTGAGGTTCGGTCGGGACCAGCAGTCCGCCATACCGTAAAAGCTATGGCGTTAATTACATCTCCCACGAGGAGGGAACACCTTTGATTAATTGCCGAGATAGCGGGCTGTCGAAGCCGAATTAAAAAGAGATACATGATGATCATGACGAAAGCATGCAGGATGCATACATTTATCGTGCAGAAGATGCATAATTCATGGGATTATGGATCCTTGGTACGTGGCGGAGGACATAGGTCCGAAGACCACCATCGCGCATAGTGAAGACTTCCGACCAGACGTAATCCGGCCTTCCGTCGACGCCATTTAATGTACTCGAGGATCTATGCATGCATGCACACATGACGTTCATGACTATATTAAGCATGATGATGGAATTCATGGAAGTAAATGGTTATCGACCATAATTATTACTCCCCATCGAGAAGAGGGAAGGCAACACAAGTATGATAGCGCGAGCAAAATGCTAACGAACATGGTAATGAAGATATGATAACAATATAGTTCGGGCTCATTTGGCCCCTCCCTTATTCGATTTTATTACCAAACGGGCTTTATTGACATCAACCCTGAGGGACGAGAACCACTCCGAGGCAAATGAACAATTAAAGCTGTAAAAGGTCCCAAAACCGGCGCGGTCATGCGATAGGTAGCTTATACGGCGCGATAAAGCGTATGTATAAACGGTTAATACGGTGCGGCCATATAGCCGGTTAAGATGGCGCGCAAAAGATTGGGGCGCGCCGGTTTAGGGCGCGCCGGAAAGGCGCAAAGGAAAAAAAATGAATATGAGTCTAACGTTAATCCGACGCGGGGGGGGACCGCGCCGAATTAGGGCACGCCGGCTAAGGCCGCGCCGTTCAACCCACCCTTTTCTATGAATTTTGCAACTATTGAGTTTGTTAAGTTTTTGGTGAGGATTCTGAAGTTATTTGGGGCCAATTACTTATTGAATTGAAGTCCAAAACCTCGAGGGAGGGTGTGACAAGTCAGTGCGAGGTTCATACTCGAGCACCAAGGTGATTGAGTCCAGAATGAGTATCTCGTTATGGTTTATTCACTATTAATCTGTCCAAAATTGGACAGCATCTCCCCTGAACCTGAAGAGTTGCAGGGGAGAAGCGGGGTCATGTTCACTCATGGAACAAGCCCCTAAACCACCGGTATGCACGAAGGCAGCCAGCAAACCCCCATTGGATAGGATACCCCGAGGACTAGCCTGCTAGGGGCACCAAGGTTCCGTAAGGGAAAAGACAGAGAGATGAAGCCATTGATGATGGGAGCATCACCCCGAGGACTAGCCTGCGAGGGGTGGACAACCCACAATTTGTGACTCATCTCGTAGAGGAACTGTCCATTGGGAGAATGGGACTCCGAGGACTAGCCTACAAGGAGCACACATCCCCCCGGTCTCGATCGGGTCTTAATTTGTTGGGGCTGAGTTCGTTGAACTAGGACCCCTATCATTGTCTGCAATGGCTTCGAGGAAGTGCCTACCATCGAGAGATAGAGCCCCCCCGGTCGCCCAACAACTTCAGGAAGCAGCAGGGGAATGTCCCCCTCCCCGGGTGATCGAAACGGCGAGAAACCTCGGAACAGTTTGGATGATCGTGATGCACAGATGTAGTAAATGCATAAACGAGACGGGCTCGTTGCAGGGGCATATGCTCGAACAATTGGGAAGCAACGTCCAGGGGATGGACCCTGTACATGGCGGAGAGACAAATGCGCAGAAGCACGGCTCCATCCGAGGAGAGAGGGAGATGCTAAAACCCTTGAATCGAATATAAAACAAAATGATCGAAGGAAAAGCCCCTGGGGAGGGGTGTTTATGTAGCCCACGATGATTCAGGGCACGCTATAGATCTCGGAGAAACCAGAATTAGAACTACGCAGAGAAGAACTCTGACACACACATTGGCGTAGATAGAGAGGGGGGAGGCTGAGGATCATTCATTCAATCATTCACACGCGCATATATATATATATTACCATCCCAGAGACGAGAATGGTTTAGCATTTACATGGTGAGAGTACAGCACCGGCACCATTGCTCGGTCTCCGTTCTACAATAGCGGAGGCAGAGGACATGCATAGCACAACAACAGGGGAAGGGGAAAAAGAGAAAATCGCATAGAAGGGGGAGGAGAATCGACTCATATCATCGTCGCTCCTCCCCCCCTCGCTCACATTCGATGGGTGGAAGACTCAGAAGAGAAATCTGCGGAAAGCAGGAAAAGAACCGGCACCGGCGCCCACCTGTTCCGAGAACAGGGTATCGTAGAGGAGGAAGACGACCGGCGGAAGCTCCTCCGGAGAAACCCTTCTCTCTCTCTGCTCCCTTTCTTTTCTTTCTTCCTGAAAACCCTCTTCTGTCTCCTCTCTCCTCGTTCTTCTCGTTCTTGCTCTTCTGTTGAACCTCACCCGTTTATATAACAGGTTGGAGGCGTTGCATCCGGCGTGAGCTTTTGGCGCGCCGGGAGGAGTCTTCATCAACCTATCGTGCCGGTTTAAGACGCCATCCGATAGAGTGACTTGCGCTCCGTGATGAGGGCGGAAGGTAGGGGATTTAGCGCGCCGGGATCAACACTGAAGGTAGGGGGCGCTCCGGGTTAAGGGCGCTGAAGGTAGGGGGCGCGCCGGGTTAAGGGCGCTGAAGGTAGGGGGCGCGCTGGGTTAAGGGCACGCCGGGCTAGTGCTCTTTACGACCTTCGAGCCAGTCGATGAGTCCGGGGATGATTCCGGGAGTCACCGTGAGCATTATCTCACCGATGCTTACTGAAACCTCGACAAGATATCTTGTCGAAGCTCCCGGGTTGGCGTACGGCCATTCTCGAGGTTCCAAATAGCTTTGGGTTGATCCTACGGGCCTACCGCTGACACAACCTTCGGCTCTATAATTCGTACCGCTGGCTCGGCCTGGCCCATGCCCGAAGCTCCTTGGAAGGCGAGATAACACCAGGGATAGTTCCGCTTGCACTGGGCGATCATTAGGCCACTAACGGGCCCATCTTGTCGGGAAGCCGTACCCGCGCCGGTTGATCGGGATCTTTTGCCGTCAGAGCTTTCGGTCCTCCGTCTCGGAGAGCCAGGGGGGCCTCCTTTATCTTAGGGAGAGCCTTTCATGAGGTGGGTAGTCACCGGGTAGACTGTCGACCTTGGTCGGACAACGGGTGTAGTGGATGCAGCACGACAAAGTCGATGCCGGTTCATTGGGCAGGCTTGGTCGCACTGCCGGTTGGTTGTGGATTCATCTCGGCTCTCCTGAGGTGAAGTCCCCACGTCCATACGGAATGACTCGAGGCTCTGGCAGCTTGAGAAATCCTCGATGTGTTGATCTTTATCGGCTCCCGCGCTTCGGCGGGCCGGGTCATTCGTCCTTATGGGTTGGTCGCCGACGATCATATTTTAGGTGCCAATAAATGCCCCCCAGACGTGGGTGTTGTGAGCAAGGCACGAGTGCAGCAAGACCCACGGATGAACTTCATCTGGACGGATCTCTTCTTCGGTTGACAGGAGCTCTGGATGGCCCTTAGTTCAGCACGGATGCTAATCCGGCGCCATTCCCATTTTAATCCGACGCGCACATGGCCCTTGGGATTTTTAATCCGGCGCGGTCCCGGGCGTTTCGGCCACTAATCCGGTACGCTGTTTTGCTTTTGCCATGTTAAATCGGCGCGGGTAGAAACGACGCGCCTTTTATCTAATTGGACGTTAATCGGCATGCTAAATAGCACGCCGGGTTAAACATCCGGGACCACCTCCATATAAGGCTTTCGCCTTTGTTTTTTTTCTTCTTCATCCCTCATTTGCACAAACTTTTTCTCTCTCTTCCCTCTCTTCCCTTTCTCCGGCGCCGAGAGCAGTGATTTTCCTTCGGGTGAGTGGAGATGCTGTCCATTTGGGTTTCAAAACCCTTTCTTTGGGCCCCGGGAGGCTTCTAGCAGGGCTTGCCCTCGGAGCTATTCCCCCGGGTGTTCCTCTTGGCCTCGGTGCAATGCCGATGGCTGCCTTTTAGGGACCGTTACTCAGACGCGTTCCACTTTTCTTTGGCAATCCCCTATGCTGGGGAGACTCTGCCAAAATTTTGTCAGAAGTTCGCCTTTGATCAGCTATTTTCTGACTTTACTTTTGTTTGATATGCCCTTTTTAGCAGCTATCATGGCATCCAGCTCTTCTTCTCGTGCCGTAGTGACATGGGAGAACGTCAATTCCCTCGACTGGGGGCACGGCCAGGTGGCCATAGTTGTGGAGTCTTCGGATTCAGAGACAGACACTGTGGACACCAGCCGTCTCCTTATCCTCGGGGGTGACTCCTTTCATTATAATAGAGAGGGCGTGACCAGAGGGATTATCCCAAGGACAAGCACCTGATGTCCCTTCTTCAACGCTTCAACCTTCAGGGGAAGAGGGATGTGTTCGCCGTTCGGAAGGTCGAGCAGGCCTTGCTGGTGGAGAGAGACAGCCTGGCCGAATGTGTGATGCGGGGAAGACCCATCTATCTCCCCGGGGAGGTCAGGAAATGGAGCGCTGTGCTGGGGCTGCAAGATCTGGCTCCGGCAGATGGATTGCTGACTAGAGCTCCCGAGTTTGTACCCGCTCGGTGGAATGACTCCGCGGGCAGAGTGGATCGTGAGAAGCCGATCTTTGGTTTATTCCTTGCCCCGTTGAGATGGGGATATAGAGATGAATCGTTCTTGCTGGACTGCTTGGCGGTTCCCTTCAAGCACCAGATATCAGTGGGGTGGTTCGCTGAGCTGAAAGCTACAGACGCTCATGCATTCAGGCCCGGAGCAGTGGAGTTCACATACTACGTGCTGCATCATTACGCTCCTCTTCTAACCAGGGCTGGCATATATCACAGCGTGTACGCTTCAAGGTACCGGTACCCAATCTCACGGGGCTTGTGTTGTGGAATGATCGAGGTATTTTGCCCCGAATATAACACTTTCTACACTTCAGAGGGGGAGACCTCTTCAGACTTGTGGAGTCTATCGCAACTCAGCGGCCTACCCATTGACGGGGAACCGTATGAAGAAGTCTGTTGGCCTGACTGGTTGAAAGACCAGACCGATGGTGACGGTCGGTATTTGGCGCGCTACGCCTATCGGTATCTGATGAAGGCGTATCGCACCCTTTTTCATTCGTCGCACGATACGAGGGAAGCTCGAAAGTCGGGCGAGAAGCGAAGAGTGCAGATGGGCGCCTGGCTTCAATATTTCTTCCAGGGGAAGAATAAGTATGAAGATTTTCTCCAATAGCACCCGTGGCTCAGAAGCAGAAGAAGAGGGTGCAACGCCAGGCCGCCTCATCATCTTCTTCAAAAGGAGGGCAGGGGGAAAACCCAAACCCTACTGGTGTTGATGCAGTCACTCACTGTGCTGCATATCTGGTTTATTGGCTTTGTTCTTTCGCTCTTCCTCAAGGTGACGAGAGCATGATTAGGGCGGAGGCCATTTACCCGGCCTGTCTTATGGCTTGGGGCATCAAGTTGTCCCTTTGCCTAGTGGCTTTGTGCCTCATTTACAAGATGTTGGGAGACTTGCACAAGACGCGTCTTCCCAGAAGCCTTCGGACGGTTGGTCCGTTACATTTCTTTAATGCTTGGGTCTGCACCCTGTTTCCGGAGGCAGCTCCTCGGGCATAACAAGTGGTTCCTCTGGTCCCGCATATGATAGAGTTTGCGAGTGCTGAGCCATCTTTACTAGCGGAGCACCTCTACGCCATTCGGGGTAAATTGGCCCGTATTCCCATGGATTCGCCTGGGGCTCTTCATTTCTGGAGCTTAGCTGCCCATTCGAGCCCGCTGACGAACAGGGCGAGGCAGTGCAAGCTGTTTGAGACTGAGGAGTACATCCATCCAATTTCCAAGGCCAAATATACCAAGCCTATTCTGGAGCCGGAGTTGATTGATTGGGCACTGGCCATCAGGCCTAGTGTCCTTGTATTTCGCAAGAGCGGCATTCTGTGGTTGGAACCATATTACCCGTTCCGCTTCAGTCGGAACTTTGGCTACGACCAGCAGATTCCACATTCCTCTTCACAATTTGCATTGCCCAACAGGCATAGGGCCGGGCAGGTTTCAAACGACGATGCCCGAATATGGTGGGACTTTTTCCATCGTCGTGAAGACGTTTCTTTTCGGGTGCCCGCCCCTGCGTGCTTCCCTCGCGTCACGCCTGAATACGTCAAGTGGTGGAACACGCGGACGGAATTTTACAGGAACTCCCGGAGAGAGTGCTGGGCCGTGGCGGAGCACAGGTTTTTAGCTTCCCAGCCGGAGCCAGTTCTTGACATTGAAGCCTCTTATTTGAAGAAGTTGAAGTCTTGGACCAATACAGAAGTGAAGGCCTATATGGAGGCCCGCAAGATTGTGAAAGGCCGCAAGACGAAAGTTGAACCGAAGCTGCCCCCGATCAACAAGGATGATTATGTGAAGACCCTTCGGGGTTTATGCCGGGTAAGCAGTGAGAGGGTGATTCTCCAGCAACTCCCTTTACCGGTAGAGGAGCCCATCGCGACTGTGGCCAACTGGCGTCCTGAGGTGGATAGGTTGTATCCCTATTGGACTTTCATTCACAAGGAAGACAGGCGGGATGCCTTGTACGACAACACTCCCTGGCTATTTGCACTCCTTCGATCGCATGGCCTGTCGGTGGGCGGTCCGAGTGAAGCCATCTTGGACCATCCTCTTCAGATTTCATTCAAATATGCAGACAGGTGGGGCCTGGACCATCTGAGCCTGTATTATCTCCTATCCTCTCGTGGTCATGAGGATCTGGCACTGCTGGCCGAACCGAGCGAAAAGATTGGAGATCTATGCTGGCTTATTCGCGAGGCGGCTTCGAGGGACAAAACGCCATCGCTATTTGATTGGCCTCTCTTCCCCTTTTATACGGGACCGGCAAGTATGTTTCATTTCTTCATTCAGACCTTTTAGCCAGCTTCTTCTTTTCGTTGTGGTGTGTCATTCTCACCTTCGTGCATGTGCAGTCCGACCGACTTCGGAGGAGACCCGGCACTTCAGGGAGCTGATCATAAAGGCCCAAAAGCCAACATATTTTGAAGTTCCTGAGCCTGCCCCGACCACGACGCCACTGCCTCCTGGGGATTCGAGGAAGAGGACTCGGTCTCAGCTGAGGGAGGCCATCGGAAAGGCGAAAGCGGCAGTGACCCGGGTGACATGGGCACGCCGAAAGAAGGCTGCAGAGATGGAGTCGGCAACCGTCCTTCCTTCGGTTGTATCTTTTGAAGAGTTTGAAGCTTCCCGCACACAAGGGCTAGAGGCTGAAGGTAGGCTCTTTTTCTCTTCAAAGTGCATTAGCTTGTTTCGACTACCTTGGCTAGCCCATGCTGACGGTTGCTGACACAGTTGCCGCGGTCGTTGGGCTGGAGGCGACGGTAGATGTAGCGGCTAGGGACGGGGCAGAGGAAGTCCTTACTGCTCTCGTAGAAAGGGATCTGCCCTCTTCATCACCCAGGCAGGAGATGGAAGGTAATCCATGGTCTAGTTGCGATAGCACTGCAAATCTTCATGTCTTCAGCCAGCTTGACCCCTTGTTGCCGTAAATTGCAGTTGATATACAACCGTCATTGCTTCCGGGCTCGGAGGGTGTAGAGGAGGCGATCCCCTCGGGGCAGGGCAGACCTGCTCTTGAGGTAGGGTGATGCTCTTGCTGGCGAGGCTCCTGCTCTGACGGCGGAGCGTCCTGAGAGAGCAGAGGGGTCCTCTTCCTCTGAACAGGTAGATTATGGTGGCGGCTCCAGTGACGAGGAGCTCTCACTGATTGATCTCGAGACCGATGACGCCGGGGCGTCCTCGGCCTATGAAAGTGATTATCTGACTTTCAACCCGGCCCGGTTGTCGTGGGGCGGTCCCGAGCCGTCATTATCTCTTGAGAGTGAAGAGGCCGGTGCCGGGGGAGCTGCTCTTAAAGATTTGAGCTTAGTACCCGCTGAGGTAAGGACCTGCCCAGGGTCGGTGTTTGCTGTTCTTTTTTATCTTCCCTCCAGCCTCATTTTTTTTATGTATATATATTTCTGATGCAGGCTGAGGTGGCGCTGCCAACCATGACGGTGCAGATACCACTCCCGGCTCTGGGAACGGGCCATGCAACTCTTCCGTCTGTCCTGCGGCCTATCGCATTGCGATACCCCAAGGACTATGCAGCGGCAATGGTTCCAGTCGGACCCGGAGCACTTGTGGAAGTTGGTAGTTCGGCGGCAGCCGGGGATTCTCAGCCAATGGAGGTTGCACAGCAATCAACTCTAGAAAAGGATGGTCTCCCTGAAATAGAAGCCGGAGAGATCATTGAAGAGCAGATGTCTTCGGCTCTTGATGTTTCTGTTGCACCTCCATCCCAGGGGGCAGGAAAAGAAATTGTTGTTGTCGAGGCTCCAGCCACCGTATCTGCCAACGCGCTTGTTCCTAACAGCAGTGGACTGCAGCTCATGCCATCGTCATCTTCCGGGACGGCCGATGATATCTGGGCTGCCGTGGATAGCAGAGTGGAATTTGAACTGCCCGAGATGTCACCACTTGGTCTTCAATCTTCAAGTGACTTTGTGTGGCAGTTTCTGGGGACCCTCCAGCAGACCGTAACGGCCAGCAGGGATTTAACTTATGTTCAGCTGAGGGGCTTGATAGAGCATCTATCCCGCTCGCTGTTGGCCTTTGGTTGTCCCATGGACGACTGGACTCCACGGGTGATCCTGCTCCTGAAGTATGTAAACAGGAGGGAATTTCTAGGCCGGGAAGAAGCTGACCAGCTGGCGGCCATATCATTGGAGCGGGCTGAAAGCCGAGCAGCTCTTATTTCTCTGCAAGAGACTGCGGCGAGGATGAGGGATGAAGCCGATGCCTCTTTACAGCGCCGAAGCTTCTTCACGGCCCGGATGGCGGCATTACAGGCCGAACTTTCAAGGGTAGAGGCCGAACTTGAAGAAGTAGATCGTCTGGGAGTCCAGAAGGCGGAGGATGCAGAGATGGCCGAGGGACAAGCTGCTTCCCTCGAGGAGAAGCTATCTGAGCTGGAGGCCACCGAGTTCCGATTGCAAGAACTGACCCGCCATCCTTCCCTGGGTATTCCTGCGCTGGAGGACATCTTCCGACGCCCTCTGCCGTAGTCTTTTCTCTCTTTATTTGCTCCCTTTTTGACGCACTTCATGTACTCCGGGGGATGGCCCGTGTAACATGTACCTTTTACTTCATAGTAATGGAAAATCTCCATCGTGCTTTTTGAATGAAGACTCCATCTTGTCATTATTCTTTTCTCTTCCATTCGCCCGTTGTTTCTAATCCGAGTGTATGAGTCACTAGGGCAGGAGAGCGCTCACGCCTTCAGCAAAGGGGTGAGGTGTTCGCTCCACCGCGCCGTGACTTTTCTCGAGACTAACAACGGCCTATGCCAGCCGAGAGTCCGGTGGACTCAAAAGGGTATATCAAAACTGACGGGTGAGCGGTCCTGCCGAGGATGGCAAGACCCAAGAATGGGTAGCGACCGGTCCTATCGATGATGACGAAGGTCGAAAAAGGGTAGACGGTCTTGACGATGATGACAAGAACCGGACTAGGGTAGCGACCGATCTTGCCGATGGTGACAAGGGTCGAAAAGGGTAGACGGTCTTACCGATGATGACAAAAACCAGATAGGGTAGCGACTGATCTTGCCGATGGTGACAAGGGTCAAAAAGGGTAGACGGTCTTACCGATGGTGACAAAAATCAGATAGGGTATCGACCGATCTTACTGATGGTGACAAGGGTCGAAAAGGGTAGATGGTCTTGCCGATGGTGATAAAAATCGGATAGGGTAGCGACCGATCTTGCCGATGGTGATAAGGGTCGAAAAAGGGTAGACGGTCTTGCCGATGGTGACAAAAACTGGATAGGGTAGCGACCGATCTTTCCGATGGTGACAAGGGTCGAAAAGGGTAGACGGTCTTGCCGATGGTGACAAAAACCGGATAGGGTAGCGACCGATCTTGCCGATGGTGACAAGGGTCGAAAAGGGTAGACGGTCTTGCCGATGGTGACAAAAATCGGAAAGGGTAGCGACCGATCTTGCCGATGGTGACAAGGGTCGAAAAGGGTAGACTGTCTTGCCGATGGTGACAAAAACCAGAAAGGGTAGCGACCGATCTTGCCGATGGTGACAAGGGTCGAAAAGGGTAGACGGTCTTGCCGATGGTGACAAAAATCGGAAAGGGTAGCGATCGATCTTGCCGATGGTGACAAGGGTCGAAAAGGGTAGACAATAGACGTATATAGGCGGTGATGCGGGACGAGACACGGACACGATAAGCTCGCGATCGTCCCTTAATGAGGGAAGCGTCGGATGTGCGTGGTTGAGAAACCGGCAGTGAGCTAGGGTGGTCGGCTCTCACTTGTGCCCGGATCGGGTCACGGGACGGTAACGCTCTCTCTCGCAGCAGCGGTGATATAAATATAAAGCGAGCTAATTGTCCCTACACATGCTCTCTAGCAGCGGCATAAACAAATATATATGAAGTAAGTAAAATGCCGAGAAGGGAGCGAAAATGATACCTCCACGCGCTCGGCGTGGGGAAACGGACCCGGCCGAAAACTCGTACTCCCGGGAAACTTAACACACAATAATTACAGCAATGGGAACATGTCCACTCCACGCAGGGAGGTAAAGGGCTATACAAATGGGCCCGGGAGGACCGAATTCGGGTTGACGGGCAGCTTCGTGTGTTAATTCGGCTACACGCGTGTTCACGACCGTGGGGCCCACGTGCTGTCCGGAGGGGCCGTGTGGGACCCGGTGATACCGCTGTAGTGGAGACACTTGGAGAAGTGCTCCCCGGGCTGGCGGCACGCTGGTTCGCCAGCCGGAGGCCGGGCGGCTCCGTTCGGCACCGGTCGGAAAAACCGATCGAAAATCTGCCGGTTCTGTATTTCAGCGCACGCTCCGGCGAGAGTGGACACTGCGATCAGCACCGGTGTCGGAATGCAACGATATCAGAGCCATTGGAAAGATGCTTCGAAGTACTGCAATCTAGTGGCTTCAGAAAAATTCACCAGATTTGTACTTTGTGTTGGCAAATTTTATATGCTGCTGTTGTACAGTAACTGAAGACTCAGATCTGCAGAGAACTTTCCTGTTGATTGCCTTTGACCGTGAAGTAGATGTCCGAATTTGAAGATGTGTTCTTCAGCAAGGTTGTAGGAAATCGAACAAGGAAACCAGGACTAGTTTTGGATCTGGATTTGGAGGTGGTGGTGATTTGTTCTGATTTTGGAAGTGGAGGGTGGTCGGATCTGGGATCTGACTAAAAATATTGTATCAGAGGAAGAACACGAGTTTCTAAAATAAGATAAAAGGCTGATAAAAAATTAAGAAAATTTGTCGAGGTAGGGGGTGATGGACAGAACTCCCAGTAAAATTGGGAGGGTTTGGACAAATCAAAAAGATGGTCGGAGGGGGAGAACGCAGAGGTTCTATCACTGTAGATAGAAACCTAGCAGATCTGGGATGACAGGTTGGACGAAAATGTAAAAATACTAAACGATGGAATTTTGGCATGAAAATTTAGGTGGATATTAGGATGCAAGGGCTGAACACACCATAAACAATGCAGATTAATCCAAGCTCGTGGCTGAGACAGAAAATTCGTGGAAGCGGCTATGGTCGGATGAAGACAGAACTACAGAGGCGGCTCGATGGCGGCACGAACGGCGGCGGCGGCGGCACAGACGATCACCGAAGGTTGAGAGGAGGGGATAGGAGGTAGAAACACTCTAGATCTAGGGTTGGGGAGGGAAGAACAGCAGGGGAGGAGAGAGGGGCGCTCCAAGCTCCTTGCTTACACACAAAAATTCTGATTTTTCCTTGAATTTCACATGAAAATACAAGCTTATATATGGTTTACATCAAATGCAATGTGGACCCTTAGATCTAGGGAAGAGGATTGAAGGGCTGGGATTGCATGCCACAAACACAAAAAAGAAGAATATAATATGCAAGGGGGGGGGGCCTATTGACTAGGAGGGGAGGTTGAATGGAAGGTTGAATGGTAGGTGGCCTACCTTGGACAAAATGGGCCACTTGTCTACCCATGTGGCATATGACTAGTCCAACCTTCTAGATGTCCACCTAGGATGGTTGACCAGCCCCACAAGATGACATGGACCAATGGGAAAGGGCTGAGGGCCCCCTTGCTGGTCCTACTGACAAATTACATAGAAACCCACACAATCTATGGGAGTGACGCATTGGCCGATAAAGCTGTACAATTGCGCGTATACTTTCCCGTGGATATAAAAATAAACTAAAGGATTTAAATGCAATATGAAAAGGTACTGGCTCGGTGTTGATTCCCATCAGGCGGGATATCGGATGAAAATTCCCCGTCGACCTCGTAAGGGGTCTTCCGGACAAAGAATGAATCATCACTGTTCATCATTCAAAAAAAATTTATTCACATTACTGACCTAATCGCCCTTTCGGGTTTTTGCCGAGGCTAGCCCCCTCTTGCTTTTGCCCGCGTGCCCTTTCAGGTTTTCACGCGGTGGGGTACCCGATTTTACCTGCGACGCCCTTTCGGGTTTTCGCCACAGCTGGGTTATAGCCATTTTTGCACTTGTCCTGATATGGGAGCAAGTCTGGCGGGGTATCTCTATTTTTAACCCCATTTTCTTTTCTTTCTTTTTTTTGAATTTGGGATGTAGAAGCACTAGACCTCGAAAATATTGACTAGCCTTGTCGATGATGACAAGGATTGGACCCTGCTTCGGTCTGTCGACACTGGTTAGATATTGAAGCAAAGGATACGGTCTATTAACAAGGATGTAAGATCCGAGTTAAGGGTAAAGATCGACCGGTCTCGTCGATGATGACGAGGGTCGAATGTGGGTTTATTCATCAGCACGGGTCACATGCCGAAGCGAAGATGGGATTATCAACAGGGACGTAAGGTCCAAGTTGAGGGTAGAGATAGACCGATCTCGCCGATGATGACGAGGGTCGAATGTGGGTTTATTCATCAGCACGGGTCACATGCCGAAGCAAAGATGGGATTATCAACAAGGCCGTAAGGTCCAAGTTAAGGGTGGAGATCGACCGATCTTGCCGATGATGACGAGGGTCGAATGTGGGTTTGTTAAAGGATTACCGGTGGGACTTTGATGGTTGTCCCTTTCGGAGTTTCATTGGGTGGAGAATAGGGGAGGAATTTTGAAATTACCACTTTACTGACTCAAGCGCCCTTTCGGGTTTTCGCCGGAGCCAGCCCCCTCTTGCTTTTGCCCGCGCGCCCTTTCGGGTTTTCACGCGGCGGGGTATCCGATTTTTCCTGCAGCGCCCCTTTGGGTTTTCGCCACAGCTGGGTTATAGCCATTTTTGCACTTGCCCCAATATAGGAGCAAGTCTGGCGGGGTATCTCGATTTTTAACCCCATTTTCTTTTCTTTCTTTTTTTTTGATATGTATAGGGTGGCAGGTCGAAGTGTGATGTTCGACTCCTGGTCGACAGTAGATGGCCCGTAGTGGCAACAATGTGAGAATGCCAGCTAGAACACAAAGCCTTTAGCCGACTCGGGTTTATACGTTAGCGGGAAGATAATGCTAACGCAAGGAAGGGATTTCGTGCCAATCCAAACGTAAGGCTAGTAATGGCGGTGTGGCATATTCTTTTGGAAGCTTGATCAGGGCGGAATGCCACTAGACCAAGGAGAGGGTAGCTTGATCAGGGCGGAATGCCACTGGACCAAAGGGAAGGGTAGCTCGGTCAGGGCGGAATGCCATTGGACCAAGGAGAAGGGTACCTCGGTTAGGGCGGAGTGCCACTAAACCAAGGAGAAGGGTAGCTCGGTTAGGGCGGAGTGCCACTAAACCAAGGAGAAGAGTAGCTTGTTTAGGGCGGAGTGCCACTAAACCACGGAAGGTAGCTTGGTTAGGGCGAAGTGCCACTAAACCAAGGAGAGGGTAGCTCGGTTAGGGCGGAGTGCCACTAAACCAAGGAGAAGAGTAGCTCGGTTAGGGCGGAGTGCCACTAAACCAAGGGGAAAAAATAGTTCGGTTAGGGCAGAGTGCCACTAAACCAAGGTAAGGGTAGCTCGGTTAGGGCGGAGCGCCACTAAACCAAGGAGAAGGGTAGCTTGGTTAGGGCGGAGTGCCACTAAACCAAGGAGAGGTAGCTCAGTTAGGGCGGAGTGCCACTAAACCAAGGGGAAAAGGTGGCTCGGTTAGGGCGGAGTGCCACTAAACCAAGGAAAAGGTAGCTTGGTTAGGGCGGAGTGCCACTAAACCAAGAAAAAGGGTAGCTTGATCAGGGCGAGATGCCACTAACTAAGGAAAAGGTAGCTCGGTTAGGGCGGAGTGCCCCTAAACCAAGGAAAGTAGCTTGATTAGGGCGAAACGCCACTAACCAAAGGGGAGGTAGCTTGATTAGGGCAGAATGCCACTAAACAAGGAAAAGTTAGCTCCGACCGGTCACTCGGGACATGTCGGCTGCGCTGCATGATATAGCTTAATGTGTTTTCCGTTGAGGGGAGAGAACTGAATGACTCCTTTGTGGTCTACAAGGACGTAGGCACCCCCTTCATATACTCGGCGGACGATATACGGCCCGACCAAGTTTTCGATCAGCTTCCCTTTGGGGTTGGAGGCCATCACTTCTTTTCTTTTGACCATTACCAAGTCTCCTTTCTTGAATTCTCGACCCTTGACTAGCTTGTCAAAAGCACGGGCCATGCGAGCTTGGTAGAGTTGGATGTTTTGTTGTGCCCGGAGGCGTTTTCCTTTGAGCTCAGCGAGCTCCTCCAATCTTCTTTCAGCATTGGTCTGCTCACCACTGACTAGTCCGTGCTGGATGGCAACTCGCAATGAAGGAACTTCAAGTTCAATGGGCACTACAGCTTCCGACCCATAGACGAGGGAGAAAGGTGAACAGCCGGTTGGGGTCTTGTAGACAGTACGATAGGCCCAAAGTGCTTCGTACATCCTTTCTTCCCAATCTTTTTTATTAGACTTGACAGTCTTTGCCAGCAATGTGCATAAGGTCTTGTTAAAGGCTTCTGCGAGTCCATTGGCTTGAGGGCTGTAGGGGGACGATGTCCTCCAGTCGATTTTGTATTTGTCGGCCAGCTGATAAACCTTCTGGTTCCTAAAATGACTGCCATTATCAGAGATGATTCGGCTAGGTATCCCGAACCGAAATATTACATTCTGCCGGAGGAATCTTGCAACTAGTTCTTCCGTCACATCTCTTAGTGCTACCGCCTCCGCCCATCTGGAGAAGTAGTCTGTAGCTGCTAAGATGTATCTGCACCCTGATGAAGATGTTGGTAGCGGCCCTACTACGTCCGTGCCCCACTGAGCAAACGGCCAGCTTGGTAGGGTGGGATGCAATGGCACTGGAGGTCTCCTCGCCACATTAGCATGTTCTTGACACTTCTGACAAGCTTTGGCAAACTTGCAGCAATCATCAAATATAGTGGGCCAATAGTAACCCAGTTTCTTTATCTCAATTTTCATCTTCAGGCCAGCCTGGTGTGCCCCAGCTGATCCTGCATGGACCTCCTGCATCACCTATCCCGCTTCTGCTGAAGACAAGCAACGGAGTAGGACTTTCCTTCGGGCATCTGCCATAATTCGGAACAAGGTCCCGCTCCTCATCTCGTAAGAATCCTTGATCCTCAGGAGCTTCATTCTCTGTTCCTTTTCTTTTGGAAGTTGCTGGTGTTGAAACCAGCGTAGGAGATGCTCTCGCCAATCGGGCTGTTGAACCCCTTCGATGACTGCTACTTCCATCTCTTGTTCGTCGGCCAGGACCTCTGTTACGCTGGGGACCTGTCGGCGGTTGATCACTGTTATATTCAAGCTTGTGTCTGGCGGGACCGCCAATGAACTGGCCAGCTTAGCGAGGGCGTCTGCCTGAGCATTCCGGCCTCGATTGATGTGCTTGATGCTGATGAAGTAAAATCTTGACATTAGGCGAGTTGCCAACTGGTGATAGGGGAGGAGCTCTTGCTTTCGCACATCGAACTCTCCTTCCAGCTATTTTATAACTAGCATGGAGTCCCCGAATGCTTCCAGCATCTGAATTCCCATGGATAGAGCAATCTGCAACCCGATTATCAGGGCTTCATATTCCGCTTCATTGTTTGTGCATTGCTTGTTTATGGAACAGGATGTATGCACCACTTCTCCTTCTGGGGATTTCAGGACTATGCCTGCTCCTGCCCTGACTCTGGCTGATCCAGTGGCAGAGGTGTCAATTCTGGAAGCGCCATCAAAGTATAGCTGCCATGGAGAGGGCTGTACTTGCACGGCTTCTAGGGTTTCATCTGCAGGAAGCTCCGGCTCCAACGGGCAATCCCTGGGCACTGGGTGCTCAGCGAAGAAGTCTGCAATAGCTTGGCCCTTGACGGCCTTGCGCGGCACGTAGGAGATATCAAACTCCATAAGGATTACCGCCCATTTGCCCATGCGGCCTTTGAGTGCCGGTTGAGACATGATGTACTTCAGGGGATCCTCTTTGGACACCAAGCTGATTTCATGCGACAACATATAGTGTCGGAGCTTCTTAACTGCGAAGACCAGCACCAGACAGATCTTCTCAATATAAGTATATTTCTCTTCAGTTCTGACCAGTCTCCGACTGAGGTAATAGAGGGCTTGCTCTTTCCCTTCTTCATTATTCTGGGCCAGCATTGCCCCCAGAGAATTATGTGTAGCTGCTATATACAGTATCAATGGTCGTCCTTTCACCGATGCGCCCAGCACTGGAGGAGTTTTCAGGTAGTCTTTTAGCTTGTCAAAGACTGCCTGGCAATCTTCATCCCAATAAAAGGGAACCTCTTTCATCATCAACTTGTGAAAAGGCTGACATCGCCCTGACAAATTGGAAATGAACCGCCAGATATAAGCCAAACGGCCCTGTAGTGATCTCAGCTCGGAGATGTTCCCTGGCGGAGGTAACTCCTGAATTGCTTTGATCTTTGCGGGGTCTATCTCGATTCCCCGATATCGGACAATGAAACCCAAGAATTTTTCGCTCGACACTCCGAACGCACATTTCATGGGGTTCATCTTTAGCTCATGCTGCCTCAGCCTCTGAAAAACAATCCGGAGGTCTTGCAGATGATCTTCCTTTCTTCTGGTTTTGACCACCAGGTCGTCTATGTAGCATTTGACCTTGTGGTAGAGCAACTCATCAAAGATTTTGGTCATTGCGCGCTGATAAGTTGCACCAGCATTCTTTAGTCTGAACGGTATTCTCTTGTAATGATAAATGCCTTTAGGGGTTCGAAAAGCAGTGTGGACTCGGTCATGCTCCGCAATCCAAATCTGATTGTAGCTGGACGATCCATCCATGAATGATAGGGCCTCATGGCCGGTTGTAGCATCAATCATGACTTCGGTTATTGGCACCGAAAAGTCATCCTTGGAGCAGGCTTTATTTAGATCTCGGAAGTCGACACATATCCGGATCTGTCCATTCTTCTTCTTCACGGGGACGATATTCGCCAGCCATGTAGTGTACTGGTTTTCTTCAACAAATCCCACGTCAATGAGCTTGTCGACTTCAGCACAAATTTGGGTGATGAGCTCTGGCCTCATGCGCCGCGGTGGTTGCTTCACCGATTCGGCCTCAGGGCTGATTGTTAGCTCATGTTGTGAGATAGCGGGGCTTAGACCTGGCATCTCTTTGTAAGTCCAGGCGAAGCAATCCCGGTATTCTAGCAGCAGCTAGATGTACAGCTCCCGTTCTTCTAGGGATAGTTGGGCGCTGAGGAAGGTGGGCCTAGGGTCCTCCTCATTTCCCAAGTTGACTTCTATTAGTTCATCGACTGTGGCCTGGCCTCCGTCTTCTATCTCCGGAGGTGTCGGTTGGAGGTCAACGAAGTCTGGAATACCATCTTGAGGGTCGAGTACTTCGGCTTCCTCGTCAGACACTACCAGAGCTTCTTGAGGTTTCTTTGTTTCTTGTGCTAGCGGCTGGGTGGATTGTTCTATTAATAAATCCATTGCCGTTGCAGCTCCCAAGGGCGAGAGAGCAGCCTTAGTATTTGCAGATGAGATTGCAGCCACGACGGGCTGGTAACTGTTTACTGCCAGGCTCGGACAGCATGCTAATTTTACAGCAGAAGTTGAGGAAGTCTCGCCTTCTGGGACAGTTGTATCTTCCGCAGAAGTGGCTTTTTCTTTCCTGGTAGCTGGCTCCCCTTGATTGGAGTTGACCAAGGCTTCCCTGATTGGCAGAAAGGGTGTTGAAGTTGTCATTAGTATGACCCCTGTGGAGGGAGAGACTCCTACTTCTTGACTGTCTTTGGCTTCACTGCTGCTAGCCGTATCAAATTCGGCTTGAAGGGCCGCTTCTTCAGGATGAACCTGCTCCCAGCATCGGCAAGGGGCCGAGGTTTCTACTTCTTGATTTCCGGACCGAGCCAGTTCAAGATATTCGGCTTCCGCCGGATACTCATCAAAGGTTGCTCCCAGAGGGCTATCTTCAGTAGGGTAGAAGGCGGAGATAGTATCCACCTCGTACCGCCCACTGTAATAATATTCCTCCAGGGTGAAGCCCAACCCTGGATGTTGAGAGACACGTCTCATTTCCTTATCCAGATTTGTAGGATACCACATCTTCTGGAAAGCTTCTTTGCGCTTTTGAGACTGATCGGGAGGAATGTGTTGCTTCTGAAACATCTTGGCCATCCGATCAGTTGTAAATGCCAGGCCTTGAACAGGAACCGGCGGGTTGCTTAGATCTTCGGGGAGGCTGCAGTCTGTGTCTTCTCGAGTGGGATGTTCTTCAGCCGTATAGAACAGGCTGCTGGGCCCATCTTCCTGTGTTACCTCCCAAGCTTTGAAAGGTTCGACAGTGGGGTCGTTGAGGCCGAGGACTGGCTTGGTGAGGCCGGCCGGGACTCCGATGCGATCGTGCTGTCGATTGACCTGCACTTCCTTAGCTTTGGGATATAATGCTGGGGGTGTTACCCTGCCGACGTCTCCAGAAGCTGTGACGTGGGAGACCACCTTCGGCTTGACATATCCGCGTGGCGGTGGTGGATACCAACCGTCACCCGATCTATTCTTCGAGGCCCCTATGGGGGCTTTAGCTTCAGAAACCTTCCGGGAGGCCCCGTATATAGGTTGGCATCCGCCAAGTGACATTCAAACACCTCGAATGGGTGGATATCAGCAAATATCCTCTCCTCCTTCCCCTGGAGGCTGTATTTGATGCATTGGTGGAGCGTGGAGGGTACCACCATATTTTCATGCAGCCAAGGGCGACCGAGCAGCCCTTTGTAGGAGGTGCGAGAGTCAATGATATGAAACTGCACCGTTGTAGTGAAATCTGCCAGGTCAGTGTGAACTCTGCCACTCCCATTGAAACCTCACATTTTTGGTTGAAGCCAGCGATACGCATATCCCTGACTTTCTCGAGATGCACATTAAAATGGTGCCTCTCGTATATTCTGTAAGGTAGAATATTGACTGCTGCACCGGGATCAACCAGTATTCTGTTCAGCACCCTTCCATTCAAGTGCCCTTTCATGTATAGCGGCCTGTTGTGGCTGGCAGTAGGTAGTAGCATGTCTTCCGGAGAGAAGGTCATACTGGCTTCTGGTATAGCCTCGGCTATGCAGGCTTCAAAATGAGCAGGCGTCTGCAGAGCAGTGATGATCGCATGTCAAGTTTCTTCACTCAAAGAGAGAATTTCCCAGATCGTAAATCGAGCGGGGAGCTTTTTGAGCAACTTCATTGGAGAGCTTCATCTCTTCAGCCCATCTGGGCTTGGGGAGGTTTTGATTTGTGGGTCCAGACGGACCTGCTTCATCTTCCTCGGACTCGGCACCCTCTTGGCTGGCACCGGCTGTCGGGTCTTCTTTATTAGCTGCTATAGGGCAAGCTCCATCTACATTTGCATCCTCAATAGATTGCGCTGGCTGCAGGTGAATGGCCCCGGGTGTAGGGTTAGCCTCTTGACAGGGCTGCTTCCCCTTTGACATCTTCCTAAATTCAAGGAATGAAGGGACTGCCTTGCCCCCACTCTTGTTGTATAGGCCTGACGGAGGAGGGATTTAGACTCCCTTAACTTCCAGCGGAGGTGTCTTGTAGGGTTGCTCCCCTCTGAACATGATGTTGTGGTTGGGTGGTGGCTGGCGCCCCCATTTTCGGCCCGACCGAGTGGCATGTGCAGCAGTTGCGGCCTCGGCTTTGCCTCCCCCAGCATGGGGTGTGAAGCAAATTTCTTCTTCTTCCTCTTCTCCGGGTAGGTTGAAGAGTGTTGATAGGGTATTGCAGGAGACAACCTGTACTTTATTGGCCCCAGCGGCCTTTCTTTTCTTCTTCTTTTGCTTTCTCTTCTTTTTGATTTCTGCGGGTGCCTGCCCCCAGAACAGGCTGCCCTCTTCAGGGGGTGCTGCTTCAGCTTCCTCCACCTGTTTGAGTGAGAGTTGTTCCAGCTCTTGCCATGAGACGTGGTCCCGTACCAGCAGAGGTTTCAATTCGGGCTGCACATATTCATCCAGCCCCTCAATCAGGTGCTGTAGTCGAAGGACCCCAGGATTGGTTTCCTTGATTACTGGCAGCGGAGTCTGCCTCCTCCTGTTAGGTGTATGTATTCTGATGGCTGTAGGTGGAGTGACCCATACGGGTGCTACCACTGGCGGAGCAGGCCGGGGTGTAACGCCACAGATATGTGCCCCCTCTTTTGGGCGAGGTGCCCTCTTCTTCTTGTGCTTTACAGGGATCTGTTGCCACCCCTGTTGTTCTTTCATGGGCTCCAGGAAATGGATTTCGTAGGTGCTCCGTGTGCTTGCTTCAGAGATCTCCTCAGGTAACGTCTGGTAGAGGGAGATCATGTTGACTGCTGCTCTCCTGAGAGGGGCTTCATATGGCTGAGGAGGGTCTACTTTGTACTCTCCTAGCTCTATTTCATTCTTCTTTACCATTCCTTCAATGGTGTCTTTGAAAACATAATAGTCTTCGATTGGATGTCCCAACATCTGGTGGTAGGGGTAGAATCTTGGACTGTCTTTTCTTTTCAGGTCCTCCAGTCTCCTTGGCTCAGGCAAAGTGACCATGATGTATTCTGTCACCCAGTCGAACAGGACTCGGGTCTTGTCTTTTGAAAAGGAATAGGCTTTCTTCATTTTGTCCCTCAGCGAAGGACCTTCTTTGTCATCCAGAGCTTTCGCAGGTTGTGGGGGAGCCGCCTTCTTGCCTTTCTCCTTCCGTTGTTCGAACGCCTTAATATCAAGCGCATTCGCTTCTTTAGGTGTGGGGCGCCGTTCCACAGCCTTGACTTTCTGGGCTGTGCTAGCAGCTGACGCCGGGACAAGCTTGGCTAAGAAAGCCTCCACTTTGGCCACCACATTATTCAGCCGGTCGAACGACCGTATTTCCATTCCAATCATCTTCTCCAGGACCTCCCTCCTGAGGTTTTGTTTACATATTTGTACCGCGTCCTCCTGATGCGGGGGCCGCTTGCATCTCATTCCGAGGTTCCTCCACCTCTTGATGTAATCAAGGTCTGTCTCATATGCCCTTTGTTTTGTTGAGTAGAGTTCGGCCACTGTGACCTCCCTCTCTGTGACATGGAATCTTTCTCTGAACTTTCTCTGCATATCCAACCAATCACTGATTGACCCGTCCGAGAGGCTAGAGTACCATTCAAATGCGAGCCTTGTCAGCGAGGACCCGAAGAACTTCAGAAAATATGACTCGTCGGTGGCCAGATCACCCATAACGGTCATGTAATACGCAATATGCTCTTTCGGGGATCCCTTCCCGTTGAATTTGTCAAACTTAGGCGGCTTGTTGACCCCTGGGGGAAGTCGTTTAGCGGCATGGTGTTGCGGGTAGGGCACCCGATAGGCATCAAATGCGACGTAGTCGCCTTCACTTTTCTCTGCGAGCTTCAGCTCGATCATCCTCTCCACCATCATCCGGTTCACGACCGTGGGGTCAACCGGTTCTGGATAGAAGTGCGCCGGCTGCAAGTATGGGGTGACCAGGGTGGTCGCCTGTGGAGGATGCAGTAGCGGGGGTGTCGGGTGCACCTGAGGGAGCACCGGAGGTAGCAGCGGCTGAGGCTGTGGCGGTCGCTGTTGTGCTATCGCCATGCTTGGCTCTGACGGCTGGGACAATGTATAGAGCAGTGGAGGGTCGTCATGACGAGCCGCTCCCCGAGATGACTCACCCTGGACTTCGGGTGGTTTAGAAGCTGATGAATGTTCAGTCTTTTCCATCGGCTGCTTCTTCATAGAGTCTATCTCCCGTTGATATTTTTATACCAGCATCAGAAATGATGGGTCTATAGTGGTGGGGATACCCTCTGTTGTCTCCCCGGACGTACCCTCAGGAAAGATGTCGAGGAGGACGTCGTCTTCTTCTTCCGCCGTCACCACATTAGCGGTCAAGACCGGGGCCTTGTCATCCCAGCGGGGATAGACCTGGGACTGTTTCCCTTTAACCATCATCAGAAGCTCTCTTGCTGCTTCTGTCCTGCGGGTAGTTGGCCCCGGCCGTGCGGCCAATTGAGCCAATTCTTGGGGGTCTTCAGGAAGCTCCCCATATCAGTTAGATATACCAGCCATGTTGCAGGTGAAAACCTGCATCCTTCTCTTTTGTTGATAGACCCTCCTTCTGGCTTGCTGCGGAAAGGTCAGCCTTTCGAACACAGAAACTCTTCTTCTTTCTTCCCGCTCGGGGAAGGCTCCATCGGATTCGACTTCGAAGCCGTCATTATATCAGTTGTCGTCGACTGACGACACCATCATTCTATCTCCCATATCTCCTTCATCTGCCGCTGATGGGCAGTAATCTTCCTCAGTGGCGACTGTCTGCATCAGTCGCTGCTGTCCGAGTGAGGGGTTGCCTAAGCCTCGAAAATAATTTCTGACCAAGCAGGTCATCTCTTCTCGACCCCGTTCTTGATGTAGGACGGGGGGTGATTGTCGACCTCCAGCAGGAGAGATATAGGCCAGCCGAGCTCTGTCGGCCGGCTGTTGGAATCTTCGTCCCGCAGCAGGGACGTTGGCTTGACGGGCCGCGGCCTGGAAACTTCTGTGGTGCGGAGGATCCGCAACCACCTCTTCTTCCTTCTTCGGGGGCAGGCCCCTTTCTCTTCTCACTACCACCTCGTCGTTCACAAGACGATGGCGGATGGGTGTTAGCTGGTGGGCAGGTCGGGTCCGCTTGGGAACCCACACCTGTTTAAGCTTCCTCGGCCTGGGTGCCGGGCTTCCTTGGCCATAGTGGCTGGCTTCTTCTATTTCTGCCCTCCTTCCAGCGAGGGCCTGATAGGCATTGTGGACAGGAATGTTGGGGATGACTCGGTCCGGGGTCACCCGTGCAGTGCGTCCGTCGAGGAAGACGCGCATACCCCCGACTAGCATAGATTTCTCGGACTGAGACAGAGTTCCGGTGATTACAGCAGCATTCTTGTGGGCCTGGCGACGCTGGCGTCCTCCAGGGTATTTGTTGATGACATTGGGGTGGGTCCCACGTATGACGTGGTGCACCAGATAGCTAGCGGCCGGGGCCGGACTTTCAGACAAGTCTTTGCAGCAGGGAACCTCCAGAGGCTCCATTTTCTCTACAGCTTCCTTGACATGTTCTGGGGCTTCGACCTCCAGCATATCTACAAAGGCTAACCCCAAAAAGTTGGGGAAGCCCACAGCGGCAGGGAAGCTGCCGAATTCCATGGGTACCACCAGGTACCCTTGCGCGTGTCCAGGGACTATCGACAGATCGAAGTCAACGCCAGTTATCCCGTTGATCGTCATTGATCCGCATGCCCAGACAAACAAAGCAATAATCAGTAGCCTTTGAGAGGGATTCGAAGCCCAAGTATCTCGGCAAAGAGATGAAAGGTGACACCAGTCCCATCGGGCGTGCCAGACTTGTTCGCGACCTTTTTCTTTCTTTCGCGGGTCGATCGACCAACTGACTGACTGGTAGTCAAATGATCAATTGACAACGCGGGCGTGCCAGTCACATGAGTGACGACTTTATGATGCGCTCATTCTGACCCATGTCGGGCGAATGTGAGGTTCGGTCGGGACCAGCAGTCCGCCATACCGTAAAGGCTATGGCGTTAATTACATCCCCCACGAGGAGGGAACACCTTTGATTAATTGCCGAGATAGCGGGCTGTCGAAGCCGAATTAAAAAGAGCTACATGATGATCATGACGAAAGCATGCAGGATGCATACATTTATCGTGCAGATGATGCATAATTCATGGGATTATGGATCCTTGGTACGTGGCGGAGGACATAGGTCCGAAGACCACCGTCGCGCATAGTGAAGACTTCCGACCAGACGTAATCCGGCCTTCCATCGACGCCATTTAATGTACCCGAGGATTTATGCATGCATGCACACATGACGTTCATGACTATATTAAGCATGATGATGGAATTCATGGAAGCAAATGGTTATCGACCACAATTATTACTCCCCATCGAGAAGAGGGAAGGCAACACAAGTATGATAGCGCGAGCAAAATGCTAACGGACATGGTAATGAAGATATGATAACAATATAGTTCGGGCTCATTTGGCCCCTCCCTTATTCAATTTTATTACCAAACGGGGTTTATTGACATCAACCCTGAGGGACGAGAACCACTCCGAGGCAAATGAACAATTAAAGCTGCAAAAGGTCCCAAAACCGGCGCGGTCATGCGATAGGTAGCTTATACGGCGCGATAAAGCGTAGGTATAAACGGTTAATACGGCGGGGCCATATAGCCGGTTAAGACGGCGCGCAAAAGATTGGGGCGCGCCGGTTTAGGGCGCGCCGGAAAGGCGCAAAGGAAAAAAAATAAATATGAGTCTAACGTTAATCCGGCGCGGGGGGGGGGGGACCGCGCCGCCGGCTAAGGCCGCGTCGTTCAACCCACCCTTTTCTATGAATTTTGCAACTATTGAGTTTGTTAAGTTTTTGGTGAGGATTCTGAAGTTATTTGGGGCCAATGCTTATTGAATTGAAGTCCAGAACCTCGAGGGAGGGTGTGACAAGTCAGTGCGAGGTTCATACTCGAGCACCGAGGTGATTGAGTCCAGAATGAGTATCTCGTTATGGTTTATTCATTATTAATTTGTCCAAAATTGGACAGCATCTCCCCTGAACCTGAAGAGTTGCAGGGGAGAAGCGGGGTCATGTTCACACATGGAACAAGCCCCTAAACCGCCGGTATGCACGAAGGCAGCCAGCAAACCCCCATTGGATAGGATACCCCGAGGACTAGCCTGCTGGGGGCACCAAGGTTCCGTAAGGGAAAAGACAGAGAGATGAAGCCATTGATGATGGGAGCATCACCCCGAGGACTAGCCTACGAGGGGTGGACAACCCACAATTTATGACTCATCCCATAGAGGAACTGTCCATTGGGAGAATGGGACTCCGAGGGCTAGCCTACAAGGAGCACACATCCCCCCGGTCTCGATCGGGTCTTAATTTGTTGGGGCTGAGTTCGTTGAACCAGGACCCCTATCATTGTCTGCAATGGCTTCGAGGAAGCGCCTACCATCGAGAGATAGAGCCCCCCCGGTCGCCCAACAACTTCAGGAAGCAGCAGGGGAATGTCCCCCTCCCCGGGTGATCGAAACGGCGAGAAACCTCGGAACAGTTTGGATGATCGTGATGCACAGATGCAGTAAATGCATAAACGAGACGGGCTCATTGCAGGGGCATATGCTCGAACAATTGGGAAGCAACGTCCAAGGGATGGACCCTGTACATGGCGGAGAGACACACGCGCAGAAGCACGGCTCCATCCGAGGAGAGAGGGAGATGCTAAAACCCTTGAATCGAATATAAAAAAAAATGATCGAAGGAAAAGCCCCTGGGGAGGGGTGTTTATGTAGCCCACGATGATTCAGGGCACGCTATAGATCTCGGAGAAACCAGAATTAGAACTACGTAGAGAAGAACTCCGACACACGCATTGGCGTAGATAGAGAGGGGGGAGGCTGAGGATCATTCATTCAATCTATTCTTTTGATCATTCACACGCGCATATATATATATTACCATCCCAAAGACCGGAATGGTTTGGCATTTACATGGTGAGAGTACAGCACCGGCACCATTGCTCGGTCGCTGTTCTACAATAGCGGAGGCAGAGGACATGCATAGCACAACAACAGGGGAAGGGGAAAAAGAGAAAATCGCATAGAAGGGGGAGGAGAATCGACTCATATCATCATCGCTCCTCCCCCCCTCGCTCACATTCGATGGGTGGAAGACTCAGAAGAGAAATCTGCAGAAAGCAGGAAAAGAACCAGCACCGGCGCCCACCTATTCCGAGAATAGGGTATCGTAGAGGAGGAAGACGACCGGCGGAAGCTCCTCCGAAGAAACCCTTATCTCTCTTGGCTCCCTTTCTTTTCTTTCTTCGCGAAAACCCTCTTCTGTCTCCTCTCTCCTCGTTCTTCTCGTTCTTGCTCTTCTGTTGAACCTCACCCGTTTATATAACAGGTTGGAGGCGTTGCATCCGGCGTGAGCTTTTGGCGCGCCGGGAGGAGTCTTCATCAACCTATCGCGCTGGTTTAAGATGCCATCCGATAGAGTGACTTGTGCTCCGTGATGAGGGCGGAAGGTAGGGGATTTAGCGCGCCGGGATCAGCACTGAAGGTAGGGGGCGCGCCGGGTTAAGGGTGCTGAAGGTAGGGGGGGCGCCGGGTTAAGGGCGCGCCGGGCTAGTGCTCTTTACGACCTTCGAGCCAGTCGATGAGTCCGGGGATGATTCCGGGAGTCACCGTGAGCATTATCTCACCGATGCTTACTGAAACCTCGACGAGATATCTTGTCGAAGCTCCCGGGTTGGCGTTCGGCCATTCTCAAGGTTCCAGATAGCTTTGGGTTGATCATACGGGCCTGCCGCTGACACTGCCTTCGGCTCTATAATTCGTACCGCTGGCTCGGCCTGGCCCGTGCCCGAAGCTCCTTGGAAGGCGAGATAACACCAGGGATAGTTCCGCTTGCACTGGGCGATCATTCGGCCACTAACGGGCCCATCTTGTCGGGAAGCCGTACCCGTGTCGGGTGATCGGGATCTTCTGCCGTCAGAGCTTTCGGTCCTCCATCTCGGAGAGCCAGGGGGGACTCCTTTATCTTAGGGAGAGCCTTTCATGAGGTGGGTAGCCACCGGGTAGACCGTCGACCTTGGTCGAACAACGGGTGTAGTGGATGTAGCACGACAAAGTCGATGCCGGTTCATTGGGCAGGCTTGGTCGCACTGTCGGTTGGTTGTGGATTCATCTCGGCTCTCCTGAGGTGAAGTCCCCACGTCCATACGGAATGACTTGAGGCTCTAGCAGCTTGAGAAATCCTCGATGTGTTGATCTTTATCGGCTCCCGCGCTTCGGCGGGTCGGGTCATTCATTTTTATGGCTTGGTCGCCGACGATCATATTTTAGGTGCCAACAGCACCCTGCAACATAAGTTCTCATTTCACCTTTTTAGGTACCCAAGCCTTCTTGGGTCCTTGTGGGTTAGCAGCACTATTAGCAGGTTGTTTCCACTTTTTGATAGCATTCAAATCATCATTCTTCATCAAGAAGTAATCATGTATGATATGCCCAGATTTACCACAATAATGACAACATGACTTTGAATACTCAAAAGCATGAAAATTATTTTAAACATGTGATTTTTTATTCCAATGTTGTTTCCAAGGAGCAAGGAGTGTATTGAACACGTTAGATACCCCAGGTTGACTTGCCCAAGCCTTTTTCTTTATGAACTGTTGTCTAGCCTTATGGTGCGTCAACCTGCCCTGTGGAATGTGTCAACGCACTAGGCTATTCCTGGGCTCCTGAACAAGAATGTGCTGAGCACACTTTCTCCCTGTGTCGACCTATTCCCTACCCTTGCCTTTTCCATTGTTTCTTTTGTTCTTGCATGCTCTTAAATCATCATTTTTCATGATAAAATAATCATGCATCATATGACAATGTTGCCCGCAATAAAAGCATGAACCTTTCATCTTCTTGGAGACATGGTATTTATTGTTAGGTTTCCTAGCATGCATGTGAGAACAGGCAAAGTCATTTTTCCATTTTTGATTTTTCTGGGCTGCACATGGTTTTGGGGGTGTTTTAGAAGAGGAGGCAACACCCGACCTGGAGACAAACGATGTATGCAATTTATTTTCAAAAGCCTTTTTATTCATTGGACAGTACCCAAGCCCTTCTCTCTGAAAATTAACTTTAGTTCCTAATAGTTTGTCTAGATTTTCCTTTCCTTGAACAAATTTTGACAGAGAATTATTCAAATCTTTAATTTCATCTTCTAGAGATGAAATGTGCAGTTCGGAATCAGCGAGGTCCTCCTCACATGCAGCAAGCTTCTCATTCAACATGTCATTCACATTTTTGTAGTTCTCGATTTCTTGTTGAAACTCATTCAATTTTTCTAAGCAATCATCAACAGGCACACCCTTTCCCTTTTCAAATGCATGCAGTTTTTCCATTAACAACTTGTTTTATTCCCTCAGACTTTCATTTTCCTCAGCGAGCTTGTCATTCTCAACTAGGTCATCAATGAGCTTCTTATCACTTGACATAGATCTCAATTCATCTTGAAGTTGCTTTCCACTCTCTTCCAGCTTGTAGATTTTAGCCATTAGAGTTTCATTATCAGTTCTCAAGCACCCAATCTATTCTTTATGTAGATCTATGTCAATTAAGAGAGTTTCATTTAGCTCTTCAAGAATTGAGCGGTTTTTGCAAAAGGAACTCTCAGTAGAGTTGTTTTCAATCTTCTTTTTTAATTTTTTGTTTTCAGATTTTAATTTTTTGTATTGCTTAGCTAACTCATCATATGCATCCATAAGTTTCTCAAATGTAAAGTATTCTGAGTCAGAACTTACTTGAGAAGATGAGGGATCACTTGGCTGATCAGTGTTGTCGGCCATTATGCAATCATGCCTTTCTCCTCCTTCATGGATCCTAGCCAAACCATTTAGAATCACCTTGGCAGTGCTGCATCTAGAAACAAAAGGGAGCTTGGTAACATCTACTGCAACTTTTAACAGGTTGAACGCAGCAAGATTATCACTATTTTTGGTCCTGTGTTCAGCAGACCATTCAGATGTATCTGATGGCAGCTTATGAGGACTGTGGTATATGAGATTCCATAGTCTTTAATCAAGGGAGTTTACAAAAATACACAATTTTCCTAGCCATGTGGTAAAATTAGAACCATCAAATATTGACGGGGAAATCATTGAAACTTGTTCAACGGGGGAACCCATTAGAGCAAATGCACCAAGATCTTCTCTGCAGATCGTTGGATCTGTGTATAGTAGAGACCCTCTCTGATACCACTTGTGGCGTCCCTTTGGTGCGCCAATAGGATCTAGAGGGGGGGTGAATAAATCCTCTCACAATCGTTGCCCAATTTAAAACTTAATCTAGTCACTTGGTGAACTATGGATTAATGAGCATTAGAGTGAAGCTTAGCTTCACTAGAAATCGGATTAATCACTAAAGGGGATGTAAACAGATGGAACACATATGTTCCCAAGTAAGATAGGCAGTGACACAACAATGCAGTCCTTCACATAGGATGATCACTGCACTTCATGTAGAAGATGGCTCATGCCATTCAATGTGTGATCATAATGCTGCCAACACTCTGACTCAAGAAACAATCTCTATGCAAGACAACAAGCAAGTGCTTGAGGTTAAGTTAGAACCACGCCAGTTAGAGTGTGTGTTTAGTGTGCACAAACTAAACAAAAAATGTGCAGATCTGAAACATACAAATACCTACGAATGAGGATGGAAGATAAGGAGCAATTGCACAAATCACAACCCACTGCATATGAATTTTTAAGGTGGTTCAGTTTGCAAACTCGCAGACCTACGTCCACCCCTCACTAAACTTGGTGAGACTTTTACCACGCTGCAAATGCAGCAACGGGGACAAACCCAACATACACACACACACTGATACATAGCTTACGGGGATAGGCCCCATGGGGACGAACCCCCCACACACACACACGCTGATTCACAACTTCCACGAGGAGCAAGCTCCCCACGAGGATAAGGTCCTCACGCTGCAAGGCTGTAGCACAGATGAGGACGAACCCCACACACACACACGGCTAAACTCAGCCAAAAAAATGCTCCGATCTCTTAAACAGAGTACCGGATTACATTGCTAAAACCTCAGCAAAACACACTTAAATCTGATGAGGGGTTCAAAGGAAAAACAAAACGAGATAAAAAAACAAATGTAGCTTCTCAAGCACCCAATCTGTTCTTTATGTAGATCTATGTCAATTAAGAGAGTTTCATTTAGCTCTTCCAAAGCTGAGCAGTTTTTACAAAAGGAACTCTCAGTAGAGTTGTTTTCAATCTTATTTTTCAATTTTTTTGTTTTCATATTTTAATTTTTTGTATTGCCTAGTTAACTCATCATATGCATCCATAAGTTCCTCAAATGTAAAGTCTTCTGAGTCAGAACTTACCTGAGAAGATGAGGGATCACTTGGCTGATCAGTGTTGTCGGCCATTAGGCAATCATGCCTTTCTCCTCCTTCATGGATCCTAGCCAAACCATTTAGAATCTCCTTGGCAGTGTTGCATCTAGAAACAAAAGGGAACTTGGTAACATCTACTGCAACTTTTAACAGGTTGAACGCAGCAAGATTATCACTATTTTTGGTCCTGTGTTCAGCAGACCATTCAGATGTATCTGATGGCAGCTTATGAGGACTGTGGTATATGAGACTCCATAGTCTTTAATCAAGGGAGTTTACAAAAATACGCCATATGGTAAAATTAGAACCATCAAATATTGACGGGGAAATCATTGAAACTTGTTCAACGGGGGAACCCATTAGAGCAAATGCACCAAGATCTTCTCTGCAGATCGTTGGATCTGTGTATAGTAGAGACCCTCTCTGATACCACTTGTGGCGTCCTTTTGGTGCCCCAATAGGATCTAGAGGGGGGGTGAATAGATCCTCTCACAATCGTTGCCCAATTTAAAACTTAATCTAGTCCCTTGGTGAACTATGGATTAATGAGCATTAGAGTGAAGCTTAGCTTCACTAGAAATCGGATTAATCACTAAAGGGGATGTAAATAGATGGAACACATATGTTCCCAAGTAAGACAGGCAGTGACAGAACAATGCAGTACTTCACATAAGATGATCACTGCACTTCGTGTAGAAGATGGCTCATGTCATTCAATGTGTGATCATAATGCTGCCAACACTCTGACTCAAGAAATAATCTTTATGCAAGACAACAAGCAAGTGCTTTAGGTTAAGTTAGAACCACGCCAGTTAGAGTGCGTGTTTAGTGTGCACAAACTAAATAGAGATGTGTAGATCTAAAACATACAAATACCTGCGAATGGGGATGGAAGATAAGGAGCAAGCACACAAATCACAACCCACTTGCACAAGGATTTTTAAGGTGGTTCAATCTACAAACCCGCAGACCTACGTCCACCCCTCACCAAACCCGGTGAGGCTTTTACCATGCTGCAAATGCAACAACGGGGACGAACCCCACTGTGACAACCCAGACTCCTGATACCGGGTAAACCCGATACCACTTGGATTCTGAGAGGCCTCCCAAGAGCGGTAAAGCTCCGAAGGGATAAAAAGGTATGGGTGAAGTACATTGAACTTCCAAATAAAGCAGTAAACAATTAAATTACTATGATCAGGATTGCTAAATTAGCAGAAATAAAATTACATTTTCTATTAACAAATAAAGCTACAGAGCTAGCAGAGTCTAGTCCAACCAAAGTATAGTACAACAAGAAAGAGAACGTACTCTCAAGTCGGGAGAAGCCCGACACTAGCAAAGTTGGCAACTAAGAACCACCGCACTACACCTCTGAACATGAGGAAGAATAGCTACACCTGAAAAGTCAGGGGTGAGTCTCATCTCACTGGCTCAGTAAGGGTCCCGCAGATCCCCACCACGAAACAAAAGTGGTAAATAGCAGTGCTAAACAACAATAGTAAAGTAGTACTAATAGGACTAGGAACAACAGTAAAAGTAAAAAGGAAAGTCGTACTGCACAGAAACACGACAACCGATAGAACCTCGGCCCTCTAAGCTACTCCAAACGGCAATAAAAAGGCGAACCCCGATCTCACAAAGACGGGAGTTTCCGATGCATCGATAAATCATGAAACCCAATCGTGAAAGCCTACAAAAACAGACAAAGACCCCACAAAGACCTACACCGCCAAAGGTATGGTCACGACTCCACTGTCGTGCCTCCTACACTGTCTACGGGTAGAACCCCGGTAAATCTCTACCGGCACCCTAGACCGTAGTGTCGAAAGGACACAAAACCACTCGAGGAATTACGTCATCGCAGATGAAAACCAAACCATGAGTATCACAAGATGAAACCACACGTCTAGAGCTCATGCTATATGAGAACCACGTAAGCCACGAATCATGAATCATGAATCCTGTGTCATGTGAAAGAAGCACCTCCTCACTAGTAGAAAAGCCAGATGCATCCACTGACATCTTACACTGCGCCTCAAGTGTCTCCCACTCACTTGGAACACGGTAACTAAGACACCGAACCAAGAACCAAGGAACTATAGTAACGAGTGACTAGTTAGGGTCACGCCCGTCGGCATCTGTCCAACGCCCCTGACCACGTGTGCACATACAAGCTCAATGTCTTGAGTTAGGCCTCTAGCTGGTTTTCCCCTCCCTTAGGACTCTCACGGCTAGACAAAGGGGCCCACGGCAACCAACCTATGAACCCTCTCTATCGGGAACTCGCCCCGCCACCACTCCCAGGTGGGCCGACAAACGGAAAGTGTTGTCAGACTATGACTAGTGGAGGCTCACTAGATACAGAGACTCAAAATAGCAAAGTACGAACCAGTTAAACATGCACTTGTCACAAGTACCACAAAGCACAAGGCAGCACACAGAACTGTCGCTAGACTCAGGACAGACAACTAGACTTGCTCATAACGATCCTTGAGTCACAAGACTCGAGTCAAGATCATCACACAATACGGCAACAGGCCGTTAATCAGCCTAGTCCCTAAGCCAAATCACGATAAAATACATCATGGGATTGGTACAAGACAGCTGGATCCACATCAATCGGAAGTCCTCAGCCCCTATGCCGCTCAACGGACTCACAATTCTGCATGACGTGAAACATGGAACATGAGGGACCACTAAGACCCTCAAACCACATGGACATGCAAATCGAGATAAGGTGACACCTCCAAGCATCCAAAATATAGTCTTGATCTTCACAAGATAACCGAGACACTCACGAGGTCACGTGTCAACCACTGGTCACAATCGGGTTGACCGAAAACCATAATGACTCTCGAAACAACACGATATTACGACAATTCCAAACACCCTATAACACGGTCACCGCCCTCGTAGGACGTCCAAGACATCCACGGAACAATGAGCTAACCAAGAGGTCGAAGCCGAGCCAACCGGGAACCAAATCGGCAAAAGAAACACCCAGAACAAGTGGCGGTCACCCCTATGGCCGCAAACAGGAAGTTGCGGTCATAGCCTGGCCGTTACTTAATGGGTCAGCAAATGACGGTCTCATCGGGACAGCTAATAGAAAGTGACGGTCTCCAAAGGGCCGCCTCCTGAATATGGCGGTCATAGCCGGACCACCATTTTATAGGAAACCCCAAAACAGAAATAGGGAGAAGACTGGCAGAAAATGGTCTTATGGGGGCCGCAACTTGCATAAGGCGGTCACCCCAGGCTCTTCTCTTGGGAGTGGCGGTCATATCCGGACCGTCATCTCCAGACTGCCTCGAGAAACGTTCGATAAGTCAAACAAGTGGCGGTCTCCCTCTGACCGCTAACTCAAGTGGCGGTCAGTCGCAAGGCTGCTACTTGCGAACCGACATACGAACCTAACCGACTTAAAAGGCCAAATAGCGGCCACTCAAGGGCCACTACTATGAAATTGCGGTCGGGAGCAAGACCGCTACCCCGAACTGGCTTAAAATAGTTAAGAATCAAATAACGGTCCTTCTGGGACCGCTTCATCCAGTGGCGGTCTGCCTAGGGCCGCCTTATCAAGTAGCGGTCTCTGGTTTGACCGCTACTTCCTACCGGTGTAAAAATCGTAGAAAAGCACAAAACCTGGTCTTTCCACGCCCTAATCATCCCAGAACGATGGGGAAACATGCCTAGACTCGATATCAACATTCCACATGCCGGAAAGGATCAAACCAACCACAAAATGATAAGAAACGGGTGATTTCTACAAATCCACCCAAAATGACTCACGTGGACAAATAGCCTCATACCGGCCCCAAACCACGGACAATTACAGCCAAACTGATAGGAATTGAATCCTGACAAGCTGGGGGTTCAAATTCTATGATTAGAATTGAAAACCATCGCCTAGAACGGTGATTTCGCATCACACCCCAAAAACATGCATTTTCCCTTAAAGTTGGAAAACCCTCTCATACTCACGCCTATCAGCTTGAAAACGCGAGGGAAGGCAGGAAACATGTAGAGTATCCGTCCCCCTACCTCCACCGAAGATCTCGCACACCGAAAACTCCAAAAACCATCACATGAACCCCGCCTATGCTTCGAATCCACGGATTAGGATCGCGCCAACGCCACACTCCATTCCTCACGCCTTCACGCTCCACGATGCCTCCACAACATCCCTACCTCGTCCACCTCCGCCACGGTCGGCCGCCCGGGGGAGAGCGGAAGAGAGGGGAGAGATCGGAGGGGGAGAGAGTGAACGGATGTGGGGAGGAGAGAGGAGAGAGAGAGATGGTTAAATAGAAAAGGAAAAGGAAAAGAAATATCGAATATTTCTGAAATCTAATTTTTTGTCCGAAATTTTGTAAAATCAAAAAAATATGGAAAAATAGCCTCCGCGATCATCAGAAAGAGGACAATGCACCTGTAGCGTCTCGGAGACTCAAAACTCAATGGTTAACACTCCACGGGGTTCCGTAAGCTATACAGGGGGAAAACCCGAGTGGATCGTAAAACACGATTTAGGACCCACAAAAGTGCTCCAAAAGCTCTCAGATTCCGATCCGAAGGATCCAGGGTATTACACCCACACACACACGCTGATACACAGCTTACGGGGATGAACCCCCACCCACACACCCACACGTTGATACACAGCTTACACAAGGAGCAAGCTCCTCACGAGGACAAGGTCCTCACGCTACAAGACTGCAGCACACGGGGACAAGCCCCACGGGGATGAACCCTAAAAGGAAAAACAAAACACACACGCTGCAAGTGTAGCAAAACAAAGGAACAAAGTCTCAAACACACACACGGTTGTAGACCAGCCAAAACCACCTCCGGTCTTTAAACAGAGCACCGGACACACCGCTGTAATAGTAGCACAACACACTAAAAATTTAAGCCTTTGAAAAAGAAAACACAAAAGTGAAACAATGAAAAACCAATGTAGCTTCAGAACTGAGTCTTGAAGCTGTAAATGAGGATCTAAAAACTGCTCAATGCGCTCAAGGCTGGCTGCAAGGAGGGCTACTCTCCTTTCTTTCTTCCTCTTCTCAGAATCTTTCCATGAAAGCTCAAGACTGCTCTAAGGATGAGGGATGCTCACTAATCTTGCTTTTCTTCCTCAAGATTTTCTATTAAGGCTCAGGCGCTCATCTCTCTTTTTCTCCAGGGCTCTTCTCATCTCTACCGCAGTAGCAGCAGCAAATTCTTCAAGCAGAGCGTCCCTATTTATAGAAGAGGTTGTAGAACATTTTTCCCTCCCAAGATCTGCAATATGATTGTCTGGAATATAAATAAGCTTCTTTGAAATGAACATCTTCTCTGATTGGTCAAGCATATATGGGAGAGCTGGGGCAATATGTCTTTCTAGACTGTAATCTGATTGGCCCAGGGAAAATAGAAGATTTCTTTTCTGATTGGCCCATGGCAAAGGAAGATCTCTATCTGAAAACTTTTTCTGGATCTGCTTGCTTATTGGCTGAGGATAGGAAAGGACGATCCTCTATCGAGGTGCTTTTTCATAGAGGCATTCTGATTGGCTTGTTACAAAAAGTAAATTTCCATGAAAGCTGACCTTTCCCAAATCCGATACCTGACAAACCCTTCTCCCAAAAGGTTGTTCTGAAGCCTCATGATGAAAGGGACAGTTCTCTATCCTAGGAGCTTCTTTTTTGACCTTGAAATGTGTGTTTTGGCCATTTGTGATATTGGCTTAGAGTGAGAAATCGTGTTTGAATCAAACAGAATATTAGCCAGAAAAACCTTCAAGTGCATCGACGCAGCAAGATCATTGCATCGACGTAGCTTGCCATCTGCTTGAGCTGCTGCGAGCCAAGTTGTTGTGCGTCGACGCATCTGTGAGGTTGCGTCAACGCATCCTTTGAAAGATGCATCTGAGGCGTTTCTGGGAAGTGGCCCTGTGTCGACACACTGTGAAAACAGTGTCGACCTAGCTGAAGAGAATTGCCTGTTTGGTAGGGGCTTGAGCTAAACCTATGTCGATGCCATGAGAGGCTTGCGTCGATGAACTCGTTGAAGTGCGCTTGAAGCTGCCTTGCTGCTAGCTGCTACGTCGACGCCATATCTTTATAGTTTAAGGGTGCGTCGACTCCATTGTTGAAAATTGCTGCTGTTGTGGCTAGCTTTGCTTGTTGCGTCGACGCTATGTGATTTTTGTGTTGACTCCATTGTTGTTGCTGCTGGTGATGTTGTTCCCCACTTGCTATTGATGATGCAGCTTGTTTTTATTAACAACTGTGTCGACTCCTTATCTAGATAGGGTCGATGCATTCTTCTAGTGCCAAATTGCAGGGTTTTCTTTTTTGCTGACTTTTTAACATATCAGTTGGCATCCTTTGACATACTTTGACTTGAACTCTATGCATGTTGACATCATCAAAACCACATCAGATTCATCAATAAGCCAAAATCGGACATCATCAAAACTTGGGATACAACAATTTCTACAATAAAGGGTCAAAGTAACTTATTCACATAAGCATGCACTTTCATTCTCATCACTTCATTCTTTCCTACACATTGGTTTAACATGAAGTGCCTCTTAACATGATTAAGAGTGATAATCTAGTAGTTAGTCCTGGGTTTATTTAAATCAATGTCAAACAAAATCAAAAATAAAAAATAATAATAAAAAAAGAGAAATATTCTAAATTTTAGTTTGCTTCTGCAGCATTTAGGCTATGATAACTACGCGCTGGTAGTTCGAAATTCTCTCCCTGCTCATTGAAAGCAGCCATAAGCATGGGTCACACACACTTCACGGCGCCCTTAGCCGTCTACCTTGCAAAAACACCATCATTACATAGGCCATGCCCAAGGGCATGAGGCCTTTGCTCTTCTCAACTCGGCCAAAGTATGGGGACCGTTTGATGCGGGATGAAATGAGACTCGATGTCAATTTGATACAAATCTGGGACTCTAGGCGATGACGTGACTAATTTGACGATGCGACTAGCGACGACACGAACACTCGGCACCAAAGAGCTCTAGAAGAGGAGAATGTGTCCTCAATAAGAAATGCAAGCTCACGATTGTCCCACGCGAGGTAAACGTGCGGATCTACGCGGTTGAGAAACCGACAGTGAGTCAATGGTATTTGGCTCTTTTCATGTGCTCGGGTCGAGTCACGGGACAGGTCACGCTCGCTCTCTCATAGCGGTGATATTATTTGAATAGGCTAGAATTCCTAACTCATGCAAGCGCGGCGTTCAAACATATACTAAATTAGCAAGCGACAAAGAGAGGAGCGAAAACGTACCTCCACGCTCGGGACGTGGGGAAGACCTTCCCGGCCAAGAACCGTAACTCCTGGTACAGTAAATGTGAATAATTAGAGCAATAAAATTACAGTCTACTCCATGCAGGGAGGTAAAATGCTACAACAGTGATCCGGGAGCGCCAATCTTGGGTTGACGGGTAGCACGGCGGTGACGCTCGAGCGGATGCGGATAGCTAGTTCGGTTCGGTTCAGAACGGGCCCACAGGACAGCAAGCGGGTCCGGCTGCTGGGACGGCGGCGTCCGGGCATCTCCTTGCAGCGGAAGCCGACTGGAACATTACTAGAGTGTCCCTGGTCGATCCCCGGGAGCGGTGGCCGCTGGATCGTAGTCAGGGATTTATGGAAGAATTAACCCCCAACTATGTCCTACAGTCCTGTCTCAGGATAGACCTACGCGATCTGGCGAGATAGGCTCCTGTGCCCAGATCCGGAGTCAGATCCGAGCAAAACTGGCATTTTTGTGAAGTAGACTCAGAGAGATACAACATATATGAATTTTAGATCCATCCAAGTATATGATTGGAAATGAAAAACTCTGTGGCACTGTAACTTTTCTGGCTCGGATTACAGAATAGTCAGGACAGATTGGGATCTGCCTGAGAATGACTTTTGACCGAGGGGAAAATGGTGGATCTGGATGATGAAATTAATTTAGGTGAAATAAGGGGATGTGGGGGACGTGCACAAATGTTTTGGTAATTTTCTGAGATGGCTAAGGGGGTGGGAAAAATAGAAGAACATGGTACTATCCCACAGATCTACAAACAGGCAAATTGCGCGGGTGGAAAGAAATCACTAGGAGGCAGGGCAAACGATGGCGGATTGACACGAAATTTGAACTGGAGATTGCTAACAGGAAGGGAAATGATCTATAAAATTTTGAAAATCATCAGATAAACGGATTTTGAGAACCAACCTTTTCTTTGAGCTTCTGTCCAAGATCTCAGAATCCTGGACAACAGAGTAAAGATTGGGTTATGGCGGCACGATGGCGGCTCGGATGACGACGGCGGCGGTGGTGGCTGAAAGTCACACCCAGCAGAGGTGATAAACCTTGGAATCACTCCATGATCAAGGCATCACACCTTAGAATCATGCAACCATCACAGCTGCAAGGGGAAGAGAGAGGGGCGCCCTTGGGCAAATGGAGAAATTTTTGATTTTTTCTTCAAATTCCTCGTGGAAATAATGAAATATAAGAGTTTTATAACCCTAGCTAAAAGACTTTAACTAACCTCAGATCTAGGGTTAGGGAGGGGAAATTAGGGATAGGAAAATCTAATTTCTTCTCCCTTGTCAAAATAAATAAAAAAACAAAAGGGGTAAAGGATGGGGGCGCCCCCCTTAGAATGGCATCTTGGACTTTTCTTCTTGGTCCAAGTTTGAATGGTCTTCTTGGTCCAAGTCCACCATGGACCATATGGGCCCTATGGGCCCTAGAAGCTAGGTGGCCCAATGGGCGAGAGGGTGGGGGCCCATTGGGCCTAAGTGGCCTTTTTACAAAGAAACCCATTAATTCCTAATGACTAGTCCATTGGCTTATAATTACCTTACAATTAAACCCAAATGACTCAATGCAATAAAAAAAAGTTAGATGCCTTGCTCCGATGTCCCCTCACAGTTTTTTATTTTGGGTAAGACAACTAACCTAGACACTCCCCGACAAGATGAAGTTTTAAATAGGGACAGTCAAATAAGACCTGGAATACAAACGCAAAATTAGTCAGAAAAAAGGGAGCCAATCAAAATAAAGAAAGAGAAGCATGGAAAGAGTGGTAGTACAGTTCTCTACAGAACGTTATGAGCCCGGTCGTATGCGTGTCCAACTAAAAAAAGGGGGGCCGACAAAGAATGACAAAAGTCCCGATGCAATAGGCTGAATCTTTAAGGGGTTGTGCCTAGGGAGGAAGTCAGAACCCAACATTTCTAAACCCACACTAGATTTTTTCCAAAATTTCTTATGTTCCACCCCCAAGACTGAGTGTTTCTCGAGTATGGTCATAGTAAGGGCATCGTTGACCGAGGGCCGTCGGTTATAGGGCACCACACTTAATGCACACCGTGCTCTGCGCATTCTTTAGCGAATAGGGAAAGAACCAGGACCCTTGACAACTAGTTTGATTAGTTTATGTACTGCAGTTTATGTGACGCCCCGGGTTTTTCGGATCTTTTTCCACGTGTTGGCCCGGTTATGAGGCAATTGAGAGGGGGGTGAATTGATTGCCCACCCTTTCTGAAAAGTTATAAAGCAACCCAAATAAACCACAGATATGTAGAATAAAAGTAAAGCAGAGACTTGATTAAGATGAATGAACTTAAATCAAGCAAGCCCTCACAACTTCCCAGCGCACATATATGCTCACTCGAACAACTATATTTGGACGGATAGTTGAGTACACTCGCTTCTCACCGTCTCACACTCGTATAGTGAACGGAAAATTAGATAACGATTAACACCAATCAAGCAAACCACAACACAGTATTTTTAGGTGGTTCGGACACACCAAGTGCGTCCTACGTCCACCCCTCTCACCTCGAGAGGATTTCATTATAAATGCTGCTCGACGGTAGCAACCACACACACACACACGGGCTCGACGGCCCACACACGTGGGTTCTCGTACGACGACGAGACAACCCACACACACTCGGAGCAAGCTCCAAAAATATCCAGATAGAGAAATAGTATTAAATGAAATACAAGCCCAAATATGAGATGACTGTTCTAAGCACAAGATGTCTAAGAAGATTATGAAACAATATAAATCTTCCCCTATATCCTTTAACCAAAGTCGGAAATGTATGAGGTGTGGCTTAGAATGATGAACCAAGAGAAGAGGGAGCCAATATTTGAAGCTTCAGGCGCCCGAAGCAAGGATGGAGAGGATGCAGCCGCTGCCTCTAGATCTCTCAGCTCGGGCTTGTGAGGGGACGTCTCTGGCGTTCCTTCCCTCTTCTCCAGCAAACCACACAACATTCCTCTCCTTCTTCCTGCAAGATGAACACGTTATAGCTCAAAAGGATTAGGTCGATCGGAAGAGAGGGGCGGCTATATATGCCAAGGGGATTGAAGCCCTAAGGGACATAAAAGCCCTTCCCAAACCCATTTCATAACATATACAAGATGCAAAGGTCGCCCTAAGGCCATTAGGGTCAAAAGCCAGCCATATGGATCCTCCTTATTAGGGTTCGAAACAGATCCGGAAAATCGTGTTCGAACGTTCAGAAAAAGTGTCGACCCATGAGGTCGACCCTTTTTCGTGAATGTTCTGCCAGAACATATATAAGAACAAAATCGCGACACGAGTGTCGACCCATGGGGTCGACACTTCTTACGAAGTGTTCTGGCCGGTTAAAAGAACAAAACATTCGTGATGAAAAGTGTCGACACATGAGGTCGACACTTTTTCACGAACATTCTATTTTCACAGAATTAAACATACTTACCTGAAAGTGTCGACCTACAGGGTCGACACTTTTTCACGAGAGTTCTGTCTTAGCAAAACAGCAGACACCTGGTGAAAGTGTCGACCCTTGGGGTCGACACAATCTGCCAGCATCCAATATTTCAACGAAGGCAGAGACTCCACAAATAAGTGTCGACCCCTAAGGTCGACACTTTTACTGACAGCAGTAAAACTTCAGTAAATGAAATTGAAACCTTCATGAATCAAAAACATATATCAATGTTGATCAAGGGAGTTCATACAACACAGATAAACATGATTAAGCATGAGTTTTTACCCAGATCATTCCATTCAAACTCAGATCCAATTTGTACAAACATTCTCACCATTGGCCTTCAAATTGTGAGTGTAGTCTCACAATAAACCAAATAAACATGTATTCTCCAGATCTAACCATTGCTCTTTCATCTACCTTGTGACCAACCTTCAGAAATGTTCTTACCATTATTTGCAAGATGAATCCATATCGAACCTGCACAGCACAGATTGCCATTAAACTCAATCTCAACCCAAGCAATGAAATTCTCATATCAATCCAGATGATATAGATTAATCAAACTATCCATTCAATCTTTAACCAAAGCAACTCATTCAAATAAATTAGTCCTCGTCAGACTTTAGCGATATTGAGCATTTTGCTTGGTATAGCCAATTCAATCAAACATAGACTGAAATCCATCAACCTCACCTTTCATCAAGTATGTGTATCAATGAAGATCAATCATGCAAGTTTTCATTCAAGACAGTCATTCATCAAACCTGTATACATGCAAATTCATTGAACCAGAAATCATGACATTTCATTCAGAATCTTCGTAAAAATAGTCCGGGGCACAACAATCTCCCCCTTTTTGACGAAGATAAAACCATTTATAGATCTATGATATTTGTATGATGGAAGACAAAACAACCAGATCAACCCACCCTTTTTGTCAAAAGCATAATCAATCAAAGACTTAGCAAGTCATGAATCTTCGTTCAATCAAAGACTAAGCAAGTCTTGAATCTTCATTCAAGCAATGCAAAGTTATTTCTCCCCCTTTTTGTTAGAGTAAAATAGGGGATTATTAAAACGGTAAATGATGAAAGTTAAGCCACAATATGAACAATTAACTCAATGAGATGCATATGAAACGCAAGTAATGACCAGTCAAGCACATATGCACTCATCATACCATAGAATAGCAAACATGTTCTCTATGAACGGGTTAGGAAATATGCTATAGACCAAGAACATGAATTTCATGTGCACTAGTAAAAGGGTAGTGCTTACAAGAAGTGGTACTTCAAGACTCATGAAATATGGCTGATTCAAGGTGTATATCTATACAATCACTCTCTAGATGAATATGTGAAATATGAGCAATGAAATCTAGATAGCATGGATTTTCAGATTTTCTAAAGAACACAAATAGGAACTTTTCTTCCCTACACTTTCATACAACGTGCTCGACTTTTGGTAGCTTTGCACAACCCCAAGATTATTTTGCTTTTTCAAAGACAAGATGACTAACCTTTTTACACGAGTCATGCCCTTTGTTTCAGGGGCACTTCCCGGTTACTCAGCATCGTCACTTATGATTATGTGGATATGACACTTTTCAATGCGAGTTTCCTCCTTTATCTCAGGGGGGATTCCTGATTTACTTCATGTCAAATCACACTTATTGACCATTTTTGACGGGACTGACAGCTTTTTCCTCACAAGTCACGTGATTTCTATGTAGGGGTTCCAGAGTCCTTAAATGTGTTAAGTGGAACAAGTGAAATCCTTATCAGTTAGATTCATTAACTCACATGTGCAAATTGTGTGAGAGATTACGTAGAATGTAAGAGATGAATTAGCCTATTCATGGTGATGTCTCCCTCTAAGTGTATGCACCGTTATAGCAAAAACCTCCCCATTAATATGTGCCATGTTAAAACATGTCCTAGTCAAAGCATTTTATTTAGCAAGGGCGTAAGTTCTTAGAAGATTTCAACTGAAAGTTGTGTAGTATATATACACTCAAGCATTTCAAAATGATGTTTTCAAGCAGTTTGATTACCGGTACGTGGCGGAGTACTTAGGTCCGAAGACCACACTCACACATGATGAAAGCTTCCAAGTGGACTTAATCCACCTTTCCACTAACACTATTTGATATACCGGTAAATCATGGCATTCATGCACACATTGATGAAGTATATGCAGTTATGTACATGCGGATGCAAAAGTATGCAAGCATGTATAATAACCAAAGTTGTTATTCACTGTGATATGGACAAAAGATAAAGTTTGAAGAGTAAAGACAATGAAAACTTTTATGAGCAAATCAAGAGGGAATATGAACAGTTTCTTTATGAAAAGGATGAAAAGAGTGTTTGTACAATTCAGCTCAAAATATCTAAGTGTCTAATCTGCACACTCCTAATTCTCTTCTTAGAAAGTAAAATTGTTCAGAATTCAAAGGTTTCGTAAATATATCAGCAAGTTGGTGTTTTGTATCAACAAAAATAAGTTCAAAATCACCTTTATTGATATGATCTCTTATAAAGTGGTGTCTAACTTCTATGTGCTTAGTGCGGGAATGTTGGACAGGATTTTTGGACAAGTTTATTGCAGAAGTGTTATCACACATTATGGGAGTTTTCTTTAAAGAAAAACCAAAATCCAGCAACTGATGTTGGATCCAAAGCACTTGAGCCGCACAACTGCCGGCAGTCACATACTCGACTTCGGCAGTTGATAGAGCCACACAATGCTGTTTCCTTGAGGCCCATGAAACCATGCAGCCCCCAAGAAACTGACAGTGACCGCTTGTGCTTTTTTGATCCATTTTACAACCAGCATAATCAGAATCAGTGAAAGCATGTAAATCAAAAGAGTTATTCCTTGGATACCACAAACCAAGGTCAAGAGTTCCATTCAAATACCTGAAGATCCTTTTCACGGCCGCTAAATGAGAGTCCCTTGGACAAGATTGGTATCTTGCACAGAGACAAACACTGAAGTGTATATCAGGCCTACTGGCAGTCAAATAAAGCAAGGATCCTATCATACCCCTAAAAAGTTTTTGATCAATTTTGTTATCTTTTTCTTCATTTTCTGTGAGGTGGACATTGGTGTTGAAAAGGGCTTGGCAGTCTCAAGTTAAAATTTCTTCATGATTTCTTGTGTATACTTCTTCTGGTTGATGAATATGCCATCATCCATTTGCTTTATCTGTAATCCCAAGAAGAAGTTGAGCTCTCCCATTAAGCTCATCTCGAACTCCCCCTGCATAAGTTGGGCAAATTCACCATTCATTTTTGAATTGGAGGCTCCAAATAGAATATCGTCTACATAAACTTGAACAATTAGTGAATGATCATCACAAGTTTTTGTAAACAAAGTTTGGTCTATGTTACCTCGTTTGATGTCGTTTTCAATAAGAAATGAACTTAATCTATCATACCATGCCCGGGGAGCCTGTTTCAAACCGTATAGTGCCTTGTCCAATTTGAATACGTGGTCCGGAAATATTTCATCTTCAAAGTCCGGTGGTTGCTCCACGTACACTTCTTCCTTGATCACTCCGTTGAGGAAGGCACTCTTCACATCCATCTAAAACAGTTTCATGTTCCTGTGACAAGCATAAGCAAGTAAAATTCTAACTGCTTCCAATCTAGCCACAGGTGCAAATGATTCATCAAAATCAATGCCAAATTCTTGAGAGTAGCCCTTGGCTACTAATCTTGCCTTATTCCTCACAACCACCCCATCTTCACTAAGTTTATTTCGGAAAACCCACTTAGTTCCAATGATAGGATGGTCATCAGGCCGGGGCACGAGGAACCACACCCGATTCATTTGGAATTGGTGTAGCTCTTCTTGCATGGCGAGAACCCAAGAATTATCATTCAAAGCATCATCTAATGATTTAGGCTCAATGCTAGAAAGTAAAGCTAGATTATCATGTATTTCTACTTCCCTCATTGAAGCCCGAGTTTGAATTCCTTCATCCACGTCGCCAATCACGTTCTCCAATGGATGGTCCCTGTACGTGGTCCATTGGTGTGGAAGGTTTGGATGTTGTTCTTGATCCACTTCTTCTTGTTGTTGTTCTTTTTCTTCTTCTTGATTTGCTGCCTCACCTTGTTTGCTTGAATCTCCCTTTTTAACTTCGCCCTCACCTGTAATAAGAAAATGATCATCATTTGATTTTCTCATTGTGAATTTATCAACAACTACATGTGGACTTTTCTGGACAACAAGTGTTCTAGTGTTATACACACGGTAAGCTCTGGATGTTAGAGCATACCCGAGAAAGATGCCTTTATCACTTTTTGCTTCAAATTTCTCTAGATTGTCTTTTCCATTGTTCAATATATAAAAAATTGAACCAAATGGCTTGAAATGAGATATGTTGGGTTTCTTACCTTTGTAAAGCTCGTATGAAGTTTTCTTAAGGATTGATCTTACCATTGCTCTATTTGTGATGTAGCAAGCGGTGTTCACCGCCTCTGCCCATAAGTACCGTGGAAGACCATTCTCGGCAAGCATGGTACGCGCCATCTCCACGAGCGTCATGTTTTTCCTTTCGACCACGCCATTTTGTTGAGGGGTTCTTGGTGAGGAGAACTGATGCTCATACTCCTGCTTCCTACAAAAAGCATCAAACTCATGATTCTCAAACTCCTTTCCGTGGTCACTTTGAATTTTCTGAATTGAATATCCCTTTTCGTTCTGGACTTTTGTGCAAAAATCAATAAACTCATTTCAAGCATCACTTTTATTAGCAAGATATAAAACCCATGCATATCGAGAGAAATCATCGACAATCACAAAGCCATAAAGTTTCCCGCCAAGACTGCGAGTCCTGGTGGGACCAAATAAGTCCAAATGTAACAGTTGAAGGGGTTTTTCTGTAGACACAATGTTTTTGCATTTAAAGGATGCGGTGGTTTGTTTTCCTTTATTACATGCTTCACAAATTTTTGAAGTTTCAAAATTCAGTTTAGGAAGACCTCTGACTAAATCATGACAATTCAACTTCCTAATCACATTAAAACTGCCATGCCCAAGACGGCGATACCACAACCAAACATCTTCATTTTTGTTAGCAACTAAACACAGTTTCTTTGGTGCAAGTTCATCAAAGTCAACTTGGTAAGTGTTGTTACACCTCACACCTATGAAATTAATTTTGTGTGTTAGCATCAATGATCGTGCAGTGTGAAGATTCAAAAATCACCTTGTGACCCTTGTCACAAAGTTGACTAACACTAAGCAAATTATGATGAAGACCTCTAACTAATGAAACATCTTCGATGCAGTGGTTAGGGTCCTTACCAATTCTCCCAATTCCTATGATCTTACCCTTGTCCTGTCCTCCGAAGATTACCGTTCCACCATTCTTCTCAGCAAAGTCTACAAGGAGGAGTTTGTTTCCAGTCATGTGTCTGGAGCATCCGCTATCCAGGTACCATTTATTATCTCCCGCCTTCATGCAGACCTGCACCAATTACCAACCATGCTCATTTTAATTTGGGTACCCAAGCAAGCTTGGGTCCCTTCACGTTAGTGTTCCCAAGTGGCTCATAGTATCTACTGAAAAACAATTCATCATCATATTGCATGAGTTGGCATATGTACATGTCATGTCCTATTTTCCCACAATAAAAACACGTGGGTCTTCTCCTACCAAAATTTCTTCTTTAATTCACATTTTTAAAGGTTGAGGGGAATTTAGAATTAACAGTGTGTTTTCCAAAGTGTGAGTGTGAACATTCTCCATGATAAAATGAATTCTTCACAGCATAATGAGCATGATTTTTGTTGCTATGCATTACACTTTGATTCTTTTCAATTTGTTTTCCTTTCTCTCTCACTTCCTTTCCATTCCCACTTTTTAATTTCTCAATTTCAATAACAAAATTCTCATTCTTCTCTTTCAAGTTTTCTTTCTCTTTTTCACATTCACTTAGTTGAACATGTAATTTTTCAAACTCTTTGTTCTAGAGGTCATGCTTTTCTTGGATTTTATCTTTCAGCTTAAATGCATTTTTCTTCTCTATATCTAAGTATGTTATCTCCTCTTCAAATAAAGACAACTTGGTTTTCAAAGCATCATTAACATTTTTCAGATTTTTAATTTGCATTTCAAGTAAATTGCACTTTCCACAAGAATTAGATGAGTGAACAATTTCATGGATCTTTTTCTTTAAAGTCCTGTTTTCATTTTTCATTCTTCTATATTTCTCATCTAACTCTTCATAAGCAAGTTCCCACTATTCATTTGAAATGGCCTCAGTGTCAGAATTTACCTGTTCATTGTCGCTATTGGCCATCAGACACATCGTCTTCACGAGTTCTTCAATGTCCTGCTCCTCATCATCGGTCGTGGGATCATCCTCATCCTCGTCGCTCCATGTCGCCTTCATGTCTTTCAGCTTCTTGCCCTTGCCGACCTTTCCTTTCTTCTTTTGGAGCTCGGGGCATTCTCTTCGCATGTGCCCCGCTTTCTTGCATTCATAACAAATGATTTCGGCGGCCTTGGATGGTTCATTTCTTTGTCTTGGCTGCCTCTTCCATTTCCTGAGCTTTCCACCAAATCTTCTTCTTTGGCGCAAGAATTGTCTTACCTTTCTTGTTAGCATAGCAACCTCCTCATCGTCGGTGGTTCCCAACGATTCCTCTTGGCTCGAGACACTCTCTGGGAGTGCTTTCAAGGTGATTGGCCTTTTCTTCTTCGGATCCTCTTCCGTCCTTTTGATCACATTAATCTCATAGGTCATTAATGACCCTATGAGTGCATCCACGGTGAGTGTTGTCAAATCCTTGGAGTCTTCTATCACTGTCACCTTGGTGTCCCAACTCGGTGACAGTGACCTCAACACCTTCCGCACCAACTCCTTGTCGGTGAACTCTCTTCCGAGTGACTTCAGTCCGTTGGTGATCTCCATAAGTCGTGCAAACATCTGGGAGATATCTTCTTCATCCTTCATTTTAAAGAGCTCATAGTCACGGGTCAGCATATTCGCCTTTGTCTCCTTGACTTATGTGGTGCCTTCGTAGATGAGCTTGAGCTTATCCCACATTTCCTTGGCGCTACTGCACATGGAGACACGAGCATACTCGTTAGGGTGAATAGCACACTGAAGTATATTCAAAGCATTAAAATTCACAGTGGCTTTCTTTATAGCATCATCATCCCACATATCCTCATCAAGGTTTACAGCATACGGACCATGTTGACAATTCAGAGGGGGGGTGAATGAATTCCCTCTAAAAATCTTGTCCCGATTATCCTTCAGTTATTCAAATTATGCAAACTAAGACAACAGGTGCAAAGGGAAGCATGGAAGCTTTCTTCTAACAGCAACCTAGTCTCACGGATGTGCACTTCAATCGGAAAGCTGAATAGAGAGAATAGTGATTCCTTATAGCAGTCTTTGACCAATTTAAAAACTGATATGAAACTGAAAGCCGAATTAAACTTCTGATTGAGTTCTCACAAATGAGAACCTCAATGGAGTACTAAATCAAACACCCCCTGTGTATAACAATCAAACGCTAGATAATAAGAACAGTGAACGGCCTACGCATGCATCTAGCGAATCAGATATTAGACAGGCAAACCACACATTGCAAGGGAATTTTTTAGGTGGTTCGGCCAGACACCCGTCTGCCTACGTCCACCCCACACTCAACCCGAGTGTGGCTTCCACTAGCCAGGTGCTAGACAAGCAGACTCAGTCTGCAACAGACGCTGCCTCACAGCTTGACTAGGGGAACAGCCTCCCCTCTTCCTCCACGTCGGAGGGACCACCTAGTCTTGCAAACCACAAGACCAGAACCGGAGGACCAATCCTCCCTTCCTCCCAACCAGAGGGAACCAACCACAAGTAGCACCCAGCTACTTGCAAACCGGAGGAATCAACCTCCCTTCCTCCAATCCCGGAGGGAAACACCTAGCAGCACCCAGCTGCTGGCAGACCAGAGGCCTAGCCTCTCTTCCTCCTCAGCCGGAGGGAACCCACTCGCGGCGCCCTGCTGCAAGTAAACCAGAGATCCCACGATCTCCCTTCTCCTGATCAACCAGGAGAGAACAAATGCCCAACTGGGTAAACGGAAGAATAATGATCGAAGAAAAAAAAAAGAAATACAAATCAAACTGAACCGGATATGGAATGAAATGCAAGAACCAGACTGGCTCTGGATTTGATCCACGAGACCAGATCTTCTCTGCTGCTCAATCTCTCACAAGCTCTCTCTATTTCTTTTTCTCTGAACTTTTCTTCTTCTTCTTCCTTCTTCTTCTTCGCTCTGCTGCTTCTCTTCTCTTCTTTTGCTCACACTCTTAGATTTCTTCGCTGGAGAGCTTCCTCTTATTCTGTGGAGAGTTAACCCTTTTTGAGAGGATGATGGGGTGCTTTTATATCAGAAACATAGCCTCCGAAGGTTGAGTAGAAAATGCCCTAGTGACCACTGATTGGTCCACTTGGCAGGGTAGCACCCCTTATCTAACACGTGTCAGCATCCTGCCCCTTATTCCCATCGGATCACGTGCCCCCTCATCAGTACGCTCAGCAACTGGAGTGAGGTGGCGTTAACGCACTTGCTTCAAGGGGTTGACGCAGCCTTCAAAGATATTCTACCAGCAAAACTCAAGTCTGCTGCGTTGACGCTTCCAACCCATGGCGTTGACGCATTGATGCGTTCCAGTGAGAAACCAGCGTAGCCCTATTGACAGTTGCGTCGACGCTGCTCCACTGCTGCGTTGACGCATCGGTGATCCAGTGATTAGGTATTCAGCAGATAGACATGCTGCGTTGACGCTCTCAGCATGCTGCGTTGACGCATTGATGATCCAGTGATCAAGTCTTCAGCAGATGGGCGTGCTGCGTCGACGCTCTCATTGTGCTGCGTTGACGCATGGAGCTGCAGTGTCTGAACTTAGATGGCTTCAGCCCTCTCACGTTTCGTGTGGAGTGCGTTGACGCATTGTACAACTGCGTCCACCCTCTGGTCACCTTGTCGATCCATCAACCAATCCATTTCTGCACAAGGGCAAGGCAGGTTAATAATGCAGAATCACACCAATGCGTTAACGCAGATCCTGTAGCGTTAACGCAGTGGATGTACAAATAGAGGATGACAGCTCAGAAAACACTCCATGGCGTTAACCCATTCTACCACTGCGTCAACCCACTGCAGTGGCTCATAAATGAGTGAATCCTAATATAACCAGGTCATTCAACCAGGCAAATTCCAAGCACAGTCAATGACCCGATATTGAAGTAATCATTCGAGCATAGACAAACAGAATAACCACGAGTTCCTGAAATTATGAGCAATGCAATGTATATAACCAAATAAGCAGACAAAAATAGGAGCAATGCAATGTATATAACCAAATAAGCAGACAAAAATAGGATCCTATTTTACCACTGCGTCAACGCAGTACATAACTGCGTCAACGCTATGCAACCAATTCATGAAGGATGCATCAACGTAGTGGCTTGCTGCGTCAACACAGTGCAACCATTTCATGAAGGCAGTAAGCAGAATTCATGCTAACAATGTGCAGAGATGAGCAAGACTTACTAAGCAGGAAATCATGAAGTCAAGCAGCCGTGCAATACTCACACACTCAAAGCAGCTAAGCAAGCAGTTCATTCAAACAGTAATACAATCAATGCAGTTGAGACAAAGGGCACATCACAATGTCACAGTGTAATGTCACATTATTACTTAAATTCATTAGTGTAATTCATAATGTCTGCTATCATCAAAATCACACAGGGGCACAATAATCTCCCCCTTTTTGATGATGGCAACACTATGAATTACACTGACTCACACTGACTCATGTCAGATTCTTCTCCCCCTTTGACTTCATCAAAAACACTGCATTCGGGCAGAGAAAGGCAAGAGGTACTCTTACGAGCATTGTCCCTTCAGAAGTAGAACACCTCATCAGCAAAACATACTCACTCAAAGTCATTCAAATGCAATCATTATATCATCAATCACGCAGGGCTCTCTTAAACAATGTGAGATTAAACAGATGAAGAGGTGAGTGCTCAACACATCTTTTTGGTATTTTTCCATAATGAGATGCATTTAGCTACATGAGTGCAGATGCATGATCTAATTAAGTGTGAGATGAACCTTATGCAGAGGACTTTAACCAGATAGACATGAAATGCAATTTATGACTGACTCCCTCTTAGACCTTGACCAGCATATGAATGCAATTGAGGGCAGAACACTAAATCAGGGAGAATGAGAACCTCAGTTATACAGTGTGATACCCAAATCATATATCCATGCATTTTTGTTTCAGAATCTGCCATTATAAAAGCTTATGACATTACTCTAGTTGATAATCATGGATTAAAAGTAATGTATACCAGATTTGACAATGAGGGCAAATTACTCATTTCTGAAGCAGTCTTTTAATAAAGGAAAACCATTTGCACATACCACATTCTAGTATAATCTCCTTTCAACCTTGTCAATTAAAACCAATGGTTTCTCTAGATCAAGCAATTGAAGGTATTGAGGTTAAACAAGCTCATGCCTTAAAAAAAATGAATAACATAGGTAACAACAATCTTTTTCGATTTGAGCTTTTAACAAATATCCTAGTGAACAGGCAGGTGACATTTATGCCTTTGGCATTAAGGGCACACGTGGGTTAGACGCCAGAACCCCCTGTTACTAAGCATAGACTACCATGTCTGTTTCAGATCAGAACAACTACACAGGGATGGTTTTCACCTTTGACGTTAAGAGTACACCTTGATCAGAGGCCCGTACCCCTAGTTACTCAGTGAAACTGTCCCTATGTTTATCTGTCCATCTGAACAGAGATTAACTGAACACTTCATGACTTGAGATCCTCTCCATTTCATTAGTGGAGGGTTTAGTTTCTCAGTGCAATTCAGTCATTGCTCTGTCACTTTCAAAATTTTTAAAAAAATTTATTTGTTGCTACCATTAAAACAGTTCAGGAAGGCATGTTTAAAGACAATACAGTTCTCATGCAATTCAACCAAAGTAAACCATGGTTTCAAATTTTTCAGTTGATGGAGAATCTTACATGAATTGCATGTAACAATCAGTTTAGGTTTATTAAAGACCTATTCAGATATTTTTAGAATCTCCATGTTCAAACTTAGGCATACAAGAGATTTAAAACAATTCATATCAAGGAGCTTTCTTAAGCCTGTATAATAGAAGATTCTTCTTTAAAGATGATTTTAGATTTGAAGAGGATACACACAACTGAAATTTCTCTACTTTTCTGAATTAGAGACTGAACAGTCTAATCAGCTTCCCCTATCTAGATGCAACTTTTCACGTATATGCATGTGAAGAAAAAACAATGAGGATCATGCAGGGAATTTTGAACTGATGCTTTGACACGTTCCTTTTGACTACGTGCATGAATTGCATGAGATGAGACACAAGAGAAGCTTCAACTAACTCCCCCTGACTACATGCATTCTGAGACAATGATTTAAGATCTACAAACCCACACATCATGTAGTGAAGAAAATTTGAAGAATGCTCTTGAAGCACATATGCAGTAAAGGCACAGGACATGATATTAAGGGTTATGCTCAAGGAGAGTTCATGTTTTTCAACCAAATCAAGATGTTAGGGTGCTAGGCCCGGATACAGAGGGGGGTGAATGTACCCTTCTATGAATAATGGCCAAATAAAAACTCAGATGCTAGACAAAATCTGGAATTAAGCTAATTCGATTAAGCAAAATAACAAGCAGGTGGAGCGAGCCTATCCAAGCATCTAGCGGAAGCAAATCAAGCAATCAAACCACTGCTCAATAGATTTTTAGGTGGTTTGGTCCTCCAGACCTACATCCACCCCTCACTCCCAACCGGAGTGAGGCTTCACTAGCAAACGCTAGAACCAAGCAGACTCAGTCTGCAAACAGTCGCTGCCACACAGCTTGACTAGGGGAACAGCCTCCCCTCTTCCTCCCAACCGGAGGGACACCCAAATGACTCCCAGCCACTTGGAAACTAGAGACCAAAGTCTCTCTTCCTCCAGTCCAGGAGGGAACCCGCCAGTGACTCCCCGTCACCAGCAACCAAAGGTCGAAGACCTCTCTTCCTCCAACCGGAGGGACCCCTGGACTTGCAACCCACAAGCCCAGAACCGGAGATCAGATCTCCCTTCCTCCAACCCGGAGGGAACACACAAGTGACTTCCAGCCACTTGCAAACTAGAGGTCGCAGACCTCTCTTCCTCCAGACCAGGAGGGACCCGACCTCAGTCCAGAGGATCGAAAGTACAAAGCTAACCAAATGAAAAAGGAAAAATAAGAAAAGGAAAAATACACAGCGATCAGAAAGCTGTAAAGAAAGATAACACAGATGTGGCTCGCATGGAGTTGACTGGCCTGGATTTGATCTACGGTCCAGTAGACAGATCTTCAGGTAAGCTTCTCTTCCTCTTCTCTTCTCTCTCACTTTCTTTTTCTCTTAACCCTCACGAGCTCTCTAACTCTCTCTTTCTCTTCTTTTCCTTCTGATCTTCTTCTCTTTCTTTTCTTCTTCTTCTGCAGGCTCTCTCTGTCTCTTCTCTTCTCTTCTTCTTCTACTTTCTACTGCAGCTCTTTTCTTCTTCTGCTCTTTCACTCTCTCGATCTCTTTTCCTCTATTCTCTACGGCTCACGCTTCGCATCTTACTCGATCAGCCTTTCTTCTTTTTATAACAGCAGCCAACAGGAGGGCAGCACTGGGCGCGTGTGGCTTCCACATTTCCCGCCCAGAAATTTTGGCCACGTGTCAGTCTCTCAGCCAGCTTCAGCACACGTGTCACAATCCTGTCTGCCCTTCCAGCCTCGGATCACGTGTCACCCAGTCACTGGGGAATATTCTTCCTCGGACCACCTTCTTCTTTTTGTTTTTCTTCTTCTCCTGCATAGAGATTAAAACCATTAATACTCAGGGTTCTTCTATATATATATATACTTGAAATAAGTCGGTTGACACTCAAGCTAAAGCTTCACGAGGTGTGTAGGAACAACAAAAAGTGCACTATACTGAGAATGACACGAGGTACATAAGATGACTACAGCACGAGATAAAGAGAGAACAACACGAAGTCAGATGAGAACAGCACGAGGTGAGAAGGAAATAACACGGAGTAAAACGGTAGTAAAACACGCGATCAGGGGAAACCTGGACGAAGATAGAAAGAAGCAACACGAAGACATAAAAACAACACGAAGACACAAATACAGAAATATCATGAAGACTCAAACACACAAATAACACGAAGACACAAATATAGAAATAACATGAAGACTCAAACACAGAAACAACACGAAGAACGAAAACATAAACCGACACGAAGTGTGGTCACAAAGTAAAAAGGACACGGGGTCTAGGAAAAACAACACGAAGACAGAAGACGGGAACGGCTACAACGACACGTGATAAAACAGTGAAAGCAGGAAAACGACTCGAGTAACTACAATAAATGACACGAAAACACAAGAGCAAAAAATAAAAAGGATGACTCGAGATGAGCAACTAATTACTGAAGAAACGACACGAGGTTCACAGGAAAATGACTCGAAGTTCATCAGAACAAATCGAGCTGCTTCAGTAAACAGCACGAAGACAATCAACAAACATAGTTGGAACAACACGACGTACAAAAGGACAACACGAAGTATGAAAGGAACAGTACGGACATACAAGGTACTACCTCATAGCAGTTTTCCTGTTAATCATGAAAATTTCAAATGCATAACATTACGCAAGATATCTGATTAAAATGACAATATTTAACATAGTGATGCTCATCATCAAAACACTAGGGAAGTCACAAACAAGAAAGCTGTGAACAACAAGGCATGTTGTACAGACTTCGATGTAAGACGCAGAATGAGACGCTGAAGTCTGTATAGAGTTTGATGACTGAAGCATGAACAGTACGCCAACGTATGGACTTGGCCAAAGCGTAGGGAAAGCCCCCAATGTGTAGACTTCCAATGTGAATGAAACGCTGTGCAAACTTGCTCAAACAGTCCGATGTATGGACTTGGAATTCCAACAGAAGGATGTATGGACTTTGATAAGAGAATGGCTGTACAGACTTCACCACAGCTGCGATGTACAGACTTTAATAAAGCAGCGATGTACAGACTTTAAGTGAAAGTCCGATGTACAGACTTTAGCTGAAGACCAATGTATGGACTTCGAATATGAAGACCAATGTACAGACTTTGACAGTGATCTCTGCAGCGAATGTATAGACTTCAAGGTTCATTGAAGGATGCTCAGACTTTGTTCCACCGACCAGTGTATTGACTTTGCAAGCGTGAGACGCTGGATAAGACGGTGGATGTACAGACTTCATGTAATGTGAACAGTGAGACGGATGTATAGACTTGATGCCTGTAGCAGTGTATAGACTTTGGACTTCGCCATGCTTACACTAAGCGATGTACACACTAGCTGCCTGACTAATGTGCATGACAATGTATAGACTCAATGAACTACAACATGAACATATCAGCAGAGAAGCAATGCACAGAACAGAAATCAAGCACAAGCCAATTTATCACAGCATGACTCAAGCATACACATGCATTCTTCACAATTCAGACATGGCACACTCATGCATTCTCCACAGAACATAATAAGTCATATGCATTCAAATCAACATGCCATCATCATATCAAAACACATTTCATGATGCTATCTAAATAATATCCAAAGCACTCACTGTGTTGCTATCATCAAAACAAGATAGCATTGCTATCATCAAAACACATAGCACATGCTTGCGCCTAAGGGGCACAACATTCTCCAACATTCTCCCCCTTTTTGATGATGGCAATACTACACTGTGAGTAATGCTGATGACACAAACTTGAGTAATGCTGATGACACAAACTATTCTCCCCCTTTGACTTCATCAAAAAGAAAATAGTTTGAGAAATTATAACATGTATAAAAATTCAGTCAATTTCTCCCCCTTGGAAGAACATGATTCTCCCCCTTTAAGATTTTCAGCAAAAGCATGAGTTAGAGATGATCAAAAGGAACCTGCATGCACTGATTGAATGATATTCTCCCTCTTTGGCAAACAATCTCCCCCTTTGGTATAATCAAAATAAACCATGGGAAGGGGTATGAATGAAGATGCAGATACCAGAAATATGAATGCAAGAGCACAATTCTTCTCCTTCTATGCAGCATGATGCATATGACAAAGAGGCTCCCCCTCAATAAATGGAACCTTATGAAATGAATGAGAAGGAGACCACAGGGGCAAACAAGGAGAAGTTCAGGTCAATGAGCAGAAGAGGTTTAATTAGCAGATTTTTAAAGAAGCTCCAATCTCAAAAAAATTCAGTCAGATTTTCAGAGAGATATCAATCTCATAAATCCAAAACATAAGTTTTCAAAGTCTTCCATTATAAGGGCTTATGAATGAGCTTTATTGAACAGCATGGTTTAAACATGATGTATGCAGAGTTTATCAATAAAATTCTGTATTGATATCTAAAACCATGTTTTAATAAAAATGAACCAAGCCCTCATATTTATCTTGATTATCCTCCCTTTGTCTTACACAATCAAATTTATTGACTTCTTTCAGAGTTACATGCACTAGTATTGAGATTAAGCAATTATGAAGTCATATTATTTTGTCTAGGGTTGTAGCAATTTGATTTTAGCATCAATATTCAGATATTGAGATATGTTCAACAATTTCTCATGCTACAAATTTTACGAGCAGTCTAGTTCAGTGCACACCTTGTAACTAGAGGATATACATTGATCAGAGGCCAATATCCCTAAGCACTTAGTGTAACTAACTGTCATGCTATATATGAACAGAGATAGCATTTTACACATCATGACACACTTCAAATCATTTCTTGATGAGTGAGTTGTATTTCTCAGTGTGCATGCCATTGCTCTGCCTAAATTTTAATGAATTTTTAATCAGAGTTAACTATGGTACCTCATGACACAGTCCTTTGGACATGTGTTTCTCAGTGACCAAGGTCATTGCTCTGACAGATATTACCCTTTAGACTTTTCATAAAAATTCATTTGCTTCAAATCAATAATAGTTTCATGTACTTAATCAGTTGAAGTCATGTATTCAAAAGTGCAGATTTCAGAAGTTTTCAAGACACAGCATGAAACAGATGGTTAATGTTTATTAAACATGCTTCAGATATTTTTTAAGAGATTTTAAAGTCAAACTCATTGGATACATTAAACTTAAACCACATGAGTTATTTCAGTCATTCATAAAAATGTATAATAGAAGATTTCTAGTTCAAGAGTTTTCAGATTTATGATCAAGATAGTCCCATTGAAATCTTCATGAAGGACTGATGGAATTCTGAACCCAAATGATACCAATTGATAGGAGAAATACCAATTGTTAAGAGAGATTGTGAAGCTCAAAGTTTTTAGAATATGATTAAGGTTTGTCAACAAAATCAATAAGAAAGGATATGCAATGAGTTCTGACACATGTATGCATTTGACAACCTATATGCAATGCATTGACTCCCCCTCACAATATGCATTCAAACTCTCTTTTTGGCATTTTCAATATAAGGAAATGCAATGCACTATATGTATGCAAAAACATGCAATTAACTCCCCCTGAAAACATTGTAATGTTTGCACTGAAAAAAAAAACCGAACATATGATTCCAAATGATATTGTGACTTGTGCACAATCAGACTGTCCTATCAGCAAAGTGACCCATGGTACTAGGCGGAGCACTTGGTCTAAAAGACCACCTCACACATAGTAAGAACCTCCAAACATACCTCCCTGCCTTTTGGTACCTTACCATTTATATACCATTGAGGTCATGCATGATTATTCAACATGCAGTCCTATATGCAATTCAGAATTTCAGTGAGCTGTTGCAACACATAAATTTCAAGTCACACTCATAAGCAGTTCAGATTTTTCAGAAAATTCGAAATGCAATTTGTTTTCAGAGTTTATGCATAACACAATTATCAAGCAATTGCAATTAGCCTATGTATGCATCAGATACAGACAACCCTTTTTAATCTGATATTTGCACAGAACTCTCAGCAAATGCATGATCAGAAAATAATGCACTTGGCAAATGATGAATGAAAATGTAAAAACAGATTTAACTTGCTATGCATTAAAGCTAAAAACAAGAAGAGCAGGAAGTTTACCTGAAAAGTTCAGTATGGGGTTTTTTCTTCTTGAGTGCCTTGGATCATTACCCCTTTTTATTCCTTCCAAGGCATACCTGCAGCAAAACAATCACTTTGATCTTGCAGGAACCCAAGCAGCCTTGGGTCCTGTTTTATCCCTACCAGGTGTTCTAAGCAATTTCTTAGCAGTATTATCATCATGATTCACCAGGTAACAGTTATCCATGAAATGACCAAATTTTCCACAATCTCTACATGATGTAGCAAACCTTGAATTCTTTTTGTGGACATTATTATCATCATGGAATCTATGTGAGTTTGCATGAAAATTTTTGTTACTTGCATGAGGTTTTGATTTAGCATTGCCTGCCCACAAGCATTCAGAAGCTCGGTGGCCAGGTTTTCCACATTCAAAACACCTTAGGTGCTTACCTCTTGAACCATTATATCCCCATGAAGTCCTAAACCAACACTCAACAGCTTTATGACCACGTTTGTTACAATTATAACAAATGATGTGTTAGTTTGAAGCATACATGTTTCTTTTGGGGTGATGATGAACAGAAGACCTAGCATGCATTTTATCATCTTGTTTCATGAAGAAACAGGCATCCATGAAATGACCATGCCTACCACAGTAATGACAAGATGTATCAGACTTCCTAGTAGCATGATTTTTACCAAATGAATTTCTCGAATGCAATGTTTCACTTGCATGCCCATCTTCAATCAACAATCTGCAATCATCCATAACGTGGCCTACCTTGCCACAATAATGGCATGAAACACTCTTATCAGATGCATACGGATAATTAATTGAGCTATGAGCAGTATGCATTGAGTCATCAGATGCAGTATAGGTAGCAGATTTAAGGACACAAGTAGGGACATGTTTATCCTTATTTTTCTTACCATTTTTGCTCATTTGTTTACCCTTGTTCACAGCTTTTATTTGTTCTTCATTTTTCTGGGTCTTGAATTGGAAAATAGATGATGTAGATGTTTTAGGAGGCCCAGAGCAGCTTGCCATGTCAGAGCTGCGAACAAAAGTAGTGTACAACTTTTTCTTAACAGATTTTTCAATTTGGGATTTGCATCCTTGCTTTCCACTTGATTTAGTGGCGTTATCACACAGAGGAACATTCATTTTCTCTTTTCCCTTGGTAGATTTAGACATGGAACGAACAAGTTTACTTATTTCAGATTGCAGAGAACAAATTTTGAGTTCTGAATTAGTCAAGTCTTCCTCACATGAGATAATTTGTCTCTGCATGACATCATTCAAATTTTTAACAATTTCTAGTTCCTGTTTCAGTTTCAGTTCATTCTCAAATTGAATTTCCTTATCAAGCATTAAAAGCTTCTCAGACATAGCAGAGTTCAGTAGCTTCAGCTCCTCATTTTCCTTTCTTATTTGTTCATTCTGAACCAATTCATCAATTAGGATTTAATCTTTTCCTGGTGAATTCAGCTCATTCTCTAGTTCAGAAATTTTATCAGTAAGTTCATTATTTTTATTTTTCAGCACAGAAATGTGTTCTTTATGCTTGTCAAGTTCAGCTTGATTTTCTTGTTGGAGCCTTTTAGCCTTTTCATTTTCAAGCTTCAGTTGATTCATTTCTGAGCCTGTATTTCCAGCTTCTTCCAATTGCTTCTTATAGTTCTGAATATCAATCAGATAAGCATCATGAGATTGTTTCAATTTTGAGCAATTTTCACATGATAAATCAGAACAATTTTGATCAATCTTTTTCTTTAATCTTTTATTTTCTGATTTTACTTTTCTATATTTTTCATGCAATTCAGCATACATTTCCTTTAAATCATCAAAAGTCATTTTGTCAGAATCAGATTCAGAATTTACCTGGTCTTCTTCTTCATTGCTTGAAGTGCTTCCTCTTGCCGTTAGACATTTCTGGTTCTCATGCAATGTGATCACTGAATCCCAGATTTCCTTCGCAGTCCTACATGTAAGAATAGAGGAAATGACATTAGCATCTACAGCATTCTTCAGAATGTCCCGAACTCTTATATTCTCACTGTTCAGTTGTTTATCCTTCTGGGACCATTTATTCTTCTCTCGAGGCAAAACATGTGGACCATGTTCAACGAGAACTCACAGTTTTGGATCTATAGAGTTTATAAAACCACATAGACAGTGTGACCATTTCTTGAAGTTAGAACCATCAAAAACTACAGGTGATGCCATTATAAAGCAATCGAATAGACTCAGATCAATGAGCTAGAAAGCAATATCAGAAGAATGCACCACACTGGAACTGTAAAGCATGAAATCAAATCAGCAGGATCCTCTGCAGATCATTGGATCTGGAAGTCAGAGACCGCTCTGATACCAACTGTTAGGGTGCTAGGCCCGGATATAGAGGGGGGTGAAGGTATCCTTCTATGAATAATGGCCAAATAAAAACTCAGATGCTAGACAAAATCTGGAATTAAGCTAATTCGATTAAGTAAAATAACAAGCAGGTGGAGCGAGCCTATCCAAGCATCTAGCGGAAGCTTTAGCGGAAGCAAATCAAGAAATCAAACCACTGCTCAATAGATTTTTAGGTGGTTCGGTCCTCCAGACCTACATCCACCCCTCACTCCCAACCGGAGTGAGGCTTCACTAGCAAACGCTAGAACCAAGCAGACTCAGTCTGCAAACAGTCGCTGCCACACAGCTTGACCAGGGGAACAGCCTCCCCTCTTCCTCCCAACCGGAGGGACACCCAAATGACTCCCAGCCACTTGGAAACTAGAGACCAAAGTCTCTCTTCCTCCAGTCCAGGAGGGAACCCGCCAGTGACTCCCCGTCACCAGCAACCAAAGGTCGAAGACCTCTCTTCCTCCAATCGGAGGGACCCCTGGACTTGCAACCCACAAGCCCAGAATCGGAGATCAGATCTCCCTTCCTCCAACCCGGAGGGAACACACAAGTGACTTCCAGCCACTTGCAAACTAGAGGTCGCAGACCTCTCTTCCTCTAGACCAGGAGGGACCCGACCTCAGTCCAGAGGATCGGAAGTACAAAGCTAACCAAATGAAAAAGGAAAAATAAGAAAAGTAAAAATACACAGCGATCAGAAAGCTATAAAGAAAGATAACACAGATGTGGCTCGCATGGAGTTGACTGGCCTGGATTTGATCCACGGTCCAGTAGACAGATCTTCAGGTAAGCTTCTCTTCCTCTTCTCTTCTCTCTCACTTTCTTTTTCTCTTAACCCTCACGAGCTCTCTAACTCTCTCTTTCTCTTCTTTTCCTTCTGCTCTTCTTCTCTTTCTTTTCTTCTTCTTCTGCAGGCTCTCTCTGTCTCTTCTCTTCTCTTCTTCTTCTGCTTTCTACTGCAGCTCTTTTCTTCTTCTGCTCTTTCACTCTCTCGATCTCTTTTCCTCTATTCTCTACGGCTCACGCTTCGCATCTTACTCGATCAGCCTTTCTTCTTTTTATAACAGCAGCCAACAGGAGGGCAGCACTGGGCGCGTGTGGCTTCCACATTTCCCGCCCAGAACTTTTGGCCACGTGTCAGTCTCTCAGCCAGCTTCAGCACACATGTCACAATCCTGTCTGCCCTTCCAGCCTCGGATCACGTGTCGCCCAGTCACTGGGGAATATTCTTCCTTGGACCACCTTCTTCTTTTTGTTTTTCTTCTTCTCCTGCATAGAGATTAAAACCATTAATACTCAGGGTTCTTCTATATATATATATACTTGAAATAAGTCGGTTAACACTCAAGCTAAAGCTGCACGAGGTGTGTAGGAACAACAAAAAGTGCACTATACTGAGAACGACACGAGGTACATAAGATGACTACAGCACGAGATAAAGAGAGAACGACACGAAGTCAGATGAGAACAGCACGAGGTGAGAAGGAAATAACACGGAGTAAAACGGTAGTAAAACACGCGATCAGGGGAAACCTGGACGAAGATAGAAAGAAGCAACATGAAGACATAAAAACAACACGAAGACACAAATACAGAAATATCATGAAGACTCAAACACACAAATAACACGAAGACACAAATACAGAAATAACATGAAGACTCAAACACAGAAACAACACGAAGAACGAAAACATAAACCGACACGAAGTGTGGTCACAAAGCAAAAAGGACACGGGGTCTAGGAAAAACAACACGAAGAAAAAAGACGGGAACGGCTACAACGACACGTGATAAAACAGTGAAAGCAGGAAAACGACTCGAGTAACTACAATAAATGACACGAAAACACAAGAGCAAAAAATAAAAAGGATGACTCGAGATGAGCAACTAAATACTGAAGAAACGACACGAGGTTCACAGGAAAATGACTCGAAGTTCATCAGAACAAATCGAGCTGCTTCAGTAAACAGCACGAAGATAATCAACAAACATAGTTGGAACAACACGACGTACAAAAGGACAACACGAAGTATGAAAGGAACAATACGGACATACAAGGTACTACCTCATAGCAGTTTTCCTGTTAATCATGGAAATTTCAAATGCATAACATTACGCAAGATATCTGATTAAAATGGCAATATTTAACATAGTGATGCTCTTCATCAAAACACTAGGGAAGTCACAAACAAGAAAGCTGTGAACAACAAGGCATGTTGTACAGACTTCGATGTAAGACGCAGAATGAGACGCTGAAGTCTGTATAGAGTTTGATGACTGAAGCATGAACAGTACGCCAACGTATGGACTTGGCCAAGCGTAGGGAAAGCCCCCAATGTGTAGACTTCCAATGTGAATGAAACGCTGTGCAAACTTGCTCAAACAGTCCGATGTATGGACTTGGAATTCCAACAGAAGGATGTATGGACTTTGATAAGAGAATGGCTGTACAGACTTCACCACAGTTGCGATGTACAGACTTTGATAAAGCAGCGATGTACAGACTTTAAGTGAAAGTCCGATGTACAGACTTTAGCTGAAGACCAATGTATGGACTTCGAATATGAAGACCAATGTACAGACTTTGACAGTGATCTCTGCAGCGAATGTATAGACTTCAAGGTTCATTGAAGGATGCTCAGACTTTGTTCCACCGACCAGTGTATTGACTTTGTAAGCGTGAGACGCTGGATAAGACGGTGGATGTACAGACTTCATGTAATGTGAACAGTGAGACGGATGTATAGACTTGATGCCTGTAGCAGTGTATAGACTTTGGACTTCGCCATGCTTACACTAAGCGATGTACACACTAGCTGCCTGACTAATGTGCATGACAATGTATAGACTCAATGAACTACAACATGAACATATCAGCAGAGAAGCAATGCACAGAACAGAAATCAAGCACAAGCCAATTTATCACAGCATGACTCAAGCATACACATGCATTCTTCACAATTCAGACATGGCACACTCATGCATTCTCCACAGAACATAATAAGTCATATGCATTCAAATCAACATGCCATCATCATATCAAAACACATTTCATGATGCTGTCTAAACAATATCCAAAGCACTCACTGTGTTGCTATCATCAAAATAAAATAGCATTGCTATCATCAAAACACATAGCACATGCTTGTGCCTAAGGGGCACAACATTCTCCAACACAAGAGACTATCATGGATTTCATATTTAACAGTGTGCTCATCCATCTTAGGCAAACAATTTCAGATTATGGAATTTAAGCATAGGAAAGGAAGCAGATGATGCCAAAGCTGAGAACTATTCAGATTTATATAGAGTAGACACAAGCAGAAATGTTCTCATAGGAGTCAACATGAGATGTCGACATTTGTTAGAGACAGAACATATTTCCATGTGAAGCAAGACCCGGTCTCAACAAAAGTTCAGCATGGTAATTGAATGTCATGAGTTATCATCAGTTACTCCCTGGCAAAGTGCATATGCAAAAACACAATGAAGTAACAAATTAAATACAAATGCAAATGCAAATCTACATACATGAGAATTTAAACTAACATATCAGACATGAATGTTCAGTTTTTTAACACAATTCCTAGAGCTTCAGACAAGTTGTCTCCCTTAATCAGTTCTATGTACACTTAGCAAATTGATCCATGATGATCATGCATAGCAGTGTAGCACATGCAGTTTTAGCAAAAAAAAAAATTTGAGAATGCAGGTTTAACAGTGCTGATATACATATATGAACATGTGTGCGTGAGCAGCTCCAAAGACAAATTTGACAGTGCAAGTGATAGTTCAGAAATATGTAAAACAGTGCAAATGTCAAAACACTTGCGGGTGTATGCATGAGTCCTAGATGATCAGATTAACATGATATTCAGTCATCAACAGTAGAGAGAATCATAAAATACGATTTGATCACAGTTTTTCGGAACTGACCTGAAGGTTCACAATTGGGGCTTTCTTCCTTCGGTGCCTTGGTTTGTTCAACCCCTTTATCTTCCCTTCCAATGCACACCTGCCGCAAAACAGTTATTTTGTTCTTGCAGGAACCCAAACAGTCTTGGGTCCTGTGTTAGCCTTAACAAGAGTTCTAGGTAGATTTTGTGCACGAAGGTCATCAAGTCTCATTAATTTGCAGTTGGACATAGAATGCCCATACTCACCACAGTAATAACATGATGCAGCCATTTGAGGACACTTCCTATGCACATTATTATTAACTTGGAACCTATGTGCCTGTTCATGAAATTTTCTATTTACATGCCAACAGTTTCCAACTGTATGGCCATGCCTCAAGCAGTGAGAGCAAACAATCGAATTTCTCATTTTAGTATGTGAATCAACATGATATGACTGTGATATTTTCTTGTTCTTAGCACACCAACATTGTGAAGCAGTATGTCCTATTTTACCACAGTTGAAACAGTGACTCTTTTTCTTCAGATGGGCATGCTTCTTAGCATGAGAATTCTTAGCTTTCATATCATCTTGTTTCATTAAATCACATTCATGCATGACATGACCATTTATCTAACAATAAAAACATTTAACAGCTTTCATTTTGACAGAACCACTTTTGGTCTGAGATTTTTCAACATGCAAAGCTTTCAAGACATGAGCATGCAAGTGTAAATGAGAGGTATGATTGTCATGCACAATTTTAGCAGAGTTATTCATGGATGAGGGAGTTTTATCCTTTTTCAATTTTTCACCCTTTTTCAGAAGTTGACTTTGAACCTCAATTCCTTGAGCAGTGGATTTAGAAGCTGATGAAGTTGAGCATGAACCCACTGAATTCTGATTTGAGTTTTTAATTTTCCTTTTATTCAGATCTGGATTTTTGTCACTCAGGGTGTCAGTCATTTTCTCTTTCCCTTTGATTGTTTTTGATAGGGAGGCAAGTTCAGATTGCATGGAGGATATTTTTAATTCAGATTTTGTTAACTCTTCCTCACAAACGACAATCTGTCTCTGCAAGGCAACATTCATGTTTTTCAATGACTCATTCTTTTCTCTTAAGGATTTGATTGAATTCTTTTGGAAGTTATCATCAAACTTAATTTCTTTAATCAAATCCTCTAAGACAGTGCGTTGCTTGCATGAATCTTCTTTTTGAACACTTTTTCCTTTTTCAATGATTAACCATTGCTTTCCCATCACCGTGTTCAAGACCATCAGTTTTTTATTTTGATCTTTTAGCCTTTCATTTTCCTTTTGAAATTCAACATTGTCATGTTTCAGGTTATCCACCATGGACTTAACCTCAGTCAAATCTTGCATGTTCTTGAGATGTACCTTATTTTTCTCATTCAGTTTATCTTCCAATTCAACAATCTTATTTAGGCATTTTTGGTTCTCAATTTTTAAAGAAACATTTTGTTCTTTAAGATTGTGAACATCTAGCATGCAGATATCATAGGAATGTTTCAAGGCATGACAGTTCTCACACATGAATTCAGAATTATTCTGTTCAGATTTCACTTTCCTGTATTTATCTAGGAGCTCATCATACAAATCTATCAACTCATCATAAGAGATATCTTCAGATTTGGAGCTTACTTGGGATGGTGAGTTATTCGAATGATCACTTCTCCTTTCCATCTGACACTCTTCTTTTTGGTTCATATGTGCTGCAGTAATTGTGTCCAAAATTTCCTTTCCAGAATTGCAATTTGCAATATGAGGAAACATATTAGCATTTACTGAGTCTCTCAGAATATTACGGACCCTAGCATTCTGTCTATGCTTGATCATGTCCTCTTCAAGCCATCTGGCCTGATTCTTAGGTAATTTATGTGGGCCTTTCGAGACAAGATTCCATAGATTGGAGTCAATGGAATTTATGTAAACAACTAGGCCGTCTATCCAATGACTGTAGTTAGAACCATCAAATATCACTGAAGAAGCCATTCAATCAAACAGTTCTAAAGCAATGAATGACTCAATGAGAAATCCAAGCAAACGGCAAACACTAGCAGAAAAGCACTTGATCAGAATAGCAGGATCCCCTTCAGATCGTTGAATCTGTTGAGATAGGGAACCGCTCTGATACAATTGTTGACAATTCATAGGGGGGGTGAATGAATTCCCTCTAAAAATCTTGTCCCGATTATCCTTCAGTTAATCAAATTATGCAAACTAAGACAACAGGTGCAAAGGAAACCATGGAAGCTTTCTTCTAACAGCAACCTAGTCTCACGGATGTGCACTTCAATCGAAAAGCTGAATAGAGAGAATAGTGATTCCTTATAGCAGTCTTTGACCAATTTAAAAACTGATATGAAACTGAAAGCCGAATTAAACTTCTGATTGAGTTCTCACAAATGAGAACCTCAATGGAGTACTAAATCAAACATCCCCTGTGTATAACAATCAAACGCTAGATAATAAGAACAGTGAACGACCTACGCATGCATCTAGCGAATCAGATATTAGACAGGCAAACCACACATTGCAAGGGAATTTTTTAGGTGGTTCGGCCAGACACCCGTCTACCTACGTCCACCCCACACTCAACCCGAGTGTGGCTTCCACTAGCCAGGTGCTAGACAAGCAGACTCAGTCTGCAACAGACGCTGCCTCACAGCTTGACTAGGGGAACAGCCTCCCCTCTTCCTCCACGCCGGAGGGACCACCTAGTCTTGCAAACCACAAGACCAGAACCGGAGGACCAATCCTCCCTTCCTCCCAACCGGAGGGAACCAACCACAAGTAGCACCCAGCTACTTGCAAACTGGAGGAATCAACCTCCCTTCCTCCAATCCCGGAGGGAAACACCTAGCAGCACCCAGCTGCTGGTAGACCAGAGGCCTAGCCTCTCTTCCTCCTCAGCCGGAGGGAACCCACTCGCGGCGCCCAGCTGCAAGTAAACCGGAGATCCCACGATCTCCCTTCTCCTGATCAACCAGGAGAGAACAAATGCCCAACTGGGTAAACGGAAGAACAATGATCGAAGAAAAAAAAGGAAATACAAATCAAACTGAACCGGATATGGAATGAAATGCAAGAACCATACTGGCTCTGGATTTGATCCACGAGACCAGATCTTCTCTGATGCTCAATCTCTCAGAAGCTCTCTCTATTTCTTTTTCTCTGAACTTTTCTTCTTCTTCTTCCTTCTTCTTCTTCGCTCAGCTGCTTCTCTTCTCTTCTTTTGCTCACACTCTCAGATTTCTTCGCTGGAGAGCTTCCTCTTCTTCTGTGGAGAGTTAACCCTTTTTGAGAGGATGATAGGGTGCTTTTATATCAGAAACAGAGCCTCCGAAGGTTGAGTAGAAAATGCCCTAGTGACCACTGATTGGTCCACTTGGCAGGGTAGCACCCCTTATCTAACACGTGTCAGCATCCTGCCCCTTATTCCCATCGGATCACGTGCCCCCTCATCAGTACGCTCAGCAACTGGAGTGAGGTGGCGTTAACGCACTTGCTTCAAGGGGTTGACGCAGCCTTCAAAGATATTCTACCAGCAAAACTCAAGTCTGCTGCGTTGACGCTTCCAACCCATGGCGTTGACGCATTGATGCGTTCCAGTGAGCAACCAGCCTAGCCCTATTGACAGTTGCGTCGACGCTGCTCCACTGCTGCATTGACGCATCGGTGATCCAGTGATTAGGTATTCAGCAGATAGACGTGCTGCGTTGATGCTCTCAGCATGCTGCGTTGACGCATTGATGATCCAGTGATCAAGTCTTCAGCAGATGGGCGTGCTGCGTCGACGCTCTCATTGTGTTGCATTGACGCATGGAGCTGCAGCGTCTGAACTTAGATGGCTTCAGCCCTCTCACGTTTCGTGTGGAGTGCGTTGACGCATTGTGCAACTGCGTCCACCCTCTGGTCACCTTGTCGATCCATCAACCAATCCATTTCTGCACAAGGGCAAGGCAGGTTAATAATGCAGAATCACACCAATGCGTTAACGCAGATCCTGTAGCGTTAATGCAGTGGATGGACAAATAGAGGATGACAGCTCAGAAAACACTCCATGGCGTTAACCCATTCTACCACTGCGTCAACCCACTGCAGTGGCTCATAAATGAGTGAATCCTAATATAACCAGGTCATTCAACCAGGCAAATTCCAAGCACAGTCAATGACCCGATATTGAAGTAATCATTCGAGCATAGACAAACAGAATAACTACGAGTTCCTGAAATTATGAGCAATGCAATGTATATAACCAAATAAGCAGACAATAACAGGAGCAATGCAATGTATATAACCAAATAAGCAGACAAAAATAGGATCCTATTTTACCACTGCGTCAATGCAGTACATAACTGCGTCAACGCTATGCAACCAATTCATGAAGGCTGCGTCAACGTAGTGGCTTGCTGCGTCAACACAGTGCAACCATTTCATGAAGGCAGTAAGCAGAATTCATGCTAACAATGTGCAGAGATGAGCAAGACTTACTAAGCAGGAAATCATGAAGTCAAGCAGCCGTGCAATACTCACACACTCAAAGCAGCTAAGCAAGCAGTTCATTCAAACAGTAATACAATCAATGCAGTTGAGACAAAGGGCACATCACAATGTCACAGTGTAATGTCACATTATTACTTAAATTCATCAGTGTAATTCATAATGTCTGCTATCATCAAAATCACACAAGGGCACAACAAACCATTCCTAATAACAGTCCATATTTCATGACTTTGCGCTCTAAGAAATACGGTCATCCTATTCTTCCAGTATGGGTAATTACTCCCATCGAAGAAGGGTGGCCGTTGAATAGAATGCCCTTCGGGCATCATCCCCTTGTTGAGGTTGTTGGCCATGCCTAACAGATCACTCTAAAACCGCTAGGTTTTCTAAAAAGCAGAGCCGAGGCTCTGATACCAATTGTTGGCCCGGTTAGGAGGCAATTGAGAGGGGGGTGAATTGATTGCCCACCCTTTCTGACAAATTATAAAGCAACCCAAACAAACCACAAATATGTAGAATAAAAGTAAAGCAGAGACTTGATTAAGATGAATGAACTTAAATCAAGCAAGCTCTCACAACTTCCCAGCGCACATATATGCTCACTCGGACAACTATATTTGGACGGACAGTTGAGTACACTCGCTTCTCACCGTCTCACACTCGTATAGTGAACGAAAAATTAGATAACGACCAACACCAATCAAGCAAACCACAACACAGTATTTTTAGGTGGTTCGGACACACCAAGTGCGTCCTACGTCCACCCCTCTCACCTCGAGAGGATTTCACTATAAACGCTGCTCGATGGCAGCAACCACACACACACATGGGCTCGACAGCCCACACATGTGGGTTCTCATACGACGACGAGACAACCCACACACACTCGGAGCAAGCTCCGAAAATATCCAGATAGAGAAATAGTATTAAATGAAATACATGCCCAAATATGAGATGAACGTTCTAAGCACAAGATGTCTAAGAAGATTATGAAACAATATAAATCTTCCCCTATATCCTTTAACCAAAGTCAAAAATGTATGAGGTGTGGCTTAGAATGATAAAACCGAGAGAAGAGGGAGCCGATATTTGAAGCTTCAGGTGCCCGAAGCAAGGATGGAGAGGATGCAGCCGCTGCCTCTAGATCTCTCAGCTCGGGCTCGTGAGGGGACATCTCTGGCGTTCCTTCCCTTCTTCTCCAGCAGACCACACAACGTTCCTCTCCTTCTTCCTGCAAGATGAACATGTTAGAGCTCAAAAGGATTGGGTCGATCGGAAGAGAGGCGCGGCTATATATGCCAAGGAGATTGAAGCCCCAAGGGACATAAAAGCCCTTCCCAAACCCCTTTCATAACATATACATGATGCAAAGGTCACCCTAAGGCCATTAGGGTCAAAAGCCATGCCATATGGATCCTCCTTATTAGGGTTTGAAACATATCTGGAAAATCGTGTTCGAACATTCAAAAAAAGTGTCAACCCATGAGGTCGACCCTTTTTCGTGAATGTTCTGCCAGAACATATATAAGAACAAAATCGCGACACGAGTGTCGACCCATGGGGTCGACACTTCTTACGAAGTGTTCTGGTCGGTTAAAAGAACAAAACATTCGTGATGAAAAGTGTCGACACACGAGGTCGACACTTTTTCACGAACATTCTGTTTTCACAGAATTGAACATACTTACCTGAAAGTGTCGACCTACAGGGTCGACACTTTTTCACGAGAGTTCTGTCTTAGCAAAACAGCAGACACCTGGTGAAAGTGTCGACCCCTGGGGTTGACACAATCTGCCAGCGTCTAATATTTCAACGAAGGTAGAGACTCCACAAATAAGTGTCGACCCCTGAGGTCGACACTTTTACTGACAACAGCAAAACTTCAGTAAATAAAACTGAAACTTTCATGAATCAAAAACATATATCAATGTTGATCAAGGGAGTTCATACAACACAGATAAACATGATTAAGCATGAGTTTTTACCTGGATCATTCCATTCAAACTCAGATCCAATTTGTACAAACATTCTCACCATTGGCCTTCAAATTGTGAGTGTAGTCGCACAATAAACTAAATAAACCTATATTCTCCAGATCTAACCATTACTCTTTCATCTACCTTGTGACCAACCTTCAGAAATGTTCTTACCATTATTTGCAAGACAAATCCATATCGAACCTGCATAGCACAGATTGCCATTAAACTCAATCTCAACCCAAGCAATGAAATTCTCATATCAATCCAGATGATATAGATTAATCAAACCATCCATTCAATCTTTAACCAAAGCAACTCATTCAAATAAATTAGTCCTCGTCAGACTTTAGCGATATTGAGCATTTTGCTTGGTATAGCCAATTCAATCAAACACAGACTAAAATCCATCAACCTCACCTTTCATCAAGTATGTATATCAATGAAGATCAATCATGCAAGTTTTCATTCAAGGCAGTCATTCATCAAACCTGTATACATGCAAATTCATTGAACCGGAAATCATGACATTTCATTCAGAATCTTCATCAAAACAGTCTGGGGCACAACACCACGGACCGCGGATCATGTCCGAGTGGGTTTCACACTTTTATATTGGATTTTTGGACCCCGTTTTCGGTGTTTTCATGCGTCATTTCGGGTCCGTGCCGACGCGTGGAGCGGCCTGGCTTTTCCTTGAATTTTTCATAGTCCGAATTGATTTTCCAAGCATTTTTTGGGTTCATGCGGATTTTATAAACAAAATGAAAAAAATATATTAAATAAAAAAAATTAAAATCCCTTTTTCCCCTCTCCCCATATGATCCCTCATCTCTCACTCCCTCTCGTGTCTCTCCTCTCCCACACTCTCTCCCGTCTCCCTCTCACTCTCCCTTCTCACTCCAGCAACCGACAGAGGTGGCGAGGGGACGTACGGCAGTGTGACGGCGGCGGCGTGCGGCGAGGACAAACCCGAGGGGCGTGGCGTGCGGTGAGGCGGAGGCGTTTGCGGCCGTGGGAAGGTGACTATACGTGGGAATGGCATTTTCGGAGGGTTTTTGACGGTAAAGTTTCTAAAAGGTAGGGGGACAGATCCCTGGCACCCTCATGGGTTTTCCCTTGCGATTCTGTGTTTCGGCGAGGTCAAGAGAGGGTGTTTTACTTATTTGGGGGAAAATGAGCATGTTTGGGATGAGTGGCGATTTTCGGCCGAGTTGGGCCCCAATCGTGGGTTGGATTTAGTTTTCCAGTGGTAGGAATGCCCGAGGATGATTTCCCTTTATTTTCCCCTTCGTTGCAAGGTGAATTGGGCGTGGAATAGAGCTCTTGGTGGAGCTCGGTCCATTTTCAAAAAACTGACAAGAGACAGCCACATAGGTGGCCGTCTGCGCCCTGAACTGGGCGGACATGACTCTGGCCGCCCAGGGTGATGGGGGGCGAAGACCCTAGCCACCCTCCCCCATTTGGCCCTGGTCTGGGCAGCCCAAGAGGTGGCCACCCAGCCTTCTGGGCAGCCAAAGTAGTGGCCGCCCAGCCCTTTTGGCCACTGGAGTGCTGTGCTTTGTGTTTCTTTGCCCCGAGGAGTCCCTATGTGATACGGTTTCGCGGAAGAGGTGCCCGCGTGATTCTTCGTGATCTAGGACTTCTGTGAATGTCCTTTATGGGCCATCCTTGTGGGAATTATGTCAGTGGGAAGTGTCCTTCCCCGTTAAGGTTACCGTTGACCGAGGTCTGTACCCACATGAGTTAGTAGGCCGGCATCTGTTGGTTCTCGTTACCGACCTTAGGGAGTTTACCTGTACCGAAATGTACCGTCTCGTGGTTCCAAGTGTGTGTGAGTTGGACCTTCTTTTGAGTAGTACTCCACTAGACTCAGCTTACTCAGTGTCGTGCATGTACCGGCTGGGCCGAGAGCGGTTGCTTACTGAGTGCCGACACATTCCGATCGTGTGGTCGAGAGCTGTACCCGATGTGATGGTTTAGACTAGTTACCGTAGGGCCCCTCGCCTTAGCAACTTGAGTCCAGCTAAGGGGAAAACTAGTTAGAGGACCCGACCTTGAGGGCATGGTCTGTGTGTGCACATGTAGTTGGGGGCAGTGGACCCACGCCAACGGGTGTGACCCCAGCTAGTCCTTGTGTTGTTATGACTCTGCCTCACTCTCTGAGAGAGGCCGGTAGGGGTGAGCGTAGTGGGTGGTGTAAGGCATCTGGGACGCATCCGACCCAGTCCCTTGCCTCACTCTCGAGGAGAGGTGGACAGGTTAGGGAGAGTCAGCGTGGTGTAAGCCGTCATAGGACGCATCTAGCCGGTGCTAGTGGCGGAGTACTTCAATCACCCGTGGGTTTGGTATCTGACCATGAGTCGTGGTTCTCCGGCGTAGGGGTAGTGTATTCTGACCAGGTGACTTTAGTGTGGTTTCTTGCCTGCGAGGTCGAGGTTTCCCGACAGCGTGGTCAGGGTTCTCCCGGGAGCTAGAATAAGAATGCTTCGTCGGTGTGTTTTTCGTAGTGGCTTCCGTCCGTGAGGACTTTCCTACGCTAGGGGTGTCATAGGTTCTTTCGACAGTGTGACCGCGACCTTCCTTGAATCGGCGATTTCAATTCGAGATCGTGGTTCCCTTGTAAGGGTAGGAGTAGTGTAGAGACTACGTGCTTCTGTCGCTTCCTGTTTCACCTTTTTAGCCACCGCCATTGTTGTTTTTAAGGTTATTTTAATCGCTTCGCCACTACTGTTGCTCTTGTTATTGTTGTTTTTACTGCTTTCCTTTACTGTGGTTATTTCTGCTGCTGCATTATTTATTACTTTCATTGGGGTAGGGATCCACGGGACTCCTATTGAGCTAATGAGAAGAGGTGCACTCCCTGATTTTTCAGGTGCAGCAGTTCTCCTCCAGGAGGTGCGTCTCGGTGGGAGGTTTTTAGTGGCTAGCTTGCTAGTGCCGGGGTATGCCTTGAGGCAGTGTACGTTTCTTTTCTTTTAGACTATACTTGTGGACTGGACTCTATAGTAATGTTTGTTGAGTCTAACCAGGTGGTTTTAATGATAACAAAACCCCAATATGATGAATGTTTTGAGTATATCCAGTTTCACTGAAGTAAGCACTCATGTAGGCTCACAAGTCTTTTTCTATCACAAGAATTCGCTCAAAAAGGTTTGTGTTCCACAAAGCCCAGAATAAGTCTAAACCAACTCAACTTGCTTGAAATAAAATATGGTTTCAAAGTATATTATATAAGGATATGATTTATGGGCTAACAATGTTGTTTTTGCAGATTTTTCAGAGTTCGGTCGACTTGGCCAGGTGGAGCGGTCGACCTAATCTCCCAGAGCTGAAAACTCTGTAACTTTACATAGTTCGGTCGATCGCCCCCCCTAGACCGGTTGACCGAATTTTCCAGCATCCAAAAGCCTTCAACCTATAAAAGTTAGGTCGACCGCCCGGTTCTACCCGGTCGACCGAACCCCCCGAGGCAGCAATTGTTGACTTTGTGTTTCTTCAACGTGGGAAGCCCTTCTCCTTGGATTTTTTAATCCCAAAGCCACCAGACATGCCATGATTTGTGGATCTGGTTCCTGGCTTGTCTCTTGACCATTTAAGATGTATAAAAACATCTCATTGGGGTCAAAAACCCTAATCACTCAAGGGAGATCAAAGGGGGCTGCCAAGGGAGAAAGAGTGTTGTAGGAAGAGTTCCGTAAACAGTGTTTCGTCCAAGCATTCTTCATCAAATCTCAAGCATTTGAAGATCATCCTAAAGCCATTCAAGTGAAAATCGAGCTGAGAAGTAAGCTTCATCAAAGATTCTCTTCATCCACTAAGGGGGAGCTTAAACCTGAAGTTTTTCTTTTGTGTCTCTTCTTCCAAAATTCTTGAGCTTTAAGTGTTTGTTTCTTGTAATCTCTAAACACTCAAGTGTGTGTGGATCTACTCAGATCCGTGTGTGCGTATATTGGATCTTTTAGATCCTTGTGTGTTTTTGGTGTATTTGGACCTTTGTGGGAGTTTCTCTCATCCTACGAGTGTGTATGTGTTCAGATCTTGTAATACTTTACAAGATAGTGTGTGAATCCTTACAGTCTATGAGGGGTGGACGTAGGTTGTCGTTGTTGTATCCGAACCACCTAAAAATCATTGTATGTTGTATGGTTTGGTCCTTTTCTCCTATCTCCTTTCTGTGCAAGCTCTCGTAGATTAAATCATTTGTTTTTCTCCGCTTAGATCTAGCTTAATCGAACATTCTTACATCACATCCTTGGTATATCAAAAGCTGAGTTCAGATTGACGAGGTTAGTATTGTCAGGACGATAACACCTTGCGTGAGAGAATCTCCAGATTCCAACTCCGCCTGGTACCAAGGAGCTATTGTGGTGGTTAATTTTGATAGATCTAACTTGCCTTGTATCAGATCTAAATTTGATAGTTGCTATTTTATCATACTTGTTTTAAATCGGATAAATTTTCCTAAAATTTGTATTCACCCAATTCACCCCCCTCTTGGGTGTCATTGATCGCGGGACTTCAATTGGTATCAGAGCTAAGGCTCTACATTTTTCAGATCTAACGATCTAGAGTAAGATTCAGATCAATGGCCAACAAGGGGATGATGCCTGAGGGTCACTCAATCCACCGTCCTCCATACTTCGACGGCTCGAATTACTCCTATTAGAAAAATAGGATGCATGTTTTTTAGAGAGCCCAAGAGTATGAGATCTGGAGGGTGGTGGACAAGGGTCCATATGAGCATTCTAAAAATGAAGACGAGTGGAACCCTGAGGATATTAAAAAATCCATAGTGAACTTTAATGCCATGAACATCATGCAATGTGCCATTCATCCTAATGAATACTCTCGTGTTTCTATGTGCAACTCAGCAAAGGAAATGTGGGATAAGCTACGGCTTATTTATGAAGGAACCTCCGAAGTTAAGGAAACCAAAGCCAATATGCTGGTCAGAGATTATGAGTTGTTTAAAATGAAGCTAGAAGAGACGATCTCAGAAATGTTTGCAAGGTTGACAGAAATTACCAATGGTCTCAAAGGCCTTGGGAAGGAGTATACTAACTCTGAACTTGTGAGGAAGGTATTAAGATCCCTTCTACCTGCGTGGCACACAAAAGCCACAGTTCTTGAAGATTCAAAGAATCTGTCAACACTGTCCTTGGACGAGCTCATAGGGTCACTGATGACCTATGAGATAAACATGAAGAGAACAGCTGAGGAAGAAATGAAGAAGAAGAAAACGGTGGCCTTGAAAGCCCACCAACCTGAAAATGACTCCCAAGAAGAGGAGTCTACTGAAGGGAGTGATAAGAAAGAGAACTTGGCCATGTGGACTTGCCAAGTGAGGAAAATCTTGAGAAGAAAGAAGAATTTCCAAGGAAATTTCAGAAAGGGCCAAAGAAAACCCGTTCAAACTAAAGGAAAGCCAAAAAAGCCAAATAGCATTATATGCTATGAGTGCAAGAAGCCTAGGCACATGAGAGGTGAGTGCCCAGAATTGAAGAGAAAGCTCAAGAAGGATAAATTCAAGAAAGCCCAAGCCATGGTCGTCACATGGAGCGATGAAGAGGATGAACAATCTGACGAGGAGCTGGAGGAGCTCGTGGAAAGCCTGTGGCTCATGGCACCTGAGAATGATTCAACCGAGGTAAATTCTGATCCTGATTTTATTTCAAATGAACAATGGGAGTCAGAATATGAAAAGTTGTATACAAAATACAAAAAAATAGATCTGAAAATAAAACTCTCAAAAAGAAAATTGATGAGTTAACACATGAGGATAGTTTTGTTAAGTTTGAGAAACTGGAACAAGAATGGTTTGAGTTAACAGAAGAAAAAGAAACTTTGCTTCAAACAATTTCAGATATTGAAAAAGCCAAAGAGGAGTTATCATGTAAAATGTATGAAATTGAAAAAGGTTGTGAAAAGTCTAAAAATGAAAAAGAAATTCTGACATCTTCCATTTCAGAACTTGAGAATAAAAATGTGAGTTTGAATAAGGAGGTGACTGACTTGCAGTTCACTCTCTCTAGGTTTGTTAAAGGGAAACAAAACCTAGACAATGTGTTAGGAGTTAAAGTTAACTTTCGGAAAGAAGGATTGGGGTATATACCCCAGAACAAAAAATCCCTTGAGCACAAGATTACTACATCTCATGTGTATGAAAAAGAAAATGATTGTGCTTCATGCTCACACACCAAGCCCCAACATGTTCAATCTAAATCACACAAACATCAAAGAAGATTTTCAAACGTCAACTGCTTTCATTGTGGTAGATTTGGTCATGCTATTGCTAACTGTTGGTTCAAACAGAACAATCAAAGGAATCATGCTATTTGGACCAGAAAAAGATATAAGCAGAATTGGACTAACTCCTATGGACCCAAATTAGTTTGGGTACCAAAAATAATTGGATGAGAATGTTGTTTCTTGCACATATGCCTTGAAGCCAGGGGGAGCAAATGGTACCTGGACAGCGACTGTTCAAGGTATATGACAGGGGACAAGACGGTGTTCTCTACTCTGTAAGGCAAGGATGGAGGCTTGGTTGCCTTTGGTGTAAAGGACAAGGGTAAGATAATTGGCATTGGCAACATAGGTAAGAATTCTGAAATTCTTATCGAAAATATGCTCTTGGTGAAGGGTTTAAATCATGATCTTTTAAGCATAAGCCAACTGTGTGACAGGGGTTTTAAAATTATTTTTGACGAAACTCATTACCTTGTCATGAATAAAATCTCTAATCAAATCAAATTCATCGGCAAAAGGAAGAACAATGTGTATACTGTTGATCTTGATGATGTTGCCGGTGATGATGTGTACTTGGTAGCAAACAACCATGATAATGCATGGCTATGGCACCGAAGACTAGGTCATGCTAGTTTTGGAGTAATCTCCAAATTATCTAGACATGACTTGGTAAATGGGCTGCCTAAATTAAAATTTGAAAGTGATAAGATCTGTGAGGCTTGCACAAAAGGCTAGCTAACACGTATCTCTTTCAAAAATAAAAACATTGTTTCTACCGCTAGGCCTTTAGAATTGATCCACCTTGATCTTTTTGGTCCGACTAGGACATCCAGCCTATGAGGAAAATCTTATGAATTTGTAATTGTTGATGATTACTCCACATTTACATGGGTGTTATTTTTAGCCAATAAAAGTGATGCCTTGATGAAGTTTCAAGTGTTTTGTAGGAAAATCCAAAATGATAAAGGATACCTCATCACCACAATTCAGAGTGATCATGGTGGTGAGTTTGAAAATCATGATTTCAGTAGTTTTTACCAGGAACAAGGATATACACACAACTTCTCATCACCCAGGACGCCTTAACAAAATGGAGTAGTGGAGAGGAAAAATAGAACATTGATAGACATGGCTCAGACCATGTTAAGTGAGAACTTCCTACCCAAATATTTTTAGGCTGAGGTGGTAAGTATAGTATGCTACATCATAAACAGGGCAATGTAAGGCCAATCTTGAAGAAAACCCCATATGAGCTCTACAAGGGTAAGAAACCGAACATTTCCTATCTCAAACCTTTTGGATGCCCTTGCTATATTTTGAACAATGGTAAGTCAAATCTAGGAAAGTTTGATGATAAAAGTGACAAAGGAATTTTCCTAGGTTATGCACTTAATTCTAGAGCTTACAGATTGTTTAATAAAAGGACCTTGGTTGTTGAAGAAAGTCATCATGTCATTTTTGATGAGTCTGAATTAAAACTGACAAATCAAATTTCTTCTACCTTGGATGCAGATGAAGCTCCTAAACAATCAAATGATGCTGGAACATCTGAGGTTAAGGATGAACCAACTGAAGGAAATTCCAACAACGATGAAAATGATGAAGATCCCTCCATTGAAACACTTTAACAACAACCACTACAACACCCTGATTTGCCTAGAGCTTCAACATACCTGAAAGATCACCCCGCTGAAAATATCATTGGTAATCCTGAAGATGGGGTAAGAACTAGATCTTCTCTAAGGCAAGTGGAAGAAGAGGATTTGATGGCCTTTATCTCTCAAGAAGAGCCTAAGGATATTCATGAAGCTCTTCAAAATGAATCTTGGATCCAGGCTATGCATGAAGAGTTGCACCAATTCGAAAGAAACGGGGTATGGACTCTTGTGTTGCGTCCTAAGAATCAACCCGTAATAGGAACTCATTGGGTCTTCAGAAACAAGTTGAATGACACGGGATTGGTTGTTAGGAACAAGGCCCGGCTCGTAGCCAAAGGGTATAGCCAGGAAATGGGTATTGATTTTGATGAGTCTTTTGCCCCGGTTGCTAGACTAGAAGCAGTCCGGATCCTTCTGTCCTATGCTTGCTCATCGAACTTCAAACTATTTCAAATGGATGTTAAATCTGCCTTTCTAAATGGGTACATAAAAGAGGATGTCTATGTAGAACAACCTCCAGGTTTTGAAGATTCAAAACACCCAAGGCATGTGTACATACTGCAGAAGGCTTTGTACGGGTTGAAGCAAGCTCCAAGGGCCTGGTATGAAAGGCTTACTTCATTTCTCATTAAAAATGGTTTCAAAAGAGATAAGATTGACCAAACAGTATTCATGAGAAAATCAGGTTAAGACATATTAGTAGTTCAAGTGTATGTTGATGATATAATCTTTGGAGCTACTAATAATGCCCTATGTGATGAATTTGCAGAAATAATGCAAGGAGAATTTGAGATGAGCTTAATGGGTGAACTTACATTCTTTCTTGGATTACAGGTTAAGCAAACGTCAGAAGACATTTTCATAAATCAAGCTAAGTACACACTGGAGCTGTTAAAGAAATATGGGATGGCTGAAGCGAAACCCCTGTCAACTCCGATGGCCACAACCACGAAGTTAGACAAAGATGAAAATGGTAAAATAGTAGATTCCACACTATTTCAAGGTATGATCGGATCACTACTGTATCTCATAGCATGCCGCCCTAACATTCAATTCAGTGTATGTCTATGTGCTCGTTTCCAGTCATGTCCTAAAGAATCTCATCTAATGACTGTTAAACGTATTTTTTGATACTTAATCGGCACATTATATTTTGGCATGTGGTTTCCCATCGGTAGTTCATTTGATTTGATTGCATACACCGATGTGGATTATGCCGGATGCATTGTAGATCGCAAAAGTACTAGTGGGTACTGTCAGTTTCTTGGTGGGTGCCTAGTCTCATGGGCCTTCAAGAAACAACATTCAGTAGCTCTCTCAACGGCCGAGGCTGAATATGTAGCCGCCGAAAGTTATGGAGCCCAAGTACTTTGGATCAAAAATCAGTTGCTTGATTTGGATGTTGAAATGAAATGTGTTCCAATCTTGTGTGACAATACCAGTACAATCAGCTTGTCAAAAAATCCTATTCAACATTCTAGGACAAAGCATATTGATATTCGGCATCATTTTCTGAGAGATCATGTAGGAAAATGGGTCTTTGAATTAAATTTCATTGACACACACAATCAGTTAGCTGATATTTTCACAAAACCCCTAAACTAAGAACAATTCAACAAAATAAAAAGAGAACTTGGCATGTGCAAGGGTGAGAGCATACATACCTAGGTTTGCACTTAGGTTAACAGTTGTACATGTAGAATGAACTCATTTGCATAAGGGTAGATTGTCATGCATATTGTATGCATTTATTTTTCAATACCTGTGTGTATTTACATCCCTGCCTACTTGATTGTATTTATATATACAGCCCTCCTTGAAATTTTTCTAAGGATGAATATTCCTTGATAAAAGACCCAATGACTTTGGATCTAAGGTACCTTCTAAGGGGGAGCTAGAGAATTTTCTCTATATCCCATCTCTTCTCATTCCAAGTCACTCTCTCTCATTATTCCTCGGTGTTGGTTCAATAAAAAAATGGTTGAATGAGTTATTAAAAAAAAGGAAGAATGAAAAATAAAAAATGGAATTTAGGGTTAGGTCGACCACTTCGGTCGACCGCCACCCTCGCTCCGATCGACCGAACCCGATGAATCGGACCGGCCGAACCAACATCCGAATCCCTTTTAAAGCGGTCTTCACACTCCCTTTCTTCATTCCAACGCCCCCACTTTCTCTCATACCCTATTTCCTAACCCTAGCACACCAAAACTCCACTTCCCTAGCCTAAAAACCTAATTCTTTCTTCACCCGCATAAGATCCGGTCCATTGGTCACGGTTTCGAGACGATATCTCCGCGGTCGTTCGTGCGTTCGTGAAGACCTACCCAAGGTTCCAGATTGTGGAGAAGATCTTTCCAAGCCCTAGGAGTGTCCTTTGGTCATCTTCATCCCCAGGGTTGAGATTGATCCTTCGAGGGTTTCCACAGTGAGTTTTTCTAGTCTAGGATGCCACCTCGACGGAGTTCTGTCCAAGGGGAACCCAGTGGTCAGAGGTGAGAGGCCCCGGCTCATTCACCACAGCGGGCACCTGCACCTCGTCGTGCACCTCGAATGCCTCCACGGCCCATTATCGACCCTCGACTGGTCGACTTCAATGAGGTGAACGAGATTCTGCCCGATCTATGTGCTCTTTTTGAGATTCAAGAGGGTTGGACTGATTTTGTCACTAGTTATACTCGATATTATCCCAACCTCGTGCAGAAATTTTATGGAAATTTGGTTGAGAGGAATGAAGAGTTATACACGGTTGTTCAAGCTGTTGAGATTCATATCACCCCCGATCTTTTTCGGCAAGCCTTAGGGATTTCAGCCATGGGTGCTAATATGACTTTTGGTCATGGCAAAGTTGAGGACACATTTATTGCTATGACAAATTGTGACTATGTGCGTGGTGTTAGTAACTTAATTACATTAAATGCAAATTATTTTCCACCACTGCAGCGTATTCTGCACCATATGTTTACCTCTCTTATATATCCAAAAAGTGGAAGTCACAATGAAGTGACAGAGGTGCAGATATTTCTGTTTTACCATGTTATGAATGGAGATTTAGTCAACATGGGTCGGCTTATGACAGATTTGATCGGAACATGCCGAACCCAACTGAGGAGATCTTTACCTCATGTTTCATAACTGACAGAAGTATTTATATATGCTGGAATAAATTTGGGTGATGAACTATTCATACGAGTCCAACAGGATGATATCTACAATAAGCATAAGATTTTCACATATTTTGGATATTACTATGGTCTCGATGGAGAGCTACGCCGGAATGTGCCCATTTATGGAGAAGAAGCTGAAAGTGAGGAAGAGCGGGAACAGGAGCAGCAGTAGGCTCAAGGGGAAGTCCCCCCTTTAGTCCAGGCGGAGGATCAACCTCCTCCACCTTCACCTCATCATATGGATCCAGAGATGCCTCTCCCACCACAGTTCTTTCGTGGGGAGTCTTCTACTCAGGGGGTCAGACAGAACTCTTGGGTAGACTATGAGACTTTTGACAGGCGTCTTACTGGAATAGAAACTCGAGTGGATACTTTTAGGGGTCACCTCTTTACCTTTGGAGATCGCATAGACACTATGGGTAATGTGATTAACACTATGTCAGGTCGCATAGATCCTTCGCCACAGTCTTGGACACTCTCTCCACTCAGATGACCATTCTCTCTCCACCCATATGACCTCCCTCACCGCCAATCATGAAGACTCTAGCCAGGCCTTCCACATCATGAACTTAACACTTCTTGGAATGTAGCACCGTGATGTGGCCCGTGACAACTCCATTGCCCATATTCAAGATCGTCTTCAGCTTCAAGACCATTCTCTTGAGGACATCCGACGTCGCCTTGGATATCAGCCTCCTCCTCCAGAGGATCAGCCTCTTACAGATGACCCATGAGGATTTTTCTTTTGCTTCCTACCTCTAGAATGTTATACTTGGGTCGTGTGTCTTTTGGGTCTCTTATTCGTCTGTCCCATCCCCTCCTTTGATGATGCCAAAGGGGGAGAGGTAGTTATGCAGGTCTTATATAATTTATGCATGCATGTTCTTATGTTCTATATGAATGATCATTTGTGAGAACATTTTTTGAGTCATTGCATTTTTGCATTTTGTGAGTCATCAAATGGTTGGATCTTGTCTCTCATTTCCCATCTACTTTGGCAAATAAAATATTGAATGGTTTGTGTTGCTTTGCAAAATGAATGAATTCTTGGTTGATCGCCATGCCCATACTCAATTTGATTATCAAGGCATGCCATTGCTTTTATAATATAATGTTTTGTCATCATTAAAAAGGGGGAGATTGTTGAATCTCTCCAGGTGATTTTAATGATAACAAAACCCCAGTATGACGAATGTTTTGAGTATATCCAGCTTCACTGAAGTAAGCACTCATGTAGGCTCACAAGTCTTTTTCTATCACAAGAATTCGCTCAAAAAGGTTTGTGTTCCACAAAGCCTAGAATAAGTCTAAACCAACTCAACTTTCTTGAAATAAAATGTGCTTTCAAAGTATATTATATAAGGATATGATTTATGGGCTAACAATCATGTTTTTGCAGATTTTTCAGAGTTCGGTCGACCTGGCCAGGTGGAGCGGTTGACCTAATCTCCCAGAGCTGAAAACTCTGTAACTTTACATAGTTCGGTCGATCGCCCCCCCCCCTAGACCGGTTGACCGGATTTTCCAGCGTCCAAAAGCCTTCAACCTATAAAAGTTAGGTCGACCGCCCGGTTCTACCCGGTCGACCGAACCTCCCGAGGCAGCAATTGTTGACTTTGTGTTTCTTCAACGTGGGAAGCCCTTCTCCTTGGATTTTTTAATCCCAAAGCCACCAGACATGACATGATTTGTGGATCTGGTTCCTGCCTTGTCTCTTGACCATTTAAGATGTATAAAAATATCTCATTGGGGTCAAAAACCCTAATCACTCAAGGGAGATCAAAGGGGGCTGCCAAGGGAGAAAGAGTGTTGTAGGAAGAGTTCCGTAAATAGTGTTTTGTCCAAGCATTCTTCATCAAATCTCAAGCATTTAAAGATCATCCTAAAGTCATTCAAGTGAAAATCGAGCTGAGAAATAAGCTTCATCAAAGATTCTCTTCATCCACTAAGGGGGAGCTTAAACCTGAAGTTTTTCTTTTGTGTCTCTTCTTCCAAAATTCTTGAGCTTCAAGTGTTTGTTTCTTGTAATCTTTAAACACTCAAGTGTATGTGGATCTACTCAGATCCGTGTGTGTGTATTGGATCTTTTAGATCCTTGTGTGTTTTTGGTGTATTTGCACCTTCATGGGAGTTTCTCTCATCCTACGAGTGTGTGTTCATATCTTGTAATCCTTTACAAGATAGTGTGTGAATCCTCACAGTCTGTGAGGGGTGGACGTAGGTTGCCGTCGTTGCATCCGAACCACCTAAAAATCATTATATGTTGTATGGTTTGGTCCTTTTCTCCTATCTCCTTTCTGTGCAAGCTCTCGTAGATTAAATCGTTTGTTTTTCTTCGCTTAGATCTAGCTTAATCGATCATTCTTATAGCAGATCCTTGGTATATCAAAAGCTGGGTTCAGATTGACAAGGCTAGTATTGTCAGGACGATAACACCTTGCGTGAGAGAATCTCCAGATTCCAACTCCGCCTGGTACCAAGGAGCTATTGTGGTGGTTAATTTTGATAGATCTAACTTGCCTTGTATCAGATCTAAATTTGATAGTTGCTATTTTATCATACTTGTTTTAAATCGGATAAGTTTTCCTAAAATTTGTATTCACCCAATTCACCCCCCCTCTTGGGTGTCATTGATCGCAGGACTTCAATGTTTAACCGCTATAAAATGTTAAGTTTATTTCTGTCAGTTAATTATTAATTCTGTAGATTATTTCATTCTTTGTTTAGAATTTCAATGCATAACCACACCATTCCTTTAACCCTTCTGAGCCTCCCGGTGTAGACGCCTAATTTCGGACATCCCACGGATCCCTAATGGACCTTCGTGTGAATGACGCTTAATTGTAGTACTCGTTTTTCCAATGTTTGAATTTTAAGCCCAGCCCTTAGCCTTTTAGCTATTGGGCCTCGTCCACTTAGGGGCCTAAGAACCATTGGTCGGGGCGACTAAAGGCCTGGCCGCCCCCGGTCCTGGGTGACCAGGGCGATGGCCGCCCTCCCCAGGTGGGTGGCCAGCCTTCTGGCCGCCCTCTACCTCAAGGTGGCCAAGAGTTTGGCCGCCTCCTCTGTTTACCTGGTCAGAGAACGTGGCCCAGTCCGTAGGCACGTTCTTTCCCCTCGTTCTGCACGATCTCCCCCACGATTTAAAACTCAGTGTTAGATACACAAAATCGTCGCTCTCCAAGGATTTCGGGGGGGGGGGGGGGGGGCAGAAGCCATTTGGAGGGGAGGGATCGAAGGAGAATTGAGAGAAGAAACCCGGAGGAACTGGACATCGAAGGATAAACACGTCGGTCGTCTTCCTCCTACTTCCTTTGCTTCCGTTTGAACTCCATAGCCTCTACTCTCTACTTGCATCACGGCTTCTAGGTAAGTACGTAGCAGTGCATGTAGCATTTCTTAGCTCCTAAACTCAAGAGGTTTCTTCCCAAAAATAAAGGGAAGGTGGGTGGTCGAAAGTCTCGGCCATCCCTCCTTCCCACCACCCCCAGGTAAAATTGCCACCATCATTCCCGTTTCATTCATTCCATTAGAAAAGATACTACACTCATCTCTTTACTAATGGTTTGTTGTTTTCTTTTCTTTTGAGCTGCGTTGCAGGACTTCAGCACAAGGGACAAGCGGGGCTCCTTGCCCTTGGCCGGCCGAGGATGAGGAAGAGGAACTCATCATCTCCCCATTTGGATCATTTCCCCGTGATCATTACCCCTGTGAGGTTCAGGTAAACACCTCTGGCGATCACGTTCTTACATTCTCTTTTGTTCTTCTGTAGGTACTCAGGATACGTCAACATAACACTCCCACCCTTCAGCCTAAAAACACACAAGTGGCCGATAGACATATCTTCGGGCGCCTACAAGCGAAGTGGCGATCATGGTGGGACCCTCTACTGCCTACTGTAAGTTCCTAATGCTTGAAGTCCAAGATTAATTGATCCATGCCTTTAAATTAGTTCAATTTTCGTAGCTCTATTTTTTATTTTCTGAAAGTTGGACAAAAGGAGGCCAGACTCCTGGCCGCCTAGGCCCCTGGGCGACCAACCCAGTGCCCGCCTAGGCCATCTCTTGGGTGACCAGTACCCTGGCCGCCCTGGGTCCCAGGCGACCGTCGACCTGGCCGCCCTCTCTCCTCGTTAGAAGGCCAGCACCCTGGCCGCCTTCCCTCGTGTGTGACCTTCGATCTGGCCGCCTAGGTTTGTGGACGACCAACACTTTGGCTGCCCTCTGTCCTATTCATGTATTCCCCCATAACTGTGTTCTGACTTGATTAAACATTGCTCCTCTTTGTTAGTTTGTGTGCTTGTGTATTGTGTGGCTAATTTCTACAGGTTAAAGCTACGTGGTTGGGTTTAGGAAGAGCCGACATCACCCTTATAGGAAACCCTCCCGTTGGAATTGGACCCCTCACCTGAGGATTCCCACTCGGGTGTAATTGGTTCAGTCCATTCGGGAACCTCTGTGAGTCCTCGCGAACCGTGGATTCCCACACGGTCGCCAGGCAGGTTGTACCATCAGAAGTCCAATTAGATCACTTTGGGTTTTTTGAGTGAGGTTTCTGCTAGGCTCCCGAAGTTCATCCCACGCCTTTAGCTCCCTTCTCTTCTCCGAGTGAACAAAGAAAAACAAAAAAAGTGGAAAAAGAAACAGAAAAAGAAAAAGAGTTGGGACGTTGCTTGTGCTTATACTCTGTTGTGCTTGGAAACATTCCCCCCTTTCTCTAAACCTTTGTTTTCTTTATTCTAAACCAATTGATAATTGGTTTAGGATGGAGAAAGTTTTTTCAAATCCGGGTTATGAGGAGGAATTTCCTCCCCATTTGACTCCGAAATTAGGGGCAATCCTCTATTTCAAATAGAGGACAATGGTTTGGATGCCTTTATAGGCATGTTTTTGGCCACACCAAATGAGGCCGTCCATGCCGACTCAACTTCTCCTTCCCCGAGTGACCATGGTCATGGTAGCCCGCGGGCTCCAACATTCTCTCCGCACGAAGATCAGGAATTGATTAGCGTGCTATCCCGTTATTCCCCTGGGAACTTAGCCATGATGGCTTCTCGTGGGAAGGCTCCGGTCATCCCACACATGTCTCTACATGTCACACCTTCCCGCGCTCAAATTCCCTTCCAAGGGTCCACGAGCCGACCCATTCTCAAAAGCCCAATCCAATTCAGCTATCCAGCACCTCCACAAAGGGTTCCTTCACCCCCAACTCCACCAACAATGGGTGCCCCTTTGAAAGGGATGGACCCGTCACTCCGATAGGAGATTCAAAGCTACATTCGACAGGCGGTGGCAGAGAGTATGCCAAACTCGCATCCCCACTCGCTAGCCCAGTATTGTAAGCTCCCCAATGCTTATTTCCCACCCGGATTCAAGGCTCCAAAGTACAGAAGGTACGATGGTACCACCGACCCTCACCATCACCTTTCATGTTTTCTTATGGATTACCATCAATGGCTCCACAATAGGGTTTTACTGGTCCATCTATTTCAAAAATCCCTTGAGGGCGAGGCCCTACGTTGGTTTGCATCCTTGCCAGCAATCGATCTCGTTAATTTTGATATAGTCTCCGAGTGATTCCTCGCTCACTTTGGTCACATGTCATCCATTTCCCCCCACATTGTTTGACCTAGTTACAGAGAAAATGAAGCCCGACGAGGACTTCATTAGCTTCACAAACCGATGGAGGATTATGGCTGCTAGGACGGAGGTTCCTATTCCCGAATCCCAGGCTGTCACCATGCTGGTGAACAACGCCACTCCATAGCTTAGGGCCATCCTAATGCTTAGTGAACTCCACACCTTTCACCAACTCTACAACCGAGCTCGGATAGTTCAATCCCAAGTAAGGGACTCTACCTTGCCTCCATTCTTTGAGCCTCGTACCAAGGGTAGAAAGGCCCCAACTGTCCCTACCACCGAGGGTGTCACAGTAAATGAGCAGGTCAATACAGTTGGCCAGTCCTTCAAGTCCAACAATCGCCAGGCCTCCCATCCCACTCAGGCTATGGCTAGCCAGGGGCAAGGTAATCCCAAGCCTTATTCCAATGTCCCTCCACCTCAAAGCTACGGTCCCCCTAGACCAAAAAGGGCTACTTATCCTCCGTTGCCTGAAACTTTAGGTGACATCTTCTTTGCCCTTATGTCCTCAGATTCTATTCAGCTTCCCCCTCAGCGAGATCGGGTCCTTCCCAACGCTGACACCTCCCGATATTGCCCATATCACCGAACTCCCAGCCATGATATATTCAACTGCTTCAAATTCCGGGATTGGGTATATGATATGAATGATGAGGGGAGAATCAATTGGGCAGATGTGAAGCTAGCTATTGCCAACCTCAAAAGCCTAACAGGGACCTCGGCATTGTGCATAACCCATTGCCAACTCATCAACCAGCTAAAGATCCATCTACCTCAATGCAGCATGAGCAAGTGAACACTGTGAATGGAATGGAACCTTGAGTTCTCAGAAGGACTCAAATGTGGGGCGTAGAAGGATTCCCGGGTTGGTACGGAAAATAGAAGTAGAAGCCCATGAACCCTGGGCGGACATCAACATGTTCACTCAATCCCGAAACTTGATCTCGCCACCTAGTCAGTCTCCAAGTGTTACCCAAAACCCACTCACCATAATCAACCCTCCTCAAACACCATATCAGGAGCCCTATGTCTTTCCAAAAGCTCAGCCGGTGCAGGAGCGCCCTTTGGTCCTCCTAAAGCCACCTCAACCAAAATCAGTCCCTCCTCCTTCTCCTGTCTAATCTAGAGACGATTCAGCCTCTATCTCATACATATTTGGATCTCCAGCTCCCTTGCAGCTCATTCGCCCAAAACCTTTGGAACAGGATGACCCGAAGGAAGCTTCGGTCAATGTCACTCTCCGGAAGCGCATCATTCCTCCATCCCAAAGGCAGTCTCAATCGGAGGAAGGGGTTAATTCTCAAAGCCTTCCCGTGGAGTATGACATTCTTCAGCATCTGGACAGGACCCCTGCTAAGGTTTCTATCCTAGAGCTCCTTAGGAAATCTTCGTCACACCAAGCCACTTTACTTCAATTCCTCCAGAAAATCATGGTCAATGAAGACCTCCCAACAAGTGGCGTGACCGAGGCTATCATGGCCCTTACATGAGGACCATCCATCTCCTTCTCTGAAAAAGACCTTGCTTTGCCAGAAAGCAGGTCACTCCCGTTATGCCTCACCGTCTCTCTCAACAGAGTCAAGGTTGACTCCGCCCTCATTGACACGGGAGCTTCGATTAATGTGTGTCCTATGAAGACCATCAAGAAGATTGGTCTCCAGGAAGAAAATCTAGAAGAGGTATGCACCACCATCTCAACTTACGATAATTCAAAAAGGTGCGCAAAAGGGAAGGTGACCCTACAACTTGGTTTAGGACCAATGGTTATGACATCGGACTTCTTTGTCCTCGATGTCGACCCTGCATACAAGGCCATCCTAGGAAGGCCTTGGATTGAGCAAACCCTTGGGATTCCATCAACAGCCCATCAGTGCTTTAAATTTCCTTACAATGGTAGGGTAATTAAGATCAAGAGTATCCCGCTTGTGGAAACTCTCAATGCCATCACCTCCGAACAGATCCCCTTCATGACTATTCCAGATAAGGGCAAGAAGCTTGTTCTCTCTATAGAGGGCGCGGTGGGACCTTCCGCTTTAGGTCCACCCGATTCCCATTTCCTTCCTCGGCTAATCACACATTCCAACATCCCTCCTGGTAAAGGATGGGAGATCATGGCCAGGATAGGCTTCACCATGGGTAAAGGTCTAGGTCAACTTGAACAAGGGCCCACACATAGAAGAAAATGCCAGGTTGGTAAAGGTCGCGCAGGTTTGGGTTACTCTCTAGAAGAGCCATCTAAGGCCACTCAGGGTAGAGGTTTGGTTTATGGTCGCTTCGTCATAGGACCAATTCAGCCAGGAACTCGGCAGGAGCCGAGTGAAAAATTTGAAGTTGACCAAAGAAAAGAAATTCCACCCTGTTCATTACTCGAGGAAGACTTCGGTCTCCTATCCCTCTTCCATCTGGATAAACCCCCCGACAAGGTTTTCTCCTCGGGTATCTTCCTCGCTTCGAACAGTCCCGCGCTTGTTCTCTTTATCCCCTTCCTTTTCCATCCACCATTTCCTCCGCTCCTCACTTATCCGGTCGTAGGGCAACCCACCCATCAGGTGTGTACCTTCACTCATGACCACCAAAAAAATGCCAATTCTCAAACGTGGGCCTACGAGTTCGCTATTGAGGAAACGGCCTCCTTAGAAGATGGTTCCCTTGGCCAAGGGCCGACTCTTTCCACCTTGAACTCCCTTCCACAAGCCTCCTTTGTACATAGTAGGGTAGAGTCCAAGTTTGTACATAGCGTCTTTCCCTTCCAAAAAGTCTAGTGTCCATCAGGTTCCCGCGCGTTATATCGGCCAGCTGGCCGATAAATGTGCGCAGCTTTGTCAGGTCTCTGAATTCACTTCCACTCCCATTTCCCTAGGGGCAGTCGAACTAGACATATCTCCAGTAGATGATGGTCTAGGGGTGTATGTTTTAGAAGAAGAGGATGACACAGAAGAAGAAGAAGAGCCATTAGAAGATGGTAGTGATCCGATAGCTTCCTTCATCGACGAAACCAAGAGATTTGATGAGCCTAATGTTTCCATTGACGAATCCACCAAGGAAGTCAATCTCGGCACCAAGGATGATCCAAAGATTATATTGATAAGTGCCAATCTAACTGATGAAGAGGAAGCTGCTCTTGTGACGGTTCTCAAAGAATTTCTTGATACTTTCGCTTCGTCCTATGAGGACATGTCAGGTCTGGACCCGTCCTTAGTTGAACACCGTCTGGTCCTGAAGCCGGACGCTCGAGCTGTCAAACAAAAATTAAGGTGACTTCACCCAAAGCTCGCACTCAAAGTCAAAGAAGAAGTGGACAAGCTCCATAAGGCTAAGTTCATCAGGGTAGTTTTGTATCCGCAATGGGTAGCTAACATCGTCCATGTTTGTCCAAAGGATGATTTTCCTCTTCCACACATAGATGTCCTAGTGGACAACACCGTCGACTATGAGATGCTCTCCTTCATGGATGGCTTCTCGGGGTATAACCAGATCTGCTTAGCGAAAGAAGAACAGGAGAAAACATCTTTCACCACTCAGTGGGGGACCTACTGCTATGTCGTCATGCCCTTTGGTCTTAAGAATGCAGGGACAACCTATCAAAGGGCAATGATGGCTATCTTCCATGACATGATGCATATTTATATGGAAGTTTATGTGGATGACATTCTGGTTAAATCCAGAACCAGGAGTGGCCACGCAGAAGTCCTCCGTGCAGTTCTCCAACGGTCACGGGAGCACCAACTTAAAATGAACCCCAAGAAATGCGTTTTTGGGGTCTCTTCGGGCAAGCTTCTAGGGTTCATTATCAGCAAGAGAGGAATTGAGATCGACCCTAACAAAGCTAAGGCCATTGCAGAGATGCCTCCTCCCAAGAACATCAAAGAGGTCTGTGGTTTGATCGGGCATTTGCAATTCATCAGAAGATTTATATCTCACCATTCTTTGCGATGCAATCCCTTCTATGACATGTTAAAAGGAGAGGCTAAATTTGATTGGAATGACAAATGTCAAAAGGCCTTCGATGACCTGAAGAGCTATCTTTTAAATCCTCTCATTCTGGCACCCCGGTCCTGGGTCACCCTTTATTGCTCTATATTTCTACCACTAATGAATCTATTGGAGCAGTATTGGCCCAATATGACGATGCGAAAAGAGAACGTGCAGTCTACTATTTGTCTAAACTATTCAATGAAGCCGAGCAGAGATACACTCCTATGGAGAGGACTTGCGCGACCGTCGTCTGGGTCGCCCAAAAGCTAAAACATTATTTTCTTGCACATGAAGTCAAGCTCTTGACGCGAATGGACCCTATCAAGTACCTACTAGAAAAGCCTGCCCTGACTGATCGCTTGGTAAGATGGCAGAGTTTTCTCAATCAATTCGATATCACCTACGTCAATCACAAGGCGGTCAAGGGGCACGCCATTACCGAGCACCTTGCCCATCACCCAGTCCCTACATTCTCCCCTGTCGATGAGAGTTTCCCAGACGAAGAGTTAGGAGCCATTATAGATGGTGAACCTTCGTGGATTCTTAACTTCGATGGTGCATTCAATTCCAAGGGTTGTGGAGTCGGAGCCGTTCTCCAGTCCCCGGAAGGTGTCATTATTCCCCGTGCTTGTCAGCTAACCTTCCCTGCTACAAACAATGTGGCTGAATATGAGGCACTCCTCATGGGCTTAAAGGTGGCACTGGCACTCGGAGTTAAGGAGCTCTGGATCATCGGAGATTCTCAGCTCATACTCTGGGAATCCCTCAGCAAGTACCAAACCCAAGACCCGAAATTGAAACCCTACCAAGACCTGGTTGGCAGGGTAGTCCGGCGGTTTAGGAAGCTCACCCTGGTGCACACCCTTAGGGCTCAAAACATTCTAGCCGATGCCCTGGCATCTTTGGCATCTTCTCTTCCAATCCCCGGCGAAAAGCCATCATCCACTGTCATCGTGCAAAGAATGCACACCCCTTCACATTCAGATCCCTGGTTTTAGCAATTCTTTGAGCCCTCTTCTCAAACCCACATCATCTCCCATGAGCCTGAGATCGACCTTGAAGATGGGAATCCCTGGTTCTTCGACATCGAGAACTATCTCAGGGATCGCTCCTTCTCTGATTATGCTACCGCTCCCGATCGACGTGCCATTCATCAAGCCGCGGAGCATTTTTTCATTATAGGTGGTCTCTTGTATCGTAAATCTCTCAGTGGAGTTTACCTCCGCTGCCTCGATGAGACCGAATCTCGAGCTGTTGTCGAAGCTGCACATTCCAGCGAATGTGGTGGCCATGTAAATGGTCGCATGCTTGCCCAGAAACTCCTTCGTCAATATTATTGGCCTACAATGAATGAGGATTGTGCCCGTTTTGTTCGACATTACGCTAAATGTCAACTCTATGCGGACAAGGTCCACGCTCCTTCGTCCTCACTTCATCCTCTTATAGCTCCCTGGCCTTTCGCCATGTAGGCGTTTGACGTAGTTGGTCCCCTGGAGGATAGAACCGGAGAAATCCGAAGAAAATACTTCATCCTCACCGCTACGGAATACTTCACGAAATGGGCAAAAGCTGAGGCATTCACCGAAGTCAAAGCAACAACTGTGGTCAAGTTTATCAAGCGCAACATCCTTGTAAGGTTCAGCATTCCCCGTAACATCATCACCGACAACGGACCGCAGTTCACATCCCAGGAACTCCGCAACATGTGTGGTAAATATGGCATCAATTTGCATCATTCATCTCCATACTACCCACAAGGAAATGGACAAGTTGAAGCTACAAATAAAACTCTCATTAGAATCATCAAGAAAACTTACAAATCTCACCAATATTCAGACTGGCTAGATAGCCTCGTTGAGGCCCTCTGGGATTACCGCACTTCTGTTCGTACTCCCATGGGTCAAACCCCGTACGCACTTACTTTTGGGACATATGCGGTACTCCCATATGAAATATTCATTCCCTCGCTAAGAGTGCAGCTGGATCTCGAGCTCGATCCCGAGCAACATCGAGAAAACCTATTGGCCCAGCTGGAACTATTAGATGAGAAACGGATGATCACGGCCGATCACGCTCAAGCATATCGCAAGAGAATTGCATGCTATTATGCCAAGAAAGTTCTAGAGAGAAAATTCAGGGTAGGTGAACTGGTTTAAAAAGGGGAAATCACTAAAACCACCGGTTTAAAAGCAAAATTTCAAGAAAATTGGGAAGGCCCTTTTGTTATCAAAGAAGTCTACTCATGTGATGCTTACAAATTGGTAGACTCTGAAGGAGTAAAGCTAACATATCCATGGAATGGGGTGTATCTCAAGAAATTCTATTCATGAGACCTTGTACATAACTATTCAAAAACAAACAAAAAATTGAAAAAAATTCAAAACAAACAAAAAAGAAAAAAATCAAAATCAACGCCTGGTGATCACCACGCAGTCCAAACTCATTGCATCAACCCTTAATGCTAGGTATGGACAGTCAAGATGTGGTAAGTATCGGGTCTTGGTCCGCCAGAACCGTGGACATCCCTGTCCGGCCACGTCGGCCTATGTTTATAAGAAGAAAAAACAACTTGCACACACTCACGTGTTTTATCCAAAATGGGTAGCATCACCTACGATAAGGCCTCACCCGGAGGTCTCCAGGTAAGCGGCACTCTTTTGTTCATCTTCTCTTCAACCAAATGAGAAAGCCGGTGCCCTTAAAACACTGAGCATGTGAATGCCGAAGTACATGATCCTTAAGGTGAGAGTAGGATTCATCCCCTCGAGTCCGGGTCAAAGCACGAGAAGAAGGCAGTTTCCCCGCAGGCATGAAAAGGGGAATTCCAGAATACAATGACAATATTTTTTCTCCCCAAGAAGGAAAAAGAGAGAAAAATTATGATATGTGACAAAGTCACATGAAAAGAGCCTGGTCGTGACCGTGCCTGACCTTAGCAGATGAAACCCCTCCTATTCAAAGAAACAAATCAAAGCTTTCCACAGCGGGGGCATCTAACGTCATAATGCTCGGGGTATGGTCCGAAATTGCCCAAAAGGAGAAAGTCGAGTAGGCCTTTAACTAGCTCGCCGGGTTAATGGCTTTGCCAGGTCCTCTCAGGAGGTTTACCCCCTACATTCTTCCTTCTCCCCTCAAAAGATGTAAAGCTTGATGGAGGTCCTGAAGGATGAACCCTGTCTAGGTTGTAACCTTATTTAACAAAATACATTTATAGTTGTCCACTTCGAAATAACAGAAGCCATTGCTGCGAAGGGGTCTCTGTGTTTCTGGATGGTCAAGACCTTTATTTACCACCCTTAACACTTTCTTACGTTACCTCGGGCTTCGGTCAATGCAAGCGCGTCACCTATGAGTGCGACGGCATCTGATTTCGGGTCAGCGTCGCGTGGTTGACTGTTAGGGTTCTAAGGTGTTCCATCATATACCATCTAGAGTTGTGAGGAAATAGACCTGGGTCGGGCAAATCATTTACCTCGAACGCTTTTTGGGTGTATCCCTGTGGTCGGAAGCAACTGGGAGCCTAAACTTGGCATGACGGCATTGTTATCAGGATAAGACTTAACCGGCGGGACCATCATTCGAGGAGTCTAGAGGCTCAAATCAACCTAGATGTGCGCTCAGGATACCTCGGAGGTAATTGAGAAAACCCCCGTCTCCATATAGGTCAGGTGCCATATGGGTGGTCACCAGGCGTTCAAAACAATCAAAACCAAAATCAAAAAAAATCAATACATTCAAATCCCAAAAAAAAAATCTAAAAACTCATAACTCCAAATATATATATATAAGCACAAAACACCAAAAAAATGCGCAAAAATCTAAAATCCAAAAATATGTTTTGCATCCGCACGAGCATTGCATGATCATGTTTCCCCTTTTGCTTACATTTTCGCTTGCTTGCATGCGCATATCACGTTTCCTTTTTCTAAATCTTGTTAATAAGATTTAGCCCTCTGACCCTACATCAAGAAAGGTACTATCTGCTTTTGGCATAGGGCTAAAAATATACTACACTAACCTTTTCACTTTAGTGTGGTTTAAACATGTAAAAAGGGAAGACGACGTCAAGCCAAATCAAGACAAGTACACTGAAGAAAGCTCATTTCATTGCCAAATATGTCCATTACATTATAGCGATACAACATCCCAGGGGCATACCCCCAGTGTACAAAAGGGGCAGCTGCTACCCAGCTGTGTCTCTATCTCTTCCTAATCTGCGCCGGTGCAAGGTCGACTCCGCCGACTGTCAGCCTCGTCTCCGCCTCCCGTGTCTCGCAGCCGTGATGGCCGTGAAGCTCTCGAACCTGACGTGGCTGGCTGAACCACTCCTCACTTCTCAGGAGATGGCACCATGCCCATAAGCTTCTCTATAGTGAAATGCACATCTCCTAGGGACCGGAGTGACTCAGAAGGAGTCGCAGGCCTAGCTCCCTCTCCTGGGACACCTCTACCCTGGTACCTCCGTAACACCCGTCGTCGCAAGGCCTCTAGCTGATCGAGAGCCCGCTGCTCCCGAACCACCATTGCCATCTCTCGAGCACGCGCCTCGGCTTCTCTTTCCTTCGCCTCGGCAAGGTGACCTTCAATCCTCTCAATGGAGCTCAGCTCTCCAAGACGGCGTGTCAACTCCTCTATCGCGCATCCTGCTCTCGCCGGACGGCCAGGCTAGCCGCTAGCTCCTTCTTCTGTAGAAAATGAACAGTCATGTAAAATAGGCAAAGATGATAAAGAAGAGAACTGATTTCAACTTGAGTGCTAGGTCCTTATTGCCTCGGCTAGCTCGGCCTCTCGCTCCTCAGCTCGCTCGATAGCCCCGGCCAGGCAATCCTCCAGCTCCTCTAGGGCGCCGACTCGGGACGAAGGGCCAGCCTCTCCACCTGCCCTCACCCGCACGTAGGCCAATTCCCCTAGCTGGCTTCGGCAAGGGGCAAGCAGTTAGTCAAACTCAATCAATTCCAAATTTCCAAATCAATCAATTGGTTTTGACTTACCATCTCTCGGATCTTGTGTCACAAGTTCACGATCATCTGGTTAAGGACACCTATCTGATCCTTGAGTATTTTCACACCCTCAATCTCTGACATCTGCACACCACATCCTCAAGCTCACTTAGCTCATGGCTTAAACAAGAACATCACAGTTGAGAGCTAAAAGAGCTACTCACCTCTCGGGTGTCGAGATGAAGTTGTCTAGCATACCGGTCTTGATAATCCGCCAGGTAAATCTCGCTACTCCTCACGGTCCGGTCATGCTCCAGTGAGGGGCCTTCCTGTACTGCCTCTGCCTCTCTACGGTAGCAGGAGGCCCAGTCCTGATCGCTCGCTGAAGTCCAGCGGCATCCCCGATCCGACTCATGCTCGGTTGGAATTGCCACTGGCGGCTGATCTCACCCCAGCGTCCTCTGCACTAGGCGAAGGAAGAGCGGCTCCCTCAGGTTCACGCAGAACAGCACGGTATCTCTATGGAACCAAGCTCGCCCCTCCCTTACCCAAGGCTGAGTGGTGGTATCCTCCGTCGCGTAAGGAGTCCAAATCACCTGCCACGCATAAAGAAAAATGAATGAATGTTTTGCTAATTGAGAGCATAACAAATGTTGAAAAAATCACACAAGTCTTTTATCCAAAACACTCACCTGGTGGGGAGGGTACTCATCCAGCGTTGTCCTGAGGTTAGAGAGTCTAGTGGCCACTAAGCGCCAGTCCCAGACCATCTCCCATCTAGCCATCAGAGGGACTATCTGCATTAGGGCTTGCGGGACCTTGCCGCGACCTAGAGGGAACCGAGTGTACCCCCAAATCTGAAAACACAAGAAAACAAGCAATTAATCCATCAATTGAAATTTAGAATCAACATGCCTAGAAGGGGTAGACTTGTACCTGTAAGAAGGGAGTGAACCCACCCAGGTTCCCTGAACCTGGGCGCACTGGATCCAAGTGGGTAAAGAGGTGCGCCAGCATTGCTCTCCCTCACGCAAGCTGGGTCCCTGCTCTAGATCCTGCACCAGCAAGAGATACTTCAGATTCACCTTGTTTGAGGCAGTAGCAAACACCGGCCTCCCAAAGAAGTACAGGAAGAAAATCCACAACTCCTGATGCTCACTCCTCCCCTCAGATCTGAGTCTCTGTCTCACTCGCCCCGAGTACACATCCAAATCCTCTAGCGGCCCGCGTGTCATCCTCACGAGCCCCATCACGGCACTGATCTTCCCAGGTGGAAGACTGGTCACTGGTCTCCTAGATCGAGCTAGCTGAGGCCCGAGCAAGTCCTCTACCTCCTCACGATAATCTTTCAGCTCTCGACCGAGCACCGGGACCCCTGCCACTGGCAATCCCGTCAAGAAGGCCACATCCTCAAGTGTGGGGATCATATGTCCCCATGGCATCACAAATGCTCTGCATCTATCCACCCATCTCTCCCACACCGCCGTCAGGAAGGTGGTGTCCACCTGGAAGGGTCAGATTCTGAAGAACGGGCCGAATCCCATTCTATCCACCCTCTCCCATTGCCCAGGAGGTAGGGCATGATACCAAGCCCACACTTAGTCCCATGTGACTCTGGCTCTTATCCTTTGAGGACCCTACTTACATTAGAAAGAAAACACAAAGAATTCATTAGATCTTCCAATCCATTCCACATTTCCCACATTTTTCAAGACTTCACAAGCCCTGGGAGCAGGGTGGCCAAAGGCATGGTCGCCCACCTCCCTGGGCGGCCAAAGGCCTAGCCGTCCAAGCCCACCTGAGGGCAACCAATGACCTGGCCGCCCAGATCAGTGGGCGACCACTACCCTGGCCACCCACAGATTCATCCCCCTAAATCCACAAACTGACCCCCATCTCTCCATTAAACACACATCCACATACTGATCTAATGAATGCAAGGCAAGGTCACAAAGCTTACCTTCCCGGGTTTCCCTCCCTTCTCTTGGTTGGGCTCACCATCATCCAAACCCTCGCTATCTTCATCCTCATCTCCATCGTCACCTTCGGTCGGCCCCTCGTCGGGGATAGCCTCTCCTTCATGACTTCTACCATCTCTAATCTCCTCCAAATCTACAGAAACTGTGGCCGAGGAAGATGAGCTCTCCGTAGCTTCTACTCCCTCTTGCTCTTCACTCGAGGAAGAGGGATCGGGTACAATATCAAGGCTAGCCCTCCTTCTCCCCATTGCTCGATCTAGAAGATTCACGTGGTTAGAACCTCACTCAAGCAAGAACAACAATCTCTCAAGTTCTCTAGCTCTCAAGGCATCCACAACAAGGGTCGCCCAAATGGGGGGCGACCATCCTTTTAACAAACCCTCAAAGCAGAGGGCGTCCAAAGGTCTGGCCGCCCAGTCTTTAGTGAAGGCGTCCAAGACCCTGGCCGCCCTCCTCCTTGTTCAGCGAAAAAAATATATAAAAATGGAAAATCAACAAAAATTAATGCGAGTCGAGTCGTCTAAATGTGTTCACATAATTTCATTCCATTCTACTAAGTTCCACAACCACAATCATCTCTTTGTCCAAACCAAAAGAAAAACACAAAAAACACAAAAATATATAGTCCATCTATCTTAACATAACTATAAAGAGAAATGTTGAACAACTCCAATCAGGTACGCCTCCTCATGAAAAATTCATTCACGGCCAGCCTGAAGCATTGTAGGTAACCTACATAGCGCCTCAATTCATCTTTGTTCTCCTCTATGTCCACTTTTGCCTTCACCGTGGCGGCATGGCGTCTCCACGCCTTCTCGATCTTGCCTAGTCGTCGTCGACCCGCGTCGGTCCCCAGAAGGCGCCTTGCAATCAATCCTCCCTTTGAAGCTGCCCATGGGATCCATCTGGGTAATCCCACCTGGCGATGGTAGCAGTGCCCCTAGTACAACACCAAGTCCTCGGCCCCCACAAGCCATAATTCCTACTCTGACGATCCACGCACTTTAAATTCTTCATGTCGATACGTCATCGGCACAAACACAAAATCATCCTCATGCAGGAAATTCAGGTAGTCACGCCAGTCATCTCTGGTCTTCAGTAATGCCGTCCTGCATATCACCTGATCTTCAGGACCAAAGATAGCCCTTGCGGGGTAGATGGCGCTCTTCTTAAAGATCCTGGAAGTAGTGGTCGCCTCGCTGTCAAAATCAAAACTCAAGTGGGCTTCTATCCATAACTGCAGAAGGTATAGGCTCCCCATGGCACTTCCGCCTAGACTCATCTGAGTGAGCCCGCAATACATGTGAGCCAGCACGGCCCGAGAAAGAGAGTGTCCTATCCACAGGAGAGTCAGGGGCCCCACATACTCTCGCCTCAGCACGTCGCCTGACGTAGGAAAGAGTAATGCCCCGCCTAGACACAGTGTCACACCACGCATCAGTCGATCTGCTTCCACTGACTTATCCTTCACGTGGCTCACAAGCCATCTTGCTAGGCGATCAACTAAGATCCCTCGCTGGTCCGTCATCCTGCGAACATCACGCTTGTCTCGCATAATTTCTGCTAGGATCTCATCCCAGGGAGGAGGGTCGATCAGCTCGCCCACCTCCAAGTCACCCCACTAGAAGATGAAATCCAGTTCTTCTACCAGCATCGAGGCCTCGAACTCAGGGAAGACGAAGGTGTGCGTATCTGGATGCCACAGCTCGATCAATGCCGCTAAGGATTCCCGGTTCCACCGCATGCTGTTGAAGCGCTTCGCCATGATGACTAGACGGATCAGGTGCCACTGGTGCATGAATACCCTCATGGCGGGAGTAAGTGCATCCATCAAATCATGAAGCCAGCCGTAGCGACGGGCATGTCTTGCCCCAGGAAAAGCAGGCACGGGCTGCATCATTTAGAAGAAAGAAAGAGAAGAGAAAATCAATCAATAAAACATGCCAAATCCTATCAAGAAATATCCAAAACAAACCAAAAACAACAAAAATAGTTTGCACACGAGCCATACCTTGCCCTGCTTCATGAGATTGCTTAAGTGATCGGGCACGTCAGAGAGAACACTAAGCTCATGGTCTCCTGATGGGGTAGAAGAAGACGCCATTGTCTATTCCCTCTTCAGAAGTACTCCCCTTGCTTCAGTTCTTTGATCAACCATGGAGTAGAAACCTGCCCCATAGTCCTTAGAGGCTGAGAGTCCCACCTGGCTCGAACTCCCACGGTTTGGGATAAGAGCAGGAGGCGGCCAAAGCGATGGCCGCCCACCCTGGCCTGGGCGACCACAGGTCTGGCCGCCCAGACCTTGGGGTAGCCAACAACCTGGCCGCCCTCGTCCCCTTCCTTGTGAAGCTTTGCTTAACTGATTATATATGGTTTGCCATGATAGTTTAATGGTTCATTGAATGAAATGTGTTTATTGTTCTATTCCTATTATCATTGATAAACGTTACTGACGTGTGCTAATGCAGCTGCAGGTCTCCACATCTATGGGACCAGAAGGTGATAAGGCCTTGTTACCTTGCATCGTAGGTAGAATGCCGGAGGCTAATAGCTTCGGGCGTATAAACTCTGAGTTCCTCTCTAAAAAAACCATGAAAAGTTTATACTCCTTAAGCTATTCGATGGCCGCCTGCTACCTAACACAGGATGACGGACTTCCCAAATTCTCGACTATGCTTAAGTGCAATGTGGAACGATGGACCCCCATCGGGATCTGGACCACATCTGTCGCCAAGCATGGGATGACAGACTTATTGAACTCTTGACCAATTCGTTCGGAGGCAGGCAAATAAATCCTCCGGCTTTGCATTAGATAAGTTTTTTCATTTAAACCCAGCATGCATCATATAGGTCTTTTAGCCCCATTTGAAAGAAAATCCAAAAAAAAGATATATGTAGAAAAAAGGAAACAAAAATGCATACATCTCATCTGGAAGCCGTGACATAAAGAAGGGAGGCCACATTGATCTGACCAACCCATGGTCCTCTGGTCCTCGCATCTGGTTTTTCGAGTCCCTCGATTTTTGCCAAATTTGCACGAATAAGTCTATGTGATTCCACTCCGATTTGACAAGCATAAAATATGTTTTATGCAAGGCCGTTTTGAGTACCTCGCGATTCAAGGAGTCATTGTATTCCCATATCCTGATCCTTATACTTGACTTTATTTAGGTCTTGTATCTCCTTGAGCACCGGATGCGACCGTCCCCTCAAGTCCCGCACAGCGCCATGCTAGGGGGCCCCACGTGGCTGCAGATACAAGCCTCTTAATTGTCCTTCCTTACCTTTGCCAATGACTTACTTGATTACTTGATGCTCATGCGACCCTGCGTGGAGCTTATTTTCCGCTCAAGAATCTCCTTGAGCGTGTTGCCCTCATTAGGCTTGTTTCTTTGTCGAAACACCCATTTATCAGTCTGCCGGGCTCCCTTGCAAAATGGGCGTTCTGGAGGGGCATTTGTAGACGCCTAATTTTGGACATCCCGCGGATCCCCAATGGACCTTCGTGTGAATGACGCTTAATTGTTGTACTCATTTTTCCAGTGTTTGAGTTTTAAGCCCAGCCCTTAGCCTTTTAGCTATTGGGCCTCGTCCACTTAGGGGCCCAAGAACCATTGGTCTGGGCGACCAAAGGCCTGGTCGCCCCCAGTCCTGGGTGACCAGGGCAATGGCCGCCCTCCCCAGGTGGGCGGCCAGCCTTCTGGCCGCCCTCCTCCTCAAGGTGGCCAAGAGTTTGGCCGCCTTCCTCTATTTATCGGGTTAGAGAACGTGGCCCAGTCCGTAGGCATGTTCTTTCCCCTTGTTCTGCACGATCTCCCCCACGATTTGAAACTCGGTGTTAGATACACAAAACTGTCGCTCTCCAAGGATTTCGGGGGGGGGGGGACAGAAGCCATTCGGAGGGGAGGGATCGAAGGAGAATCGAGAGAAGAAACCCGGAGGAACTGGACATCAGAGGAGAACCACGCCAGTCGTCTTCCTCCTACTTCCTTTGCTTCGGTTTGAACTCCATAGCCTCTACTCTCTACTTGCATCACGGCTTTTAGGTAAGTATGTACCACTGCATGTAGCATTCCTTAGCTCCTCAACTTAAGAGGTTTCTTCCCAAAAACAAAGGGAAGGTGGGTGGTCGAAAGTCTCGGCCATCCCTCCTTCCCACCACCCCTAGGTAAAATTGCCACCATCATTCCCGTTTCATTCATTCCATTTGAATAGATACTACACTCATCTCTTTACTAATGGTTTGTTGTTTTCTTTTCTTTTGAGCTACGTTGTAGGACTTCAGCACAAGGGACAAGCAGGGCTCCTTGGCCGGCCGAGGACGAGGAAGAGGAACTCACCATCTCCCCATTTGGATCATTTCCCCACGATCATTACCCCTGTGAGGTTCAGGTAAACACCTTTGGCGATCACGTTCTTACATTCTCTTTTGTTCCTCTATAGGCACTCAGGATACATCAACACAACACTCCCACCCTTCAGCCTAAAAACACACAAGTGGCCGATAGACACATCTCCGGACGCCTACACCCGACTCGTGGGTGGCGGCGTAGGATCCAAGCGATATCGGGTATGACCCTGTATCGAGATCTTGGGTCATTATAGTTAGCATCAAAATGCCAACAAAAATAATATCTTCCAACAAAAATAATAAAAAAATATTGTCTTTCAAAAGAAAATAAACAAAAAGAAGAATATTTCCCAAAAGAAAGAGAATATATTAAAAAAATAAAAAAGAAGAATATCTTCTAAAAGAAAACCAAAAAAGGGATATCTTCCAAAAAAAGGGGGGCCAAGTCAGAGTGAAAAATCTAATTTATGTGTCTAAGCGACGTATGCAGGGAAAGAACACTGAAAGTAAGGAAGAACCATATAACAAAAGACTAAACATTCTTTTCATTCTTCCAAAACTTTCTATAATTGAGAGCGGGTATATCATGCCACTCTAAGTCTCACCATCGCTCTCAACGTTGCTCCTCTCACTACCCTTCGAACGAGGATCCCTAAGAGGCATCATCAAACCAGATGAGGCGGTACTCCTATTGCTTCGCATCCCCCTCTCAGTCTCCACATTGTGTTGTCACTCTGAGAAGGCAACCAAGAAGTTGCTAACAAAAAACCTACGCTCATGTGCTCTCTGATAGCCCTCCTCGCCATCTCTCAGCCACGGTTCGGCAATGCCTAGGCTAGTTCGGGGCTCCAACAATTAAGCCTCCAAGGCCCTTCCCTCCTCTCTCTCTCTCTACCAACCTCTCAGTTCTCTCTCTCTATCCCTCTCTCTCTCTCGGTCCCTCCTCTCTAGCTGGAGGGAGATCCTCAACTCCATGACATCTCGGGGGAGGTCATCATCTGATAGACACTACAGCTCCTCCTCTAGCTCTGCTATCCTTACCTCACCTTATGTAGCACGAGCAAGGGCCTCCCGGATATCTCATGTCTGCCATATTCACCTTTTTTAGCAACATGACATAGCATGAATAATCGAACTTGAATGGTAAAACACTCACTTGTGTAGAGAGCTCCCCCTCTGCCTCCGCGGCACGTGCCATGGCACGGGGAAGCTACTCATGGAGCGAAGTAACCTTTGAGGAAGGAATCCACAAACTAGAGGAGGCACCCCTTATCCCTACTGCTGACGACACTGCGTCAAGATAGGCATGCTATAACACATAGGAGATGACAATCAGTGGCTAAACATCAGAAATCTAGGATCATAATTAGAAGCATGCATTGCATATACTCACCAACGCATTCAAAGCTGCACGAGTGTCAGTCAACTGCTGCTCCGTGTTTGCCAAGCAAGCTCGCAAGTCTACTATCATGGCATCACGGGTGTCCTACATCTATGACATGTAAGTTAGCACCATATATATACAAAAAAATGTTGCATTTCACACTTACCTCCACAGGCCCCCCAACCTAGAGTCTCTCTACATACATCGCCCTATAGAGGCGTAGGTATTCCTCATTGTCCTACGCTTGTGACTCCACAAGTGTGCCACCCCGTTGCCAAGACTCATATTCTTCAGGGAAGCGCACCTACTACTCAACGCGGGCTGCCCTCCCCCACGTCTTCCTCCCAATGCGAGATGTCGCGACCACATCCACTCACTCCTGGGCAAGGCCCAAGGTTCTCATAGCCAATCATAGCCGAAGTGGGTCGATCTCATTCGGGCAATGGATCCAAAGGTCTCGTCCAAATCGAGCACGACTTGCCTCAACCCACGACTGGTCGGCATCGATCATGCCCAAATAGGGCCTCCAAACCACCTGCATTAGCATATATGTATCTTATTAGTCATTTTAAAAAATAAAAAAATAGAAAAAACCTACCATCTTTGTAGGGAACTCATGCAACTCACGCCTCAATGACATCAGCTGGTAGGATAGATGGGCCATGCTTACAATAGGCTACCATCGCTGAGCCAATGGCACCACCGTCAAACGCTAATGTCGAGCCCTCTCCATCAGGATGTAGTAGTAGCTCCACACCTACATTATCACATATCATTAGCATCACATGAGGTAGATTAATTGCATGAAATCATTAAAAAAAATAATTTACCTAGAGGAATGGTGTGAAGCCACTCACAGTCGTCTCTCGATCTATCCCATGAGACAGGCCAGCTAACAAATATGTCAGTAGGTCAGCCCCCCAGGCATACTACCCTACCCTCTCAAGGTCTACTAAGAGCTCCACGAAATGACAGTGGATGTCATCTCCCTTTGAACCCAATAGCAGCCTCCCCAGTAATAAGAAAAGGAACCTCCTCAAGTCCATGTTCGACCTCTCCCAGTCGCTCGCATACGCACAATACATGGCACAGGACCCTCTTTCTGTCCTCTCCATAAACACCTCAAAGCATTCATCACCACGTTGACGAGCATCAACAAGTCTCAATGCCTCCATGATGGACGTCCTGGCTATTGTCCTACTCCCGCTGTCCTCTAATGTTAATCCTAGTAGCTTTTGAGCACCCTCTTGGTAATCAGGGTAGGCAACCTTGGTCACCACCTCGCCATTCACTCTAAGGTCAGTAATTCGGACCACATCCTTCAAGCAAGGCACCATATGCCCCCAAGACATCATAAAGGCCCGACATGTTGGGTCCCACCTGTAGCAACCCTGATAATTTTTTGGATTTTTCTAAAAATTTTGAGAATTAAATGAAATTACTAAGTATTTAAAAGGCTTAATAGACTATTTATTAAGTTAATGGGTTATTTAATATTTATTTAAAGACCCAATTACTTGTAGACCATTAAGCCTACTTAAATTGGGCCCATAGACAAATTACTAAGACCTTTTGGCCCAAGCCCACTTCTAGAGACATAATTAGGGCTATTTTTTAATTTAAATGGATAAGTAGGATAAATAGTGGAGATTAAGATAAAATCTAATTTTTTTGGATTTTCACCCAGAAGGTGGTCTATCGCGCGACCGCTTCTTCCAAGAGGCGGTCCAGACATGACCACGTTCTGCTTCCGTAAACGAGATTTGATAATCATGTAAATTTTGGAATTTTATCCATCCAATTTCTAAAGATAGGTGTGCTCTGGCATGGAAACCTATCTAGGACTCTTAGGATATCAGATTGGTACCCGATAGGACTCCTAATTCGATGTAAAACTTCAGCCCTAGGTCATTCCCTATAAATAGGACTCAGAATCGACCTGCACGAACTCTCGTTTTGGCTCGCGTGGTTTGACGGTAAGATGATATTATTTCATGTTAGTCTTTTAAAAGTTTTTATTCCCTTTAGTATCTTCTAACCCTCTGCCAAATTGCATAATAGGAGACCAAGCATCCAGAGTGTTAGAGGGATCGGAAGTAGCAATTTCTCTACAGAATGCACAGGAACGGGCATGTATTTCCATCGAAGATCCGAAGTTTAGGGACCCTATCAGAGGTATTTTTAAGTTGAGCCTTTAGAGTTAATTGTTCCCCTTTATGTCTTCTAACCTCCCTCTAAATCTCGTGAGGAAAGACCAAGCGGTCAGGGAGATAGAGTATTTAGAAGTTGCTGGTTCCACGCAGGACATGTAGGAATGAGAACCTTCTTCCAGCAACAAATTCAAAGTCTAGGGATCAAATCAGAGATAGGTTATCTCATGTTGTCTTAAACATCAAGTTAGGAACAAAATCCCTCAATTACCTCATGATGTCATGCACTGTACATATAGAGTATTTGATGTTTTTCCATGACTGCGCATGCATAACTTTCACTGCATACCATCCCTACACCCCTTAATTTAAAGATAAGAATTTTTGTTATTTCATGCCTTTTCCATGCACTCCCTTCGTTCTTAACATGTTACCATGATTTTAACTCCATGTCTCCATAATTTTCATGCAATAAACGCCCTTAGATAGGCCTTGCACGTTAGATATTACCTTCTATCAGGCAGACAGAAGGCGGTCGCCTAGAGACCACTACTATCAGATGGCAGTCGCTCCGTGACTGCTATTTCATAAGGCGGCCTTCTAATGATCGCCACTTTCTGATTGTTGTTCACCTAAAAAAGCAGACAGATCGCCCCTTTTTGGTTCATGATTATACTATCCCTCCTGCTATATTTTATTCAAAGTCTACTAAGATATGTTTCCTATTATATTATGAGTTCCAAGGTTCTATTTTTTGACACATTATGTTTTGGGAACTTATTTTAATCTTATGCTAATTTCATGCCAAAATCATATAGTCTTGTATTAAAGATATTTTTCTATGTTTTGTGGAACTCGCTACATGGGTATTGTGATCGCTGTTTTGCTACGTTCCACTCTCATCTCCAGTCTTTCTTAAGTATATAGCGCGTATTCCGGTACGTTGCTATTAGATATACATGCACTTGATAGGCACATCTCTTGGACTTGAGATTCTCTCCATCAGATATTCCTTCTGTCAAACTAGGTGATCATATTTCAAGGCCTCCGTAGGTCTCCGCGAGCCTGGGATTCCCACTAGGACGCCGAGCTAGTTGTACCCTAAAATCTAATGGTCTAGAAAGCACTTGAGTTCCCTGCGTTTTTCTATGAACGGACCTGAACGCGGCCATCAGGCGACCGCTACTTCATGATAGCGGTCCTAGCACGACCGCGTTCTAGTTTCAGCACTCATTACGTCTACTCTTTCCTTTGTGCATCGACTCATCTTGAAGGCGGTCTTGACTCGACCACTACTTCAAGGAAACGGTTCTCACTTGACCGCGTTCTCCCAGATTGTGTCTAACCCGTGGTTTGACCAAAAGGGTTAACTCTACTCTGTTCCTAGATAGTCTTTTGAATATCTGGAACCTAATACCTTATTCATTAAGACATTAATGAAAGATGGAACTTTATTAATGTATCGTTATGCTGTCGGAATTCCTCTGTGTAATAATGTCCAAGTAATTCTTCCTTAATCTCATGATTCTGTTTTGGTGCATTCTTACCTTGATTACATTTATTATCATGAAACTACTGTTGAACCTGATATTATTGGCCCATATTATTATTTCTCGTGGAAGTAACTTGATTTATAACTTGAAGATGCAAGGGCGGACACGGACGGTGTCCAAGGGCTCGACGCTAGCCCCCTCGGCGGATGGCCGGAAACATACTGTAAACTATGGGGTATGATGCTTACTGGCGTCGCATTGCGCCGAGAGTACTTTTTTTATAAACGGGTGAAATTTATGAGGCAATCTCATGATATTTACATCATTTTTAAAGTACATTCTAGTTACATGACTTTCTCGTTATATGATAGTACATTCTCATTATGTAAAGGCCACATCATATTCTTGCTTGATCATGCTCACATCCTTCGTATCTCTATAATCCATGTCTTGTTGTCACTTTGGTTTTATTTTGCATGTTTATCGCATTTTCCTTTACCTTACCTTTTAGAGCTAAATTGTTAATTACTTTAACATTACCTTCATGTTGATACGAAGATACCTACTGGGCGAGTGCGCTCATTCCCTACTTTCCAATCTTTTTCAGGAAATTCTAGCGGGTCGGATTTGGATTGTTAAAGTGGCGAGTCCGAGAGTGATTGAAGTATGAGTGGAGCCTTAGAGATGTCACATGTGTCTTATGTAATTTAGAGTCATATTGATGTAATTTCTCTTTTTGTTGAGTCTAGTGAGTCGTTATATTGAAAGAAGTCAAGTGCCAATGTAAACTTGATTATTATGATTTAATAAAGTTGGGGTTTTTATTAAATATTGTGCATTCCTCTTTTATGTGTGAATGTTTTAGCGCTATGATTATATTGCTAGCTTGAGGCGTATTGCCGACTGTTCACGTTCCTGACTTAATTCCGCTGCATATCTCGGGACGTGACAGTTAAGTTGGTATCAGAGCCTATGCTTAAGTAAGTCCTAGAAAAAAGTCAAGCCATAGGTTAATTCCAAGGTTTTAGGACCCATACCTATGAACTAGAGAAAGAAATTTTCAAACCCATGTAAGAGTGGGTAGAGCTCGGGGATGAGATAGTTATCTAGATAAAACTAACCTTTAAGTTAACCTCCATTCCAAGGAAATAACTAGTTGTTTATTTTCTCAAGAACCTTATTTTCACAATGGCCACAAATCGTGCGAACTGGGAAGCTATGCAACAAACTGTTGCTGGTCTCACCCAGGCCCTTCAAACAGTGGCTCAGGTAGGTGCACGGGCTGGCGCCGGAGATCTACACAGGATCTTTCGAAGCATGAATCTTCCTCGCTTCTCAGATCGTCAAATCCAGACGAAGCGAAAAATTGGATAGATGAAATGGATCGCATTTTCAATGTCATGCAATACGCGGACCAAGAGAAGGTCCTTCTTGCTACCTTCCAACTAAATAAAGATGCGCACACATGGTGGAAGGTCACCTCAGCCCATCTTCATAATGCCTAGATTACTTGGGAGGAGTTTCTTGAACTCTTCCGAGAGAAATATTTTTCTAAACATGTACATGAGAGGAAGGCTACGGAATTTGCCTCCCTTCGGCAAGGGATGATGTCTGTGGTGGAATACGAACTTCAATTCTCAAGCCTGGCCCCATATGCACCACATCTAGTCGCTACGGAGCTTCTAAAGGCTAATTACTTTATGGACGAACTGAGGCCTATCTTTGTCAAATAACTCGGCCCCCAAAATATCTGAACCTATACGAAGATGGTTCACCGAGCCCACCTATGTGAGAGGACCTTGGAAAAGGTCGAGAAGTTCACAGGAAAGGGCGAAGACTCGAGCCACAAGTGTGAGAAGAGAGGAAGAAGAGAAGAAAGATACAACATCACGGGGTCTTACAACTCCCGTTAAAGTCCCGCGATCAATGACACCCAAGAGGGGGGTGAATTGGGTGTTTATAAATTTTAAAGAAACTTTTATCCTTTTATAAAATATGTGATAAACACTAATTAGTAATTTGACAACTGTTTAAATAATTCTCTCAATCTCTCCGTTCCCACACGACCATATAATGAATATAATTAAACCACACAAATAACACACAATGCACAGTGATTTTTAAGGTGGTTCGGATGCAACGACGACAATCCTACGTCCACCCCTCACCAAATCCGGTGAGGCTTCACTTGAGGATAAATCCCCAAATGGAGACGACACTCCAAACACACACGGGACGACGCCCGCACACACACACGGGGACGTGCCCCAATACACACACACACGGAGATGATGTCTCCAACACGATCCGACAACCGGATCACCAACACAAACACACGCTGCCACAAGTGTAGCAATCTACACACATGAGACAGAACGGATCTAAATAGATCCACACACACACAATCACAGATCTAGAAATACCTACGCACACACGAATGGAACACGACGACCACACACAAGACCACGGATCCAAAATGATCTACACACACACAAGTTCTTACAGTTTATGATTACCACAAGTATAACACCCAAAACATTAAAATAATGAGGCTCAGTTTTGAAAACTCCTGATTAAGACTCCCCCTGAGTGTATGCTGCAGATTTTGCGTTGATTCCTTCTTTGCTTGAATGGCTTGAGACTCAGCTTGAATGGCCTTGGATGGATGTAGGTTTCCTTGCATGGAATACTATTCACGGCTACAGTACCCTTCCTTCTTCCTTGGACAAATCCTTGTATCTCCTTGATGCTTGTGAGCTTGTTCTCTTCCTTTGAGATTGCTGACTTCAAACGGAGCTAGAGTACCTTCAGATGATGCTTGAATGGCTCCTTCTTCCTTGTAGCATCCTTCTTCTTCTTCCCTTGATAGGCTCCTCGGTTGACAGGCTCTTCTCCGATTTCTCTTGGTTGATAGGCACACCTTGATCTCTTCTGATTGGATGTTTGTTTCTTCAACTCATGGAAGATGATTGCTTCAGAAGAACCTTGAAACTTTAGCTGCTGGATGGAGATTTGATTCACGGACTACTGTTCATGCTACAGTAACACTCTTCTTCTTCCTTGAGTCACCTTGATCCCTCTTTTGTTCTCTTAGAGTCTCTTAGGGTTCATGACCTCAAAGAGAGGTTTTATAACCCTTGGAAGGTTAGGAGACAAGCCCCAGACCCAGATCCACATTTTATGGGGTGATTGGGAGCATTGGGATTAAAGAAATGGGTAAGAGGATCTCTCCACGAATTGAAAACAAAAGGTCAAAGTTGGAGGCTTCGGGGCTGGCAGTCGACCGGAGGTGGGCTGGCGGTCGACCGTTCTATAAAAACACTGTAGGCAAAACGTTGCTGTAATTTCCAGTCGACCGGGATCAGGCCGGCGGTCGACCGCTCTGAGAAAAACTGTAGTTTTCTGAATTCTAGAAATTTCGGTCGACCGCCAGCTACAGGTCGGTCGACCGCCAGCTACAGTAAATTCCAGACTACTACATTGTAGCCCTAAACTCCATTGCAACCCTTCCAAACTCTGTGGCATCAAACTCCTTTGATCTTGGAGGGATTATATAAAGAATTTAACTTACAAAATCATAATAAAAATGAGTAGAACTTTAGCTTAATAATCAATATGATAAATGTATGAAATGCATACATGAAAGCCCATGTTCAAGGTGCATACAAACACTTGAACCATAAAAGCTTTAAGCTAAAGGTCAAGAATTATTTCTATGCAAGTTAGCAAAGTATGAGAATAATTTAGCCATGCACATATACAAGTGAACACTTTGAAAACATGATTGACTAAACATCAAGATCAATAGGTATGCATTTGTCTAATATGAATGCATTATGTAACCAAGCTCCATGAAGAGCATGCATAGGAAGCATTCAAAGTTGTAGCCTCAAAAGTCATGTTCAACTGAATCATATTCAACAAATCGACAGGACCAATCAACTATTTAGTTTAGTTATCATCATTCTCTTAATCACACATGAAGTGTAGTTAGCATCAAAATCATAGCATTACACACTAAGTTTAGTTATCATCAAAACCATAGCTCAACACTTATGACAATAAGAAGAGGTCAAGAAACAGAAACGGCAACAACAAGAATAAAAATGTTAAAGAGGAAGAGAAGCAAGTCATGACGGCTTGCACGTTCTGTGAGAAGTTCGGTCATTTGGCCAAAGAGTGCTAGAAGTGCCTCGGCCCTTGTCTACGATGTGGAAACCGGGAGCACTGCATGCCGGATTGCCCCCTCATGAAAGATCAACCTTCTAATGGCGGGCGTAGGTGGCAGGCTCGTCTAAATGCCGTGCTGGACGAGGATGCACCCAAGGATGATTGCTTAATAGAAGGTACCGTTCAAATTTACTCACATCATGCCTTTGTGTTATTTGATACTGGTGCTTCTCATTCCTTTATATCTACTGCTTTTGCAAAAACTTTGCCAGTTTCACCTGTTCCTCTACCTTCGGACCTAGCTATCACAACACCCTTAGGTCCTGGAACCAAGCTTACAACCCACTACCCGAATAGTAAGGTAACCCTAGAAGGCCATAATCTCCCCGCAAACCTAGTATGCCTTGATATGGAAGGCTACGACGCCATCCTAAGTGTATATTGATTATGCAATCATTATACAGACATCAACTGTCGCAATAGGAGAATTTCCTTTCAGAAGCTGGATCTTTCACGGTTTTCTTTCCTTGGCATTAAATATAGGAAGCATCATGCCCTTATTCCTTCTCTTCATGCCTGTAAGCTTATCTCATAAGGTTGTGAAGCTTCACTTGCTTCCGTATTTGGAGAGGGAGATTTCTGTAGCCCACCCAAAGAGCAGCCCAACAAGACCCAACAGGGTCCAACGAGGCAAGCCAACCTGAGTGACAGCCCACGGGGCCCACTCAGGAAAGAAAAGCCCAATAAACAAACACTCGAGGAACCAACTCTCCCCGGCGGCCTCTAGGCTCGGAGGGCCCGAGTGATGGTCAGGTCATAAGGAAGGTCCGGCCCAAGCCGTTTCCCCGCCCGGGAGAGACAGGCATTAGCCGACCTATCCGACCCCTCTTTCACCGAGCTATGCTCATCGCCCGGACAGGGCTGGCGTTTCAGGAGCTCGGCCAGACCAAATATCATCCGTTCAAGAGTCCCCAACGGATAGGGGAGTCAAGAAACCGCCGGACTTCAAGTCGATAACGTTCCCACGATAAGGCCATAAAAGCCCACGTTGAGGACGTAACTCCCGCCGAAGACCCCTCAGCTGGCGGGACTCCTGAAGGCGGCACACTATTTAAACCAGGGCTACCCTCCGACGGAAGAAGAGAGCCATCCAGGTGCTCATATACCCAAACTCCTGAGCAATCCGCTTCACCCTCTGGTGGAGAGGAATCTCGCGCGCTAGCTTTTCTCCTCCCCATTATTGCTTCCACCACAGCTCTACTGACTTAGCCATCGGAGGGTTTTACCCCAGGGAAGCCCCCTGGGCCCTCTGATACGTTTCCCTGTCTTGCAGTTCATCTTCAGGTGATCCACAGCCCACTCAGGATACAAGCGTGAGATTTCGCCTCTTCATCTGGCGCTGTCTGTGGGAAACGCACGAAGAGCCGAGATGGTGAGAAGAAGCTCGGGGAGGAGATCCGCTGTCGAGAAGGGTAAGGCCGTGGTGACGGCAGGAGATGGCCCCTCTAGGGCCTCACAGAACCCTCCCTCCAACGCCAGCGTCCCCGCCAACGGACCGCCGCCCCCTCCGACGGCGACGGGGGTACCCCCCAACAGTGGCGACGAGGTCTTCCAGGCCCTCAATAAGAAGCTTGACGTCCTCGTGGAGCTCATGAGGGCCCAGGCGGCAAGGGATGCCAGGTCCCGCGCCCCGTCCGGGAGCCCCTCCCGAAGTGCATCCCAGCATACCGCTGGGGGCCGCTTCACCCTCTGCGGTCAGCAGCTCATCCGCAACAACGTGGGAGGACCCTCGCAAGCTCCGCCCCCGGAGCAAGAGGCTTCCTCCACGCCCAGAAAAGGGAAATAGGGGGCGAGGCCTCCACGCCCGAGCGCCGGTGGTCCTGAGGATCACCACGACGCTCCCCCCAGTCCCACGGCACGACCGCAGCCGGAACTATCCCTCCGGCTGAGGGATTTCGAAAGACGTTTTGCAGAGCAAGAGCGCGCCCTCCGCGCCCTACAGAAAACCTCTTTCCCGGAGGATGAGGAGAAATCCCCTTTCTCCGAATACATCTTGAAGGCAGAGGTGTCTCCCAGAACCTCCATTCCGACCTTCAAGCTCTATGATGGCCAGGGCGCCCCAGCCGACCACTACGACAGCTTCGACGCCCTGGTGACTCTGCATGGAACACCGGATCCTATTAAATGCCGAGCCTTTACGGCCACCCTGGTCCAAGGCGCTCAGGCATGGTTCCGGGCCCTCGCCCCTGGGTCAATCCGGGACTTCAGGCAATTTGGGCGAGTCTTCAAGGAGAGCTTCGCCGGAAGCGCCCCCCCAAGGTCAGTAGCGGGGCTCCTGGCCCTCAAACAGGCACAAGGGGAAAGGCTCCGGGCTTATGTCCACCGATTTAAATCGAAAGCCCTCAGAATTCCCCGCCTGGATGTGGCCTCGGCCATGACAGCTCTGACCGGGGGCACCCGAGATGAGAACCTCCGCCGCGAACTTGTCCTCCACCCTCCCTCAACCCTTGCCGAGCTAGTGACTCTGGCACTGTGCCACGCCGAGTGCGAAGAAGTACTCAGCGCCTATCGAGACACAACCGGCTCGGGTCGGGAGGGGGACAAGAAGCGAGCCTCCGAGCCAAACCCTGGCTCAGGCATGAAGCGCGATCGGGAAGGAGAGCGCAAGAGGAAGTATGAGCGGTACACCCCGCTGACCGCGCCAGTCTACGAGATCTATGAAGACATCAAAGACTCGGGACTCCTCCGCCGGCCCGAACCGATGAGATCGAAGAACCGCAAGCGCGACAGGCATTGCCTGTTCCACGGCGACCACGGGCACCACACCGGCGACTGCCACCAGCTCCAGGACGAGATCGAACGTCTCATCCATCAGGGGCACCTGGCCCGGTTTGCAGCCGGGCGCAAAGAAGACCGGGATGCCGCCGAGGAGATCGACAATGCCCCCCGAGGGGTCCACATCAACGTCATCTCCGGAGGAGCGGCGTCGGGCGGCGACACCAGCCGAGGAAGGAAGCGTCATGCCGAGCGGGCTAGCCAGGTCTTAGAACCCTCCAGCGGCCCGCCGAGGGAGCCCCAGGTCATAGTCTTCTCCGACCAAGACCTGGAAGGGCTGAAGACCCCGCAAGATGATGCCCTCGTTATCTCGGCCACAATAAACCATTGTAACGTAGATAGAATTCTGGTTGACAATGGGAGCGCCCCCGATGTATTATCTTACGACTGTTTCCTTGAGATGGGGGAAGACCCATCCAAGCTCCGCCCGATCCGAACACCCCTTTGCGGGTTTAACGGCCTAGCCACCTACCCCGAGGGAGCCCTAAGCCTGCCGGTCACCATCGACACCCCACCCAAAATCGTTACGGTCATGGTGGACTTCATAGTGATTAAGGGTATGATAGCGTACAACGCCATTTTCGGCCGAAAAATTCTCAGCCGGATAAAGGCCGTACCATCTACCTATCACCAGAAAATGAAGTTTCCCACCAAAAATGGGTTGGGGGAAGTCCGAGGTAACCAGGCCACGGCTAGAAGGTGCTACAACATCTCGGTGGAAGCCTCAAGGCCGGACGGGGGAGATAAGGGCCCCAAGGGAATCGAAGGGAAGACCATAACCGCCGAGCCCAGTGGCGAATTGCTAACGGTATTCCTAAACGATGACCCGGCCCTCGGAGTAAGGATCGGAGCAGACCTACCACCCATGGAACAGCAGCAATACAAAAAATTCCTTTTTGAGTACGTTCAGGTCTTTGCTTGGTCCGATGATCAACTCCCTGGCATACCAGAGAAGACTGTGATGCACAAGCTCAGCCTCGACCCCACCGTCAGGCCCGTATAGCAACGGAGAAGGAAGCATGCGCCCGAGAAACAGGCGATCATCAAGGCGCAGGTCACCAAGGGACAAGAGACAGGCCTCTTCAGACTAGTCCTGTACCCTACGTGGCTAGCCAATGTCGTCCTGGTGCCAAAAACTACAGGCAAATGGTGAATGTGCGTGGACTTCACCGATCTGAATAAGGCTACCCCCAAGGACTACTATCCGCTACCGAGCATCGACCAATTGGTTGATTCAACCTCGGGCAATGAGATATTCAGTTTCCTGGATGCCTATTCAGGTTATCACCAGATCAGAATGAATCCAGAAGATGTCAAGAAGAACGCCTTCATCACTGACTACGGCGTGTACTGCTACACCCAGATGCCTTTCGGGTTGAAGAACGCCGGAGCTACATATCAGCGACTGGTAAATCACATGTTCGAGGGACAGCTGGGTCGGAACGTCGAGGCTTACATTGACGACATGCTCGTCAAGACCCCCAAGGCCCAAGACCACTTCACCGACCTTGCTGAAACCTTCAGCACCCTCCTGAAGTACAACATGAAGCTCAACCCCGCCAAGTACGCCTTTGGAGTAAAATCCGGGAAGTTCCTGGGTTTCCTGGTCACTCAGCGCGGGATCGAAGCTAACCCCGACAAAGTCCAGGCCATCCTGGACATGCGCCCGCCCACATGCATTAAAGACGTTCAGCGTCTGGCGGGGCGTGTGGCCGCTCTCAGCCGCTTCCTGTCCCGTGCGGCCGAACGATGCTTGCCCTTCTTCAAACTGATGAGGGGACCCAAGCTAGCGTCTGCTACGTTCGCATGGGATGAGGAGTGCCAGACAGCATTCGCCGAGCTTAAAACGTTCCTGGCTTCGCCACCGGTGCTCTCCAAGCCCGCCCCAGGCGAAGCTTGCTGCTCTACCTCTCAGCAACGCCATCCACGATCAGCTCGGTCCTAGTCAGAAATGACTCGGGAATCGAAAGACCGGTCTACTACACCAGCAAGGTGCTCAATGAGGCCGAACGGAGGTACCCCGCAACCGAGAAACTCGTGCTAGCGTTGGTTACCTCTGCAAGGCGCCTCCGCCCCTACTTCCAGGGGCACCCCATCACCGTGCTAACCGGCGAGCCGTTGAAGAAGATTCTGGCCCACCCCGAGGCCTCAGGGCGACTCGTCAAATGGGCCATTATGCTCGGGGCCTACGACATCTCGTATCGGCCGTGATCAGCAAGCAAAGGCCAAGCGCTCGCCGACTTCATTGCCGAAAGCACCATCCCCGCCGAGGACAGGCCTCCGACCACGACCGGGCCAACCTGGGAACTGTTCATCGACGGATCGTCCAATTCGGCAGGCAGCGGTGCGGGGATACTCCTGAGGTCCCCCGAAGGGATAGAGCTACAGTACGCCTTGAAATTCAACTTTCAGGCATCCAACAACGCTTCTGAGTACGAGGCCCTTATCTCGGGAGCACGCATGGCCCGACGGCTGGGGGTCGAGCGAGTCAGGATCCACACCGACTCTCGACTAGTCGCAAGTCAGGTCAACGGCAAGTATGAAGCTCGGGAGGCACCCATGATCAAATACCATCAGTTGGTCCGGAGCCTGGCCCAACAGTTCGAGGAATTTGGGGTAGTCCGGATAGCTCGGGAGCAAAACTCTCGGGCGGACGCCCTCTCTCGATTGGCCTCCTCCCAAGACCTGGAAGGTACACGATCGGTCCTCCTAGAAGAGCTAGAGCGCCCGAGCATTCACATGGAGCTCCTCGCTGTTGACTCGGCCACTCCAAGTGACTGGCACTCCCCCTACCTGTCCTGGCTACAAGACTCCCAAGAGCCCTCCGACCCTCAAGAAGCCCGCCGAATGAAGTATCAAGCTCGGCGCTTCGTCGTCTTCGACAACACTCTCTACCGAAGATCGTTCTCCGGTCCCCTCCTGAAGTGCCTCGGTCCCGACGAGGCAAGCCGAGCCATCCAAGAGATTCATGAAGGCCTGTGCGAAGCGCACTCAGGGGCAAGGTCGCTGGCCAGAATCCTGTTACGACAGGGGTACTGGTGGCCCACCCTGCAGCGCGACTGTTCGGCCTATGTTCAACAGTGCGACCGATGCCAGCGGTTCGACCACTTGGTCCATCAGCCGGCTACGGAACTTGTCACCCTAGCCGAGCCTTACCCTTTCGCTCGGTGGGGAATCGATATCCTTGGGCCATTCCCAACGGCCCAGTCCCAAAAGAAGTTCATCATCGTCGCCATCGACTACTTCACCAAGTGGATCGAGGCCGAGGCTACGGCAAGGATCACCGAGACAGTCGTTTGGGGCTTTATTTGGAAATCGATCATTTGTCGCTTTGGCATCTCCCGAGTGATAGTAAGCGATAATGGTCGGCAATTCGACTCTTGGTACTTCCGAGATAGATGCGCCGACCTAAATATCCGAAACCACTTCACTTCGGTCGCCCACCCTCAGGCCAACGGGCTGGTTGAAAATGCCAACAAGACTATCTTGAAAGGCATAAAAACCAGACTCGGCAAGGCTAAGGGTAGCTGGCTCAAGGAATTGCCTAGTGTACTGTGGTCGCACCGAACAACCCCCAGGACGGCAACCGGTGAAAGCCCGTTTCAGTTGGTATATGGCACCGAAGCCGTCGTTCCATTGGAGATCGCCAATCCGTCTCTCCGAGTGATCAGCTTCTCACTCGAGGCAAACGGGCAAAAATTGCTCGAGAACCTCGACCTAGCAGATGAACTCCGAGAGATCGGAAACGTCCGGGCAACGGAGTACCAGCGCCGCCTCACTCGATACTACAACGCCAAGGTCCGAGACAGATGTTTCCAACCGGGGGACTTCGTCCTCAGGAAGGCCGAAGCCTCTCGACCACTAGAGGTGGCGGGCAAGCTATCCCCCAACTGGGAAGGCCCCTACCGAGTGGTCGAGACGCTCGGAAAAGGTGCGTACAGGTTAGCGACAATGGAAGGGGAACCTATTCCTCGGACATGGAACGCAGCCGCACTACGCAAATTCTATTTTTGAAATTGTACAGCAAGATGGACGGAATAAATCCCTTTTTCTTTTCATTCCAAACCATTGGTACATCAGATAGGCAAATGCCAGTACATCACATAGCAAAAAGCAAAAATCCATCTAACACCGCCTCAAGGGGTCATCGCTCAACTGACTCGGTCTTGATCTCCTCGCGTCCAGCCACTGACTCTGCCTCGTGTGGAAACTGGCTCGGACAAGAGGTGGTCAAGCCAGTTGCCTCGGGTGGCCCGTGACAAAGGTGACAGAGGGATTGCAGGAGGGAGGCCACCTTTAAACGTTGAGGAAGGCTACCTCCCAAGTTGGCAACAACCAGGAAAAAGGAGCGCCGTGAAGGCCTCCCCTCTTCCAATCTGCCAACTCCTTGGAAGGAAGGAGAGAGCAAGCAGTCCCCGAAGAGTGAAAGAAATGAAGAGCAGAAGAGGGAAAAAGAGGCTACTGGGAGAGGTTAGGAGGGAGCTGGAGTTGCCTCCTCCCCTCACACGGAGGGAAGTGACGGCAGGCTCCCCTGATGCCCCCATCCGTCCTCCGCCTCGGCGTCCACCCGGAAGCCATGCTGGAACTGAGAAAGGGCAAGAACCGTGCCTTCACACGTCGAAGCCCTCTCCAGATCTGCGCGGCGACCGTCGGACCCATCTCGTGCACGCGCGGCGACCGTGGGATCCGTTCAACATTACAGGGCAGCGGGAGCCCGCCGCTCCCCGTCGTCGATAGCGTCACCCTCCAAAGGATCCTCCATGCTCCGAATACAAGGGCACAACACACAATGAAGAGGAAGGAGCGAGGAAAGACTGTTAGAGAAAATCCCAAGCAGTGAAGAGGAAAGGGGACCTTTCGGTCCTTCTTATAGGCCAAAGGAGGCTACACGCCTTAAATGACCCCCCCCCCTCCTCGAAAACACGCCAAAGGATTTCTCCCCTGAACAGTCACCTGCAACTCCTCGTCCCCCGCCCTAGCGGGATTCACGAAGCGGCCTGACATTCAAAGCATGAGGGAACGGAAAGACGCCCCGTCAGAAGCCTACCAAAACTGCATGCGAAAACCACGCAGGACATATCGGCACCTCCCAACCACTCAAGATCCGCCAACCAAATCACGGCAAGGATGGTACTCAAACGGAGCAAGTCATTTATTATCACACCAAAAGGAAACCCTCTAAAAAGAGGGAAGAGAGATAAAAAGGGAAGGAGGCAAAGTACATCAGGCCTCGGGCCCACTTTGACATTCAGGAATGGCGGAAGGAGACGCGTCACCCCCGGCGCCTTCGGTGATGGTCGGCTCGGACACTGACCTCGCATGTGCGAGAATTGTCTCGGTCGTGAGCCCTCCCGAAACGCCCGAAGCCGGTGACCCCGATGGAGGCGACCCCTCCGAATCTCTCCCGACCGACGAGGAAGAGCTGGAAACCGACTCATCCGAGTCATAACACTGGCCGAAGGGGAACTCGATCGCGGAGTTTTGCTCATCGGCGTAGTCCACCGCCCGGCGATAGCCCTGCTTGAACCCCTTTCAAGCACCCCGGCGAAGTGCTACCTCGTAATAGGGTAGGGCGGCTTCCACCAGGTCGGGCGAGTAAGCATCCGAGCTCCTGTAACGCTCGATTGCCTCCGCCTCGATCTGCCCCGCCCTTCCGACGAGCTCGACCCGAGCCCGCTCCGCCTCGGCCGCGCGCTCCTCTGCCCGGGCCCGGTCCGCCTCAGCCTCAGCTCGGAGACGCTCCGCCACCTCCGCCTGATCTAGCAGCTCGGCGCGTTCAAGCTCCCAGCGATTGTCTAGCTTGAGGCGACGTAGACGCTCTTCCTCCAGGGATCGGCTTGTCCTCTCGAGAGACTCTCGGGTCTTGGCAAGCTGTTCCGTCAGCACCCCGACTTCCAGTCGGCTCGCCCGCGCCACCTCCCGGAACGCGGAGAACTCCTGCCGGAGCCCCTCATGCTCCCCCTTGAGTCGGAGCAGTTTCCTCTCGCAGCCCCCAAGGGTCCAGGCAAGGTTCGACAGCTCCACCTCCGTCCGGGCGTGCGCCTCCGCCATCAAAGCCGCCGACCGAGCTATGACCAGGCCGCCCTCCATCAAGACATCAAGGATCCTGGGGGGGTATTGTGCCTTTCTCCCCCCTTCGTCCTTGCGGCAATCGACCGGCAGACCCGATACAGGTCACCCGTAATGCCGAGCCTTTCCAAGGGCTCCAACAGAGGGGACCGCTCCGCCCGGGGCACCCTGCCAGAAGGCTCCGCTCGAGTGACGGAACCAACCACCTCGCGCGCCACGGTCGGTTGGGGTTGCGACGCCTCCCCGGGCGAACCCCCAACCTCGACCGGCGCCGCGGGACCGACCGCACCGGGAGCTCCAAGCACCTGGGGCTGCAACGCCCTAGCGGGCGAACCCCCAGCCCTGCCTGTCTCGGCCCGCACCTCGCCAACCGGGACACCACCGCCTCCGGCCGATCCTCCGGCCTCAGCGTCAGCTACTTCCACATCGGCCCCCTCTACCCCCGTGGGGGGGAGAGCCGACCTATCGCCGCCCCCTAAAGGGCCCCCGGTCTCCTCGGCCCCCTCTCGCCTGGCAGGTGGGGGAGCTGGCCCCGAGGGGTCGGCCCCATCTTGCCCCCGAGAGGGGAGCACCGCCGAGCCGGAGTCGCCCCCGGCGGTAGGAGGAAGACAGGCCTTCTTGGCCCGTTTCTTGGCCTTCACGGCCTCCCGCAACTTTCCTGCCATGGGATCCTTGCGCTTTGTACCAGTTGGCCGTGAAGGCCCCACGGGAGCCACCCCCTTGCCCTTATCTCGGGCTTGGGCGCGACTCGCAGAAGCATCTAGTTCATCGGCCGCCGAGTCATCTCCCAGATCAATGACCTCAGCAGCTTCCTCCAGAGGTTCCCGCCTAACGTCTGCCACAAAGGGAGAAGACCCGGTCAGGAGAAAGAAATTAACTACCATCCCAGGAGAAGAGCCTCGAGAGCGGTACCTGTCGACGTCAACCGCGTAAGCAAGCACCGTTCGATGTTCTCCGGTGTCACCAGCTCCTCGGTCGACTGGCGGTTACCCAGCAGACGAGCGGCCTGCCGCTCCACGTGGGAAGGGAACTCCTCCGGGCGAGGGGGAAGATTCGGATGAAAATTGGGCGAGATCGGACATCTCCAAAACTCGTCCGTCGCCTCCGCCTTCACCCAGAAGAATTGGGTCTTCCACCCCTTGTGCGAGGAGTCCTTCGCAGCGAGGGAGATGCAACTCCTGTTCCTCCTCACCTGGATGAAGTAAAAGCCCTTCCCCGCTGACGGGTGCGCTTTCAACTTGAAAAAATAATGAAAGAGGTCCAAGGAAGGAAAAATGTCGTGCTGACGACAGAGAATCCGAAAGGCGGAAAGAAGGAGATATGAGTTGGCCACCAATTGAATAGGCGCCAACCGGAAAAACTTGAGAAGCTGGAGTACAAGAGGTTCGAAGGGAAGGCGGAACCCACTCTTCCAAGCCAGAAGGAAAGTGCAAATGTGCCCCGTACAGCTGTCCAGACTCGTCTCATACGGGGCGGCGGCAGCAAAGCTGTACCTGAGAGGCAAGCGAAAGCGATGCTCCAGCTTCCTCACCTCGGCCTCCCCCAACTCACTGCAGTTGGGGACGGGCTCCCGCCTCATCTCCCCGATTTCCAAAGGCAGACCAGCCATTGATCCGGAAGATGATCCCTCGCGCGAGCTCGAAGACTCAGGAGGGGAAGGAAGTTGCCGGACCGCCTCCGCGGTTATCCTCGCCAACTCCTCAAATGCCGCCGCAACACTTTGCGCCTCCACTGTGCCCTCACGGCGCATCAAGGAGCCCCAGAAGCAAAGAAACTAAGGAAAGCCCAAAACCCTGAGAAGCCTAGAACGACGAACAGCGCCCAACGCCTATAAAACCCTAGAGGAAGGTGGCACGTCATTCCGTGCTCTGAGAAAAGGGGGGCCCCTTCAGTTCAAATCTGTCAGGATCATCATTACGGGCCCAGGCGACCACTACACATGGCTCCATCACGCCAATAGAATTCCACCCACCTGAGCCACGCCGGTCCAAAGCCTCAAAAACTACTCGACCGAGCCTCCATGGCTCGGGAGTAGGAGGGGGACAAGTGGAGAGGAGGATTTCTGTAGCCCACCCAAAGAGCAGCCCAACAAGACCCAACAGGGTCCAACGAGGCAAGCCAACCTGAGTGACAGCCCACGGGGCCCACTCAGGAAAGAAAAGCCCAATAAACAAACACTCGAGGAACCAACTCTCCCCGGCGGCCTCTAGGCTCGGAGGGCCCGAGTGATGGTCAGGTCATAAGGAAGGTCCGGCCCAAGCCGTTTCCCCGCCCGGGAGAGACAGGCATTAGCCGACCTATCCGACCCATCTTTCACCGAGCTATGCTCATCGCCCGGACAGGGCTGGCGTTTCAGGAGCTCGGCCAGACCAAATATCATCCGTTCAAGAGTTCCCAACGGATAGGGGAGTCAAGAAACCGCCAGACTTCAAGGTGATAACGTTCCCACGATAAGGCCATAAAAGCCCACGTTGAGGACGTAACTCCCGCCGAAGACCCCTCAGCTGGCGGGACTCCTGAAGGCAACACACTATTAGACCAGGGCTACCCTCCGATGGAAGAAGAGAGCCATCCAGGTACTCATATACCCAAACTCCTGAGCAATCCGCTTCACCCTCTGGTGGAGAGGAATCTCGCGCGCTAGCTTTTCTCCTCCCCATTATTGCTTCCACCACAGCTCTACTGACTTAGCCATCGGAGGGTTTTACCCCAGGGAAGCCCCCTGGGCCCTCTGATACGTTTCCCTGTCTTGCAGTTCATCTTCAGGTGATCCACAACCCGCTCAGGATACAAGCGCGAGATTTTGCCTCTTCAGTATTCATTACCGAGTCCAAGGAAATCATCCTAGAGGAAATACCCATTGTACGAGAGTTCCCTGATATCTTTCCATCTGAATTACCTATTTTACCACCAGACAGGGAAGTAAACTTCTCCATTGAACTCGTTCCTGGAGCAGCACCTGTTTCAAAAGCTCCCTATAGGATGTCCCCCGTGGAACTCGAGGAGTTGAAAAAGCAACTTCAGGAACTATTGGAGAAAGACTTTATTCGGCCTAGCACATCCCCCTAGGGTGCGCCGGTCTTATTCGTCAATAAGAAGGATGGATCACTTCGGCTCTGTATCGACTATCGGCAATTAAATCAACTCACCATCAAAAATAAATATCCACTACTGCGTATCGATGAGCTATTTGATCAAATCTCAAGAGTAGAATATTTCTCTAAGATATACCTCATGTCTGGTTACCATCAGCTCAAAATCAAGGATGAGGACATTTACAAGACTGCATTCCGTAGCAGATATGAGCACTATGAGTTCGTGGTTATGCCGTTTGAGTTAACCAATGCCCCTGCAGCTTTCATGCAACTCATGAACAACGTCTTCAAGCCTTATCTCGACTAGTTCATGGTCGTCTTTATTGATGATATTCTCATATACTCCAAGACCAAGGAGGAACATGAAGAGCACTTAAGAATAGCTTTACAAACCTTAAGGGAACACCAACTATATGCCAAGCTCAATAAATGCGAGTTCTGGCTAAAGGAGGTTTCATTCCTTGGGCATATTATCTCAAAAGAAGGTATCACTATGGATCCTTCTAAGGTCAAAGCTGTCAAGAATTGGAGCTGACCAACGACTGTCTCTAAAGTTAGAAGTTTTCTCGGCTTAGCTGGCTACTATAGGCGATTCATAAAAGATTTCTCAAAAATCACCGTTCCTTTGACCCGACTCACAAGGAAGGAGAATCCCTCTATATCGTTGAAGGATTGCGAAGAGAGTTTCTTGACTCTCAAGGAACATCTCACTACTGCACCTATACTAGCACTACCCACAGAAGGTGGTGACTTTGAAGTCTATATGGATGCATCAAGCATTGGCCTTGGTTGTGTCCTTATGCAACACGGCAAAGTGATTTGTTATGCCTCGAGACAATTGAAGCGTCATGAGGAGAACTATCCCATGCATGATCTGGAGTTAGCTAATGTTATCTTTGCCTTAAAAATATGACGACATTATCTCTATGGGGAAAAAATCACTATATTTTCGGACCACAAAAGTCTGAAGTACCTTTTCCCTCAAAATGAGTTAAACATGAGGCAAAGAAGGTGATAAGAACATCTCAAGGACTTTGATTTCTCTATACAATACCACCCTAGCAAGGCGAATGCTGTAGCAGATGTCCTCTATAGGAAGCCAATGGAAACTCTATCCAGCCTTAAGAAAGGTTTGACCTATCTTATTGAAGATTTTGCACAATTGAACTTAAATATTAACTCAGAAAATGAAGAGTGTACGATTGCCAATATCCGGTCACAACCCACATTCATAGAGGATCTAGTTAAGTTGCAAAAGGTGACCCCATGTTGGTGGAAATCAAAACCAATCTAGATCAACGGCCAGATTTTTCTATCTCGACCAATGGAAAGTTATTATTCCAAGGTCAGATCTGCGTGCCGGATCATGCCGATACTAAGAAGCTAATTATGGAAGAAGCCCACAAGTCAAGATATGTTATTCACCCTAGTGCTACCAAGATGTACCAAGACCTTAAAAGAAATTTTTGGTGGCCCAACATGAAGAGAGAAGTAGCGGACTTTCTATCTCGCTGCCTCACTTGTCAGCAAGTCAAAGCGGAACACTTAAAGCCCGTTGGAAAGGAACATCCCTTAGAAATTCTAGAGTGTAAATGGGAAAGTATAGGGATAGATTTTATCATGGGTTTTCCTAAGACAAGAGGTGGACATGATGGTATTTGGGTGATCATCGACTGATTGACTAAATCTGCACATTTTCTACCTATCAAAAGTCGATGGTCTGTGGATATTTTAGCATCTTTGTATATGAAAGAGATTGTTAAATTACACGGAGTCCCAGTCACTATTATTTCTGATCGAGACCCTCACTTTACATCTCAATTTTGGAAGGATCTATAACATTCCTTGGGGACCCGACTCAACTTTAGCACTGCTTTCCATCCGCAAATAGATGACCAAACTGAAAGAACCAATCAGGTGATTGAAGATATGCTTAGGGCTCGTGTTATCGATTTCGATGGAAGTTGGCACGATCACTTGCCTCGAGTAGAATTCACCTACAACAATAGCTATCAAGCTAGTATTAAAATGGCACCGTTTGAGGCGATGTATGGGAGGAGTTGCCGCTCACCGATTTGCTGGAATGAAATTGGAGAAAAATAATTTCTAGGCCCTGAACTCATCAGGGATACCACTGAGAAAATAAAACTTATTCGGGAAAGACTCCAAATGGCCCAAGATAGACAAAAGGCATATGCTGATAATAGAAGGCAAGATCTGAAATTTCAAGTAGGAGACCATGTGTTTCTTAAAATTTCTCTAGGTCGAGGTATTTGAAGATTCAGCATCAAAGACAAGCTCACTCCGAGATATATTGGCCCTTTTGAAATTCTTGAAAGGGTTGGCGAAGTTGCATATCGGCTAGCTCTGCCTCCACAATTATCAGGAGTCCACGATGTGTTCCATGTTTCTATGCTTAAAAGGTACGTCTATGACCCATCCCCATGTTATAAGTCATGACGACCTGGTGATTCAAAAGGATTAGACGTACGAGCAAAGGCCACTCAAGATAATTGATCGGGACGTACACCAGCTTCGAAATAAAATTATTCCCATGGTAAAAATCCAATGGAGTAAGTGCCTAGAGCACAAGGCGACGTGGGAAACGGAAGAAGCTATGTGCAGAAGATTTTCGGAGCTATTTGATTGTAAGTAAATTAACACTCTCCATAAATCCCATTAATGAATTTAGGGACCAAATTCTCTTTAAGTGGGGGGGGGGGTAGCAACCCTGATAATTTTTTAGATTTTTCTACAAAAATTGGGAATTAAATAAAATTATTAAGTATTTGAAAGACTTAATAGACTATTTATTAAGTTAATGGGTTATTTAATATTTATTTAAAGGCCCAATTACTTGTAGACCATTAAGCCTACTTAAATTGGGCCCATAGACCAATTTCTACGACCTTTTGGCCCAAGCCCACTTCTAGAGACATAATTAGGGTTATTTTCTAATTTAAATGGATAAATAGGATAAATAGTGGAGATTAAGATAAAATCCAAATTTTTCAGATTTTCACCCAGAAGGCGGTCTATCGTGCGACCGCGTCTTCCAAGAGGTGGTCCAAACATGACCACGTTCTGCTTCTGTAAATGAGATTTGATAATCATGAAAATTTTAGAATTTTATCCATCCAATTTCCAAAGATAGGTGTGATCTGGCTTGGAAACTTATCTAGGACTCTTAGGAGATCAGATTGGTACCCTATAGGACTCCTAATTCGATCTAAAACTTCAGCCCTAGGTCATTCCCTATAAATAGGGCCCAGAATCGATCTACGTGAACCCTCGTTTTGGCTCATGTGGTTCGATGCTAAGATGATAATATTTAATGTTAGTCTTTTAGAAGTTTTTATTCCCTTTAGTATATTCTAACCCTCTGCCAAATTGCATAATAGGAGACCAAGCATCCAGAGAGTTAGAGGGATCGGAAGTAGTTGTTTCTATGCATAACGCACAGGAACGGGCGTGTATTTTCGATGAAGATCTGTGATGCGGGACAGACACGTGCCCTAGGACTCTAGCTCGCAGGCGTCCCTAGCGAGGGATGCGTGGGACCGTGCGCGGTTGAGAAATCGGTAGTGAGTCGGGTAGTCGGTTCTTCCGCGCTCGGATCGAGTCACGGGACAGGGCTCGCTCCCTCGCTCGCAGCGGTGAATAATAATATTTGGCGAGCTAATTCCCTATCATGCTCTCTAGTAGCGGCATAAAGAAATATATACGAAATAGAGCAAATGCCGAGAGGGGAGCGGACACGATACCTCCACGCTCCGGGCGTGGGGAAGACGATCCCCGCCAAGTGCGGTAACTCCCGGTAACTAAATATTATAATAATTACAGCAGTGAATTATCGCCCACTCCACGCAAGGAGATAAAGGGCTACACAAGTGGGCCTGGGAGGATCGATCTTGGGTTGACGAGCAGCACTTTTATCACCCCGCCGGCTCGGTTCGGACGGCGCAAGCTGCTGGTTGTGGGGCCCACGTGCTGGTCGGCGAGTCCGAGTGGGCCCGGAGTGGTACCGCTGTGAGGGTGGTTCCTGGAGAGGCGATCCCTGGGACGGCGGCACGCTGGTTCTCCTTGTGAAAGGCGAGTCGGCTCCGGTCTTCACTTGTTGGAGTTGTTGCCCACGGATCTGAAGTTCTATTTTTACAGCGCGCGATCCGGCGGGATCAGCTGCTGCGATCAATCCTGACGTCGGATCGACACAAAAGTGGTACCATTGGAAAGATGACTTGAAGTACTTTGATTTATATATGGAGAAAGATTTTTTACAATCCCGGATCTGGCCTTGGTCGAATTTACAAGTTGCTGGCTGACAGACTCAGAAAACTCAGGATAGAGGTGAGTTTTCTTGAGAACAGATATTGACCGTGGTTCAAACCTCGGATCTGAAAGTTGACCTCTTCATGAAAGTTGTAGAGGGATGAGTAAGGAAGACGAGGATATTTTTTGTGGAATTTCTAGAGGAGGTTTGGTTGGGGAAACGGATTTTATGACACTGGTGGGTCAGATCTGGACTACATAGGACAGAACTGAAACTTGACTGAGTTTTAATTTTTTGGTAGAGAAAAAGAGCTCATAAATTTGAGAAAAAAATTGTGGAGACGTGTTTGGATGGGCAGAACACCCAGTCCAAATTTGGACTCAATCAGAAAAGGGAAAGAGGGTCGAACAATGGATGAACTAGCCTGTTGGGACAGAAAATAGAAGACTGGCAGATCTGGAAGGTGGGGAAACATGAAATGGGAATAATATAAAACGAAGGCTAGAAAATGGGAAACTTTTTGTGGGACGTGGGATGGATCTCAGGAACTCACCCTCAAAATTTGGAATCCACCAGATCAAGAGGTTGAAATCTAAAAATCCGGGAAGAGCTTGCTGTCCTGATTTGGACAGAACTCCGGCGATGGCGGTGGTGGCGCGATGGCGGCACGAACGGAAGGCGGCGGCGGAGCTTAACACTCTAGGAAGATAGAACACTTGGAATCCACCAAGTATAGTAGGGAATCCACCCTAGAAGATAGCAATCCAGCTGCAAGAGGAGAGGGGAGAGAGAGGGGCGCCCTTGGCTTGGACAATTTCACAAGATTTTCTTCTCCTTCATTCACATAAAAATGAAAATACATGGCATATATAGGTCCACCCTAATGACTCAAATGACCCCAGATCTAGGGTTAGGGGAGGGGCATACATGGGATTGGAAATATTATCCCCACATGGTCAAAAAACACAAATATAAAATCAATATACAAGTGGAGTTCGCCCCCCTCCTTAAGAGACCAATGTGGAATTGTTCTCTTTATTTAATTCTTGGTCCAAGTCCACATTTGGACCATGGACTAGCCCCCATGGGCCCTGGAATCCATGTGGACCAATAAGAGGGAGGGAGGGGGCCCTTGCTGGGCCTACGTGCCCTTTTGCAAAGAAACCCAATGGCCTTTTACAAATAAACCCACTAAGACTTATAATTGCGTACCCATATAACACAAGGGTATAAATATAAATATAAAAGGACATAAATATAAATAAAATGTGGGTGGTCTTGCTCTGATGTCCCCATCAATCCGAAGTTTAGGGACCCTATCAGAGGTATTTTTAAGTTGAGCCTTTAGAGTTAATTGTTCCCCTTTATGTCTTCTAACCTCCCTCCAAATCTCGTGAGGAAAGACCAAGCGGTCAGGGAGATAGAGTATTTAGAAGTTGCTGGTTCCACGCAGGACATGTAGGAATGAGAACCTTCTTCCAGCAACAAATTCAAAGTCTAGGGATCAAATCAGAGATAGGTTATCTCATGTTGGCTTAAACATCAAGTTAGGAACAAAATCCCTCAATTTCTTCATGATTTCATGCACTGTACATAGAGTATTTGATGTTTTTCCATGATTGCGCTTGTATAACTTTCACTGCATACCATCCCTACACCCCTTAATTTAAAGACAAGAATTTTTGTTATTTCATGCCTTTTCCATGCACTCCCTTCATTCTTAACATGTTACCATGTTTTTAACTCCATGTCTTCATAATTTTCATGCAATAAACGCCCTTAGATAGGCCTTGCAGGTTAGATATTACCTTCTGTCAGGCAGACAGAAGGTGGTCACCCAGAGACCGCTACTATCAGACGGCGGTCGCTCTGTGACCGCTATTTTATAAGGTGGCCTTCTGATGGCCGCCACTTTCTGATTGTTGTTCACCCTAAACAGTTGACAAATCGCCCCTTTTTGGTTCATGATTATTGATGAGGACATCACACGCTGCTCCTTATGGCAGGGGTCACACGCACATCCTAAAGGAAGCTTGATGGCAATTATCTCATGTTATCTTTGTTTTGAGTCTTATTTATGTATTTTCTTTATTGACTCATGTGGTCATAATTCCAATTTCTTTTGTTTTGTATTGATTGGGCCTTAGTATCCTAGTTTGGGCACATATTTGTTGTTTAGGATAGTAGTGGTCATTTAGGCAAATGTCAAGGGCATTTTGGTCTTGTAAAAGTTGGGTGCCTATAAATAGGACCCAACCCCCTCCATTTGGGACAATTATGCTTGAGAAATAAAAATCCACCTTTGAGTGAATTCTTCCTTCCCCTCTAGTTGGAGTGTGACTCTCCACCTCTTCCCCCCTTTTTCTCTCTCTACTCCCCCTCTCTCTCTAGGCCGCCCCCACCCTTCCCTCTCTACCCGCAACCTCACCCTCCACATCACCTCCCCTAGACCACATCAGCTGCCGCATCATCCGCCACCTCACCCAACTCTTGGGTTCCCCCCACCCCATTAACTCCTTTATGTAAGATCCCACCACTCTCTAGGGAGACTTTCCACTTCCCCAAGCAATCTCTCATCCCCCAAGAGAGACTCCCACTTCCCAAGACACCTTTCCACCTTCCCAAATCAGATCCACCCTTCCTTAGACACCCATTAACTCCCATTCCCCTCCCCAATTCAAATTTTGAATTTCATCTTGCCCCACTCCTTTCCAAAACCGTCCATCCTGTTGTAGCGCCACCTCAACCTCCCTTGTGAAGCTTCTGGAGACAAGCTCAGCACCGGTGGATTCCTCTCCGAACCAGCTTTGCAATGATAGCTCAAGGGTCCTCATCCGACGACGGAGCTGTGCGGGAGAGCTATTCCCGTCCGACTGCACAAGCTGACTCCGTCAGACAACCAGAGAAGAGTTGTAGAGGCTCCCACGATCTCCACTCCAAGCTTCTGGGCGCGCCCTTTGACCGAGGTATACCACAGCGAGTTCTCTTCTAGCACCAGAAGGAAGGACTCCATTTGGCCACCGGAGCACCCCGAGACGATCATTTTCCCCAGCGCGCGCAGACTACCCACCCCTATTCAGAGAAGCTCTGTGCTGGTCGGAGTACAGAAGCCACCACTTCTCCATCCGGCGACCTCAACTCCACCCCTTTCGTGAAGACCAACATCGGGCCCTCTTCTTTGACTTAGCATCAGTTGCGGCTCATTCCGGCATCGCGGTTGATAGCACTGTCCCCGACAAGGTGCCCCTGTCTAGCAGATAGTTTGGACTGCACGCCCTCACGAGAACGGGCATAGTCGGCTCCCCTCCCATCAGAATGGGGCCATTCTAGTTCTGGTGCATTCCCGGGGCTCCCCTCTTTGCTTCGAGACTAGTCCCAGCCCAATCCGACACCGGACCTGCGACCTACAGCACCAGTAAGTCAGATCTCCGATCCTACTCCTGCACCCAATTCATCCCCGTCGGTGCACAGAAGCTGCCATCTTGTCATACGAGCTAGGATCCAAGTGATATTCGGTGGAGTTGAGCTTGGTCCATCCTTCTTTCAAGAAAAACTAGTCCCGGCTCCTTTCGACATTTCAGTTGGGAGTACAGTCCCGAGCAAGAGGTCTCTGGTCAGCAGAAGATGGCACCGGCGCAGTCTCACAAGAACTGCTGTCCCTGGCACTACCGACCACCGAACGAGCTGATTCTCCTTCCTAGGTCTTCCCAAGGCGAGCATCGTTCCAGTGACACCAACCTCATCTTCATCAGGGGTCCGAACAGGGAGCACCACAACCAACAAGTTCCTGGTACCAGACTGTGCAGACAGGGCGCAAGGCAGTGAAAACTGAAGGCCTGGTTCCCATCATTGCTCCCCCCTCCCCTTCGCCTAGCCGGCTTAAAGCCCCTCCCTGCGTGGAGGTAACGTTGGTTGTAATTCTCATTCCCACTTCCAAATTCGGCCCTTCAGTGAGAGGTGTCGCAAGTTGTACTAAACAGGGTCGGTCAAGCTTCCCCGACGCATGTGCAGGGTGCCGCACGTTCCCCGCTCTCCTCATCTCTAAACGAGATCGGTTTCTTCAAATCGATCAGGTGAGCGCTTGGTTACCCTTTCTGGTATCTCATTTGTTTATCTAGTATCCTTTCTTACTGCCTGTCGGACGGCAAGCGAGCACCCGATCCAACTAGATCTGTTTGTGCGCCCACCGCGGAGAGAGTTGAGAGAGTCACCAATTAACCCACACCCACGGCGTGCTGGTCGCCCACGAAACATAGGAATCCCAACCCCTAAGGGGGTCAGCCCTAGCTTAGTCAATCCTCGGAATAGCAAGGTTCCACCCCGGACCCTCACTGCCATCCCCGAGTTGCCTTCGGTGAGAGTGCGTGCTGTGTGAGTGAACCCGCCAAAATCAAGTCTGTTATTATTTGTCTATGTGCTTACAAATATAAGTCCAAAGCGCGTCGTGGCATACTTGGTCGTGTCACATCAAGTGGTATCAGATCAAGTTCTAGACTTGTCTCTACAAGTCTGGTCCTAGGCTCATTTGCATTAGAGTCACACGTGCATTATCAACTAGCACACCTTAGCATGTCTTGTCGAGGAGGCCCTTCCTCTTGGCCGACCCATCCTTTTCAACTCCGACCATGAACCCCTACCCCCAAGGGAGCCTAGCCATTAGGATGAGTTCTCTCCAAGGCCAAGTTAACACCCTCACAAAGACCATCACAGCCGCTCTTAGGCAGCTCGTGACCATATCCAACTAGCTTGACCAAAATAATGAAAATGGCTCCACATCAAGGGCCAACGAGCGTGAGGTTCAATCTCCATGAGCTGAATTTGGTAGGGAGGAATTTGAGTCAGATCACCCATTTGAACTTAGAAGGATCCCCAGGCCTAGGCGACATGAAAGGCCTCCTCAGGAAGAACCCGACGATCACCTCTTAAGGTTGATCAAAGTTGAACCCCAAAGTTTTGACGGGTTCCATAACCCGAATCTCTACCTTGATTGGGAAGCCTCCATGGACCAATATTTTGATTGGTATCCCATCTTCGAAGAGAGGAAAGTGAGGCTAGCCAAAATGCAGCTCACCAAGCTAGCTAAAACTCATTGGTTAAATGTCGAGGGATTAAGGCATGTTAGGCGGTAGGATCCCATTCACACTTGGGAAGAAATGAAGACCGAGCTTAGGAAGGTCTACGCACCCCGACCCTCCCCCTCCTACCCAGATAGCCATAGCCCGAGGAGCACGACAACTCCTCCGTTCCTACCTGGCCAGCCTAAGACCACCCTAATAGCTCAATCACCACAGCTCCCTACCTACCCTACCCCAACCACCACCTCTGCACCTTGCCACCTAGCCAACACCACAACCAACTCTTCACAAACCCAATCGGTCCCCACCTCTGCCCCTCCACCTGCCCCCATGAAGGGCACACCCTTCAACCCCAGCCGACCCGAACTCCCTCACCCATCCCATCTTCCACTCCCTACCCCAATCTGACCCTATCATAGTCCACCACTCTGGATGCACCCTTCTTCTGCTGCTACCATCCCACCCGCCAAAGACCTCCACATCCGCCTTGTAGAGGAAGAGCACCCTACACTCCAAAGGGAAGACATAGGCAGCCTTGAGATCCATGAGGCTCCCCTTGATTGGGAGGAAGAGTACGAGGCACAATGCTTTGGATCAGGTCAAGATACCCCCATTTAACCCACCGACTCCCAGTTAGGTGTGGTTAAATGCACCCCCACCCAAACTAAGGAGGAAGATTGGCATCGAACCTCCACCCCTCAAATTAGCCTTGACCACCAACTTGAGCTGCTCACCTTCACCCATGAGGAGATAGTCATAGTGGGGACCCTCGTTGACTGGCTAAAGAAAAGCTTGATTTGAGACAATCCAGGCCCCTACTACTATCCCATGGAACATGCCCTCCAAGTAATACCCATCCCACCTCCTCATACCACCTACCGAACCTTCAACTTCATTGTAGACTTTGATGATCTGATTAGGTGCTTGAGTTGGCAAATTGAATTGACGGGCATGCTGGCCCTAGAGTCGCATGAACCTGGACACCTTAGCTTCACTTGTCCTTCAATAGGCTCCATCACTTCAGTTTACACTAGGTGCCACTGCACTAGCGAGATCCTCCTTTTCCTCCCCATCCTAGAAGAACCCATCCCGGTCCACCCCCATCCCATCACTATTCCGAGTATAGTGACCGATCACCCAATCCAAGTCACTAGTCCAACTGTCTTATTGGAGGGGGATGACCTGCCATCTTTTAAGGACCTTGGAACTAACAAGTTCGGAATAGAGTTCTTCTCGCCAGGTTACACTTTTTGTGACCCCTTTGACCCCTTCTCCCGGGAACTCGGGTACCCAAATAGCCCATCCATATTCTTCACCACGGACGACTTCCCACCCCCTCCCACAATGTCTGATCAAGTCCACACTTTCAAAGACCCGGGCCACACAAGGGAAGCCGTGACCATGGACGACATGTGCCTAGGGAGTGAGGAAATACCCCACCCCAAGCTTTCTACCTTCTTGCATCCCTTTGATCCCGACAGCTAGAAACTCAAAGGCCAACCAATGCCCTCGCACCCCTTTATCATGACCTGTCAACCAAACATAGGGGTTATCTCCTGGATGGGAATGCATGTGTCTTGACATACCGCATCATTTACTAAGTCACGCCGCCCCATGTGTATCACACACACCTTAAGTCAAATGCATGATTGGTCCACATTTGGATGTACAGGCCCTCCCCCATTCATCACCACCCACAAACTTGATCTTGTGCATGATAGGACCACGTTTGGATGTCCAGGTCCACCCTTGCATACTAGAATTTTCACACCTACACAGCATGATAAGGCATGGCATGAGCATCCAAGCAAGCATATAGGGAAGAGTAACGAGGCTTACGAGAAACGGGCAGATGCTCACAGGCGCCACTTAGAATTCCAAGTGGGCGACTCTGTGATGTTAAGGACGAAGCGGCTCTTCCCCAGAGCCGCCACCAAGTTGAGGGCATGAGGGTCTGGACCTTTTGGGGTTCTGAGACGTGTTGACAACAATGCTTATGAGCTGGACCTTCCGGAGGGCTATGGGGTACATCCTAGTTTCATTGTGGCAGACCTATCACCCTATAAGGGCCCCGCGGTGGAACCTAGTAAGGATTTTGAGCCTACCCCCGCCCTTGTGAGAAACACTACCCATGAGAGTCCACTTATTAACCTGAGAGACTGACGCAAGCAAGTGGAGATGATACTGGACAAGCAGAGCACCGTGAACAAGGTATATGAGTGCTACCTTGTGAGGTGAAAGAACCGACTTCCGGTTGAGGATACATGGGTGATTCGGAGGACCTGCCATGCTCGGACCTAGACGCGCAAGATCACTACCCCGGTGGATCCATACTCGATGGGGTCGAGTTCTTCCCACCTCGGGAGTATGATGAGGACATAACACGCTGCTCCTTATGGCTCGGGTCGCCCGCACATCCCTGAGGAAGCTCGGCGGTAATTATCTCATGTTATCTTTGTTTTGAGTCTTATTTATGTATTTTCTTTATTGAGTCATGTGGTCATAAGTCCAATTTCCCTTGTTTTGTATTGATTTGGCATTAGTATCCTAGTTTGGGCACATATTTGTTGTTTAGGATAGTAGTGGTCATTTAGGCAAATGTCAAGGGCATTTTGGTCTTGTAAAAGTTGGGTGCCTATAAATAGGACCCAACCCTTCTCCATTTGGGACAATTATGCTTGAGAAATAAACATCCACCATTGAGTGAATTCTTCCTCCCCCTCTAGTTGGAGTGTGACTCTCCACCTCTTCCCCCCTTTTTCTCTCTCTACCCCCCCCTCTCTCTCTAGGCCACCCCCACCCTTCCCTCTCTACCTGCCACCTCACCCTCCACATCACCTCCCCTAGATCACATCAGCTACCACATCATCTGCCACCTCAGCAAACTATTGGGTTCCCCCCACCCCATTAACTCCTTCATTTAAGATCCCACCACTCCCTACGGAGACTACCCACTTCCACAAGCAATCTCTGATCTTCCAAGAGAGACTCCCACTTCCCAAGACACCTTTCCAAGGCAGATCCACCCTTCTCTAGACACCCATTAACTCCCCTTCCCCTCCCCAATTCAAATTTTGAATTTCATCTTGCCCCCCCTCCTTGCCAAAACCATCCGTCCTATTTCAGTGCCTCCTCAACCTCCCCTGTGAAACTTTTGGTGATAAGTCCAGCACCAGTGGATTCCTCTCCGAACCAGCTTCGCAACGATAGCTTAAGCATCCTCATCTGACGACGGAGCTGTGCGGGAGAGCTATTCCCGTCCGACTGCACAAGCTAACTCCAGCAGACAACCAGAGAAGAGTTGCAGAGGCTCCCACGATCACCACACCGAGCTTCTGGCCACGTCCTTCAATTGAGGTATACCACAGCGAGTTCTCTTCCAGCACCAGAAGGAAGGACTCCATTTGGCCACCAGAGCAGCCCAAGACGATCATTTTCCTCAGCGCGCGCAGACTGCCCGCCCCTATTCAGAGAAGCTCTGTGCTGGTCGGAGTACAGAAGCCACCACTTCTCCATCCGGCGACCTCAGCTCCACCCCTTTGGTGGAGACCAACATCGGGCCCTCCTCTTCAACTTTGCATCAGTTATGGCTCATTCTGGCATCGCGGCTGAGAGCACCGTCCCCGACAAGGCGCCCCTGTCCAACAGACGGTCTTGACTATGCGCCCTCATAAGAACGGGCAGAGTCAGCTCCCCTCCCATCAGAATGGGGCCATTCTAGTTCTGGTGCATATCTTGGGTGATCCTCTTCGCGTCGAGACCAGTCCCAGCCCGATCTGACTCCGAACCTGTGAGCTACAACACCGGTAAGTCAGATCTTCGATCCTGCTCCTGCTCCCAGTTCGTCCCCGTCGATGCACAGAAGCTTCCATCTTGTCATACGAGCTAGGATCGAGGCAATATTTAGTGGAGTTGAGCCTAGTCCATCCCTCTTTCAAGCAAAATTAGTTTCGGCTCCTTTCGACGTCTCAGTTGGGAGTATAGCCCTGAGCAAGAGGTCTCTGATCAGCAGTAGATGGCATCAGCGTAGTCTCACGAGAACTACTGTCCCTGGCACTACCGACCACCGAATGAGCTGATTCTCCCTCCTGGGTCTTCCCAAGGCGAGCATCTTTCTAGCGGCACCAACCGCATCTTTATCAGGGGTCCGAACAGGGAGCAACGTTACCAACAAGTTGCTGATACCAAACTATGCAGACAGTGCGCGAGGCTGTGAAGACTGAAGGCCCCGTTCCCGTCATCGCTCTCCCCTCCCCTTCACCTGGCCGACTTAAAGCCCCTCCCTGCATGGAGGTAACGTTGGTTGTAATTTCCATTCCCACTTCCAAAGTCGGCCCTCCAGTGAGAGGTGTCGCAAGTTGTACTAAATAGGGTCGGTCAAGCTTCCCCAACGCACGTGTGGAGTGCCGCACGTTCCCCACTCACCTCATCTCCGAACGAGATCGGTTTCTTTAAACCGATCAAATTAGTGCTTGGTTACTCTTCCTGGTATCTCATTTGCTTATCTAGTATCCTTTCTTACTGCCCGTCAGATGGAGAGCGAGCGCCCGATCCAACTAGATCTGTTTGTTCGCCCATCGCGGAGAGAGTTGTGAGCGTCACCAATTAACCCACGCCCACGGCGTACTGGCCGCCCATGAAACATGGGAATCCCAACCCCTAAGGGGGTCAGCCCTAGCTTAGTCAATCCTCGGAACAACAAGGTCTCGCCCCAGACCCTCACTGCCATCCCCGAGTTGCCTTCGGTGAGAGTGCGCGCCGCGTGAGTTAACCCGCCAAAATCAAGTCCGTTACTATTTGTCTATGTGCTTACAAATATAGGTCTAAAGCGAGTCGTGGCATACTTGGTCGTGCCACATCAATTATACTATCCCTCATGCTATATTTTATTCAAAGTCTATTAGGATATGTTTCCTATTATATTATGAGTTCCAAGGTTCTATTTTATGACACATTATGTTTTGGGAACTTATTTTAATCTTATGCTAATTTCATGCCAAAATCATAGTCTTGTATTAAAGATATTTTTCTATGTTTTGTGGAACTCGCTACATGGGTATTATGATCGCTGTTTTGCTACATTCCACTCTCATCTCCAGTCTTTCTTAAGTATATAATGCGTATTACGGTACGTTGCTATTAGATATACACGCACTTAATAGGCACATCTCTTGGACTTGAGATCCTCTCCGTCGGATATTCTTTCTGCCGGACTAGGTGATCATGTTTCAAGGCCTCCGTAAGTCTCCGCGAGCCAGGGATTTCCACTAGGACGCCAAGCTGGTTGTACCCTAAAATCTAATGGTCTAGAAAGCACTTGAGTTCTCTGTGTTTTTCTATGAACGGACCTGAACGCGGCCATCAGACGACCGCTACTTCATGATAGCGGTCCTGGCGCGACTGCGTTCTGGTTTCAGCACTCATTGCGTCGACTCTTTCCTTTGTGCGTCGACTCATCCTGAAGGTGGTCTTGACTCGACCGCTACATCAAGGAAACAGTCCTCACTTGACCGCATTCTCCCAGATTGTGTCTAACCCGTGGTTTGACCAAAAGGGTTAACTCTACTCTATTCCTAGATGGTCTTTTGAATATCTGGAACCTAATACCTTATTCATTAAGACATTAATGAATGATGGAACTTTATTGTACCATTATGCTGCCGGAATTTCTCTGTGGCATAATGTCCAAGTACTTCTTCCTTGATCTCATGATTTCGTTTTGGTGCATTCTTACCTTGATTACATTTGTTATCATGAAACTACTGTTGAACCTGATATTAGTGGCCCATATTATTATTTCTCGTAGAGTAGCTTGATTTATAACTTGAAGATGCAAGGGCGGGCAGGGATGGTGTCCAAGGGTTCGATGCTAGCCCCCTCGGCAGATGGCCGGAAACATACTGTAAACCATGGGGTATGATGCTTACTGGTGTCACATTGCGCCGGGAGTACTTTTTTTATAAAGGGCATCCACGAGATAATCTCATGATCTTTACATACTTGTTAAAGTACATTCTAATTACATGACTTTCTCGTTACATGATAGTACATTCTCATTATTGAAAGGCCACATCATATTCTTGCTTGATCATGCTCACATCCTTCGTATCTCTATAATCCATGTCTTGTTGTCACTTTGGTTTTATTTCGCATGTTTATCGCATTTTCCTTTACCTTACCTTATAGAGCTAAATTGTTAATTACTTTAACATTGCCTTCATGTTGATACGAAAATACCTACTGGGCGAGTGCGCTCATTCCCTACTTTTCAATCTTTTTTAGGAAATTCTAGCGGGTCGGATTCGGATTGTTCAAGTGGCGAGTCCAAGAGTGATTGAAGTACGAGTGGAGCCTTAGAGATGTCACATGTGTCTTATGTAATTTAGAGTCATATTGATGTAATTTCTCTTTTTGTTGAGTCTAGTGAGTCGTTATATTGAAAGAAGTCAAGTGTCAATGTAAACTTGATTATTATTATTTAATAAAGTTGGAGTTTTGATTAAATATTGTGTATTCCTTTTTTATGTGAGAATGTTTTAGCGCTCTGATTATATTGCTAGCTTGAGGCGTATTACCGATTGTTCACGTTCCTGACTTAATTCCGCTGCATATCTCGGGGTGTGACACCACCTCTCTCGCAACGCTTGGATGAGGGCGAGATCGAGCTTGACTAGCTTGATCCGTAGAAAGGCCCCTAACCCCATCACGTCTATCCTGGCTGTCTGGAAGTCTGGAAGGCCCCGATATGCAGTCACCACCAACTCCCATAAAATTCGTGATCTCATCACACCTTGTGCAAATATTAAAAAATGTTGCGAGCAATACAAAAGAGAGAAATACAAAGAAAAATGAATATGCACATAAATAAGAAGGGGGTGCAAAAAAAGGACAAAAGAAGAGATGAGGGAGAGTTCACTTACAAGTTACGATTTGGTCCTCTCACTAAGGAAGGCGTCCCTCGATGTCGAAGAGCCTCTTGAAGCCACTGCTAGGCTTGCTCTTCTTTGTGGAGCGGAAAGATTCACCCTCCATCTCAAAGCCTAAGAAAACCTTTCCCTTCCTTTCCCTCTACTGAAATCTTTAACCTCCTCCAAACCTAATGCTCCTTGGCCTCGAAGGAGGAACGAAGGGAGGATATTTATAGGATAGGGAGGGGTAAAAGGGTTACCTGGGAAGTTTGACTTGGAGCCATCATTGCTAACTTTAGCGGCGGTCTTCATGATAGGACGCATCCTTTTCACTTCAATGTGTCACTTTGTCTGTTGTGTGGTGTAAATGATTTGATGGCTTGATGTGTTGATTTGTCTCCTATGAAGTTTAAATATTTTCTTATGTTTTGTGAATCATTATCATGTTGCTAATAATTTTTCAGTGTAGGTAACAAAAAAAGAGAGAATAAGACGTTTCACCGCTTTGAACATAAGCACCAAGTCTCATCTTAGTCCCCACGGTGATTGTGCCCCATCATATCATGCATTTTACTATATGGTACTACACTATTAGATCATGTCAAAGACCTTGTGACTTAAATGAATCTGAAATTTGAGTTCCCCTCTAACAAAAATAGTGAAAATTTCAGAGGAGTTTTGGTAGCACGGATAGGCCGTTGAGTTGCCATAATTTGGGGATGATTGTTCCATATGGTGAGTCGGTGCACGGATAAACATGTTTCATCTCAGTATCGGTATTCTGACTCATTCTTAACAACTCAATAATATTATCCTTCACTACTTTCTGTTTTAGTTTATTTTAATTTTTCTTTTAAATCCAACATACATTCATGTAGGGCCTTGATATAACTGTGGAAGATCATTCACTTAATTCGATTGTAAGAACCACTATACTGTTGTGACTCCTCTGTGTTGATGATGTTGACATTTGCTTCATTTCCTTGGCAACACCTTATCTTGATTGATTGTTTGTTTTGATTGATTGGCAACAGTTCCTATTTTGATGAAATTGCTTTTATCAGGTTGTCTGTGTACATAATGCAGTCAGAGTCTATACTGTGTTCTGCACACACTCACAAGTCTTCACAATGCTTTGCAGCAATGGCATACATTGCAGCGTCAACGCATCTATACATTGACATACATTGCAGCGTCAACGCATTGCATCATCTTTACATGTGTGTACATTGTCCATCTTAGTTAAAGTCCATTCATTGGACTGTACATAGTCTATACATTGCCCGTCGTTGCAAAGTCCATACATCCACAGTGCATTGCATAGCCTATACACTGCACGTTCAAGTTCAAAGTATATACATTGTTGCATTACCTGCTAGAGTGAAGTCTGTACAGCCAAAGCACACATATCAAGTCTATACATTGAGCTACTGTACAAGTCCACACTTTGGCCTTCAGGCTTGAAAGTCTGTACAATGGACTGTGCCTTGTAAAGTCTACACATTGGTCGGTGGAAAGTCTATACATTGAAGCAAAGTATGTACAGTCATCAGTGATCTTCCAAGTATGTACATCCAACTGTTCATCTTCGAAGTCTGTACATTGGAAGTTTCACCTACGTTTTCCTTCAAGTCTATACATCGGTAATTTTACCGTCATCTCCCTTGAAGTCTATACACTGATCGCTTTACCGTCGTTTCCATTGGAAGTCCATACATTCGCTGCTTCTTTGTTCAAGCCTATACAGCCTTTCATTTTGAAAGTCTATACATCGGGAAGTCTTCACATTGGCTGTTGAATGATATTCAAGTCTACGCATCGTTGAGATCACAAGTCTATACACTCGTCTCATGCAGCGTCAACGCTGTAAGAGTGTACATTGCATTCTCAAGTCTGCAACGTCAACGCTGTAAGTCTAGACAGCCTCTGTGTGTTCTATGCACTTCACAAATCTACACACTCAGCATAGTCTATACATCGTTCATGCATGTGCACAGTTCGTGGACAAAGTCTGTACATCGCCCTAGATTGCATTAGCAAGTCTATACATTGTTAAGGATTCATGCACTAAGTCTATACAGGCTTAGTTTGTACATCGGCTTGTTCATGCTATCCAAGTCTGTACAGTGTCTGTCTTCATGCATCAGTCAAAGTCTGTATAGCCAGGTACGTCTCATTTAGAGTCTAAGGCAAGTCTGCACATTGGACCTTCATTCAAAGTCTGTACAGCGTCTCATTCATGCATTGTTCATGAAGTCTGTACATTGGACTGTGTCTTCGTGCATCATGTGAAGTCCATACATTGGTCTTCATATTCAAAGTCTGTACATCCCATCATCTCACCTTGGGTCTATTCAAGTCTATACATCCACTGTTGATCGGCAAGTCTGTACAGCGTACAGTGCAGCGTCTCATGTATTAGTCTTCAAAGTCTATACATTCATTCACTATAGCATGACTTCCACCAAGTCTATACATTGGTCGGTGGCAAGTCGTTACATTGGCTTCAAGACTCCGAAGTCTATACATCCACACTGGATCTTCAATGTCTGAACATCCGTTCACTTCACTCAAGTCTATACATTGGAGTCTTTCCCTACGCTTCTAAGGCGAAGCCTATACATTGCCTTTGGGCTTCAAAGTCTATACATCGGCCTTAATCTAAAGTCCATACATTGGGTGAGGTTCTTCATAGTCTGCACATTGTTATACAATTCAGCAAGTATGTACAGCCCTTCATATAAACTGAAGTCTATACATCGTGATGTCTTACACATTGGCTGATTGAATGATCTCAAAGTCTATACATCCGATTGTTCAGCTTGTGGCCAAGTCTGTACACTGGCCTTCATGCCTCAAGTATATACAATGCTTTTTTGTTCAAACAAGTCCACACACTGAGCAAGTATACACATTGTGTTTGTTTTGTAAAGTCCATACATTGATGTCTGTACGTCGGATATAAACCGAAGTCTATACACTACAATGTATATACTTACAGTTGATGATCCGATACTCTGTCTGACAGGGATTCTCTACAGGGATTGCTGACATGGCTCGTGATCCCAGGAGGATGAGGTGATCAGATGATGACACATGGATAAAGTTGCCTCGGATCTGGCGAATTCCTTGGGCGGGAAAACGTGGAAACCACGCGCCCTTATCCACCTGCTGCCAGTATATATTGAAGCCTTGGTGTTCAGATGGAGGCTGATCAAAAAATTGATGAGAGCAAAGTCTATACAGCCAGTCTGAAAGCAGCAGAGCGCTATCGATCCACTGTGAGAAGAGAAACAGAGAAGAATAAAAAGAGAGAAGAGAAGATCAAGAGAGATGAGTTGAGAGAGCTTGATCGAGAGAGTGAGATTGTGAGAGTTTTTGTTTGAGAGGTTGTACCTCAGTCTCTTGGTTCAGAAACCAGAGCTGAGCATTGCTCATTCGAGCTACATTCCCATTTGGGTTTTCATTTTCGTTTTGCTTCTGTCTTTCATTTCCGAATTCCTGGTTCTTCAAGCTGTGAGTCAGCGGATTTGCAGTGGAAGTCTCCACTGGACGGGTTAAGCTGTATTTCCCCAGCAGTTGCAGAGGATCTGTTCCTCCGGTCGGCAAGCTGTAGTGCCCAGCGAAGCTGTGTATCAGCGGTTGTTGGCCAAGCTGTAGTGCCCAGCAGACGCAAGCTGTACTGCGCAGCAGTAAGCCATACTCGGTTGAGTGTGGGGTGGACGTAGGTCCTTGACCGAACCACCTAAAAATCATGGGTGTCTTGTGTTTGTGTGATTGTCCATGAATTGTGTGCGACTGGTGTCTTGTTTACTTTAAGAGCTTGATTCGCTTCTGTTGAAATCTAGTATCAGGGTTAGTGATTTAGCAGATTTGCCTATATTCCGCATTTGAACCTTACATTAGTTTTTAAATAGGTATTAGATCTATTCACCCCCCCTCTAGATCCACATTTCGTGGAGATAGACTGCGTCCATCTAACTCAACAATTGGTATCAGAGCCACACTCTTCTACATGGACTCATCGCCCGAAGAGGATAGGCAGAGATGGATGCTCGAGGGATGATAGCTGAAGGTCACTCAACAACGAAGCCCCCATTCTTCGATGGATCTAACTATGCATACTGGAAGAATCGTATGCAAGTGTTTCTGAGGGCTAAGGATTAAGAGATCTGGAAAGTTGTCAGCAAGGGACCTTATGAGCTGTCCCCGAATGAAGATGTCTGGACCAAGGAGGAGATCAGAAGGTCCACGCTGAATTGGAGCGCCGTAAACGCCATTCAGTGCTCTCTGCACCCTACCGAATTCTCCCGCGTGTCAGCCTGCAAATCAGCCAAGGAGATGTGGGATGAATTGGAAGTCATTCATGAGGGTACATCTCAAGTAAGAGAGCAGAAGGCCAATCTTCTTGTATCCGAATACGAAGCCTTCAAGATGAAGCAGAACGAGACCATTAGTGAAATGTATGCTCAGTTGACTGTCATTACCAATGGTCTTAGAGGTCTAGGGAAACCTCAGACAGAATATGATGTGGTGAGGAAGATTCTGCGGTCCTTGACTCATGCTTGGCACACAAAAGCTACAGTGATGGAGGAGTCAAGGGATTTGCGTAATACAAGAGCTGATGAGCTGATTGGCTCGCTAATGGCATATGAGATTAATATGCCAAGAACAGAAGAAGATAAGAGGAAGAAGAAGCCAATAGCACTGAAGGCTGGTTCAAGCAATTCCAACAAATCCAGCTCCAGCAGTTCTTCATCATCAGAGGAGAGCCCGAATGAAGAAGATATGACTCGTTCTGAGATGGCCATGATGACCAGAGAGTTCAGGCGATTTCTCAGAAAAGGAGCAGGACGATTCGGCCAAAAGAAATACAGTGGCGGCCGAAAGGATAAAAGGTATAAATCTAAACCTGCTAAGAAAACTGAACCTAACGTCTGTTACCAATGCAGGAAACCAGGCCATCTGAAAGCTGACTGTCCAGACAATCAGAAATACAAGGACAAGTCAAAGAAGAAAAACAAGAAAAGGAGAGCTATGATTAGCACCTTGAGTGATGAATATGAAGGCTCCTTTAGTAGCAGTTCAGTCAGTGAAGCCGAATCTGAGAAGCCCATTTGTCTCATGGCAACAACAACAAGCTCAGAAGATAGAGAAGAGGAATCAGATGAGGTAATCACTAGATTCGATGATTTTACTATCAATGATTGGATAGATGCTTATCATGACATAGCTGATAAGGCAGATGATATCAGAAAAGAGAATAGGCATCTTAGAAGAAAAATTAACTCCATGCAAAATGATACAACTCTGACTCATAAGATTGCATGCTTAGATTCTGAGAATAAAGAATTGAAACTCGCATGTTCTGAATTAGACAAAATCAAAAATGAGTTAAAAGCTACTAGGGAAGAGAATGTGAGGCTTGAAAAAGAAATTGATGAATGGAAGCTAAAAATTCAGAAATGTGAGAGTGAAGTAAAAATTGTTTCTGAAAAATATGAAGTTGTCCTCAATGTAAATAATGAACTGAAAAAGTCTATTGATGAAATTCAGAAAGACAATGAGGATAAGCTGAAAACCATTGAGAAAATGACCCAAGGAACAGATAATCTAAATGCTTTGTTAAGGTCAAAAGTTAATTTCAGAAAAGAGGGCCTAGGATTTAATTCAAGTGCAACTAAAACCTTTGGAATGAAAACTATTTCATTTGTTGCACAAAAAGAAAAAGGACCTCTAATTAGCATGAATTCGAACATTTCTGTGAATAAAGCTGCTAATATGAAAAAGATCAGTGCTGAGGAGAAGGGTAAACAAAAGGTCAGTGAGCCTAGTAGAGCTATCACATCCAAGCAAAATCCTAGGGCTCAGACTCAGGTTAGGGGTCAACCTACACAGTCTCATAAACCCCAAGTTAAAGTCACTAAGTCTCCACCATCATCACCACCTCTGAAGAATACCCAAAACAAACCTATGAATAGGACAGCAGGGTCCAAGGTTCAGGGGAGACAGAATGCTGCTAGGAGTCAACCAAACATTTTTACCAACCCAGAGTTCAGACCTATCACAATGCACAGTCAACCTACTTCAACAGGGCAGATTGGACTAGAACTCCGGGGAGGCATACAGGTCTTGCATATCAGGCTGCACAATATCAAAGACCTTACACTAGTAATTGCGTTAATGGGTATGGCAACTGGACACCTAGGAACCAATAATTATTTAGCCAACCCAGGAACTACTATGGCCAAAACATTGTGAACACACCCTGGCCAAAACTTTGTGAACACACCCTGGCCAAGGCACTGGCACAGAAGTAACAACACTGTCAATAATCATGCTGCTGGCAATAAGAAGAGGAACAACAACATAAGAAAATCTGTAGGATCCACTGAACAAAATTCATTTAAACAAATGTGGATTCCGAAAAGCCTGCTTTCTTGCTTTGCTTCTATTTCATCTGTTATGGAGCCCAATCAGTCTTGGGTTCCAAACCTCTTTACCTAATTGTGTATGTAGGTATGCCTGGCAGCCAAGAACAACTTGTGATACTTGGATAGCGGCTGCTCCAGGCATATGACAGGAGATAAGGCCAAGTTCTGCATGCTGACTGAGAAATAAGGAGGCCTTGTCACCTTTGGAAGCAACACAAAGGGTAGGATTATTGGATCAGGTAAAATAGGTAAGTGCTCTACTTGCTGCATTGATGATGTTATGCTGGTTGAAGGGTTAGCTTATAATCTACTTAGCATCAACCAGTTGTGTGATAAAAGATACAATGTTTTATTTGATTCTCAATGCTGCAAGGTTTTTGAACATGATTCTGAAAGTGTCAAATTTTCTGGAAAAAGAATAAATAATACATACATGATAGATTTAGATGGCATTCAACATATTAACCTTTGCCTTACTGCCAGTAGAGAAGACTTAACATTTTTATGGCATCATAGGTTAGGTCATGCTAGTTACATTGTTTTGCACAAACTAAATAAGCATGGCATGGTTAGAGGACTTCCTGAAGTTTCCTTCAAGAAAGAAAATAAAATCTGTGATGCATGCACTCAATCAAAGATAACTAGAAAGTCATTTAAGTCTAGAACTGAAAATCTGTCTTCCAAACCCTATGAGCTGATACACATGGTCCTTTTTGGGCCAACCAGATCTGTCAGCTTATCAGGGAGGAGGTATGGGTTTGTCATGGTAGATGACTTTTCTAGGTATACTTGGGTTTATTTCTTATCTAATAAGAGTGATGCCTTCTCAGAATTTCAGGAGTTCTATGTTAAAATAAATCAGAAAATTGAAAACATTTTGACTGATCATGGAGGTGAGTTTGAAAACTCACAGTTTGATGAATTCTGCAGGTCAAATGGAATCAACCATAGGTACTCCTCACCAAGGACACCTGAGCAGAATGGAGTTGTGGAGAGAAGGAATAGAACCCTAGTGGAGATGGGTCGTACACTTCTTGTTGAAGGTGGTCTACCAAGGAAATTTTGGGCTGAAGCAGTGAACACTGCCTGTTATGTAATTAACAGAGCCATGGTAAGACCTTCTACCCAGCAAACAGCATATGAGATCTTAAAGGGTAAGAAACCTTCTATTGCTCATTTCAAGGTTTTTGGATGTAAATGTTTTATTCATATAAATGATAAAAGAGACCTTGATAAATTTGAACCTAAAGGTGAACCAGGAATCTTTCTTGGTTATTCTGAAAACACCCGAGCATATAGAGTGTACAATCTGAACTCTAAAACTGTTGAAGAATCTCCACACATAGCTTTTGATGAATCCTTGGTAAATTCTAATGTTGGTCAATGCAGGAATGAAGACAATGGTGAAATTTTGAAGGAAGGAGATCCTGCAGACAAATCCGAGGATGAAGAAGGACATACAGAGCTTAATGAAGAGGAGCCTACAGTTCAGGGGGAGGTAAATCAAACACATGACAATTCAACTGTTAACATTAGATATCTTAAAGATCATCTTGTAGATAATGTAATTGGAAATCTGCATGACCCCCCGAGGACTAGAGGACACCTGAGAATTCAACATGAACTGAATGCTTATGCTTTTGTATCAAACACAGAACCCAAGTCCATTGACTGTGCTCTCCAAGATGTGCATTGGATAAATGCCATGCATGAGGAGCTCAATCAATTTGACAGGAATAAGGTGTGGCATTTGGTTCCACCTCCTGATCATGAAACAATCATAGGGACTAAATGGGTGTTTAGAAATAAAACTGATGAATCAGGGAATGTTATTAAAAATAAAGCCAGACTTGTAGCTCAGGGGTACAATCAGAAATTTGGAACAGACTTTGAAGAGTCTTTTGCCCTTGTAGCTAGGTTAGAAGCAATCAGAATCTTATTAGCTTATGCATGTTCCCAAGGAATAAATCTTCAGCAGATGGATGTGAAATCTACTTTTCTGAATGGGGAAATTAATGAGGATGTCTATGTGAGACAACCTCCTGGGTTTGAATGTTTAGACTTCCCTAATCATGTTTACAAACTCAATAAAGCTCTCTATGGTTTAAAGCAAGCTCCTAGAGCTTGGTATGACAGGTTGAGCAAATTCCTCACCGACAAGAATTTCACAAGAGGTATAGTTGATCAAACATTGTTTACCAAGGTGAGTCATCCAGATATTCTTATTATTCAGATTTATGTGGATGACATTGTGTTTGTGATGCGGGACGGGACCACGGACACGACAAGCTCGCGATCGTCCCTTAACGAGGGGAAGCGTCGGATGTGCGCGGTTGAGAAACCGACTGTGAGCTAGGGTGGTCGGCTCTCTTTTGCGCCCGGATCGGGTCACGGGACGGCTTCGCTCTCTCTCGCAGCAGTGATATTATAAATTGAAGGCGAGCTAGGTATCCCTACACATGCTCTCTAGCAGCGGCATATAAAGCATATAAAGAAGTAAGCTAATGCCAAGTGTAAGGGTGAAGGCGATACCTCCACGCTCTCGGCGTGGCGAAGACGGCACCCGGCCGAAGTTCATACTCCCGGGAACTTAGTACATTATGTTTACAGCAATGCAATTAAGCCCACTCCACACAGGGAGGTAAAGGGCGACACAAGTGGGCCCGGGAGGACCAAGTTCGGGTTGACGGGCGGTTTCGGGCAATGCTTCGGCTTCACGCGTACTCGTGCTAGTGGGGGCCCACGTGTTGACCGGAGGGGTCGTGTGGGGCCTGATGACTCCTCTGCTGTGGAGACACCTGGAAAGCGTTCCCCTGGGATGGCGAGCTTCTGGAACGGCCGCCGGACGCCGGGCGGCCCTCGGACGACGCTCGCGGGAACTCGGCCACGAATCTGAAAATTCTGTTTGCAGGCGCGCGACTCGGAGAAAACTGCTGCTGCGATCATCCCCGTTGTCGGAATGCGACGAGGTTAGCGCCGTTGGAAAGCTGACTCAGAATACTTCGACGTAGGGGTCTTCAAAAAAAATAATCAGATCTGTATTTCTGATCATGTATTTTACAAGCTTGCTGGAATCTGGCCAGAACTGCAGGGGCAGGTTCTGACTTCTCTGAAGATCGACGTTGACCGGGGAGAAGACCTCCGAATCTAGAATTGATTTCTTCAGCAAAGTTGAAGGTCTCTGGGAGAGGAATCCGGGAATATTTTTGGTTTTCTGATTGGAGACGAAATGGATTTTATGGGATTTCTTTACTAGACCTGGGTCGGATCTGGGGAACTGTGGGCAGACTATTCTTGGGAACTTGGACGAAATTTGAAAAATACCTAGGGACCTTATCAAAAATTAAGAAAATTCCTGGTGGTATAGGGATGTGGACAGAGATCCCAGTAAATTTGGGCGACCCAAAAAAAATCAAAAGGTGATTCGAATGGGGTAAACTCAGAGCTGATGAACAGTAAACAGAACCAGGATAGATCAGGAACTTGGACTTGGATGAAAATCAAAAAATAGCTAAAGGATGAAGTTTGACGTGATTTTTTTTGTGAGGATAAGGGTTCTAGAGGGGAACCAACCCTGAAATTTTGAGCTTCAGAAGACAAAGGGAGTGATAGCAGGAATTTGGAGAAGGAGGGTCTGTCCTGAGTGGACAGAACACCGAAACCGTTGGCGACGACGCGTCGGCGGCGAGACGATGACGGCGGCTATCACCGGAGTTGCTTCAGATGCTGGAGGGGATCAAGGGGGAAGGGATTACACTCTAGAAAGGGGAGAGGGGGTGGAGGAACCAGGGAGAGAGAGGGGAGGGGCGCAAATCTCACTTGGGGGCAAATGCCAATTTTCTCTTCATTAATTCAATCAATATGAAAATACAAGTATATATATGCAAGGGATCTAACCTATTCTAAGCCCTTGGATCAAGGGTTGATCAATGAAGGGTGGGGATGTGGTTTGACAACCACATTAAACCCCATTAAACAATAAGGTTCGCCCCCCCCTTTAAGAAGGCAATTAACATTTATCTTCTTTAATTAATTCTAGGTCCAAGTCCAAGGTTGGACCATGGACCAGCCATCTTGGACCCAGGAGTCCAGGTGGACCAATAAGGATGAGGGAGGGGGCCCCTGCAGGGCCTACATGCACATTTGCAAAGAAACCCAATGGCCTTTTGCAAATAAACCCACTAAGACCTACTATTGTGTACCCATATACCACAAGGGCGTACATACAAATACAAAAGGACGTAGATGCAAACACAAAGTGAGCGGGCTGACGTTGATGTCCCCATCAGTTTGGGTCAACTAACCCCAAATTGTGTGAGGAATTCTCTCAAATTATGACTGATGAGTTTGAAATGAGCTCAATGGGTGAGCTCAAATTATTTCTTGGACTGCAGGTTACACAATCAAAGGATGGTAACTTTATCTCTCAGTCCAAGTACATAAAGAATCTATTAAAGAAGTACAAAATGGACAACCTCAAGGAAATAGCTACTCCAATGGGTACCTCAACAAATTTAGATGAAGATCCTAAAGGTAAACCAGTGGACCAAAAGCTATATAGAGGTATGATCGGATCCCTTCTTTATCTTACAACATCTAGGCCTGATATTCAATTTGCAGTGTGTTTATGCTCTAGATTTCAGGCTAGTCCTAAAGAAACCCATTTTAAAGCTATGAAAAGGATTTTTAGGTATTTACTAGGCACCCAAGAGCTAGGTCTTTGGTATCCTGCTAAGTGTGAGTTAGAGCTTCTAGCATACACTGATGCAGACTATGCTGGGTGTCGAGTAGATAGAAAAAGCACTAGTGGCTATTGTCAATTCCTTGGTGGTTGTCTAGTGTCTTGGGCATCTAAGAAGCAACACACTGTAGCATTATCTACAGCTGAAGCTGAGTATGTTGCAGCATGTAATTGTGCTGCCCAAGTACTTTGGATTAAGCACCAACTGACTGATTATCAGATAAATTTGGGATGTATTCCACTTTTATGTGATAATACTAGTGCTATATGCCTTGCTAAAAATCATGTTCATCATTCTAGGACTAAGCACATAGAGATAAAACATCATTTTCTTAGAGATGCTGTAAATAAAAAGAAGATTGAAATGAATTTCATAGAAATTGAAAACCAAATTGCTGATATTTTTACTAAGCCTCTTGGGAATGAAAGATTTAAATTTCTTAGAAGAGAACTTGGCTTATGTAAATTTCAGCATGATGAATGATATGTTCAGCTGCCTTGAATAAAATTTCTGATTTGGACTTGCATCTGATAGCTTGAATAAACCTGTGGATGTTGAATGTGGCATCACACTCATGATCATCATTGCATATCATTTAGTCATGATTGTGTCTAAGCTCTCTCTCATTCAATTCTTGCCATTCATTTGTAAAATTGCATGCATATAGATAGGGGGAGTTTCTGCTAGAAATTCAGAGTGTCTTCAACTTTCTTGAATTCATTCATCCTTCAATTCTGAATGTCGATTCTGACATTATGGCAATCTGTTAGTCAGTTCTGATTTCTAAGCAATAGAAAATGGACTTCTTCAGTTGTAAGAATTTGAATTGCTTAAGGACTGACCTAATGGTTTAAATTTTATAACTTTTTGGAGTTTAAAAATTACAATCAGTATAGGAGTAAGCTGAAAATTGATAAAACTCTCAACCCTTATCTTATTTCATGTCAGACAAAGCTAATCATATCTGAAATCATATTAGAGAAGCTAAGTATGTGTATTGTTCTTAAACAAGTCATTCTGAAATATATAAAGGAGTAAAGGACAGCTAAGAAAGATATTGAAAAATATTGAAAATCATTGTAGAATAAAATTGGCAGAGCAATGACTAGTAAATCACTGAGAAACTGAGTGATCCATCAAAGAAGTGGACAACACTTATGTCATGAAGTGTATCAGCTATCTCTGTATAAAATGATCAAAATAGTAGGGTGATTTCATTGAGTACCTGGGGGTAACTGGCGTCTGATAAATGTGTACCCTCACACAAAAAGGTGTAAATCACTTTTATTGAGTTTGATCATGGCAGAATGGTCCATCATGTTGAGTATCTAGGGGTATTGGCGTCTGATAAATGTATACCCTTATGCAAAAAGACAATGGCACCTGAATGCCCGTAATGAACTTGTATTGAAAATGCTGCTCCATCGAAAGAAATTTCATGAATGTCAATTTGTTTAGTTTCAATACATGACTTGGTATCTCTCAATCATTTTTTTTACTATGAAAGTAAGATATTCTGAAACTGACTCTCTCATGTAAATGTAATTCTGGTTTATTGTTTTATCATGCACAGCGAACTTATCTATTGATTGTAGTGCATGAACTCAACATTTTATAGTCTTTAAACTAGCACTCTATCTGAAAGTAGTCTCTAAGTTCATATACCTGAAGACTCTGTGCTTTAGAATGCTTATTCATGAACTACTTGTTCAGAATGCCAGTCAGCTAACTTCTTGATCTTTCCCTTGCATTTCCTTTCCCTCCTCTTTGTTGATGGCAAAGGGGGAGAATATTGTCTAGGGGGAGAATATATTGTCTGAATTCTGAATTCATTTACAGGGGGAGTCTGGGGCAGTAAGTTGATTGCATTGTGTAGCATGCATTCATAGCATCTGCATGTCAATCTGAATAACAGATCATGTTTTTCATCAAAATACATAAAAATACATCTGTTTGATAGGATGTTGCTATTCTATTTAATAAGGGGTTGCCATCATCAAAAAGGGAGAGATTGTTGTGACTCCTCTGTGTTGATGATGTTGACATTTGCTTCATTTCTTTGGCAACACCTTATCTTGATTGATTGTTTGTTTTGATTGATTGGCAATAGTTCCTATTTTGATGAAATTGCTTTTATCAGGTTGTCTGTGTACATAATGCAGTCAGAGTCTATATTGTGTTCTGCACACACTCACAAGTCTTCACAGTGCTTTGCAGCAATGGCATACATTGCAGCGTCAACGCATCTATACATTGGCATACATTGCAGCGTCAACGCATCTATACATTGGCATACATTGCAGCGTCAACGCATTGCATCATCTTTACATGTGTGTACATTGTCCACCTTAGTTAAAGTCCATTCATTGGACTGTGCATAGTCTATACATTGCCCGTCGTTGCAAAGTCCATACATCCACAGTGCATTGCATAGTCTATACACTGCACGTTCAAGTTCAAAGTATATACATTGCTGCATTACCTGCTAGAGTGAAGTCTGTACAGCCGAAGCATACATATCAAGTCTATACATTGAGCTACTGTACAAGTCCACACTTTGGCCTTCAGGCTTGAAAGTCTGTACAATGGACTGTGCCTTGCAAAGTCTACACATTGGTCGGTGGAAAGTCTATACATTGAAGCAAAGTATGTACAGTCATCAGTGATCTTCCAAGTATGTACATCCAACTATTCATCTTCGAAGTCTGTACATTGGAAGTTTCACCTACGTTTTCCTTCAAGTCTATACATCGGTAATTTTACCGTCATCTCCCTTGAAGTCTATACACTGATCGCTTTACCGTCGTTTCCATTGGAAGTCCATACATTCGCTGCTTCTTTGTTCAAGCCTATACAGCCTTTCATTTTGAAAGTCTATACATCGGGAAGTCTTCACATTGGCTGTTGAATGATATTCAAGTCTACGCATCGTTGAGATCACAAGTCTATACACTCGTCTCATGCAGCGTCAACGCTATAAGAGTGTACATTGCATTCTCAAGTCTGCAACGTCAACGCTGTAAGTCTAGACAGCCTCTGTGTGTTCTATGCACTTCACAAGTCTACACACTCAGCATAGTCTATACATCGTTCATGCATGTGCACAGTTCGTGGACAAAGTCTGTACATCACCCTAGATTGCATTAGCAAGTCTATACATTGTTAAGGATTCATGCACTAAGTCTATACAGGCTTAGTTTGTACATCGGCTTGTTCACGCTATCCAAGTCTGTACAGTGTCTGTCTTCATGCATCAGTCAAAGTTTGTATAGCCAGGTACGTCTCATTTAGAGTCTAAGGCAAGTCTGCACATTGGACCTTCATTCAAAGTCTGTACAGCGTCTCATTCATGCATTGTTCATGAAGTCTGTACATTGGACTGTGTCTTCGTGCATCATGTGAAGTCCATACATTGGTCTTCATATTCAAAGTCTGTACATCCGATCATCTCACCTTGGGTCTATTCAAGTCTATACATCCACTGTTGATCGGCAAGTCTGTACAGCGTACAGTGCAGCGTCTCATGTATTAGTCTTCGAAATCTATACATTCATTCACTATAGCATGACTTCCACCAAGTCTATTCATTGGTCGGTGGCAAGTCGTTACATTGGCTTCAAGACTCCGAAGTCTATACATCCATAGTAAATCTTCAAAGTCTGAACATCCGTTCACTTCACTCATGTCTATACATTGGAGTCTTTCCCTACGCTTCTAAGGCGAAGCCTATACATTGCCTTTGGGCTTCAAAGTCTATACATCGGCCTTAATCTAAAGTCCATACATTGGGTGAGGTTCTTCATAGTCTGCACATTGTTTTACAATTCAGCAAGTATGTACAGCCCTTCATATAAACTGAAGTCTATACATCGTGATGTCTTACACATTGGCTGATTGAATGATCTCAAAGTCTATACATCCGATTGTTTAGCTTGTGGCTAAGTCTGTACATTGGCCTTCATGCCTCAAGAATATACAATGCTTTTTTGTTCAAACAAGTCCACACACTGAGCAAGTATACACATTGTGTTTGTCTTGTAAAGTCCATACATTGATGTCTGTACGTCGGCTATAAACCGAAGTCTATACACTGCAATGTATATACTTACAGTTGATGATCCGATACTCTGTCTGACAGGGATTCTCTACAGGGATTGCTGACCTGCCTCGTGATCCCAGGAGGACGAGGTGATCAGATGATGACATGTGGATAAAGTTACCTCGGATCTGGCGAATTCCTTGGGCGGGAAAACGTGGAAACCACGCGCCCTTATCCACCTGCTGCCAGTATATATTGAAGCCTTGGTGTTTAGATGGAGGCTGATCGAAAAACTGAAGAGAGCAAAGTCTATACAGCCAGTCTGAAAGCAGCAAAGCGCTATCGATCCACTGTGAGAAGAGAAATAGAGAAGAAGAAAAAGAGAGAAGAGAAGATCAAGAGAGATGAGTTGAGAGAGCTTGATCGAGAGAGTGAGATTGTGAGAGTTTTTGTTTGAGAGGTTGTATCTCAGTCTCTTGGTTCAGAAACCAGAGCTGAGCATTGCTCATTCGAGCTACATTCCCATTTGGGTTCTCATTTTCATTTTACTTCTGTCTTTCATTTCCGAATTTCTGGTTCTTCAAGCTGTGAGTCAGCGGATTTGCAGTGGAAGTCTCCACTGGACGGGTTAAGCTGTATTTCCCCCGCAGTTGCAAAGGATCTCTTCCTCTGGTCGGCAAGTTGTAGTGCCCAGCGAAGCTGTGTATCAGCGGTTGTTGGCCAAGCTGTAGTGCCCAGCAGACGCAAGCTGTACTGCGCAGCAGTAAGCCATACTCGGTTGAGTGTGGGGTGGACGTAGGTCCTTGACCGAACCACCTAAAAATCGTGGGTGTCTTGTGTTTGTGTGATTGTCCATGAATTGTGTGCGACTGGTTGTCTTGTTTACTTTAAGAGCTTGATTCGCTTCTGTTGAAATCTAGTATCAGGGTTAGTGATTTAGCAGATTTGCCTATATTTCGCATTTGAACCTTACATTGGTTTTTAAATAGGTATTAGATCTATTCACCCCGCCCCTCTAGATCCATATTTCGTGGAGATAGACTGCGTCCATCTAACTCAACAATTCTAATTCTAATTGATATGAGATATTTTATTCCGAATTGAGTACTCAAATTCTTTAAAGCTATCTTGAGTTGTTTCTTTGGAAAAGACCATTGTTTGGATTTATCCTCAATCATTCCTTTTTTACTTCATTGGATCCACATTGGCTGCACCACTTCCACATTGGCTGGTAACCGCTCCTTAACGGTGAAACCTGTAGGTTTATGATCTCGAGTACTTTAATATAGGGAAGTTGATCCCTTTTGCTATTCGTGCCTGAGCGCACATTATTCCTTTTGCTATGTGTCCTTTTGTCCAAACAATTGTTAATTTCAGAGAGCCTTCTTCAAGGTTGCTTCATTGAAACTTTGGAAATGTCCCAATCATATGGTGTTAAGAGCGTGTCTCATCACACCTTGACATCTACTTTTCAGTTCATTCTCACTTCGTTCTATTACACCCTATTTCATTTCATTTCATTTCATTTTATTCAACTCTATCATTCCCCTGTAAAGTAGACGCCAAGATAGGGCAGCTGTAGACATGCTATTTTTGATATCATATTGATCAAATCTCATGTCACACCATAGTGCCTCAAAGTGGCTCTCATTATTAAATGATTTTAGTGATTTTTCCTAATTTTTTCATTTATTTAAATTTTTTTGATATTTTTATTTGGTGTCTTGAAAAAATAAAAAAATCAAAATATATATATGAAAAAATAAAAAATATAAAAAAATTTAAAAGGCATCCCATCTATAGGGCACCTTTTAAAAATAGAATAATAAATAATAACATAAAATAAAAATAATTAATTAATTAAAAGGCGTCCTATACATATGATGCCTTTTAGAAAAATAAAAAATTATTAAAAATAAAATAAAAATAAAAAAGCATCCCATTGATGGGATGTTTTAAAAGGGGCGTCGTCTCTACAAGATGCCTTCTTAACTTCGCCTCCTTTGTCAAAGTTAGGCACCAAAAAATGTTGATTTTCAATGCACGCATGTTTAAAAGACATCTCTATGAAGGGACACGTCTTTCTAGTCACAGTTTGGCCCCGGAATGTCCCATTTTCAACACGTGCGCCGCTGTTAGGGGCCGTGATTGCCGCTGAGAGGGGAAAGAGGCGTCCTATGAAGAGGACACCTTTAAAAGAACCCAACCTTGAACACGCGACTGGTCAGTGGGACGTGTCCTTAAATAGGCGTCCCATCCTAGAGACTCCTTTTAGACTTGCCTGCTTATAAATAGGGCACCCCTCCCACAAGCAAAGGGGGCTTTGAATCCTCATTAAAAGGAGGGGAAACTTTGGTGAATTCACTTCCGAGCTCGTGGGATTTCCTTCAGATCGAGGGGAGGTTCTGCTAGATTTTTGAGTGCCCGATGATGTGAGAAGAATAACCATCTCCTCATCCTTTGCTCGTGCGTAACATCCTCACACTGTCGGAGCTCCTCGATGTTGAGTCTCTCCAAGTGATTTTGATGATAACAAAACCCTGGACATGCTTTCCGTCTCGTGCCGTGCATATTTGATCAAGAGTGAACTCAGAATGTGTTTGAGGTTTTTGTGCGTCAGTGTTTTTGATGTTAACAAAACTCTCTTTTAGTTGAGGGTGATGATATCAAAACCTTGGCATGGCCAATGGCTTAGCACTGTGTAATTACAAAAGTGCAAGCACATGTATGCTCTCAAAGTCATTTCCATCACAAGCTAATGCACAAATGAATCATGTCTCACAATGCCCAGAACAAGTCAACTAAACTCAAATTGAATGGAAAAAATTAGAACACAAAGTATTTTGTATGTGGATATGGTTTATGGGCTAAACGAATCTGTTTTATAGGAAGTCCAGAGTTCGGTCGACCAACTTGGTTGGTTCGGTCGACTAATCCTTCCAGCACCCAGAATTCTGTAAAATTATAAAGTTCGATCGACCGATTTTCCCAGCACTGCAAAGTTATAGAACTGCCATAGTTCGGTCGACCGACCGACTCACATCGGTCGACCGAACCCTTCAAGGCTGCCATTGTTGACTTCTTTTCATGAACGTGTTCAAAGCCCCTATCTTGGACTTTTTGATCTTAAAGTCTCCCAACTTGCCTAAAATCGTGGATCTGGTTCCTGGCTTGTCCCTTTACCATCCTATGTCTTATAAAAACAACTCTTAGGGGAAAGAAACCATAATGATTCAACGAGAAAAAGAAATCAAGGGGAGGCTGCCAAAGGAAAAAAGAGAGCTACTCCAAGCACTGCGTGAACAGTGATTCGTCCAAGGATTCTTCATCCTTCTCCAAGCTTTTCAAGTTCAATCTGAAGCCAATCAACCTCAAATCAAGTGAAGAAGCAAGCCTTGTTCAAGATCTGCATCATATACTCAGGGTGAGCCTTAATCAGAAGTCCTTCTTTCATGTTTTCATCGTTTTAAGTGTTTTGAACTTCAAGTTTGTGTTCCTTGTGATTTGTAAACATCCGTGTGTGTGTGGATCGTTTTGGATCCGTAGTTGTGTGCGTTATCTTGTTCAAATCCGTGGTTGTGCGTGGATCTCTTCAGATCTGCGTGTGTGTGTAGATCTATCCAGATCCGGGTGTTCGTGTATGTAAAGTGTTGCATCTATTATAGTGTGTGTGTGTGTGTGTGTGTGTGTTGTTGTTGATCCGGTCATCGGATCGTGTTGGAAACTCCGTTTACGTGTGTGTGTGTGTGTGTTGGGGTTTGTTCTCCGTGTGTGTATGCAGGCGTCGACCTACGTGTTGTTGGAGTTTTGACTCTGTGTTAGGGATATATCCCCGTGATGGTTTTCCAGCAGTGAAGCCTCACCGATTTTGGTGAGGGGTGGACGTAGGTTGCCGTCATTGCATCCAAATCACCTTAAAATTCCTTGTGCCTTGTGGTTTGAGCTGTGTGGTTTGATCCATTTCTCCTACCTCCTTTCTGTGTGATTGTTCATGCATATTGTTCTTCCGCGTTTGTCTCTTCAGATCTAGCATAAATCGATCTTTTCTAAGTAGATCTTTGGTATATTGAAAGGTGTTTTTGAATTAACAAGGCCAGCCTTGTCAGGATGATAGCATCTTGCGTGAGTAGAATCCTTGGATTCATACCTCCGTCTAGTACCGAAGAACTATCGTAGCGATAGTTTTTGATAGATCAAATCTGAGATTTGTCAGATCTGAATTTCTAATTGCTACTTTATCACATCTGTTTTAAATTGGGTCAAAGTTTCTTAAAATATTGAATCACCCAATTCACCCCCCTCTTGCGTGTCATTGATCGTGGGACTTCAATTGGTATCAGTGCTAAGGCTCTACTTTTCATAGATCTAACGATCTAGAGAAAGATCCAGATCAATGGCTACCACCATGTTCACCATGAACTCTCCACCTGTGTTTGACGGTTCTAACTTTGATCTGTGATTGGGAAGAATTTGTAGTCTAGTCAACTCATACGACCCTAAGCTATGGAAACTTATATCTCCTTGTCCTTATGAGTTGCCTGGAGACAAATCAATCTGGACTACAGATTATGAGTCTAAACATGATCAAAATTGCTTAGTTCTAAACTTGCTCACTACTGTAGTTAATTCTAATAGCTTTCCCTTTGTCTTAAGCTGTAGCTCCGCAAAGGACATACTGGATGGCTTAGTCGGCGTCCATTAAGAGAATGAGGACAAATGTCTTATGGCAGGTATAAGTGATCACAGTAGTGATCAGCAGAATGGATCACCCTCGGAGGTAAAATCAGATTCTGAAGATATATCTCTTGATGAGCTATTGGATGCATACAGTGAGCTTGCAAGTAAACATAAGAAGCTAAAATCTGAGAATAAAAAATTGAAAAATAAGGTTGAACAAAACAACTGTGATTCCTCCTGTAAAAAATACTCACAATTAGAGAAATTGATTGAGGCTCATGTGTTTGACATTGAATTTCATAAAGATCAAATTTACTCCTTAAGAAATAAAAATAAAGAGCTAAAAGAAAAAATAAATTCAATGGCCAATGATCAAACCTTGATAGATGAACTCATTCGCGATAAGAAGCTTATGAAAGAAAATGAGAAACTAAAGGAATTGAACACGGCTATTTATGAAAATTGTTGGTTCGAGAAAAAGGAAAATTTGTGTCTATAAGTGAATGTGAAAATGTGGATGAATTAAAATAAGGAGTTGAATGTCTTAAGACTACCAATGCAGTATTAAATGTCAGCCTTGCTACTTATGAAAAAGAACTTGCTGATACTGAATTACATATCACATCTTTAGAAAGTGAAATCCAGGACTTGCATAATTCATTGTCTAGATTCGTGGATGGACAAGATAATCTAGATAAACTTTTGGACATGAAAGTTAATTTTCAAAGGGAATGGCTTGGATACAATCCTGTAAAAAAGAAGCCTTTTGCGAATAAGGTATATACTTCTTTTGTTCAAAGTTCAAGTATAGCCAGTACCTCTACTTCACCTCCAAAGCAGTCTTCTGTCCAAGAGATTCAAAAAGAAAATAAAAATCAGAAAATCAATTTACATCAAAAATCCAAAAATTCTGCTAGCACCACTATGCATGTTAAACATACCTCTGCCACACACACACACATCCACCTAGAAAGAAAATCTCATGCTTTTATTGTGGAAGACATGGACATGCCATACATGATTGTTTTACTATGGACATGCCATACATGATTGTTTTACTATGAAGAATGATGATTTAGAAGCATGCAGGAATAGAATGAACAATGGAAAAGGCAAAGGTAGGTCGACGCACCCCAAGGCTAAACAACACTACATGAATGAAAAAGATTGGGCAGGTGACACTACCAACCTATGGTGTCAACACATCCTGTGTTTTGGACCCATTATCCTCAGCCAAATCCAAGGGCAGGTCGACCTAGGATCTCTAATGTGTTCATCACACCCCCTGCTAATTGGAAACAACATTAGAACAAAAAGTCACATGCTTCAAATAATCTTCATGCTTTTAAGTACTCAAAGTCATGTTGTCAGTACTGTAGTAAATCTGGGCATAACATGCATGATTGTTTTCTGATAAAAAATGATAATTTGAATGTTGTCAAAAAGTGGAAGCTACATGCCAAGAGTGCTAACCCCCAAAGACCCAAGATGGCTTGGGTACTTAAGAATGTAAAATGAGAAATCTGTTTTGCAGGTGTGCCTTGGGAATATGAAGCATGAAATATGTTGTCAGTCAAGAAGATAAGGCACACGGGCCAAGAGACATAAGTCAGGTTAAAAAAAATAAAAATAAATAAAATCTAAACACTCAAGTGATATCCCTCTCGTTTCTCTAGAAAAGGTGCTATGTCTTGATTTGTCTTGTGCTAAATCTTATGTGATAATGCACATGTTTGTACCTGCATTCCATCTATAGTTGTTTGCATATCTTTGTGTATATCACTTGTCATATAGCATCTTGTTGAAGGGGAGCTTGAAAATTTTCAAATTAAATTTCACTGCATACACTGAGATGTTTGCATATGTTTTCACATTCTGTCATGCAAAAGTTGAACATTGTGAATTAATGTCATAATGCATTGCAACTCTCCTGCCTTCATCACATCCATGACTACATAGTATATCAAATGGTGACATGTGGAAGGACAAGTTAAGCATGTCTGAAAACTATCACTAAGCGTGAGGTGATCTTCGGATCTAAGTTCTCTGCCTTGTACTATGACTCAATCATTCATAGGTTGCATGTGACGTCAAAAATTCCACTATACATCTCAGAAACTCTTACATACATTAAGGGGGAGTTGCTAGATTAGTCATGAGAACTTGAGGCTTAGGCTCATGTCTAGGGAAATAACATTTGTGTATTTGTGATACATCAAGATTAAATCAATCTGAATTATAACTAACAAATCAAATTCCTTCAATCTTGGATGCAGATCACATTCCCAAAAATCCAAGTGATGCTGGACCAACTAAAGTCAAGAATGAATCAATTGCAGGAACCTCCAGCAAGAATGAAGATGATGAAGCTTCTTTAGTTGAAACACTTCAAGAACAGCAAGTGCAGCACCCCAACTTACCTAGAGCCTCAATATTCTTGAAAGATCCCCCCACCAAGAACATCCTAGAACAACCTCTAGGTTTTGAAGATACAAAACATTCACAACATGTGTACAAGTTGCAGAAGGTCTTGTACGGACTGAAGAAAGCACCAAGGGCATGATTAAGCAAACATCCGAAGAAATCTTTATAAACCAAGCCAAATACACCATGGAGCTCTTGAAGAAATATGGTATGAAAGATGCAAAGCCAGCATGAAAGATGCAAAGCCAATGTCAATTCTGATAGCCACAACCACGAAGTTAGACAAAGATGAAAATGGTAAAACAATAGATCCTACACTATTTTGAGGTATGATCGGATTACTACTGTACTTAACAACATGCCGTCCTGACATTCAGTACAGCGTATGTCTATGTGCTCATTTTCAGTCATGTCCTAAAGAATCTCATTTATTGGCTGTTAAATGGATTTTTTGATATTTAATTGGCACAATAAACTTTGGATTGTGATTTCCCCTCGGTACCTTATTTGATTTGATTGCATATACCGATGTGGATTATGCTGGATGCATTGTTGATCGTAAAAATACTAGTAGATACTGTCAGTTTCTTGGTGGGTGCCTAGTTTCATGGGCTTCCAAGAAACAACATTCAGTAGCTCTCTCAACGGTTGAGGCTGAATATGTAGCCGTCGGAAGTTGTGGAGCCCAAGTACTTTGGATCAAAAATCAATTGCTTGATTTGAATGTTGAAATGAAATGAGTTCTAATTTTGTGTGACAATACCAGTGCAATTAACTTGTCAAAAATTCTATACAACATTTTAGAACAAAGCACATTGACATTTGACATCATTTTCTGAGAGATCTTGTAGAAAAAGGGGTCTTTGAATTGAAATTCATTGACACACACAATCAGTTAGCTGATATCTTTACAAAACCCCCTAAACTAGGAACAATTCAGCAAAATAAAAAGAGAACTCAGCATATGCAAGGGTGAGAGCATACATACCTAGGTTTGCACTTAGGTTAAGTGTTGCACATATAGAAAAAATCATTTGCATAAGGGGTAGGTTGCATTAGATACATGCATATTTTGTGTGACTTTTTCAATTCGTGTATGTTGAAATATCACCTTGCATGTTTGAATGTAATTATATATACAGCCCCTCCTTGAAATTTTTCTAAGGTCAAATATTCCTTGATTAAATAACTGTGGACCCAGTGACCTCGGGATTTGAGGCATTTTCTGAGGGGAAGAGTTAGAGGATTTTCTCAATGCCCCATCACCTCCTACTTCAAGTCATTCCCTCTCAACTACACCAAGGTGAAGGTTCAAACAACAAAAAAAGGGGGGGTTGAAGGAGTTATATAAGAAAGAAAGCATTGAAGGAGTTATACCGAAAAAAATGGTGAAATTAGGGCTGGGCCGACCATTTTGGTCGACCGACGGCCCGAGTTCGATCGACTGAATTCGGTGAACCGGATCGGCCGAACCGCGTCCGAACTCCTTCTTAAGAGGGCTTCCACCCCCATTCTCTCATCTTTTCACCTCTATTCACCATCCTAACCTCCTCTCAAACCCCAGAACACCCAAGCTAACCCAATTCCACCCCAACAACCTCCTCTTTCTTCCATCCGCACAAGATCCGATTTGTTCGTCATCGTTTTAGGGCGAAATCTCCGCGGCGGTCTGTGCATCCTTGAAGCCACTCCTAGGGTTCTAGATTGTGGAGAAGAGGTTTCCACTACATTTTGGTGTATCATCCGGTCTACATCTTCATCCCAAGGGCAGAGGCTAACAATCTAAGGGTTTCCACCGAAGTTTTCAAGTCTAGGATGGTGCCTCGAAGAAGTTCTCGGCGTCCTACCCAGGAAGAATCCAGTGCCCGAAGAAATGAGGAACGAGCTCCTCCACCACAGCAGCCAGCCGCACCTCCACGGGCACGACAGATACTCCCACGGCCGATTATCGACCCCCGTTTGGTCGATTTTGGTGAGATGCATGAGTTCTTTCAAGATCTAAGTGCTATTTTTGAGGTTCAGAATGGTTGGAGTGATTTTGTCACAAGGTATACCAAATATTATCCCAATCTTGTACAACAATTCTATGGAAATCTAACCATGAGAAATGAGGTTCTGTACACTATTGTCAAAGGAGTTCAAATTCCTATCGATCCAGAATTATTTGAGCGGGCCCTTGGAGTTTCAGCAAGGGGTGCAGATATGGTATTCGGCCATGGCCTCGTTGAGGATACCTTTATGCTAATGAGTTGTAGTGAGCACGTGCATGGGGTTAATAACTTGATCAAGTTAAATGCCAATTATTTCCCTCCACTACAGCGCATTCTCTATCACATGTTCACCACCCTCATCTATCCCAAGGGTGGAAGTCGAAATGAAGTCACTGAAGTGCACCGGTTCCTATTCTATCATGTGATGAATGGGGTGCTCATCAATATGGGTCGCCTTATGACGAGTTTAGTTGGATCCTGATGTACCCAAAGGAGGCGATCTCTACCTTATGCATCACAACTGACTGGGGTTTTCATTTATGCTGGGATTAGCTTGGTCGATGAAGTTTTCATTCCTGTGTGCCAAAATGATGTTTACAACGAACATAAAATGCTCACAGACTTTGGCTACTATTGGGGTCCTGATGGCGAGCTCCACAGACATGTGCTGGTTTATGGGGAAGAGTCTGAAAATGATGAAGAAGAAGAGGAAGGCCAGCAGGAAGCTCAAAGGCAAGTCCCACCTCCAGTTCAGCCCGAGGAGCAGCCACCTTCTCCTCCACATGCAAATCCGGAGATGCCTCCTCCACTTCAGTTCTTTCACGGGGAGTCCTCTACTTAGGGAGCTGGACAATCTTCTAGGGTAGATTCTGAGACTTTTGACAGGCATTTTTCTGGACTAGTAACTCGCGTGGATACCATTAGGGAGCAACTTTCTACCTTTGGAAGTAACATTGACACCATGGGCGATATGCTTGAGTCCATGTCTGACCGGGTTGATTCCTTTTCCACTGTCTTGGATACCTTGTCCACACAAATGACCACCCTGTCCACTCACATGACCACCCTCACAGTCAACCATGAAGACTCCCGCCAGGCTTTTCACATCATGAACAACACTCTTCTTGACATGCAGCGTCGTGATCTGGCTCATGACAACACCCTTGCCAATGTTCTGCACTGTCTTTAGTTTCAAGATCACACTCTAGATGATATCTGACGCCGTCTTGGATATCGTCCGCCTCCAGCTGAGCCTTCTCATGATGATGATGCCCCATAGGACCCTGCTCCTCCTCTATAATTGTTGCCTCCACGGTCTTCAGTCTCACCATGGTCTACTTTTTCTTGTATCCCCTCCCCTCTTTTGATGATGCCAAAGGGAGAGAAATAGCTAGTCTAGGTTTATATAAGTTATGCATGCATGTCCCTCTGCTTGTATGAATGAATGACAATTTGCATTTGTGAGTGTCACTTGCATTAGTTGAGTCTCTTGCATTCTTAGTTGAGTCTCTTGCATTAGTTGAGTCTCTTGCATTAGTTGAGTCTCTTGCATTAGTTGAGTGTTTTGCATTGTGAGTCAGTGTCCATGTACTATGTAATGACAATTGGAATTAATGAAATGCACTTGTTAATGGACACACATGTTGGTTCTTGCCTTCTTCTCAATTTCAATTTGGAAAATATGATTGAATGATTTGTGTTGGCTTGAATGGTTGAATGATGCGGATTATTGGATTATTAACCCTCCACGGGTTCTATGTATATCAGCGGATTATTGGATTATTAACCCTCCATGGGTTCTATGTATATCAAATGGTGTTGGATAAAAGACAGACCACCCCGTCTGAAATCCCTCACTATGTGTGAGTGAAAAGTCCGCCATGTACAAGAACCATGTGGGAGCTTGCAAGCATATGATGTGTTGATTTCAGGGTTCCAAATTTGTTTTCAGGCACGCTAATGCTTTTTATGTTCTAGAGTTTTGTCATCATCAAAAAGGGGGAGATTGTTGAGTCTCTCCAAGTGATTTTAATGATAACAAAACCCCGGACGTGCTTTCTGTCTCGTGCCGTGCATATTTGATCAAGAGTGAACTCAGAATGTATTTGAGGCTTTTGTGCGTCAGTGTTTTTGGTGTTAACAAAACTCCCTTTTAGTTGAGGGTGACGATATCAAAACCTTGGCATGGCTAATGCCTTAGCACCATTTAATTATAAAAGTGCAAGCACATGTACGCTCTCAAAGCCATTTTCGTCACAAGCTAATGCACAAACGAATCATGTCTCACAATGCCCAGAACAAGTCAAATAAACTCAAATTGAATGGAAAAAAATGAGGACACAAAGTATTTTGTATGTGGATATGGTTTATAGGCTAAACGAATATGTTTTCTAGGAATTCCAGAGTTCGGTCGACCAACTTAGTTGGTTCGGTCGACCAATCCTTCTAGCACCCAGAATTCTGTAAAATTACAGAGTTCGGTCGACCAACGGCCCAGGATTGGTCGACCAAATTTTCCAGCGCTGCAAAGTTACAAAATTGTCACAGTTCAGTCGACCGACCGACTCACATCGGTTGACCGAACCCTTCGTGTAGTACCTCGGGAAGTTATTTAAAAACAAAACCTCTAATTATTTCAAAATTTTTAAATTAGTTAATTGGGAATCCTTTGGTCAAAATTCAACTAATTTATAAAAAATCTGGAAAAATTATAATCAGGTAGAGAGCGAAACATTTAGACTATTTATCTTCTGGGGTAAACCCAAATTGAAATTCTAACTAGGCCGAATAATGGATTCTAAAAGCAAAAATCGGAGTTTAATCTAGCTAAACCTTGGATCGCCTAATTCGAGCCTAAATCGAGATGGTTTGAGCCCAAACCAGGCCCATTAGAAATCCCTCGACTTGTAGCCCTATAGCCCTGTCTTTCTTCGTGCAAACCCTAACCCTAAAATTTGAATTTTTGGGGTGATAAGCGGCGCAACGTGGTCAACCACGAGTTTCACGCACGATTTTGTGCATGGACTCTATCCCTTCGAATTGATCCATTTAGGATTGAGTGGTTCTATAAAATGAACCCTAAGACCTCTTAGCATCGACATTTGGTAGCTGTGGCCGGCGAGGAGCTCGAGTAGGAGAGGATTTGGCGAGGTTTTTAGAGTATTCCCGGTGTGAGCGCGATAGTCATCGTCCCCTCTTCTTCCTTGATTAAGGTAGGTTCTAGTAGACCAAACCTTGAGTAAAAGATATCAATGGAATCATCTGTGAGTCTTCTTTCTTTTGATAGCAAAAGCCCTAATTATCATTCAGTATAGCCTTCGTATTGATAGTTTTAGTCGAAGCATGTCAGATTAGGGCACCGAACGCGTCACCCCTTTTCATCTCTATTAAATGTTAGGTTAGCAGGCTTAAATACTTAATTAAATCATGCTATAGTGTGCGTTTTCTTATCCTCTTTCTAATGATAGCGTTTTGCCCAATTTTCATACACCATACTGAGTTTAATTGTTGTTACAATTGAGGTCTATCTGAATCGTCGGAGGCCGGATATGGCATCATGTAAGCGGCCTTAACAGAGGCCGTTTATGCCCTAGGCGGTCTCGCGACAGACCATTTTCCCCCTCTTGTTGGTTTAAACCCCCTTTTGATCTAAACGGCCCCTCGATAGATCGCAAGGTCTGGGGTAAGCGGCCCTGTACCAGACCATTTATGACTCTGGTGGCCCTATGAACGACCGTTTATATGTACTGCTTAAGTTATGATTGCCTTACTATACCTTGTTTAGCTATCCTAAGTAGGGTAGAAACTCACTAATTTAATTGGAGCATATGGAATAATCCTGACAATTGATAATTGTGATCATGACTGCCAACATCATTTCATCTTCCTTCGCATTCAATGTGCCTTCTTGACTATTTCCTTAAATTGTTAAATAAATTGCTTAAATTAAATATTTCTATCCTTAGATAAATTGTTCGGTTTAGTTTGATAGTCATTCCACCCCGGTGGTGTTGACTGACTGCCAAACATTTATTTTCCGATGTTTTATTAACCCTCAATTCTTGTAATGGTTGGGACTCTCCGCCGGATATTCCTTCTGTCGGACTAAGACCTCTATTATGAGGCCTCCGTAAGCCCCCGCGAGCCTGGGATTCCCACTAGGATGTCGGGCGAGTTGTACCCACAAAGTCGGAACCCTTCAAACCGCTTATTTTTGCCAGAATTCGGAGTCGGGACTGACCTGCTTATAGCGGCCCTTCTGGGACTGCTACTGTAAGTAGGCGGCCCAGGCATGACCGTCCGAGATTCTGAGCGGTCCTTGGGTGACCGCATTTAACTGGCTTGTGCATCGACCTTTCCTTGGGTGGAGTCGACCTCCTGCTGGGACCGTTTCTGTTAGTATGCGATCGAGTCATGACCGCCAGACTGATTAAACGGCCTCCATGTGACCGTTTTCCTTCAGGAAGCGGCCCATCTTGGACCGTTTTCATCTTTCAAGCTGGGCTTGACCCCTCTTGGCTCAGCTATATTTATTTTTTACGGTCCAGCCTAGACCGTTTTCCCACCTAGGCGGCCTGATCATGACCGCTTGTGTCCAGAAATTGGTTTCATGTGTTCTTGCTTGTATTCTACCCTGAAATCTCTTGACTTCTCAGTCAATCATTGAAGTACCACCTGATCTTAGTTGGTAAGTCGCATAGCTTAACCTTAGAATTCTGGCTGATTCCAAATGAATGTCTAAGATGGTTACTTGGGATCTTGGATCCACCCAATCAATGTCAACGTATCATAAGGGCCCCGTCTGGCCTTGGGAGGAGCGCTCGAAAAGTACTAGTGTCCCGGGGAGTTGTAATGACATGGTGAGGTATTGCACCGAGTGCATGACTAGCGTGATATCTATGACATTCGTTCATTTCGATATTCTTGGAATTCCTACATGGAATCACTTCTACTTGACTTGCTTGTTTATTTACTTGATCGGCCAAGCACATGGAAATGATATCTCAATTCTATATTGCTTCATTCTATTGTGTTAGTTGTTATCGCCATTTATTTTATGCAAATGACATTAAATTAAATTGTTAATTACTTAAACCCTGCCTGCTATTACCTACGGAGCATTCGCTCACCCAATTTTTCCCCTTATTTTAGGTAGCTCCGATGAGGATGCGCAAACAGACGGGGATGGGCAGGAGTGAAGTCCTTGGAGCGAGCCAGCTAGAAAGCCTCTTGGAGTGTCCTTAGACAGTTTGCGTCAAGAGTGTCGTTATGTTAGAATTGTTTTAGAGTTGTAATTGATTTTTCAGTTATTGTTGAGTTGTAATGTAACAATGTCCGTAAATAATGGAAATTTCTTTAGCTCTTATTAGTTAGATTGATGGATGTGGAAACTCGTTATGTTTAGTTAGTTGGAATGAATGATTATCATGGGAATTATTCCTTCTCTTTGTCATTGTGTTGTTGGAGTTCTTTAAATGCTAGCCCAAAGCACAACATGTCTGGAAATCAACATATTTTAACTGCCGCGTTCCGATTTTCCGCGTCGGGGGGTGATAGTTTGGTGGTATCACAGCCTAAATTTTTAAGTTCCTTGGTTTATAAGTGATGTCGTAGAACCTGTAACCTTGTTAAGGTCTAAGGATCTAACTCGGTGAGGTTGGGTAGAGACTTGGGGTTGAGTTAACTAATAAACTCTAAAAGATTCTCGCTAAACTATTTTAATTAATTTTTCCTGCACGTATGTAGGAGTTTATTCTGAGGCGGCAGAACGTGCGCAGTGGAAGGATATGCAACAAACCGTGCAAGGCTTGACTCAGGCCCTCCAGTAGGTGGCCCAAGGAGGAGCAGCATACCATGGTGCCGGTGATCTCCATCGGAATTTTCGAGGCTTGAATCCCCCACGTTTTTGTGAATATGCGAATCCCGATGAAGCTGAGAACTGGCTGAAGGAGATAGAATGGATCTTTAGAGTAATGCAGTGCAAAGACCAGGATCGAGTTCTTTTGGCAACTTTCCAGCTAGAACGTGATGCATGCGCTTGGTGGGAGGCTGTTGAAGCTACGCTTGGGAATAGGCATGCGACATGGGACGAATTCAAGGAACATTTTAATAGCAAGTACTTCTCGGATCAGGTGCGAGAGAAGAAGGCGGCCGAGTTCGCTGCTCTAAAACAGAGGAACTTGTCAGTTGCAGAATATGAAGTTCAGTTTTCCAGACTTTCCCGCTATGCAACGCACTTGGTATCCACCGAGAAAATGAAGGCCAAGCATTTTATGAACGGGTTGAAACTTCAATATATTAACCAGTTGGCACCAATGGAGATCTCTACCTATGCCGAGATTGTCAGAAAAGCTCAAGTTCTAGAAGACACATTTGAAATGACTAAGAGGATCCGAGGAAAGAACCCTAAGAAAGGGCAGACCACTAGTTCTGGTAATTTCAAACCCAACAATGGCAAGAAGAGGCCCAATGGCGGGTCAAGTTTCTCACAGGATAAGAAGTCGAGGAACGATGATAAGAAGGCAGGTTCGGCTGGCCAGTCTAAGACTGTTTGCAAGTTTTGTGACCGGCCATGTCACAAGATGGAGGAGTGTTGGCGCAAGCTAGGCTCCTGTCTACATTGTGGAAGTCGGGACCATCATATTCCCGAATGTCCCCTCCTATCCAAACAAGCTACACCAAACAAGCCGCAAGGAGGTCAGAAGCGGCAGGGCAAGCTTCAGGCTCTACAGGAAACTGAGACTGAACCCACTGAGGAGGGTGGACTTGTTGAAGGTACACTTATTATCTCTAAAGGCAGCATTTGTTCTATTCGATACCGGAGCGATGCATTCTTTTATTTCTTAGAGTTTTGATAATTCCTAATCTGTGAAACCGCTATTAATGAATTCTCAATTGGAAATTTCAACTCTTATTGGTTCGGGTTCAGCAATCAAGTATTACTACCCTTCTAGTAAGATCCTGATTAATGTGCAGAATATGCCAGCTGATTTGGTTTGTATGGCAATGAAGGATTATGATGTAATCCTAGGGGCTGATTGGTTGGCTAGAAATGAGGCCAGTGTTCATTGTAGATCTAGCTCCGTGTCTTTTTCTGGACACTCCGAACTTTCTTTTGTTGGGGTTAGGCACTCTAAATCCGTACCGCTCATTTCAGCTCTTCGAGCTGAGAAGTTGATGAAGAAAGGATGTCAGGCTTTTCTAGCTTTGGTTTCTTTAACCAATAAGGAGTCTGAGATTAAGGATATCCTTGTTGTCTGAGATTTCTCTAACGTCTTTCCTGAGGATTTGCCAGGACTTCCGCCTGAGAGAGAGGTAGTCTTTTCTATAAATCTAATTCCTGGCGCGTCTCCCATTTCTAAAGCTCCGCATCGTATGTCTCTTGCGAAGTTGAGAGAATTGAAGAAGCAATTAATGGAGTTACTCGAGAAGGGGTTTATTCATCCAAGTACATCCCCGTGGGGAGCCCCCGTGTTGTTCGTACGAAAGAAGGATGGTTCATTGAGATTGTGCATTGACTACCGATAATTGAACCAACTTACTGTCAAGAACAAGTATCCATTGCCGAGGATAGATGAATTGTTCGATCAGATAGCAGGAGCATCATATTTCTCTAAGATTGATCTTCGATCGGGTTACCATCAGTTGCGGATCAAGGATGGCGATCTTTTTAAGACGGCATTCCGTAGCAGGTATGGGCATTTCGAGTTTGTTGTAATGCCTTTTGGTCTAACAAATTGTGACGACCCGAGATCCGGATACCGGGAGGAGCCCGATACCATTCGAATCCCGGCCCGCCGCCCACGAGTGGGAGGCTCGGAAGGGCTAAAAAGAAGTGTGGAGGTACAAAGAAATGGGAAATAAAGTAGGACAATTCAATAATTAACAGAATTAAATAAACAACTACAACAGAGTCTAGTCCAACAGAAAGTACAGTCTAAAGTAGTAAAACGTACCACGTGCCAAGTGAACACTCGGCCCGGCAAGCTGGCAACTAAGAACCTCCGCATCGCGCCCTCGAACCTCGAGGAAGAAGAACTGCCTCACCTGAAAAGTAGGGAATGAGTCTCCAAAACAGAGACTCAGCAGGGATCCCGCGGAACCCCAACCGGAAACAACGGCGGTAGCAGAAAGGAAGGCTACAAGAACAACCGCAATAGCAGGAACAGTAAACCCGGTGGCCGGTCGAAGCCCGGCGCTACAACTACTCCTACTGTACCAGAAACACACCCCGTTCTCGCAGTCGAGGCTACCGAACTGCACTAGTACCGCTTACCAAAGTAAAAACCCACGGCAACCACGCCGTAGAGGCCTGTCTCCCCGGACACGGCCGACCTGGACATACAGTCCAAAGTGCAACCCCGACCATCCGGTCGCGGGTACCACACAACAAGACGCAACCTCGGTAAAGCCACTAGCACTAGTCTCACGGCGCGAAAGCCGACACACGTGCCACGGTGAAACACCTGGAACTCAACAGTCAACGGGACCAAAACCCGAAGGTCGAAGTCACACGGAAACTGATAGTCTGTCACTCTCTGTCCAGAACAGGAGTACCTCCCACTAGAAGAACGATCGGATGCGTCCCCTGACGTCTTACACCGCGTCACAAGTGTCTAGCTACGACGCCCTAGGCGTGAGACTCAGACACACACAGTAACCAGTACCACAACAAGGACTAGCTGGGGTCACGCTCGTCAGCGCGTGTCCTAAGCCCCCAACTACGTGTGCACACACAGACCATCTGCTCTAGGTCGGGTCCTCTGGCAGGTTTTCCCCCCCACCGGACTCTGGTGGCAAAGGCAAGGGGCCGACGGAAACCAGCCTAAAAACCGCGTCTCACCGGGTCGCGCTCTCCACCACTCCCAGGTGGGTCCGCACACGCGTGCGCAGGAAGCTACGACTAGTGGAGGATCACTGAGAGAGTAGACTCTCAAGACAATGGAAAGCAACGTCCGAACCTGACGAAGTATGGGGACCGTCCCACGTACCAGCACCATCGCATGGTGACCACGGTCGGAGAAGAAATGGACGCACCGCCCACGGCCAAACACATGACCCACTCGGGGATCATCTTCCAAGAAGACTCACGACATGCGGGGGAACTCCACCGCACACACACTGATACACGGTGACTCGATCGAGCGAGAACACGGAAACCCGAAACGCCTGGGGTCACCCGGACCCACCAAGCCCATGGGCACGCTTATCGAGGTAACACGGCACCTCCAGAGACCCCTAAACACGGACATGAAACCCACGGGGTGTCCGGGACACACACGGCCCAAGGGGAGCACGATCAGCCGCAAACCACCCGTCCCGGGTAGCCCGGCTGCTCACCTCCATGAACGCGCTATAGGTCCATAGCGCGTTCAAACAGAACGCACTATACACCTATAGCGCAACAAGTCAGATCGCGCTATAGGCCCATAGCGCGACTGCATAAATCGCGCTAGGGTCACCTAGCGCGACAAAACAGAATGTGCTAGGGACCCCTAGCGCGACCAAGAAGAACGCACTAGGACCCCATAGCGCGATAGTAACCGCCTTACTGTTCATCTTCTCCGATGAACGCGCCCCGTCAGGGCAGCGCGACCATCAAGAACGCGCTAGCCGAGGCTAGCGCGTTCTCAGTCCGCGCTCGAAAAATGGTAGAAACCACGGGAAAAACCATTCCACGCCCCGTTCACCCCCAGGTGAAGGGGAAACAAAAGGGAAAACATTCCCCAAGCCCCTAGGCATGCATCTAAACCCCTGGATCGCCCAAAAACACGGTAAAACGGAAGATCCGGCTCACACCCCAAAAACATGCATTTTCTCCAAATTGCCCCGTTTAGCCCGCTCGGCTCACCACGGCCTACAAAACTCGCGGGAAATGAAGTACGTGGGTTGAGGGTCCATCTCCCTACCTCCACCGAAGATTCGACGCACCGTGGACGCCGATCCACGAAGAAAACGCCGTTTAAACCCTCGCCGGTTCACGATCCCACGAACCGCCTCCACCATCGCGATCCTCATCCCGTACCCGTCGCTCCACGCCCCACGAGCCACGCCGCCCCGCCCTCGTCGCCTCCGTCGGCCGCCCGGAGTGAGAGGGGGAGAGGAGAGAACGTGAGAGAAGAGAGAGGGAGGGAAGAGAGAAAATGAGATGGGGAGAGAGAGAAAAGGTTATATATAGAAAATTTAGAAATTCTCAAAAATACCGAAAAATAGAAAATCACGTTTCTGCGATCCTCGGAACACACCGATCGTAACGGTACCACTCGCGCCCTGGTGAACAGCCCAGTTCACCCGTAACGAGGTTCCGAAGGAATTACCGAAACACACACCGGGAATCGAAAAACACACGCGGAAAAACCGCGGAACGCTTCCGGGCCTCCGAAACAACTCCGGATCGCGCCGATCCGAACACGAAAGATGTCCGAAACGAAATTTCAGACACAACGGAGTTGGACACTCCAAGAAACCAGATTTGGGACCCATGAACAAGGATCCAAAAAAATCCGGGGCATTACAGCCCTCCCCCCTTAAAGAAATTTCGTCCTCGAAATTCAGGACTAGCACTAAGTCACAGGGGAAGAACGCCTCCACTAACTGACAACGCTGCCAGGGCCCCAACATAGAAAAACCTCAATTCTCGAAAAAGCACTGATCATGAGGGATACAGCCAGACCATAATCATGAACAATGCCATGCTCCGCACACCGCGCACACACCGGCCACCAGAGCAGGCACAACACAAGGGCACAAGTCTGGTATCACCTCGGACACAACGGAAACCACTCACGGCATCGCTGCCACCTTCTCACTCACCGAGGGAACATAATCCTCGCCACGAGGACCAATCCACCGGTCAACGCCATGCTCGGCGGACCAACCAAACGCCAGCTTCACAATCGCTGATCGATCTCACACCCTGCACCAGGGGCAACCAATCACTGAGCTTCCACCAGCTCACCCCAGGCAAGCCAAATATCAAGGACAGCACGGGACCAACTCTCTCAGAACTCAAACTTCGACAAAGCTCAGATCCCATCTGGAAAAATGCATCTCATAAACGGCCACCAAAGGCCTTGCTGGCACTCGGCTCTCTCCATTCTCGAGCCCCTACAGCCAGCATCTTCTGTCTGTGAAAAGACCATCCACTGGTCACCAGACATTCACCAACGGGAAACCTCCACCGGCCCAGCAGGCACGATCCAACTCATGACAGGCCATCCGTTGACTCTTCGCACAGACCACCACTACATCCAGATGGACCCCTGCGCCAACTCTACCCTTCGGGGGAGCACGGCGGGATCCAACGACTCCATCTCCTCTTAATCTTCACGTCACTCGACTCAGACTTACGGGGAATCCTCCCTTGCTGGTCGCGGACTGAGGATCAATATCCAACGCCAACGTCTCATCAGAGACCACTCTCCGACGCCAATCTCATGAAAAAGGCCTCCGCCCACAGGCGTCACTCTTCCATATGGTCTCATCAAATCCTTCGATCAATCCAAATGGACACCTGCCAATGCCATGAACCACAATATCTCAAGCAACAGCACGCCAACCAACACGTCTCACACCGCCGGAGACAACGCACATCGATGAACCAATCCTCCACTGCTCTACACTTCCTCAGAAATCCACCCGCAGCAACCAATGCTACGATCCGCGCACTCTGATCCAAACGCACAGTCACCACAATGCCAACTCGGGATCCACCAACTCGACAACCATCTTCAACCCCGCAGACTCCGATCCTCCGCACATCAGAAACCACAACACCAACCGCAATTCTCGCGAACACCGCCCAGCCGACACCCGTCCTTCCGGAACAGTGCCAACACCCTTACACTCCAGGGAACGGGCAACGCTTCTCACAGGCAACCACCTTGCCAAAACGCGGAACGTGTCTCGCACAGATTTCACGGCGCACAAAGGGCAACCAATCTGGACGCACAGTGCAAGACGACGAACCTTGGCCAAATGCAATCTCTCCAACCAGAGGAGAGACCAATCGCACCTCCGACCAACGGAAGGAAAACTCCGTACTCGACCTGACCTCGAGCCTCGCGCATGCCGGGAATAGCACCGTCCAGCACCAAGAAAACCATCACTTCCGTCAGGTCAGCTCCTCCGACAACACTTATCAAGTGTCCCGTCGGACCATGATCACAACATCTCTCGATGCACCATCGCTGCAATTCCCCGAACGCAGCACCACAGCAACACACCCGCCAGCAACGTCTGCCCAACGCAACACAAATAGGGCCACCAACCACGGGAGAAAGCTCTTGACCTCGATCCGCAGACCCCACGCCGGCACTCCAACGAGAACAGCAACCACCCTCACCGCGCCACACAACGCACTCAAGCTCTCGAGCGAGAAACAAAGCGAAAAACATGCACGAAACCCTATGCCAACTGCCGACCGACTGTACTGGACCTTACGGACTCTGATCACTGCAATATTTTGAATTCCTATGTACAACCACTGCTCTGATACCAGCTGTGACGACCCGAGAACCGGATATCGGGAGGAGCCTGATACCATTCGAATCCCGGCCCGCCGCCCACGAGCGGGAGGCTCGGAAGGGCTAAAAAGGAGTGTGGAGGTACAAAGAAATGGGAAATAAAGCAGGACAATTCAATAATTAACAGAATTAAATAAACAACTACAACAGAGTCCAGTCCAATAGAAAGTACAGTCTAAAGCAGTAAAACGTACCACGTGCCAAGTGAACACTCGGCCCGGTGTGAGCGACGTCACGCGGTTCGGGGAAGAGCGGAGAAGACGCGGAGCGCGCGCGGGCTCCTCTTTTCTTTCTTTTGGTGTTTGTTTGCTGCAACACAGAAATAAGAGAAGAGAGAGAAGGGGCCACCACGGAAGATTGCTCCGGCGGGGCGAGCGGGACAAGTGTGATATAGCAAAATATGGGGTTTAAACGGCCATAGTGGGAATTGACTCGCCGCGGCCTCGGGGGGACGGGAATGGTGCAAAAATTAAATAACAAGAATTGAAACGGTCATTGGGGAAGTGACTCGCCGCGGCCTCGAGAATATGAGCAGATAATAAGATGACAGAATATAGAGAGAATACAAAGAGCGGGAATTTAAACGGCCATTGGGGAAGTGACTCGCCGCGGCCTCGAGAACACAAACAGATAAGAATATAACGTATAAGAACGTGAATTTAAACGGCCATTGGGGAAGTGACTCGCCGCGGCCTCGAGAACACGAATAGATAAGAATATAACATATAAGAACGGGAATTTAAACGGCCATTGGGGAAGTGACTCGCCGCGGCCTCGAGAATATGAGCAGAATATAACAGAGTATAAAGAGAATATAAGAACAGAAATTTAAACGGCTATTGGGGAAGTGACTCGCCGCGGTCTCAAAAATAAGATGTGATCGCCAGGGGCCGAAAGACCCCAAAATAAGAAAGTGATCGCGCCTACCTCAAGAGCGGGAGATGGCAGGTTGCTTCTTCCTCTCCCTCCGGCCGGCCGACGGAGAGGGCTTTCCTCGGCTACCCTTGCAAAACAACGACAAACAAATGACAAGTGGATTAGAAAGATGGAGGTGTAGTATTCAAATCCTTGCGATAAAAATAACGAAATGATGGCAAGACACACACCTGGTTGGTGTTGTCTTTTAAACCCCTCTCGGACTCGAGTAGGAGGAAAATGAGATGATGGATGCAAGAAGTATAAAAGAAGAGGCGCCCTTATGAAGGGGGATAGAGGATGCGAGATGATGAATGCAAAAGAACTACGAAGAGAAAAGGGGAAGAAAAGGCTTATTGGATGAGCCGAGGGTGAAATTCGGCGGAGCTCCGGCAGCGTGGGGACGACGTGGAAGCGCGGTGGATGAAGACGACCTTCCTCTCGCGAGCGTGAGCACCCGAGAAGCCGGCAGAACCTCCACCTACAAAAGAACCCACGGGTTAGAAAATGACTCCGTAGCCTCTGGGCTCCGGCAGCCTATCGGATCACTTTGAAGCTCTCCCAGAACTGAGGGGGTGGGCCTCTATTTATAGGGCTCCGGAGGGTGGAGGCGTCCAGGACCCTGGACACCTCCATCAGGGCCGAAATAATATTTTATTCTATTTTTATTAATTTTTTTGGAATACTTTTGTGGAGGCGTCCAGGGTCCCGGACGCCTCAAGCAGGTCCACCGAAAGCCGACGACGGCCGCACGCAGTTTGGCACAACGCGTGGTTTTGTGAGCGGCGCCCCGTGATTCAGAAATGGGCGCGTCCAGCTGACTGGACGTCTCCATATTTTGGATTTTTTCACACACGACAAATCGTCGTTCGGTGGCCGGCGCCCGTGAGGGTTTTGATGGAGGCGTCCAGGGGCCTGGACGCCTCCAAAATTATATTATTTTTTATTTTTCTTTTGTCTTTTATACCAGGGCTGGCATTTTGATTTTTTTATTTGTTTTTATGGAGGCGTCCAGGGGCCTGGACGCCTCCATTAATATATATATTTTTTTATTTATATTTTTTTTATGCCAACTGGCATTTTACAAACATTTTTTTTATTATTGTTTTTATGGAGGCGTCCAGCGGCCTGGACGCCTCCATTAATATATATATATATATATATTTTTTAATTAGTTTTGGGCCCTGAGAAAAGAAATAAAATAAATTAGAAATATGGGGGCGTCCAGAGGCCTGGACGCCCCCATTAAGACCCACCCAGGTCCTCAATCGGCGGCCGCCCGGCAGTCAACATCTTGGTTCCGGAACCTCTTGATACGTCTGACTGGTGTTGATGCCGTCCGAATGCCGTGACGAGACGATTCCGGATGCCGAAAAAGGCAGAAGAAGACCCGAGAAAAGGAAGCACTTGAGTGATTCAAAATGCGTAAGCCGTTGCGGGGCGTTGTATAGTAATATGAGACTTTCTCAGGAGACGTCAGGAATGGCGTGTCTACAGCTGCCCCGCCTTGGCGTCTGCTTTGCAAGGGAGCGACACGTAGTGGAATGGTATCGAAGTGGAGTGGAGTGAAGTGGGAGCAGACTGATAAGTTGATGCCAAGGTGTGATGAGACACGCTTTTGACGTTACTGTTTGGAATCTTTCCTGGAGTTTCAATGAGACGACCTTGAAGAATGTCTTTCAAACATTGACGATTGCTTGGACGGAGATCAAATAAGGGAGGGTGAGATGTGCGCTCAGGCACGAAACAAAAGGAGACCAACTTCTCGGTGTGGAAGTACCTGGGTCATAAACCGGAGGTTTCACCTTTGGGGAGCGGTTACCAGCCAATGTGGAAGTGCTGCGGCCAAGGTAGGTCAAAAAAGGTAAAGGAATATCTGAGGGTCTGTCCAAACAAGGGTCTCCTTTGGAAGAGCAGCGTAGGGCTGTCTCAAGGAAACTCAGTATTTCATTCGGAGTGGAATATCTCATATTTGTGGGAATTGGAGCACAACGGCTTTCACAATCGAATCACTTGAATGATCTTCCGCAATAAATCAAAGTCCTATATGAATGCATGCTGGGTTCAAAGAAAAATTTAAAACAAACTAAAATAGAAAATAGCCAAGGATAATATTGTCAACTTGTGAAGAACGGGTCAGGATACCGACCCGGTGAGCTGATACTGGGCTGGGGCCCGTTTATCCGCGTACCAACTCACTGAATGGAACCGTCGTCCCCATTCTATCACAAGTTGATGGCCTATCCGTACAACCTAAATTCCTCTGGGATCATCACCATTTTTGTTGAAGGGGAACTCATATCCCAGATTCGTTCGAGCCGCAAGGTCCTTGACATGTTCTAGTAGCGTAAGTATCATATACTACGATGCATGACAAGGTGGGACCAACCAATGAAAGGTGGGACAGGAGATAGGACAAAGACGTCCGTTAGTAAAACCTGCACAGACTAACAAAGGTTAGCAACATCGGAAAGTAGCAGAATCGCACCACAGTATAAAGGAGATCCAGACCAAAATTTGATAGCGACCGCTGATGTGACATGTTCTGTCCTGTAGCGATCTTCCCTTCCTATAAGAACTCCCCTTAGGCTAGTTCATTCAAATGCACCAAGGTGGGTTTTGGAAGCTCAGGAGAGGAAGGAGAGGAGAATCTAGAGATTTCAGGATGGAAGGAGAGTCTTCCCGCGTTATGAAGAGGAGCAAGCCTAGCAGCGAGATTAGGCGACTTTCCGACCTCGAGGGTCATCTGAGTGGGACGATCATGTCGCATATGGTAAGCTGACTCTTTTCAAATTTCTCCACGTGAACCTTCTTCTTACTTCCTTCATTTCTTCTTCTTTCCTCTTCCAGCCATATCCACTCTTCCCAGGCCCGAGGAAGTTTTCCAAGCTGCCATGGCTTTCAAAGCTGACTTCCAATATCTCCATTGGCATGAGGGCCATACTCTCGAAGTGGCATCTGCAGGGGCTTCTTATTCACGCCAAGCATTACGAGAATATTCGTATGGACTGGGCGGCTATGGGCGCACTAGTGGAGATCTGGCATCCCCAAACCCACACTTTTATCTTCCCGACCTTCGAGGTGACCATCCTCCTCGAGGAGGTGGAACTTCTGCTCGGATTGAAGAAATTCAAGAGTGACGGGAAGGTGAAGGCTATGTGGATGCTGACACGGGGGACTTCTGAAAGCGTCCTTGGAAGCTTCATGCCGCCTGATGCAGCCAGAAAGGTCCGTACTCAAAAGGGGATCGATCTCCAAAAGCTTGCGGAGTGGGTTATGGACGCCCTGAGAGGGTCACCAGACGATGACTATTTGGAGGGAATCATGAAGGGGTTCACCATTTGTCTGGCGGGTGCTCTCTTGTTTCCTTATACCGACAACATAGTGGAGGAAGACTAACTGAGTGCTATCCGCGGGATCTGGCGTGGAAAGAGGGTGGGACCCGCCGTCCTCGCCTACCTGTATAGTGGCCTTACTGCCTCGAGCATGGGTAAGCCTCCTTTTGGTTGCGCACTTGTCCTGAGCTGCTGGCTGGATTTGCATTTCAAATTCGACCACCGCAAGGGAATGCCAACCGCTTTGAAGCTCTTCCAACAAAACCCTCTTCATCACATAGCCGACGTGTTAGGCTTCGGTGGTACCGTAGTGAACCGCGTTCCGTGGCTGAAGAAACGTGAAGACTGGCGGTCTCACTTTCGCACCGTGACACAAGGCTTCTTTACTTGTGCACCGGCATGTTTGCTTTCGCTAGATCTCCTCATGAGGTCTTCTCCCGAAGTTGATCTTCAATTGATCGGCGCGACCGAGTTCGTCCTTTACAACGCGCATCGGTGCTGCCTCCAGATTGGCATCCCACGCCATTCGTTCCCGCCACCGACTGGCATCGTTCCTTTGAAGAAGAGGGAGTTGGGCACTGAAGCGGACGTGAAGGAAGCGAAGGCCATTAAAGCTCCCTGGAAGACAAGTGTTGCGGGAAAGGCATTAGCGCACGTGGTGGAAGAATGCGGGCCGTGGAGGGCTTATGTAACCGAACTGGGGAAGTTAAGGCCTAAGGCGCCTAAACCAATGATGTAGCTCATTCTGCTTTCTGATGGAATAAAATCTGGCATTTGGATGTTTCGGACCCCCGTCCCCTTAATTATTATCTTTTTTGTGGTTTTTCTTTTTCTTTCCTTTTTTTCTTTTGTTTGGATTATATACATACTCTAACCCCTTTTTACTTTTTATTATATTTTTTATTATTTTTTATTATGGGGGCGTCCAGAGGCCTGGACGCCCCTGTTTTTTTATAATTTTTTTATAAAAAAATTTTTGGGGGCGTCCAGGGTCCTGGACGCCCCTAATTTTTTATTTTTTTTATTTTTTTGATTTTTTGTTTTGGGGGCGTCCAGGCGCCTGGACGCCCCTAAGTTTTTTTGATTTTTTTTTAAAAAATAAAAAAGTGGGGGCGTCCAGGCGCCTGGACGCCCCAATTAAAGATCAATCTATATATAGGGGGGGCTCCCCCCCTTACTCACTTACTGTTCATTCAAATGATCCGGTCAAACCAGACAGACCCATTCTTCACCCCAATGGAGTTAGGAGGCCCGAACCGAGGTGGAGACAAGCGTAAACGACTGGCTCGTCGTCCGAGGAGACTGAGAGACGATGCTGAGGAGGCCGTAGCAGAGGAGATTGCTGCGGAGGAGGAGATGGAGGTGCCGCTTCTGGCCGCGGAGGCCGCTGCGGATGCTGGTGACGCGGGAGAGGACGATCACGACCCGATAAGTACTTCGGAATTCTCACTCTGTGGTTCAATAGGCTAAAACGGGCGTGCGAGAGGCTGTGAGAGAAGGCCGGGTAGTGAGAGAAGGAGGCGTCCAGGGGCCTGGACGCCTCCACTTTTTCTTTTTATTTTTGTTTATTTATTTATTTACGTAAATAATAAAATTAAAAAATAAGGAGGCGTCCTAAGCCTTGGACGCTTCCATAAAAATATACATATTATTAATAAATTTTGTTTTGGGTTTTTGGGTTTTTTCTAAAAAAGAAAAAAAAGTAAATTGGAAGGAGGCGTCTAGGGCATTGGACGCCTCCACAAGAAAATATAAATATTTTAAAAAAGTAAAAATAAAATAAAAAGAATAAGTGGTATATATACAGTGTTATTGTTTATTACTGTTCATGATGCTGATGTGTTCTTTGTTGGTTTTGTGGTTTGCAGGGCGTGATGAAGGGCCGGATTAGCTGGTCCCTGGTGGTGGCAGCATACCGTGGGCTGCCGGATTTCCAGAGGGCGCGTGTGGACGCCATAGGCTTTGGAGCTTTCCTTAGGATCGAGCCCTTCCGGCTCGACCTTCCTCTTATCCAGGCATTGAGGGAGCGGTGGCATGCGCCGAGCCGAGCGTTTCTGATGCCCTGGGGGCACATGGTGCCGTCACTGGAGGATGTGGCTCGGATCACCGGGCCACGGGTGGACGGAGAGGCGGTGAGCGGGGTCACCTACCCCGACTACCGAGAGAGTGCCCTGGACCTGCTGTGGTTAGAGACGAGCGTGACTGACAGGGACAGCAGGGTAGTTGGCCGAGTGGAGATCATGGAGGCGCTCGGATTCGTCGACCCGCGCCAGCGGGTTAGCGAGACTGGAGCGGAGTTTCTGGCACGACTGGAGGGAGACGCTCGTGCAGCTTTCACCCAGGATCCGAGCGAGAGGGAGCTGGTGGACCTAGATCTTCGGAGGTTTCTTTTCTTCTTCCTGGGCCGCCTTCTGCTGGGGACGAAGGGGGATGGCATCCACTGCCGTTTCCTCGGGATCTTGGCGGATCTGGACAGAGTGGGACACTACGCGTGGGGGGCGGCTCTGCTTGCCCATTTGATTGCTGATCTCTCCCAGACTTCGGAGAAGGAGACGACAGTCAGTGGCTTCGCACCTTTTCTCCAGGTAAACATTTTATTTATGCATTCCCACAGTTATATATGCAATTATTGTACTAATGATGTATGATGGATGCAGGTGTGGAGCTATTACTATTTCCCGATGGGGAGGGCTAGGCATGGGAACAGGAGGGCCATGCCTCTGGCGCGGCAGTGGAGGCCGGTCGTGGTTGCAGCACCCCACGGCTACCAGCTGGCGTCACTTCGTCGGGAGCTGAGCGAGTATCCCGAGGCCATGGTATGATGCGTATGATTTTTTTTGTGTTTATGCATGTGACTGAATTGTAACTAACATAATGTATGTATGGTGATGCAGGTGGTGTGGAGGCCCTACCTGGGCATGGGCGATGCTGGCCAGCCCTGGGTTGTAGCGGGTCTTCCTCGCTTCAGGCGGGACGTGTGGGTCCATTGCCTGAACGAGATTAAGCCGCTGCGGCTTAGACTGGTCATGAGGACGTTGGGGCTGGCCCAGGAGTGGGTTGACGTAGATGCGCCGGCCCGCATTGGGCGGAAGACCAAGGGGAGGGTGAAGATTGTGGACTGGCATACGCGCTTCCCAGCACAGTACCAGGACTGGCAGCAGGGCGGGGTCCCAGTGGTATCCCATGTACAGGACAGCACAGATTACATGAGACGATATCGAGCTACGTACGGGGACTGCCTCTCCTTGGGTGGTATGGCAGGGGTAAGTGAAATGAAACTGCTCCACCTTTCTATATGTATATGCATGGGATACTAACTTATGTGTGATGCAGGATGCTCGTGATACCATGATCGCCGACCTGCGGGCCCAGTTGGCGGACGCCAGGCGACAGTTGGTGGCCATCCGACAGGAGTTGGAGATCCTGGTGAGCCTATGCAATGTATTTTTTTTGTGACCTGGGTTTTTGATGCTTAGCCTTTGACTGACGTTTGCCCCGCGTTTCAGCGGGCCCACCAGACAGCGGCAGCCGGGATGGCTGGTGGAGCGGGTTCCAGTTCGCGGGGCCCTCCTCCGGAGGTTTCTGCCCTCCAGGAGCAGCTGGCGTATGCGGTGGCTCGGGCTGAGGAGGCCGAGCGTGACCGCGAGGCTCGAGTGAGTGCTTGCTTGGCCCTGACCCTCTTCTAGCTGCTTTCCTTCTATCACTGTTCTCTTACGGTGCATGCGTGCTTTGACAGGTGGCCGAGATTCGGGAGGCCCTGGCCCGTGCTGTTCGTGCTGAGCAGGAGCGCGATGCCTGGGTGGCAGAGCGTGATGCCTGGGTGGCAGAGCGTGACGCCCGGATTGCGGAGCTGGAGGAGGAGCGTCGACGGGATGCTGAGGAGCTCCCTCGTGACGTGCTGGATCTGTGGATCGCCCTCGAGTTGTCGAGGAGGGAGGCGGTGAGAGAGAGAGAGGAGAGGGAGAGGGATAGGGAGACCATGGAGAGAGAGAGGGAGTAGGATAGGGAGACCCTAGAGAGAGAGAGGGAGAGGGATAGGGAGACCATGGAGAAAGAAAGGGAGTACAGGATGGCAGAGCGATATCGAGATTGGGACGAGAGGAGAGCTCTGGTGGCCCAGGTGTCGGAGCTCCGGCTGAGTCTTGGCATGGCGGAGGGGAGACTTCGGGAGAGTGAGGAGCGGTATCAGAGGGCGAAGGAGCGCGGGGCGTGACTTCGTCAGTCCGGTTCCTTTTCTGTGGGCAGCTTTCTAGTTTCTTCGGCCGAGCAGCGTCGCCGTACCTTGGAGGCTGGCATGGTGCCACCTGGAGAGGCGAGCACGGCTTCTCAGGGTTCACAGAGGTCGCAGAGGCCCCCTAGGGATCCCGGTCAGAGGAGGGAGGAAGGAGATGACCAGGAGGGTGACGGTGAGAGTTAGAGAGTTGCTTGTACGTCACCCTTCTCACTGTATGATGTACTTTCGGCTATTATATGAAATGGAAATAGCTTTTTTGTGTTGTGTGTACTTTTCTCTCTCCCACACTTTCTTCTTTGCACTGAGTTGTCCTTTGAGGCACGCTCCGCGAGACCTTGCCCTGAACAGCGGGGAACTATGCTTTGCACGGGGGGATTTTGTTTCCTTTTCTCCCTTTTGGGCGCGTCCAGGCGCGAGGACGCGTCTTAATCCTTGATTTCAAATTTAAAGCGACGGGTGGTCTTTCTTCTCCCGTGCCTTACCCGCAAACGAGCCCGCCTTCTGCCGAAACTCGCTTGCCCCCTTTCTCGTCTTCCTCCTCTTTTGATCGATGGAGTTCGGTGGGCCTGACCACGGTGAAGGTGGAGAGGGACGCGGGACCCCTCGCCCAAGGAGGGACGCGCCCGAGCATGGAACGGCGTCCATGGAGGAGGAAGGGCCGCTCCGGGCCCCCGAGGGACCTGAGGGGCCCGATGGCGTGGGAGGAGGTGAACACGGTTCGGTAGGTGCTTCGATCTCTTCCTCTTTTAATTCATTTTGGGTTTTGAAGCGAGCTGCGCGAGGGGGAAAGGGTTCGGCGAGTGTTGCACTCAAATGATGGACGCGTCCTAGACAGGGGACGCATTCCTTTTGACTGATGTGGGACCCCTTTCTTGGTGCAGGACATGGCAAGGACCCTGGGCCTGGCCGATGAGTGGGCGAGTGCGGACTAGCCGAGCCGCGTCAGGAGGGAGAGTCGCGGCAAGGCGAGGCTCGAGGACTGGCCCGTACGTCTCCCTGGACAGCAAGGGGGTATACTGGTGCAAGACAGTGCCGACTTCCTGCGACGGCAGAGAGAGAGCTACGCGGGGCTTCCCCAAGCTGGGGACACGCGTGGCGTCGGCGGCTCGCGCGCCCAACTGTCAGAGACTAGGCGACAGCTGGCCGTCGCTCAACATGAGTTGTCGCTCCTGGTAAGTTATGTGCCGCACTTTTAACTTCAGATTTTGGAGTTTCACTAACGGCTGTTGTTTATTTTGTTCCAGCGTGCCCAGCAGACAGCGACGGTGGGAGTGGCTGGCGGATCTTTCAGTTCCTCGGCCCCTTTTCTCGAGATTGCCTCCCTCCGGGAGTAACTTGCCGGTGCGGTGGCCCGCGCGACCCGGGCGGAAGAGGAGCGTGACGCCTGGGTGGCGACTGTAGCGGAGCTGCGGCATCGCGGTGAGGAGAGACCTTCTCCAGACATCCTGGAGTTAAGGGTTCTTCTGCAGATGATGAGGAGAGAGGCAGAGAGAGAGAAAGCCGAGAGAAGGTCCGAGCGACAGCGGGATCTGACCGAGAGGAGGGCCTTGGAGGCCCAAGTGAGGGAGCTCCAGCTGGGCCTTCAGGCCGTCGTGCAGAGGCTAGGAGAGATGGAGACGCGCTACGAGAGAGCACGAGAGTTCGGGGAGTGACTCCGCCAGTCCGGTCGCTTTGCCGCCAGTGGCTTATTTGCCACGCCAGGGGAGGAGCAGCGAGTCACTGCTGCGGAGCAGGCGCCCAGAGGCGAGGCCGGTGCTACTGCACGGGGATCCCGGAGGCTTCTGAGGGACCCTCACCTCGGGGGAGAGGAGGAGAGTTCCCAGAGAGATGAGTGATGGTGAGGATTGGCGAGCTAGTGGACCCGCCACCTCTCTATGATTGTAGTGTTTGTGACAGCTTATGTAGAATTATGAATGGAGTGATTTGATTTTCTGCTGTTTATTTGTTCTTTTGTGCGTTCCTTCTTCCCTACACTTCTTCTCCTTTGCACTATTCCCATGTGATAGGTCTGTCGAGACTCCGCCCCAAGCAGAGAATCGCATCTTGTTGTGACCATTTTCCACGGAATCTGCCGTCGAAGTCAATAATGACGGCCCTAGTTCCTTTTCCCGGATGTTATGTCAAATTTTGCGGACGTCCTCCAAATCATGATAGGGTATCCCTAGACAACATAGGGGCTATTCGTCCTATTCTTCGTCCAGTCAATCACCCTGTGCGAGCGGTGAAACGACACATGGGACCGCTTGGCAGGTGCCTCATTGCGAGGGCTATCATTGACAGGTGATGGAGGCAATCTTGGCCCGCACTCCTTCCATTTCTATAAATTCTTGTCCCTTTTATCTTCCCAGGTATATCGAGGACTAACTCGAGGAGCACAAGTTCTCACGGGAGAGGAGGAGTTCAAAATTCTGAGAGTTGGATGGAGGGCGAATCTTCCCATTCCTCGAAGAGAAGCAGGTCCAGTGGTAGTAGTTCTAGGAGGCTTTCAGACCTTGAAGGGCACTTCAGCGAAAGGGCCCAATCACAACTCGTAAGCCAAGTTTTCTTGCCCTTTTCTCATTCTTTCTTCCTTTCTTCTGACCAAACCTCACCCCCATTCCTTGTATGTGTAGGTTGTGATGAAATCACAAATCTTATGGGAGTTGGTAGTAGCAGCGTACAGGGGCCTCCCAGATTTTCAGAAGGCAAGGCTAGACGTGATGGGATTTGGTACCTTCCTTCGGATCGAGCCGATCCAGCTTGACCTAGTCCTGATCCAAGCCTTGTGTGAGAGATGGGACCCAGTGAGCCGGGCATTCCTGATGCCCTGGGGGCACATGGTGCCCAGCTTGGAGGATGTGGTCTGGATCACAAGCCTGAAGGTAGAGGGCGAGGCAGTGACCGGAGTCACTTACGCGGACTACAGAGAAGGTGCCCAGAAGTTACTGGGTTTGGACCTGGATGGTCGGAAAAACAGGTCGGTAGCTAGGGCGTCCCTGATGGATGCATTAGGGCTCACCGACACTCGTCGGCGAGACGATGAATCCTCAGAAGAGTTCATGGAAAGGATAGAAATAGGATGCCGCGCCGTGTACTGCACAGATTTCGGCGACTGGGAAAGATGCAACATAGATTTGAGGAGATTTCTCCTCTTCCTTTTGGGGAGATTGGTACTGAGCTCGAAAGGGGACGGTATCCAATGTTGCTTCCTGGAGCTGCTGTCAGACCTTGAAAGAGTAGGATATTATGCCTGGGGAGCCGCCATGCTGGCACACTTGTTTGCAGGCCTATTCCAAGAAACGGATCGTGAGATGACTGTGAGTGGTTTCACACCATTCATCCAGGTATTTTTGGTTTTGCTTGTTTTGTATTTTTTTTGTGTTTTTGCAAAGTTTTGATGGCCTGCGCCGAGCAGCTGTGGAGCTATTATTACCTCCCTATGGGGAGAGCTCGGCATTGACGACCGGCGATGGTGCCGCTAGCCAGGCGGTGGGAACCCATCATGAGTGCGGCACCCCTAACCTACCAACTGATGGTGCTAAGGCGGGAGCTACAGGAGTTCCCTGCAGCGATGGTAAACTGGAGACCCTACTCAGACATGGTCGATGCTGACCAGCAGTGGGTTCTAGCAAGTCGTGCCCGGTTCGGACGGGAACTGTGGATGCACTGCCTGAATGAAATCGAGCCACTTCGGCTTCGATTGGTTATGAGGACTTTAGGACTGGCTCAGGAATGGGTGGATACGGCTGCGCCACCTCGTGTCGGGAGAAAGACGCGGGGACCGGCGACCTGTATTGACTGGCGTGTGCGATTCCCTGAACAGTACGAAGATTGGCAACGGGGTGGCATGATTGTAGAATCGCAGGCGCGGGATAGTGAAGACTACTTGCGTCTATATAGGATAAAGTACGCAGAGCGGCTCCAACCCCGGGGACTTGTGGAGGTAGGTTTCCCCTTTTTCTCTTTTCTTCTTTCTCCTTTTTTGGTTTTCTGGTGGAAATGCTGACTCGTATGGCTGCAGGATGTCCGGGATGCCATGATAGCGAATTTACGAACTCGCTTGGCAGAGATGGAACAACAGTCGGGCGATGCCCGCGGAGCTACGAGCGCCTTGGTAGGTGTACAGTACGTTCCTAATTAAAACCCAGATTCTAGATGTTGGCTGCTAATTCACGCGGTCGTAGCATGTCCAGATTGGCGCGGCTTCCCCAGCGATGGGAGTGGGTGGTGCCTCTTCCAGCTTGTGGATTCCCACCTCAGAACTTGACTCGCTTCATGAGCAACTTGCTCATGCCACGCAGCGTGCCGCAGAGGCAGAAGAGATGCTCTGTATACAGGTAAAAGTTTCAGTGTTGGGTTCTCTTGGTTTACGCCTTATCGCGTATCTGAGATGGTACATTTGGCAGGAAAAGGAGACGGAAGGAGCGCTTGCCCAAGCTGCGCAGAAGGAGGCTAGGATAGCAGAACTGGAGAGGGAACTGCGGCGTCATCCTGATGACGACTCTTCTAGGGATGCCGTGGAACTGAGGATCACTCTCCAGTTGGAGAGGGAAGACCGTGAGAGAGAACGTGCAGAGAGAGAAAGAGATGCGGAGAGAGAAAGAGCCAACAGATTGACTGAAAGGGAGGAACGAAGGGCCATGGAGGCCCAACTATTCGAACTCCAAATCAGCCTTGGCCTTGCTGAACAGTGGCTGAGAGATGGTGAGGAGTGCTACCGAAGAGCACGAGAGCGTGGCTTTCGTGTTGGTAGCTTCTCTACTGCTTCCGTAGATCAACGTCGGGATGCGGGAATAGGAAGAGGAGTACAGAGCGGTAGGAGTACCGCTTTTCGTAGTTGGGTAGCACATTTGAGAGTGTTTTTTCCGGAGAGTAGTGGGACGAGTAATGCAGAGAGAGAGGGCGGAACTTGATGTAATTTTTTTTTATTTTTGGAATAAAACACAAGGTTCGGTTTGTTTGTTTTTCACCTATGCTTCTGTTGCCTGCACACATCACTGAAACAAACAAATCAGAATTTCTGTTCTGACTTGGCCCCTTGCTCAATAAGCAAATGGTCACTGTGACTGTCCTTGATAACTGGTCAAGGGGCCAAGCCTTTATTTAACGAAGGCAAGGGAAAGATGCGGTGATGATAAATGCGATAGGCAAGCACACGAATGCAAACGGTATTAAAAGTGAGATGCTGCACGCAAATGTAATCATGCAAAATTGATTTATTTTCTTTTTTTTATATTTGATATTTTTTTGTTTTATCATAAAAAGATTTTTTTGTTTGCAAATATGTACATTTCTCTTTTCCATTTTTTTTGTGCTTTTATCATTTCAAAAAAAATTTATTGCTAACGCCCGGCAAGCACCCAAATGGCACCTAACCTTCGTGAGAACAGGGGTTTCTTACTAACCTCCCAGGTATCCTAAGTGCACATCTAGGTTGATTTGGGCCTCTAGACCCCTCGAATGATGATCCCGCCGGCTAAGACTTACCCTGATGACAATACCGTCATGCCATGCTTAGGCTCCCAGTCGCTTCCGACCACAGGGATTCACCCAAAAGGTGTTCGAGGTAAATGATTTGCCCAACCCGGGTCTGTTTCCTCACAACTCTAGATGGTATATGATGGAACACCCTGGAACCCTAACGACCAACCGCGCGACGCTGACCCGGAATCAGACGTCGTCGCACCCATAGGTGACGCGCTTGCATTGGCCTAAGCCCGAGGTTAAACAAGAAGACATCAAGGCGGTAAACATGGGTCTTGACCAGCCAGAAACGCAGAGACTCCTTCGCGGCGATAGCTTTTACTTTTCAAAGTAGGCAACCAAATGTGTATATTAAAATAAGGTCGCAGACCCTAGGCAGTTTTCACCCTTCAGAAACTCCATCGAACCTTTATCTTTAGAGGGAGAAGGAAGAGTGTAGGGGATAAACCTCCTGAGAGGACCGGCAAAGCCGTTAACCCGACGAGCGAATAAGGGCCCATTAACTCTTTCCTTTCGGACAGCTTCGGACCAAATCTCGAGCATTTACATTCCACGGCCCCTTTTGTGGATTCAGACTTTTGCTTTGAGGGGTTCCGTTTATTGCATCAGGCACGGTCACGACCAGGCTTTTCTCTTGATTTTGATTTTGTATTTCTTTTTGTGAGGGAGATATAGTCGTTTGACGTTTGTGGGCTCCCTTTTCGTATGCCTGCGGGGACACTGCCCTCTTCTCGTGCTCTGATCGATGCTCGAGGAAATGGATCCTACTCTTGCCTTTGGGGTTTGAGTTTCGATTTCTCATGCTCAGCGTTTTAAGGGCGCCGACTGTCTCATTTGGTCGAAGAGAAAAGAATAAAGATTACAGCTTCCGGAGATCTTCTGGGTGTGGCCCTACCGTAGGTGATGCTACCAACTTTTTTTGAATAAAATACATAAGTGAACACATGTTAGCTTCCTTCGAGCGAGCATAGGCCGACGTGGCCGGACAGGGGTCTCCACGGTTCTGGCAAACCAAGACCCGGTGCCTACCAAGCCTTAATGGGCCCTATCCTAACATGAAGGTTAGATGCAGGGACTTAACTACATGGTGACTGCCAGGCATCGGCATCTTGAATTTTCCATATTTTTAGTGGTTTTCAATATTCCTTTATTTTTTGATGTTTTTATCTTTTCATCATTTTTTTTGTTGTGCTAAGGGTAGTATTTCTTAAGATAAAGCCCATTCCAAGGGTGGGATAACTCGGTCCCTTCGGCGTTGACTAGCTTGTAGGCGTTGCCAGGGTGCACGACTTGAATTACAAATGGTCCTTCCCAATTGGGTTGGAGCTTAGAACGCGGCCCTCCAGGTTTGACAAAAATTCTTTTTACGACCATCTCACCGAGTTTGAATTTTCTCTCAACGACTTTCTTTTGGTAAAAGCGAGCGAGTCTATTTTGATACACACGCGCGTGTTCGGCGGCGGCCAGCCACTTCTCATCCAAGAGTTCCAACTGGGCGAGGAGTGAATTATGACGATCGTCGAGGGAAAATTCCTCGTCCAATTGTACCCTGAGAGAAGGGATCAGAGTCTCGTACGGGACTACCGCTTCCATACCATAAGTAAGGGCAAATGGAGTCTGCCCGGTGGGGGTACGGATTGAAGTGCGATAGGCCCATAGAGCTTCGATAAGCTTTTCTGGCCAGTCTGAAAACTTACTAGACTCGCAGGTTTTTTTGATGATTTTGAGCAATGTTTTATTGGTGGCCTCCGCTTGGCCGTTACCTTGTGGGTAATATGGCGATGAATGATGCAATGCAATTGCGTACCTTTTGCAGAGATCCTGTAGGTCCTGAGAAATGAATTGTGGCCCATTGTCGGTGACGATCGTGCTTGGGATGCCGAATCTGGCGAGAATGTTCTTCATGATGAACTTGCAGACTGTTGACGCCTTGATTTCCGCGTAAGCTTCGGCTTCGGCCCATTTGGTGAAATATTCCGTCGCAGTAAGGATGAAAGATTTCTGCTTGGTGAGGGAATTGGGATCACCTAGGGGACCAATGATGTCGAATGCCCACATGGAGAAAGGCCATGGGGAGGATATTGGATGAAGTGAGGAAGATGGTGAATGGATTTTATCGGCGTGAAGTTGACACTTGACACACCTACGGACATAGACAGCACAATCTTCTTCCATAGTGGGCCAGTAAAAGCCTTGCGAATGATCTTCTTGGCGAGCATCTGACTATTCACGTGGCCACCGCACACACCCGAGTGCGTCTCCTCTACACATTTCCAAACCTCATCGTCACCAAGACATCTTAACAGAATACCAGTAAGGCTCCTCCTATAGAGTAGACCTCCAATTAATGTATATTTCTGAGCCACCCTTCTTATGGCTTTCTTGTCCTCTGTGGTGGCCCCTTCAGGATAAGACTGATCTTGGCAGTATTTGACGATTTCATAGAACCATGGTTTCTCTTCATCAGCCAGTTCTTCTTCGACCTCTGCCAACATGATTTCCCTCTTCTCAAGGATATCTTCCTGCAGGATCTTCCTTGCTATCCTGTCTTTGATGTTTACGTAGGAAGCATCATCGATTGCAGGAGCATGAAGTTTGTAGATGGAAATGGACTTAAACCATCTTCCTAGAGGGAACCTTATGGATGATGCCAACGAGGCGAGGGCATCGGCGAGAATATTCTGATGACGAGGGATATGAACAAAGATCAGTTTTGTGAACAGTTTGGCAAAGGCAGCAGTGAGTTCTTGGTATGGCTTGAGTTTGGGATCGCGAGTGCGATACTTAGTGAGCACCTGGCGAAGGATGAGTTGACTATCACCTACGACTCACAACTCAGTGATACGAAAAGAATGAGCGAGTTCTAGGCCAGCTAGAAGGGCTTCATATTCAGCTATATTGTTGGTGACTGAAAATTTGAGCTGATATGCCAACGGGAATGTGAGACCTTCAGGTGACAGGAGGGCGACGCCGATTCCTCTCCCTTGAGAATTCAGAGCTCCATCAAAATATAGCGTCTACATTGGCTCATCTGATTGGTTGACGGACATTAGTTCCTCATCTGGAAACTCTGATTGGACGGGATCGAACTTGGGAAGAGGATGGTGAGCGAGATGCTCGGCTATGGCATAGCCTTTAATCACCTTTTCCTGGATGTAGGTGATGTCGAACTGAGAGAGAAAACTTTGCCAGCGTGCTAGCCTATCCATAAGGACGGCTTTCTCCAGAAGGAATTTGATAGGATTCATCCGAGCAATCAAGTGGACCTCATGAGCCAAGAAGTAGTGTTTCAATTTCTGCACTACCCAAACGAGGGCAGCACAGGTTTTCTCCATGACGGTGTACTTCTGCTCACAGGGATTGAGAAGTTTGGACAAGTAATAGGTTGCTCGTTCCTTGCCTTCTTCATCAGCTTGTGCGAGGACGGCTCCCACGGAGTCATCCAAGACTGAGACGTAAAGGATCAGAGGTTTTTCTGGTTTGGTTGGAATGAGAACGGGTGGACTAGCCAGATATTCCTTCAACCCTTCAAAAGCTTTCTGACATTTAGAATTCCAGTGGAATTCTACTCCTGGCTTAGTCAACTCGTAGAGAGGTCTACACCTTTGTGAATGTTGAGACACAAACCGACGAATAAACTGCAACCTCCCGATTAAACCACGGACTTCCCTCAAATTCTTGGGAGGCGGCATATCCCTGATGGCCTTAGCTTTGTCGGGATCTATCTCGATCCCTCTTTTACTCACAATGAACCCCAGCAATTTACCCGACGACACACCAAACACACACTTTTTCGGGTTCATTTTCAATTGGAACTCTCTTGACCTTTGCAAGACCTTAGCCAAAACTTCTGGATGTTCCATCCTGGTCCTTGATTTCACCAATAAGTCATCCACATACACTTCCAGATATATGTGCATCATGTCATTAAATATGGCCATCATCGCTCTTTGGTAAGTAGCTCCAGCATTCTTTAATCCGAACGGCATGACCACGTAACAATATGTTCCCCAAGGGGTAGTGAATGACGTCTTTTCCTGATCCTCTTCTGCCAAACGAATTTGATTGTATTCTGAAAATCCATCCATGAAAGAGAGGGTTTCATAGCCTGCCGTGTTATCAATCAGTACATCAATGTGAGGTAAGGGAAAATCATCCTTTGGACACGCGCGGTTAAGGTCCCGGAAGTCGATGCAAATCCTGACTTTCCCATCTTTTTTCATGACCGGGATAATGTTCGCCACCCATTGAGGATAAAGAACGACTCTAATGAACCTGGCTTTGTGGAGCTTATCGACCTCTTCCTTCATTTTCAAAGCCATCTGAGGGTGGAAACGCCTTAACCTTTGTTTTACCGAGATGGACCCTGGTTTTAGGGTTAAACGGTGTTCGACCAAGGTTGAATCCAGACCCGGCATATCCTCGTAGCTCCATGCAAACGTGTCCTTATATTCCTTGAGAACCTCAATTAATGCCTCTTCTTCAGAGGGTGGTAGGTTGTCACTTATGAGGATGATCCTAGGGTCTTCCTCAGTTCCCAAGTTGACTTCTTTGGTGGATTCTTCTACGGCGGTTGACGGCTCGTCGAATCTCCTCATTCCACTAGCGTATGCGCCCGCCGCATCCTCATATTCTTCACCCTCATCTTCAGTGGGGCATTCTTCATCCGTGATCTCGTAGACTCCATACCCTTCATCAGATGCACAGTCGCCCTCGCATTCTATTTCGGGTAGCTGGATGGGATTTTCTAACAACTGGGGAATGACAAGAAGGGCCTGACACCTGGCGGCCAAATCCAGAAGGAATCGACGAGGGATCTGCCTACCCTTGGATTTCTTCCTAGGTACTACCCTTGGCCTATCATTCCTAGATTGACTGACAATATTTACAGAAGAAGATGAAGATGAAGAGGACGGTGTAGAATGTACAGGAGAAGACCCCTCAGAGGAGGGGTAGAAAAGGTCGCTCATCGGACCTTGGACGGGTGGTCCGCAAGGCGGTACGCACCCGTGGGAGATGTAGGAGGTTTCCTCAACGAAGATGTGTTGTTGGGGAGTTTGAAAATTGACGTTTTTTTTTCGTTTTCATTTTTAATGACAAAGCAGTGAAAAGAGATTGGAGGGGAGAGGAAAGTGGTTATGGCTAGAGGATTGTGAGGCTCATAGAGAAGATCATGGTTGAAGACCTGGCGCGGGTTGAAAAGCCCGCGTAGGTATGTAAGCAAAGAAGGGGACCTGGGAAGATCATCAGACAATTGTCTGGCCCAGGAAGAAGATATCAGCAAAGGCTGAGACGAGTGGATGGAGAAGATGGCGGCTAATGAGCCGTCAACGGCAATGCTGAGGACGGATGAAGATCCGTCGATGACAGGGTCCTTCTGGCGAGGACGAGGATAGTTTGGAACCTTGGCAAGAGTGGTAATATTCTCTGGTATTTCGGAGATCAATGGTGGTCCTTCAAGCTGCGGAGATGAGAACATCCTTTCTAGTGCAACGGAAATATCCCGTATGTCGAACCATTTGTCCCATTCGCATTCCGGATCTTTGATCTTGCCTCTTTTGGTGATTCTCGGACATTTTTCAGCCAAATATACAGCATGTGATCCCCCATATGCTTCTCGTGGGTGATCTCCCATCTGAACAACGGGCCCTCTGTTGAAGTGGTTTGATAGAGTCCATGTGAGGGGCTCCCAATCCGCCTTGAACGGTCCTTTGAAGCCTAGGCCAAACCTACGGTTCGGCCTAATTTCTTTTGGCGGCTTGAGCATACCCTGTAACTGTGCACCCAGACCTTTTCCCTGTTGATAGCCGATGTTCCTCATAATCTCCCAATCTTTGGAGTGAAAAGGGAGACATGATGTTGCGGTTGCCCTGACCGGCTCCTTTGGTGCTAGTGGAATGTGAGATGGATCACGCACGTCCAGCAGTGATAATATGGGCCGATGTGTCACGCCCCGAACAAGGCGGAAATATCGGGACGTACAGTTAGGGACACGCTAGCAAGAGAGGGAACTAAGTCTAAAATGATACACAAGTGCTACAAGATGAAATGCTAAATGATCATTAATAAACCACGACTAATACAATAATCCTCAAGTTCAACTTAATACAACTGGAATAATCAACCACTAAAACTCAATAACATGACTGAGACTAAAAGCTCTCCAAAACACAACTAAAGAAAGATAACACACTACTAACACACTAGAACTGATACACTCAAGACATCACTCCTGCCCTTCCCCATCGGTAGGCGCATCACCTGAAAAGCCTGGAAAGGGGGAACAACGGGGTGTGAGCTAACGCTCAGTAGGAAATAACAGACATGTATAAGTGATTAACAGTTTAATTACATTTTCAAAATGTCATGCTACAAATGATAAAAACAATAAAAAGATAACGATGATATCACGAAACGAAATTCAAAGATCTTGCAAGGTCAAGAAATATAATGAATAGAATAGTAAGACAAGAATTTACTACAGGAGATAACGATAAAAAGTTGGCCATATCAAGTCGATTCAAGTCATGTCAAGCACGTATGTAATTTCATTTCCACGTCCAAGTAATGAGCAAGTACAGTAACCACAAGTAGAGTATAGAACAGTGACGAGTGGAAAGTGAAAAGTAGTAGAAAGTAATGTAGAGAGTAGTGGAGAGAGTAGTGGACAGTCCTAGATTTAACACATGTCAAGTACTGGTGCCAAATGCCACACCTAGTCATTCACCTCCCAGGGGTACACGTAGTGTTCGGGCGCTCTTCCCAGGACCAGACCGAGCCCTTAATTGTTTGCCAGGCATTGATTTCTTTGGATCAAAGATCCCACGAATCTAGACTTCCACAGTTTATGGCCAGAATTCCAAGGTTTAAACTAAGTAGCAATAACAACTTCAAGTAGGAAGGAGATTCATTTCCAGAATTTCAAGGTAAGTATAATCATCAAGGAGATTGAAATCAAGTCACAACAAGAGTTAATCGTGCTGCGCTACTGTACAACAGCAGCAATCAAACAAGCTAATCAACATATTAATCCTAATCATCAAGTTAAGATATCATGATTTAACCATTATCATTTGCATTAAGACAATTGCCAAGAAGCTGATTCAAGATGATAAGGCAAAGAACAACTCCCACAGGAGTGAAATAGAATGCATTAACAGAGATTTAGTTACACCATTAACCACTAATTATGTGGGTTTCTATTTAATCTTGTATGCATTGAAATGAAGATGATAAACGGTGTGTTTTTATACTAAGTTTGCATGTATGGACCAATGTTAATTGAAACTAAAAGGGTACATGAATAGGTCATTAGTTCCTCAAAAATGTAGTTTTCAAAGTGTTTAGGTTGAATGGTTTGATTCCCCGATGATCCGGATTGATCCCCGGGTCAAATCATCAAAAAAAAACGGGTTTACAATGCATGGGTCGACCCTTTGGGTCGACCCCTGGAAAAATTCCAGGGATGGGTCGACCCCTGGGTCGACCCCTGCAATCCTGGCTGCATGGGTCGACCCCTGCAGGTTGTGGGTCGACCCATTGGGTCGACCCCTGCAAGGCAGCAAGCTGCTGCTTTGCAGGGCTGAAATGGGTCGACCCGTGGGTCGACCCCTGGGTTTCCAGACCCAAAAAGCTATGAAATTTCCACGAATTTGGGGTCTAAAAGTATTGGGATCATAACCATAGACTCTAGGGTCATTAATATGCATCTTAGGGTCATGAAACACAATTTTAAATCACGAATTTCGATAGGAATCTAATGAAATACAACCTATTCTATGAAGAACACAAGAAAAGTCTAGCTTGCTAGCATGCTTCTAATAACACACGAAATACTCTAGGCATGATCTATTAAAATTGAGGATTTTGATGTCAAAAGAAAGCTAACATGCTATTGATTACATTCATGTATGTTAATTAGAAATTGGGCTGTTATCACCTACCTCAAATTGAAGAAGGAACTCGAAACCTAGAATAAAGAACAACTTGACAGCACCTCACTAAAACCTCGATATCTCCACGGATACCTAATGAAATTGGGGCTTTTGCCACCAATGGAAAGAGCTCGATGAGAGGTACAATCTGCTATACTCATGATCAAGATTTGGTTGAGAATTCCTACCTCAATAGATTGATCAAAGAAGGATGAAGGGAAGCCAACGGCCTGCTGACCGACCTCCACAAATCGAACTAGATCTCTCCAGATCCGAAATTTCAGCGAACCCCACAGCAGCCAAATGAAAGAAGACTCGTAGGGCTTCATTTTGATAGCTCATAGAGCTTCTGGAGCCTTCTGAATTGGGAGTATTTGCTGCTGCAAGCTACGAGTTTAGAAACGGCGCCGAAATCCTTGACTTGACCAAACTATGTCGGCAGCACGTTTTGGGGCTAAGTTTACCTCAAATTGATTGAGGGTAAATGTTCCTCTATGTAATACCTTTCATTTGCCTCTGAAATCACCCCATTTGGTTGAGAAACAAGCTCGAATTTGATGTTCAAAGTTTGGGTGAATAGTAAATTCGAATTTGGGTTAGGTGGGTTATAAGTCAGGCTTAATCTACTGATTAGGGCTAGATAATGATTTAATTAGGCTTACTCCAAGAAGACAAAAGTGTTAGTCGAAGCATCTATTATTTAATGACTATTTTTGTGAATTTTTATATGGTAAATAAAATTCCATTTCTACTATTCCGTAATTAATTAAATATTAAGTTCGGAAGAATTAGTTCGCTAATTCGGCTTAATAAACGATTGTATTAGGCTTAATTGTAGAAGACAAAGTTGATAAACAAAATTAATTCTACAAGATGTGATTTTTGGGGATTTTTAGAAAATAGTAGAAAAATGACTTATTCTATTAATTAATTAATTAATCTAATTAATTTGGATAATTCTCATTAATTTCAAATAATTTCAAATAAATTCCAAATAATTAAAAATAACTTTCTAAATAAATTTCTAAAGAATTTGGGGTCTTACACCCTCCCCTACTTAAAGGAATTTGGTCCTCCAAATTCACTGCACTAAAACTGAGAGTAGAACAAGATCGCTCACCTAGAATAGATCGGGATACCGCTTTCGCATAGTCTCTTCGGACTCCCGTGTAGCTTCTTCGGTCCCACGCCGACTCCACTGAATCTTGACCATCGGTATCGAACGATTCCGGAGTTACTGATGCTTCCGGTCCAGAATCTTGACAGGTCTTTCCTCATAGGTCAAATCTTCCTTCAGTTCAAAATCCACTTGTTGAATGATATGAGTGGGATCGTACACATATTTCCGTAACATAGACACATGGAAAACATTATGTACGCCAGACAAATGCGGTGGTAAAGCCAGTCTGTATGCCACCTCTCCCACTCTATCTAGAATCTCGAATGGACCAATGTACCTCGGACTCAGCTTGCCATGAATGCCAAATCTTCGGATCCCTCTCGTCGGAGAGACCTTTAAGAACACATGCTCGCCAACCTGAAATTCCAATGCCCTTCTCCTGTTGTCGGCATAACTCTTCTATCTTGACTAGGCTACTTGTATCCGGTCTCGGATAACACGGATGTTCTGTGATGATTCCGAAACAAGATCTGGTCCAAGCCACTGTTTCACACCTACCTCATCCCAACACAACGGGGAACGATAACTTCTACCATATAGTGCTTCAAAAGGAGTCATCTGAATGCTAGACTGATAGCTGTTATTGTAGGCGAATTCAATTAATGCCAAATGCTCACTCCAATTACCACCGAAATCAATCATGCAAGCTCGCAACATATCTTCCACTATCTGATTGGTTCTTTCAGTCTGTCCATCTGTCTGTGGATGAAAAGCAGTACTGAAATTCAGACGAGTACCTAAAGACTCTTGCAGTCCCTTCCAGAAATGTGAAGTAAATCTGGGGTCTCGATCAGATACTATATTCACTGGAATACCATGCAATCTCACCACTTCCTTTATATACAAAGCAGCCAATACATCAATCGTCCACTTGGACTTAATTGGTAAGAAATGAGCCGACTTCGTCAATCGATCGACAATCACCCATATCGCATCAAATCCACCACGAGTCCTAGGTAGACCCATAATGAAATCCATGCCAATGCTTTCCCACTTCCATTGGGGTATGTCGAGTGGTTTCAATTTCCCTGCTGGTCTGAAATGTTCGGCCTTAACTTGCTGACATACCAAACATCTGCTCACAAAATCTGCAACTTCTCTTTTCATATTCGGCCACCAAAAGGACCTTTTCAAATCTCGGTACATCTTAGTGCCTCCAGGATGAATGGTATATCTGGATCTATGGGCTTCCTCAAGAATTTTGTTCTTTATTGTAACCTCATCCGGAACACAAGTTCTGCCTTTAAATAATAATCTACCATCATCGGCCAACATGAAGTCAGGTCTGCTACTCAAGCTTCCCTTGATCTCTACCAACTCGGGATCATTATCTTGCAAGGACTTGATCTCTATCAATAGTTCGGGTTTAAGTTGAATCTGAGCAATCAAGATCCGATCATTGTCAATATTGAGATCCAGACTAGATAATTGTTCCAACAATCTCCATTCTTGTAACATGAGACTTGACAATCTAGCTACCGGCTTCCGGCTTAATGCATCTGCCACAACATTACCTTTGCCAGGATGATACTCAATCGAGAAGTCAAAGTCTTTCAAGTACTCCAACCATCTCCGCTGCCTCATGTTGAGTTCCTTTTGAGAGAATAAATACTTCAAACTCTTATGATCCGAAAACATTATAAAAGTTTCTCCATACAAGTAATGCCTCCATATCTTCAAAGCAAACACGACTGCAGCAAGTTCCAAATCATGAACAGGATAATTATCTTCGTGCTTCCTCAACTGCCTAGAGGAATAGGCAATCACCTTCCCATGCTGCATGAGTACACAGCCTAAGCCAATACGTGAAGCATCAGTATAAACAACGAATCCTCCTTCACCAGAAGGTAAAGCCAAAACAGGTGCAGTAGTCAAACACTCCTTCAGAGTCTGAAAGCTTCGCTGACAATCATCTGACCAATCAAACTTGTTCTCCTTGCGGGTTAATCTTGTCATAGGTACTGCAATCTTGGAGAAATCTTGAATAAATCTTCGGTAATAGCCTGCCAGGCCTAGGAAACTTCTAACTTCAGTTGCACTAGTAGGCTGCTCCCAATTCTTCACTGCCTCAATCTTCGAAGGATCAACAGAAATACCTTCCTTGGTGATAATATGTCCGAGAAAGGACACTTCTTGTAGCCAGAACTCACACTTACTGAACTTAGCATATAGCTGATGATCTTTCAATAGTTGCAATGCCATTCTCAGATGCTCAGCATGCTCCTCCTCATTCTTAGAATAAATCAGGATGTCATCAATAAAGACTACGACCCATTGATCAAGATAGGGCCGAAATACATCGTTCATCAACTGCATGAAAGCTGCTGGAGCATTCGTTAGACCAAAAGGCATAACGACAAATTCAAAATGACCATACATGCTGCGGAAAGCCGTTTTATAAATATCCTCTTCCTTAATCCGCAACTGGTGATATCCAGATCGAAGATCGATCTTAGAGAAATATTGAGCTCCCGCTATCTGGTCAAATAACTCGTCAATCCTCGGCAAGGGATATTTGTTCTTGACAGTCTGCTGGTTTATTTGCCGATAATCAATGCACAACCTCATCGAACCATCTTTCTTCCTGACGAACAACACAGGGGCTCCCCACGGAGAAGTACTAGGACGAATAAAACCCTTCTCGAGTAATTCCATCAGTTGTTGCTTCAGTTCCCTCAGTTCCGCAGGAGACATACGATAAGGAGCCTTAGAAATAGGAGCTGTGCCAGGAATAAGATCAATAGAAAAGATAACTTCCCGCTCAGGCGGAAGTCCTGGTAATTCCTCTGGAAAGACATCAGGAAAATCTTGGACAACAGGAATGTCCTTAATCTCCATCTGCTGCTCAGGAGTTGCACAAACAAAGGCTAGAAAAGCCTCACACCCATGCCTTAAAAGCTTATCAGCTCGAAGAGCCGAAATGAGTGGTACGGAGTTATGGTGCTTGACTCCCGTAAAAGATAAACCAGAATGTCCAGTAAAAGTCACTGAGCTAGAACTACAGTGAACATTGGCCTCATACTTGGCCAACCAATCTGCTCCTAGGATTACATCATAATCCTTCATATCCATGCAGACCAAATCTGCTGGATAGTTCTGTTCACCAATCATAACCTTACTAGAAGGATAGAAATACTGGATTGTTGATCTAGTGCCAATAGGGGTTGAAATCTCTAACGGAGTATTCATCAAAACAGGTTCCACAGCTAATGACTCAGCAAATCTCCGTGAAATAAAAGAATGTGTTGCACCAGTATCAAAGAGAGCAAACGCGGGCTTATCGATTATAGTAAGGGTACCTTCGACGAGTCCGCCATCATCAGAAATCCCATTTTCCTCTGCATGTAAAGCTTGAAGCTTGCCTTGTGGTTTCTTGAAGACTAGTGGTTTTGCCGGTGTAGCTTGTTCCGATATGAGAGGACAATTGGGGATACGGTGCTCCTTGCTTCCACATCGCAAACAGGCGCCTAGCTTGCGCCAGCACTCCTCTATCTTGTGACCCGGACGATCACAATAGTTACACACGCCCTTGAATGGAACAATAGGGCCAGGCTTCTTGTCTTCATGCCTCGGCATCTTAGCTTTCCACGATCCGGACCCGCTCCACGAACCAGGTCCACTAACAGGCCTCCTCTTGGTATACCCGGGTTTGACACTCCCGGAACCCGTAGGTAATTCTTTCTTGGTGCCTTTCCCACGGATTCTCTCCGTCATCTCAAGAGTATCCTCTAAAACTTGCGCTTTCCTTACCATCTCGGAATAAGTGGAAATCTCCATCGGTGCCAATTGGTTGATATAATGAAGCTTCAAACCATTGAGAAAGCGCTTCGCCTTCATCTTCTCGGTGGAAATGAGATGTGTAGCATATCGAGAAACCCGTGCGAATTGAGCCTCATACTCTGCCACGGACAAACCTCGCTGTTTCAAGGCCGCGAACTCTGCCGCTTTCTTCTCTTGCACTCTATCGGAAAAATACTTGCTGTTGAAGAATTCCTCGAACTCTTCCCACATAACTTGCCGATCTCTGAGAGTTGCCTTGATAGAATCCCACCAAGTACGTGCATCATGTTCCAGTTGAAATGTGGACAAAAGGACACGCTCCTGGTTGGTGCATTGCATAACTTCAAAGATTCTCCCCATCTCGTCTAGCCAGTGCTCGGCTTGGTCAGGGTCAGTCGAACCAGCGAATCTAGGCGGATTCATTCCGCGGAAGTTCCGGTATAGATCACCGGTGCCATGCTGTGCCGCTCCTGCCTGAGCTACTTGCTGAAGGGCCTGAGTAAGGCCTTGAACCGTACGCTGCAGGTTCCTCCATTCAGCACGATCAGCTGCCATCTACACGAGAAATAGGTTACTTAGGTTCAAATAAGATAGATAATTACACGATTAAGAAACGAACTCAACCCAAGTTCTACCCAATCTCACAGGTCAGGTCTTAAACTTTTACAAGGTTAGGGATCTAGTGCACCTAGACACGACCAAAAACTCGGTACCTGGCGGAGGTAATCGGTCCGAAGACCACTCGCGCAAGTGTGCGACCTTCCCGATAGGCGTAGCCTAACGTTCAGACAACACCTTTTGATATACCGATTATTGGGATGCAATGCAAGAAAACTTAAAACTTAGGGAACCTAGGAATGTGAAACCTAGGGCTCTGATACCAACTAAACTATCACGCCCCGAACAAGGCGGAAATATCGGGACGTACAGTTAGGGACACGCTAGCAAGAGAGGGAACTAAGTCTAAAATGATACACAAGTGCTACAAGATGGAAATGCTAAATGATCATTAATAAACCACGACTAATACAATAATCCTCAAGTTCAACTTAATACAACTGGAATAATCAACCACTAAAACTCAATAACATGACTGAGACTAAAAGCTCTCCAAAACACAACTAAAGAAAGATAACACACTACTAACACACTAGAACTGATACACTCAAGACATCACTCCTGCCCTTCCCCATCGGTAAGCGCATCACCCGAAAAGCCTGGAAAGGGGGAACAACGGGGTGTGAGCTAACGCTCAGTAGGAAATAACAGACATGTATAAGTGATTAACAGTTTAATTACATTTTCAAAATGTCATGCTACAAATGATAAAAACAATAAAAAGATAACGATGATATCACGAAACGAAATTCAAAGATCTTGCAAGGTCAAGAAATATAATGAATAGAATAGTAAGACAAGAATTTACTACAGGAGATAACGATAAAAAGTTGGCCATATCAAGTCGATTCAAGTCATGTCAAGCACGTATGTAATTTCATTTCCACGTCCAAGTAATGAGCAAGTACAGTAACCACAAGTAGAGTATAGAACAGTGACGAGTGGAAAGTGAAAAGTAGTAGAAAGTAATGTAGAGAGTAGTGGAGAGAGTAGTGGAGAGAGTAGTGGACAGTCCTAGATTTAACACATGTCAAGTACTGGTGCCAAATGCCACACCTAGTCATTCACCTCCCAGGGGTACACGTAGTGTTCAGGCGCTCTTCCCAGGACCAGACCGAGCCCTTAATTATTTGCCAGGCATTGATTTCTTTGGATCAAAGATCCCACGAATCTAGACTTCCACAGTTTATGGCCAGAATTCCAAGGTTTAAACTAAGTAGCAATAACAACTTCAAGTAGGAAGGAGATTCATTTCCAGAATTTCAAGGTAAGTATAATCATCAAGGAGATTGAAATCAAGTCACAACAAGAGTTAATCGTGCTGCGCTACTGTACAACAGCAGCAATCAAACAAGCTAATCAACATATTAATCCTAATCATCAAGTTAAGATATCATGATTTAACCATTATCATTTGCATTAAGACAATTGCCAAGAAGCTGATTCAAGATGATAAGGCAAAGAACAACTCCCACAGGAGTGAAATAGAATGCATTAACAGAGATTTAGTTACACCATTAACCACTAATTATGTGGGTTTCTATTTAATCTTGTATGCATTGAAATGAAGATGATAAACGGTGTGTTTTTATACTAAGTTTGCATGTATGGACCAATGTTAATTGAAACTAAAAGGGTACATGAATAGGTCATTAGTTCCTCAAAAATGTAGTTTTCAAAGTGTTTAGGTTGAATGGTTTGATTCCCCGATGATCCGGATTGATCCCCGGGTCAAATCATCAAAAAAAAACGGGTTTACAATGCATGGGTCGACCCTTTGGGTCGACCCCTGGAAAAATTCCAGGGATGGGTCGACCCCTGGGTCGACCCCTGCAATCCTGGCTGCATGGGTCGACCCCTGCAGGTTGTGGGTCGACCCATTGGGTCGACCCCTGCAAGGCAGCAAGCTGCTGCTTTGCAGGGCTGAAATGGGTCGACCCGTGGGTCGACCCCTGGGTTTCCAGACCCAAAAAGCTATGAAATTTCCACGAATTTGGGGTCTAAAAGTATTGGGATCATAACCATAGACTCTAGGGTCATTAATATGCATCTTAGGGTCATGAAACACAATTTTAAATCACGAATTTCGATAGGAATCCAATGAAATACAACCTATTCTATGAAGAACACAAGAAAAGTCTAGCTTGCTAGCATGCTTCTAATAACACACGAAATACTCTAGGCATGATCTATTAAAATTGAGGATTTTGATGTCAAAAGAAAGCTAACATGCTATTGATTACATTCATGTATGTTAATTAGAAATTGGGCTGTTATCACCTACCTCAAATTGAAGAAGGAACTCGAAACCTAGAATAAAGAACAACTTGACAGCACCTCACTAAAACCTCGATATCTCCACGGATACCTAATGAAATTGGGGCTTTTGCCACCAATGGAAAGAGCTCGATGAGAGGTACAATCTGCTATACTCATGATCAAGATTTGGTTGAGAATTCCTACCTCAATAGATTGATCAAAGAAGGATGAAGGGAAGCCAACGGCCTGCTGACCGACCTCCACAAATCGAACTAGATCTCTCCAGATCCGAAATTTCAGCGAACCCCACAGCAGCCAAATGAAAGAAGACTCGTAGGGCTTCATTTTGATAGCTCATAGAGCTTCTGGAGCCTTCTGAATTGGGAGTATTTGCTGCTGCAAGCTACGAGTTTAGAAACGGCGCCGAAATCCTTGACTTGACCAAACTATGTCGGCAGCACGTTTTGGGGCTAAGTTTACCTCAAATTGATTGAGGGTAAATGTTCCTCTATGTAATACCTTTCATTTGCCTCTGAATCACCCCATTTGGTTGAGAAACAAGCTCGAATTTGATGTTCAAAGTTTGGGTGAATAGTAAATTCGAATTTGGGTTAGGTGGGTTATAAGTCAGGCTTAATCTACTGATTAGGGCTAGATAATGATTTAATTAGGCTTACTCCAAGAAGACAAAAGTGTTAGTCGAAGCATCTATTATTTAATGACTATTTTTGTGAATTTTTATATGGTAAATAAAATTCCATTTCTACTATTCCGTAATTAATTAAATATTAAGTTCGGAAGAATTAGTTCGCTAATTCGGCTTAATAAACGATTGTATTAGGCTTAATTATAGAAGACAAAGTTGATAAACAAAATTAATTCTACAAGATGTGATTTTTGGGGATTTTTAGAAAATAGTAGAAAAATGACTTATTCTATTAATTAATTAATTAATCTAATTAATTTGGATAATTCTCATTAATTTCGAATAATTTCAAATAAATTCCAAATAATTAAAAATAACTTTCTAAATAAATTTCTAAAGAATTTGGGGTCTTACACCCTCCCCTACTTAAAGGAATTTGGTCCTCCAAATTCACTGCACTAAAACTGAGAGTAGAACAAGATCGCTCACCTAGAATAGATCGGGATACCGCTTTCGCATAGTCTCTTCGGACTCCCATGTAGCTTCTTCGGTCCCACGCCGACTCCACTGAATCTTGACCATCGGTATCGAACGATTCCGGAGTTACTGATGCTTCCGGTCCAGAATCTTGACAGGTCTTTCCTCATAGGTCAAATCTTCCTTCAGTTCAAAATCCACTTGTTGAATGATATGAGTGGGATCGTACACATATTTCCGTAACATAGACACATGGAAAACATTATGTACGCCAGACAAATGCGGTGGTAAAGCCAGTCTGTATGCCACCTCTCCCACTCTATCTAGAATCTCGAATGGACCAATGTACCTCGGACTCAGCTTGCCATGAATGCCAAATCTTCGGATCCCTCTCGTCGGAGAGACCTTTAAGAACACATGCTCGCCAACCTGAAATTCCAATGCCCTTCTCCTGTTGTCGGCATAACTCTTCTATCTTGACTGGGCTACTTGTAACCGGTCTCGGATAACACGGATGTTCTGTGATGATTCCGAAACAAGATCTGGTCCAAGCCACTATTTCACACCTACCTCGTCCCAACACAACGGGGAACGACAACTTCTACCATATAGTGCTTCAAAAGGAGTCATCTGAATGCTAGACTGATAGCTGTTATTGTAGGCGAATTCAATTAATGCCAAATGCTCACTCCAATTACCACCGAAATCAATCATGCAAGCTCGCAACATATCTTCCACTATCTGATTGGTTCTTTCAGTCTGTCCATCTGTCTGTGGATGAAAAGCAGTACTGAAATTCAGACGAGTACCTAAAGACTCTTGCAGTCCCTTCCAGAAATGTGAAGTAAATCTGGGGTCTCGATCAGATACTATATTCACTGGAATACCATGCAATCTCACCACTTCCTTTATATACAAAGCAGCCAATACATCAATCGTCCACTTGGACTTAATTGGTAAGAAATGAGCCGACTTCGTCAATCGATCGACAATCACCCATATCGCATCAAATCCACCACGAGTCCTAGGTAGACCCATAATGAAATCCATGCCAATGCTTTCCCACTTCCATTGGGGTATGTCGAGTGGTTTCAATTTCCCTGCTGGTCTGAAATGTTCGGCCTTAACTTGCTGACATACCAAACATCTGCTCACAAAATCTGCAACTTCTCTTTTCATATTCGGCCACCAAAAGGACCTTTTCAAATCTCGGTACATCTTAGTGCCTCCAGGATGAATGGTATATCTGGATCTATGGGCTTCCTCAAGAATTTTGTTCTTTATTGTAACCTCATCCGGAACACAAGTTCTGCCTTTAAATAATAATCTACCATCATCGGCCAACATGAAGTCAGGTCTGCTACTCAAGCTTCCCTTGATCTCTACCAACTCGGGATCATTATCTTGCAAGGACTTGATCTCTATCAATAGTTCGGGTTTAAGTTGAATCTGAGCAATCAAGATCCGATCATTGTCAATATTGAGATCCAGACTAGATAATTGTTCCAACAATCTCCATTCTTGTAACATGAGACTTGACAATCTAGCTACCGGCTTCCGGCTTAATGCATCTGCCACAACATTACCTTTGCCAGGATGATACTCAATCGAGAAGTCGAAGTCTTTCAAGTACTCCAACCATCTCCGCTGCCTCATGTTGAGTTCCTTTTGAGAGAATAAATACTTCAAACTCTTATGATCCGAAAACACTGTAAAAGTTTCTCCATACAAGTAATGCCTCCATATCTTCAAAGCAAACACGACTGCAGCAAGTTCCAAATCATGAACAGGATAATTATCTTCGTGCTTCCTCAACTGCCTAGAGGAATAGGCAATCACCTTCCCATGCTGCATGAGTACACAGCCTAAGCCAATACGTGAAGCATCAGTATAAACAACGAATCCTCCTTCACCAGAAGGTAAAGCCAAAACAGGTGCAGTAGTCAAACACTCCTTCAGAGTCTGAAAGCTTCGCTGACAATCATCTGACCAATCAAACTTGTTCTCCTTGCGGGTTAATCTTGTCATAGGTACTGCAATCTTGGAGAAATCTTGAATAAATCTTCGGTAATAGCCTGCCAGGCCTAGGAAACTTCTAACTTCAGTTGCACTAGTAGGCTGCTCCCAATTCTTCACTGCCTCAATCTTCGAAGGATCAACAGAAATACCTTCCTTGGTGATAATATGTCCGAGAAAGGACACTTCTTGTAGCCAGAACTCACACTTACTGAACTTAGCATATAGCTGATGATCTTTCAATAGTTGCAATGCCATTCTCAGATGCTCAGCATGCTCCTCCTCATTCTTAGAATAAATCAGGATGTCATCAATAAAGACTACGACCCATTGATCAAGATAGGGCCGAAATACATCGTTCATCAACTGCATGAAAGCTGCTGGAGCATTCGTTAGACCAAAAGGCATAACGACAAATTCAAAATGACCATACATGCTGCGGAAAGCCGTTTTATAAATATCCTCTTCCTTAATCCGCAACTGGTGATATCCAGATCGAAGATCGATCTTAGAGAAATATTGAGCTCCCGCTATCTGGTCAAATAACTCGTCAATCCTCGGCAAGGGATATTTGTTCTTGACAGTCTGCTGGTTTATTTGCCGATAATCAATGCACAACCTCATCGAACCATCTTTCTTCCTGACGAACAACACAGGGGCTCCCCACGGAGAAGTACTAGGACGAATAAAACCCTTCTCGAGTAATTCCATCAGTTGTTGCTTCAGTTCCCTCAGTTCCGCAGGAGACATACGATAAGGAGCCTTAGAAATAGGAGCTGTGCCAGGAATAAGATCAATAGAAAAGATAACTTCCCGCTCAGGCGGAAGTCCTGGTAATTCCTCTGGAAAGACATCAGGAAAATCTTGGACAACAGGAATGTCCTTAATCTCCATCTGCTGCTCAGGAGTTGCACAAACAAAGGCTAGAAAAGCCTCACACCCATGCCTTAAAAGCTTATCAGCTCGAAGAGCCGAAATGAGTGGTACGGAGTTATGGTGCTTGACTCCCGTAAAAGATAAACCAGAATGTCCAGTAAAAGTCACTGAGCTAGAACTACAGTGAACATTGGCCTCATACTTGGCCAACCAATCTGCTCCTAGGATTACATCATAATCCTTCATATCCATGCAGACCAAATCTGCTGGATAGTTCTGTTCACCAATCATAACCTTACTAGAAGGATAGAAATACTGGATTGTTGATCTAGTGCCAATAGGGGTTGAAATCTCTAACGGAGTATTCATCAAAACAGGTTCCACAGCTAATGACTCAGCAAATCTCCGTGAAATAAAAGAATGTGTTGCACCAGTATCAAAGAGAGCAAACGCGGGCTTATCGATTATAGTAAGGGTACCTTCGACGAGTCCGCCATCATCAGAAATCCCATTTTCCTCTGCATGTAAAGCTTGAAGCTTGCCTTGTGGTTTCTTGAAGACTAGTGGTTTTGCCGGTGTAGCTTGTTCCGATATGAGAGGACAATTGGGGATACGGTGCTCCTTGCTTCCACATCGCAAACAGGCGCCTAGCTTGCGCCAGCACTCCTCTATCTTGTGACCCGGACGATCACAATAGTTACACACGCCCTTGAATGGAACAATAGGGCCAGGCTTCTTGTCTTCATGCCTCGGCATCTTGGCTTTCCACGATCCGGACCCGCTCCACGAACCAGGTCCACTAACAGGCCTCCTCTTGGTATACCCGGGTTTGACACTCCCGGAACCCGTAGGTAATTCTTTCTTGGTGCCTTTCCCACGGATTCTCTCCGTCATCTCAAGAGTATCCTCTAAAACTTGCGCTTTCCTTACCATCTCGGAATAAGTGGAAATCTCCATCGGTGCCAATTGGTTGATATAATGAAGCTTCAAACCATTGAGAAAGCGCTTCGCCTTCATCTTCTCGGTGGAAATGAGATGTGTAGCATATCGAGAAAGCCGTGCGAATTGAGCCTCATACTCTGCCACGGACAAACCTCGCTGTTTCAAGGCCGCGAACTCTGCCGCTTTCTTCTCTTGCACTCTATCGGAAAAATACTTGCTGTTGAAGAATTCCTCGAACTCTTCCCACATAACTTGCCGATCTCCGAGAGTTGCCTTGATAGAATCCCACCAAGTACGTGCATCATGTTCCAGTTGAAATGTGGACAAAAGGACACGCTCCTGGTTGGTGCATTGCATAACTTCAAAGATTCTCCCCATCTCGTCTAGCCAGTGCTCGGCTTGGTCAGGGTCAGTCGAACCAGCGAATCTAGGCGGATTCATTCCGCGGAAGTTCCGGTATAGATCACCGGTGCCATGCTGTGCCGCTCCTGCCTGAGCTACTTGCTGAAGGGCCTGAGTAAGGCCTTGAACCGTACGCTGCAGGTTCCTCCATTCAGCACGATCAGCTGCCATCTACACGAGAAATAGGTTACTTAGGTTCAAATAAGATAGATAATTACACGATTAAGAAACGAACTTAACCCAAGTTCTACCCAATCTCACAGGTCAGGTCTTAAACTTTTACAAGGTTAGGGATCTAGTGCACCTAGACACGACCAAAAACTCGGTACCTGGCGGAGGTAATCGGTCCGAAGACCACTCGCGCAAGTGTGCGACCTTCCCGATAGGCGTAGCCTAACGTTCAGACAACACCTTTTGATATACCGATTATTGGGATGCAATGCAAGAAAACTTAAAACTTAGGGAACCTAGGAATGTGAAACCTAGGGCTCTGATACCAACTAAACTATCACGCCCCGAACAAGGCGGAAATATCGGGACGTACAGTTAGGGACACGCTAGCAAGAGAGGGAACTAAGTCTAAAATGATACACAAGTGCTACAAGATGGAAATGCTAAATGATCATTAATAAACCACGACTAATACAATAATCCTCAAGTTCAACTTAATACAACTGGAATAATCAACCACTAAAACTCAATAACATGACTGAGACTAAAAGCTCTCCAAAACACAACTAAAGAAAGATAACACACTACTAACACACTAGAACTGATACACTCAAGACATCACTCCTGCCCTTCCCCATCGGTAAGCGCATCACCGAAAAGCCTGGAAAGGGGGAACAACGGGGTGTGAGCTAACGCTCAGTAGGAAATAACAGACATGTATAAGTGATTAACAGTTTAATTACATTTTCAAAATGTCATGCTACAAATGATAAAAACAATAAAAAGATAACGATGATATCACGAAACGAAATTCAAAGATCTTGCAAGGTCAAGAAATATAATGAATAGAATAGTAAGACAAGAATTTACTACAGGAGATAACGATAAAAAGTTGGCCATATCAAGTCGATTCAAGTCATGTCAAGCACGTATGTAATTTCATTTCCACGTCCAAGTAATGAGCAAGTACAGTAACCACAAGTAGAGTATAGAACAGTGACGAGTGGAAAGTGAAAAGTAGTAGAAAGTAATGTAGAGAGTAGTGGAGAGAGTAGTGGACAGTCCTAGATTTAACACATGTCAAGTACTGGTGCCAAATGCCACACCTAGTCATTCACCTCCCAGGGGTACACGTAGTGTTCGGGCGCTCTTCCCAGGACCAGACCGAGCCCTTAATTGTTTGCCAGGCATTGATTTCTTTGGATCAAAGATCCCACGAATCTAGACTTCCACAGTTTATGGCCAGAATTCCAAGGTTTAAACTAAGTAGCAATAACAACTTCAAGTAGGAAGGAGATTCATTTCCAGAATTTCAAGGTAAGTATAATCATCAAGGAGATTGAAATCAAGTCACAACAAGAGTTAATCGTGCTGCGCTACTGTACAACAGCAGCAATCAAACAAGCTAATCAACATATTAATCCTAATCATCAAGTTAAGATATCATGATTTAACCATTATCATTTGCATTAAGACAATTGCCAAGAAGCTGATTCAAGATGATAAGGCAAAGAACAACTCCCACAGGAGTGAAATAGAATGCATTAACAGAGATTTAGTTACACCATTAACCACTAATTATGTGGGTTTCTATTTAATCTTGTATGCATTGAAATGAAGATGATAAACGGTGTGTTTTTATACTAAGTTTGCATGTATGGACCAATGTTAATTGAAACTAAAAGGGTACATGAATAGGTCATTAGTTCCTCAAAAATGTAGTTTTCAAAGTGTTTAGGTTGAATGGTTTGATTCCCCGATGATCCGGATTGATCCCCGGGTCAAATCATCAAAAAAAAACGGGTTTACAATGCATGGGTCGACCCTTTGGGTCGACCCCTGGAAAAATTCCAGGGATGGGTCGACCCCTGGGTCGACCCCTGCAATCCTGGCTGCATGGGTCAGACCCCTGCAGGTTGTGGGTCGACCCATTGGGTCGACCCCTGCAAGGCAGCAAGCTGCTGCTTTGCAGGGCTGAAATGGGTCGACCCGTGGGTCGACCCCTGGGTTTCCAGACCCAAAAAGCTATGAAATTTCCACGAATTTGGGGTCTAAAAGTATTGGGATCATAACCATAGACTCTAGGGTCATTAATATGCATCTTAGGGTCATGAAACACAATTTTAAATCACGAATTTCGATAGGAATCCAATGAAATACAACCTATTCTATGAAGAACACAAGAAAAGTCTAGCTTGCTAGCATGCTTCTAATAACACACGAAATACTCTAGGCATGATCTATTAAAATTGAGGATTTTGATGTCAAAAGAAAGCTAACATGCTATTGATTACATTCATGTATGTTAATTAGAAATTGGGCTGTTATCACCTACCTCAAATTGAAGAAGGAACTCGAAACCTAGAATAAAGAACAACTTGACAGCACCTCACTAAAACCTCGATATCTCCACGGATACCTAATGAAATTGGGGCTTTTGCCACCAATGGAAAGAGCTCGATGAGAGGTACAATCTGCTATACTCATGATCAAGATTTGGTTGAGAATTCCTACCTCAATAGATTGATCAAAGAAGGATGAAGGGAAGCCAACGGCCTGCTGACCGACCTCCACAAATCGAACTAGATCTCTCCAGATCCGAAATTTCAGCGAACCCCACAGCAGCCAAATGAAAGAAGACTCGTAGGGCTTCATTTTGATAGCTCATAGAGCTTCTGGAGCCTTCTGAATTGGGAGTATTTGCTGCTGCAAGCTACGAGTTTAGAAACGGCGCCGAAATCCTTGACTTGACCAAACTATGTCGGCAGCACGTTTTGGGGCTAAGTTTACCTCAAATTGATTGAGGGTAAATGTTCCTCTATGTAATACCTTTCATTTGCCTCTGGAATCACCCCATTTGGTTGAGAAACAAGCTCGAATTTGATGTTCAAAGTTTGGGTGAATAGTAAATTCGAATTTGGGTTAGGTGGGTTATAAGTCAGGCTTAATCTACTGATTAGGGCTAGATAATGATTTAATTAGGCTTACTCCAAGAAGACAAAAGTGTTAGTCGAAGCATCTATTATTTAATGACTATTTTTGTGAATTTTTATATGGTAAATAAAATTCCATTTCTACTATTCCGTAATTAATTAAATATTAAGTTCGGAAGAATTAGTTCGCTAATTCGGCTTAATAAACGATTGTATTAGGCTTAATTATAGAAGACAAAGTTGATAAACAAAATTAATTCTACAAGATGTGATTTTTGGGGATTTTTAGAAAATAGTAGAAAAATGACTTATTCTATTAATTAATTAATTAATCTAATTAATTTGGATAATTCTCATTAATTTCGAATAATTTCAAATAAATTCCAAATAATTAAAAATAACTTTCTAAATAAATTTCTAAAGAATTTGGGGTCTTACACCCTCCCCTACTTAAAGGAATTTGGTCCTCCAAATTCACTGCACTAAAACTGAGAGTAGAACAAGATCGCTCACCTAGAATAGATCGGGATACCGCTTTCGCATAGTCTCTTCGGACTCCCATGTAGCTTCTTCGGTCCCACGCCGACTCCACTGAATCTTGACCATCGGTATCGAACGATTCCGGAGTTACTGATGCTTCCGGTCCAGAATCTTGACAGGTCTTTCCTCATAGGTCAAATCTTCCTTCAGTTCAAAATCCACTTGTTGAATGATATGAGTGGGATCGTACACATATTTCCGTAACATAGACACATGGAAAACATTATGTACGCCAGACAAATGCGGTGGTAAAGCCAGTCTGTATGCCACCTCTCCCACTCTATCTAGAATCTCGAATGGACCAATGTACCTCGGACTCAGCTTGCCATGAATGCCAAATCTTCGGATCCCTCTCGTCGGAGAGACCTTTAAGAACACATGCTCGCCAACCTGAAATTCCAATGCCCTTCTCCTGTTGTCGGCATAACTCTTCTATCTTGACTGGGCTACTTGTAACCGGTCTCGGATAACACGGATGTTCTGTGATGATTCCGAAACAAGATCTGGTCCAAGCCACTATTTCACACCTACCTCGTCCCAACACAACGGGGAACGACAACTTCTACCATATAGTGCTTCAAAAGGAGTCATCTGAATGCTAGACTGATAGCTGTTATTGTAGGCGAATTCAATTAATGCCAAATGCTCACTCCAATTACCACCGAAATCAATCATGCAAGCTCGCAACATATCTTCCACTATCTGATTGGTTCTTTCAGTCTGTCCATCTGTCTGTGGATGAAAAGCAGTACTGAAATTCAGACGAGTACCTAAAGACTCTTGCAGTCCCTTCCAGAAATGTGAAGTAAATCTGGGGTCTCGATCAGATACTATATTCACTGGAATACCATGCAATCTCACCACTTCCTTTATATACAAAGCAGCCAATACATCAATCGTCCACTTGGACTTAATTGGTAAGAAATGAGCCGACTTCGTCAATCGATCGACAATCACCCATATCGCATCAAATCCACCACGAGTCCTAGGTAGACCCATAATGAAATCCATGCCAATGCTTTCCCACTTCCATTGGGGTATGTCGAGTGGTTTCAATTTCCCTGCTGGTCTGAAATGTTCGGCCTTAACTTGCTGACATACCAAACATCTGCTCACAAAATCTGCAACTTCTCTTTTCATATTCGGCCACCAAAAGGACCTTTTCAAATCTCGGTACATCTTAGTGCCTCCAGGATGAATGGTATATCTGGATCTATGGGCTTCCTCAAGAATTTTGTTCTTTATTGTAACCTCATCCGGAACACAAGTTCTGCCTTTAAATAATAATCTACCATCATCGGCCAACATGAAGTCAGGTCTGCTACTCAAGCTTCCCTTGATCTCTACCAACTCGGGATCATTATCTTGCAAGGACTTGATCTCTATCAATAGTTCAGGGTTTAAGTTGAATCTGAGCAATCAAGATCCGATCATTGTCAATATTGAGATCCAGACTAGATAATTGTTCCAACAATCTCCATTCTTGTAACATGAGACTTGACAATCTAGCTACCGGCTTCCGGCTTAATGCATCTGCCACAACATTACCTTTGCCAGGATGATACTCAATCGAGAAGTCGAAGTCTTTCAAGTACTCCAACCATCTCCGCTGCCTCATGTTGAGTTCCTTTTGAGAGAATAAATACTTCAAACTCTTATGATCCGAAAACACTGTAAAGTTTCTCCATACAAGTAATGCCTCCATATCTTCAAAGCAAACACGACTGCAGCAAGTTCCAAATCATGAACAGGATAATTATCTTCGTGCTTCCTCAACTGCCTAGAGGAATAGGCAATCACCTTCCCATGCTGCATGAGTACACAGCCTAAGCCAATACGTGAAGCATCAGTATAAACAACGAATCCTCCTTCACCAGAAGGTAAAGCCAAAACAGGTGCAGTAGTCAAACACTCCTTCAGAGTCTGAAAGCTTCGCTGACAATCATCTGACCAATCAAACTTGTTCTCCTTGCGGGTTAATCTTGTCATAGGTACTGCAATCTTGGAGAAATCTTGAATAAATCTTCGGTAATAGCCTGCCAGGCCTAGGAAACTTCTAACTTCAGTTGCACTAGTAGGCTGCTCCCAATTCTTCACTGCCTCAATCTTCGAAGGATCAACAGAAATACCTTCCTTGGTGATAATATGTCCGAGAAAGGACACTTCTTGTAGCCAGAACTCACACTTACTGAACTTAGCATATAGCTGATGATCTTTCAATAGTTGCAATGCCATTCTCAGATGCTCAGCATGCTCCTCCTCATTCTTAGAATAAATCAGGATGTCATCAATAAAGACTACGACCCATTGATCAAGATAGGGCCGAAATACATCGTTCATCAACTGCATGAAAGCTGCTGGAGCATTCGTTAGACCAAAAGGCATAACGACAAATTCAAAATGACCATACATGCTGCGGAAAGCCGTTTTATAAATATCCTCTTCCTTAATCCGCAACTGGTGATATCCAGATCGAAGATCGATCTTAGAGAAATATTGAGCTCCCGCTATCTGGTCAAATAACTCGTCAATCCTCGGCAAGGGATATTTGTTCTTGACAGTCTGCTGGTTTATTTGCCGATAATCAATGCACAACCTCATCGAACCATCTTTCTTCCTGACGAACAACACAGGGGCTCCCCACGGAGAAGTACTAGGACGAATAAAACCCTTCTCGAGTAATTCCATCAGTTGCTGCTTCAGTTCCCTCAGTTCCGCAGGAGACATACGATAAGGAGCCTTAGAAATAGGAGCTGTGCCAGGAATAAGATCAATAGAAAAGATAACTTCCCGCTCAGGCGGAAGTCCTGGTAATTCCTCTGGAAAGACATCAGGAAAATCTTGGACAACAGGAATGTCCTTATCTCCATCTGCTGCTCAGGAGTTGCACAAACAAAGGCTAGAAAAGCCTCACACCCATGCCTTAAAAGCTTATCAGCTCGAAGAGCCGAAATGAGTGGTACGGAGTTATGGTGCTTGACTCCCGTAAAAGATAAACCAGAATGTCCAGTAAAAGTCACTGAGCTAGAACTACAGTGAACATTGGCCTCATACTTGGCCAACCAATCTGCTCCTAGGATTACATCATAATCCTTCATATCCATGCAGACCAAATCTGCTGGAAAGTTCTGTTCACCAATCATAACCTTACTAGAAGGATAGAAATACTGGATTGTTGATCTAGTGCCAATAGGGGTTGAAATCTCTAACGGAGTATTCATCAAAACAGGTTCCACAGCTAATGACTTAGCAAATCTCCGTGAAATAAAAGAATGTGTTGCACCAGTATCAAAGAGAGCAAACGCGGGCTTATCGATTATAGTAAGGGTACCTTCGACGAGTCCGCCATCATCAGAAATCCCATTTTCCTCTGCATGTAAAGCTTGAAGCTTGCCTTGTGGTTTCTTGAAGACTAGTGGTTTTGCCGGTGTAGCTTGTTCCGATATGAGAGGACAATTGGGGATACGGTGCTCCTTGCTTCCACATCGCAAACAGGCGCCTAGCTTGCGCCAGCACTCCTCTATCTTGTGACCCGGACGATCACAATAGTTGCACACGCCCTTGAATGGAACAATAGGGCCAGGCTTCTTGTCTTCATGCCTCGGCATCTTGGCCTTCCACGATCCGGACCCGCTCCACGAACCAGGTCCACTAACAGGCCTCTCTTGGTATACCCGGGTTTGACACTCCCGGAACCCGTAGGTAATTCTTTCTTGGTGCCTTTCCCACGGATTCTCTCCGTCATCTCAAGAGTATCCTCTAAACTTGCGCTTTCCTTACCATCTCGGAATAAGTGGAAATCTCCATCGGTGCCAATTGGTTGATATAATGAAGCTTCAAACCATTGAGAAAGCGCTTCGCCTTCATCTTCTCGGTGGAAATGAGATGTGTAGCATATCGAGAAAGCCGTGCGAATTGAGCCTCATACTCTGCCACGGACAAACCTCGCTGTTTCAAGGCCGCGAACTCTGCCGCTTTCTTCTCTTGCACTCTATCGGAAAAATACTTGCTGTTGAAGAATTCCTCGAACTCTTCCCACATAACTTGCCGATCTCCGAGAGTTGCCTTGATAGAATCCCACCAAGTACGTGCATCATGTTCCAGTTGAAATGTGGACAAAAGGACACGCTCCTGGTTGGTGCATTGCATAACTTCAAAGATTCTCCCCATCTCGTCTAGCCAGTGCTCGGCTTGGTCAGGGTCAGTCGAACCAGCGAATCTAGGCGGATTCATTCCGCGGAAGTTCGGTATAGATCACCGGTGCCATGCTGTGCCGCTCCTGCCTGAGCTACTTGCTGAAGGGCCTGAGTAAGGCCTTGAACCGTACGCTGCAGGTTCCTCCATTCAGCACGATCAGCTGCCATCTACACGAGAAATAGGTTACTTAGGTTCAAATAAGATAGATAATTACACGATTAAGAAACGAACTTAACCCAAGTTCTACCCAATCTCACAGGTCAGGTCTTAAACTTTTACAAGGTTAGGGATCTAGTGCACCTAGACACGACCAAAAACTCGGTACCTGGCGGAGGTAATCGGTCCGAAGACCACTCGCGCAAGTGTGCGACCTTCCCGATAGGCGTAGCCTAACGTTCAGACAACACCTTTTGATATACCGATTATTGGGATGCAATGCAAGAAAACTTAAAACTTAGGGAACCTAGGAATGTGAAACCTAGGGCTCTGATACCAACTAAACTGTCACGCCCCGAACAAGGCGGAAATATCGGGACGTACAGTTAGGGACACGCTAGCAAGAGAGGGAACTAAGTCTAAAATGATACACAAGTGCTACAAGATGGAAATGCTAAATGATCATTAATAAACCACGACTAATACAATAATCCTCAAGTTCAACTTAATACAACTGGAATAATCAACCACTAAAACTCAATAACATGACTGAGACTAAAAGCTCTCCAAAACACAACTAAAGAAGATAACACACTACTAACACACTAGAACTGATACACTCAAGACATCACTCCTGCCCTTCCCCATCGGTAAGCGCATCACCTGAAAAGCCTGGAAAGGGGGAACAACGGGGTGTGAGCTAACGCTCAGTAGGAAATAACAGACATGTATAAGTGATTAACAGTTTAATTACATTTTCAAAATGTCATGCTACAAATGATAAAAACAATAAAAAGATAACGATGATATCACGAAACGAAATTCAAAGATCTTGCAAGGTCAAGAAATATAATGAATAGAATAGTAAGACAAGAATTTACTACAGGAGATAACGATAAAAAGTTGGCCATATCAAGTCGATTCAAGTCATGTCAAGCACGTATGTAATTTCATTTCCACGTCCAAGTAATGAGCAAGTACAGTAACCACAAGTAGAGTATAGAACAGTGACGAGTGGAAAGTGAAAAGTAGTAGAAAGTAATGTAGAGAGTAGTGGAGAGAGTAGTGGACAGTCCTAGATTTAACACATGTCAAGTACTGGTGCCAAATGCCACACCTAGTCATTCACCTCCCAGGGGTACACGTAGTGTTCGGGCGCTCTTCCCAGGACCAGACCGAGCCCTTAATTGTTTGCCAGGCATTGATTTCTTTGGATCAAAGATCCCACGAATCTAGACTTCCACAGTTTATGGCCAGAATTCCAAGGTTTAAACTAAGTAGCAATAACAACTTCAAGTAGGAAGGAGATTCATTTCCAGAATTTCAAGGTAAGTATAATCATCAAGGAGATTGAAATCAAGTCACAACAAGAGTTAATCGTGCTGCGCTACTGTACAACAGCAGCAATCAAACAAGCTAATCAACATATTAATCCTAATCATCAAGTTAAGATATCATGATTTAACCATTATCATTTGCATTAAGACAATTGCCAAGAAGCTGATTCAAGATGATAAGGCAAAGAACAACTCCCACAGGAGTGAAATAGAATGCATTAACAGAGATTTAGTTACACCATTAACCACTAATTATGTGGGTTTCTATTTAATCTTGTATGCATTGAAATGAAGATGATAAACGGTGTGTTTTTATACTAAGTTTGCATGTATGGACCAATGTTAATTGAAACTAAAAGGGTACATGAATAGGTCATTAGTTCCTCAAAAATGTAGTTTTCAAAGTGTTTAGGTTGAATGGTTTGATTCCCCGATGATCCGGATTGATCCCCGGGTCAAATCATCAAAAAAAAACGGGTTTACAATGCATGGGTCGACCCTTTGGGTCGACCCCTGGAAAAATTCCAGGGATGGGTCGACCCCTGGGTCGACCCCTGCAATCCTGGCTGCATGGGTCGACCCATGGGTCGACCCCTGCAGGTTGTGGGTCGACCCATTGGGTCGACCCCTGCAAGGCAGCAAGCTGCTGCTTGCAGGGCTGAAATGGGTCGACCCGTGGGTCGACCCCTGGGTTTCCAGACCCAAAAAGCTATGAAAATTCCAAGAATTTGGGGTCTAAAAGTATTGGGATCATAACCATAGACTCTAGGGTCATTAATATGCATCTTAGGGTCATGAAACACAATTTTAAATCACGAATTTCGATAGGAATCCAATGAAATACAACCTATTCTATGAAGAACACAAGAAAAGTCTAGCTTGCTAGCATGCTTCTAATAACACACGAAATACTCTAGGCATGATCTATTAAAATTGAGGATTTTGATGTCAAAAGAAAGCTAACATGCTATTGATTACATTCATGTATGTTAATTAGAAATTGGGCTGTTATCACCTACCTCAAATTGAAGAAGGAACTCGAAACCTAGAATAAAGAACAACTTGACAGCACCTCACTAAAACCTCGATATCTCCACGGATACCTAATGAAAATTGGGGCTTTTGCCACCAATGGAAAGAGCTCGATGAGAGGTACAATCTGCTATACTCATGATCAAGATTTGGTTGAGAATTCCTACCTCAATAGATTGATCAAAGAAGGATGAAGGGAAGCCAACGGCCTACTGACCGACCTCCACAAATCGAACTAGATCTCTCCAGATCCGAAATTTCAGCGAACCCCACAGCAGCCAAATGAAAGAAGACTCGTAGGGCTTCATTTTGATAGCTCATAGAGCTTCTGGAGCCTTCTGAATTGGGAGTATTTGCTGCTGCAAGCTACGAGTTTAGAAACGGCGCCGAAATCCTTGACTTGACCAAACTATGTCGGCAGCACGTTTTGGGGCTAAGTTTACCTCAAATTGATTGAGGGTAAATGTTCCTCTATGTAATACCTTTCATTTGCCTCTGGAATCACCCCATTTGGTTGAGAAACAAGCTCGAATTTGATGTTCAAAGTTTGGGTGAATAGTAAATTCGAATTTGGGTTAGGTGGGTTATAAGTCAGGCTTAATCCACTGATTAGGGCTAGATAATGATTTAATTAGGCTTACTCCAAGAAGACAAAAGTGTTAGTCGAAGCATCTATTATTTAATTACTATTTTTATGAATTTTTATATGTTAAATAAAATTCCATTTCTACTATTCCGTAATTAATTAAATATTAAGTTCGGAAGAATTAGTTCGCTAATTCGGCTTAATAAACGATTGTATTAGGCTTAATTATAGAAGACAAAGTTGATAAACAAAATTAATTCTACAAGATGTGATTTTTGGGGATTTTTAGAAAATAGTAGAAAAATGACTTATTCTATTAATTAATTAATTAATCTAATTAATTTGGATAATTCTCATTAATTTCGAATAATTTCAAATAAATTCCAAATAATTAAAAATAACTTTCTAAATAAATTTCTAAAGAATTTGGGGTCTTACACCCTCCCCTACTTAAAGGAATTTGGTCCTCCAAATTCACTGCACTAAAACTGAGAGTAGAACAAGATCGCTCACCTAGAATAGATCGGGATACCGCTTTCGCATAGTCTCTTCGGACTCCCATGTAGCTTCTTCGGTCCCACGCCGACTCCACTGAATCTTGACCATCGGTATCGAACGATTCCGGAGTTACTGATGCTTCCGGTCCAGAATCTTGACAGGTCTTTCCTCATAGGTCAAATCTTCCTTCAGTTCAAAATCCACTTGTTGAATGATATGAGTGGGATCGTACACATATTTCCGTAACATAGACACATGGAAAACATTATGTACGCCAGACAAATGCGGTGGTAAAGCCAGTCTGTATGCCACCTCTCCCACTCTATCTAGAATCTCGAATGGACCAATGTACCTCGGACTCAGCTTGCCATGAATGCCAAATCTTCGGATCCCTCTCGTCGGAGAGACCTTTAAGAACACATGCTCGCCAACCTGAAATTCCAATGCCCTTCTCCTGTTGTCGGCATAACTCTTCTATCTTGACTGGGCTACTTGTAACCGGTCTCGGATAACACTGATGTTCTGTGATGATTCCGAAACAAGATCTGGTCCAAGCCACTATTTCACACCTACCTCGTCCCAACACAACGGGGAACGACAACTTCTACCATATAGTGCTTCAAAAGGAGTCATCTGAATGCTAGACTGATAGCTGTTATTGTAGGCGAATTCAATTAATGCCAAATGCTCACTCCAATTACCACCGAAATCAATCATGCAAGCTCGCAACATATCTTCCACTATCTGATTGGTTCTTTCAGTCTGTCCATCTGTCTGTGGATGAAAAGCAGTACTGAAATTCAGACGAGTACCTAAAGACTCTTGCAGTCCCTTCCAGAAATGTGAAGTAAATCTGGGGTCTCGATCAGATACTATATTCACTGGAATACCATGCAATCTCACCACTTCCTTTATATACAAAGCAGCCAATACATCAATCGTCCACTTGGACTTAATTGGTAAGAAATGAGCCGACTTCGTCAATCGATCGACAATCACCCATATCGCATCAAATCCACCACGAGTCCTAGGTAGACCCATAATGAAATCCATGCCAATGCTTTCCCACTTCCATTGGGGTATGTCGAGTGGTTTCAATTTCCCTGCTGGTCTGAAATGTTCGGCCTTAACTTGCTGACATACCAAACATCTGCTCACAAAATCTGCAACTTCTCTTTTCATATTCGGCCACCAAAAGGACCTTTTCAAATCTCGGTACATCTTAGTGCCTCCAGGATGAATGGTATATCTGGATCTATGGGCTTCCTCAAGAATTTTGTTCTTTATTGTAACCTCATCCGGAACACAAGTTCTGCCTTTAAATAATAATCTACCATCATCGGCCAACATGAAGTCAGGTCTGCTACTCAAGCTTCCCTTGATCTCTACCAACTCGGGATCATTATCTTGCAAGGACTTGATCTCTATCAATAGTTCGGGTTTAAGTTGAATCTGAGCAATCAAGATCCGATCATTGTCAATATTGAGATCCAGACTAGATAATTGTTCCAACAATCTCCATTCTTGTAACATGAGACTTGACAATCTAGCTACCGGCTTCCGGCTTAATGCATCTGCCACAACATTACCTTTGCCAGGATGATACTCAATCGAGAAGTCGAAGTCTTTCAAGTACTCCAACCATCTCCGCTGCCTCATGTTGAGTTCCTTTTGAGAGAATAAATACTTCAAACTCTTATGATCCGAAAACATTGTAAAGTTTCTCCATACAAGTAATGCCTCCATATCTTCAAAGCAAACACGACTGCAGCAAGTTCCAAATCATGAACAGGATAATTATCTTCGTGCTTCCTCAACTGCCTAGAGGAATAGGCAATCACCTTCCCATGCTGCATGAGTACACAGCCTAAGCCAATACGTGAAGCATCAGTATAAACAACGAATCCTCCTTCACCAGAAGGTAAAGCCAAAACAGGTGCAGTAGTCAAACACTCCTTCAGAGTCTGAAAGCTTCGCTGACAATCATCTGACCAATCAAACTTGTTCTCCTTGCGGGTTAATCTTGTCATAGGTACTGCAATCTTGGAGAAATCTTGAATAAATCTTCGGTAATAGCCTGCCAGGCCTAGGAAACTTCTAACTTCAGTTGCACTAGTAGGCTGCTCCCAATTCTTCACTGCCTCAATCTTCGAAGGATCAACAGAAATACCTTCCTTGGTGATAATATGTCCGAGAAAGGACACTTCTTGTAGCCAGAACTCACACTTACTGAACTTAGCATATAGCTGATGATCTTTCAATAGTTGCAATGCCATTCTCAGATGCTCAGCATGCTCCTCCTCATTCTTAGAATAAATCAGGATGTCATCAATAAAGACTACGACCCATTGATCAAGATAGGGCCGAAATACATCGTTCATCAACTGCATAAAAGCTGCTGGAGCATTCGTTAGACCAAAAGGCATAACGACAAATTCAAAATGACCATACATGCTGCGGAAAGCCGTTTTATAAATATCCTCTTCCTTAATCCGCAACTGGTGATATCCAGATCGAAGATCGATCTTAGAGAAATATTGAGCTCCCGCTATCTGGTCAAATAACTCGTCAATCCTCGGCAAGGGATATTTGTTCTTGACAGTCTGCTGGTTTATTTGCCGATAATCAATGCACAACCTCATCGAACCATCTTTCTTCCTGACGAACAACACAGGGGCTCCCCACGGAGAAGTACTAGGACGAATAAAACCCTTCTCGAGTAATTCCATCAGTTGCTGCTTCAGTTCCCTCAGTTCCGCAGGAGACATACGATAAGGAGCCTTAGAAATAGGAGCTGTGCCAGGAATAAGATCAATAGAAAAGATAACTTCCCGCTCAGGCGGAAGTCCTGGTAATTCCTCTGGAAAGACATCAGGAAAATCTTGGACAACAGGAATGTCCTTAATCTCCATCTGCTGCTCAGGAGTTGCACAAACAAAGGCTAGAAAAGCCTCACACCCATGCCTTAAAAGCTTATCAGCTCGAAGAGCCGAAATGAGTGGTACGGAGTTATGGTGCTTGACTCCCGTAAAAGATAAACCAGAATGTCCAGTAAAAGTCACTGAGCTAGAACTACAGTGAACATTGGCCTCATACTTGGCCAACCAATCTGCTCCTAGGATTACATCATAATCCTTCATATCCATGCAGACCAAATCTGCTGGATAGTTCTGTTCACCAATCATAACCTTACTAGAAGGATAGAAATACTGGATTGTTGATCTAGTGCCAATAGGGGTTGAAATCTCTAACGGAGTATTCATCAAAACAGGTTCCACAGCTAATGACTCAGCAAATCTCCGTGAAATAAAAGAATGTGTTGCACCAGTATCAAAGAGAGCAAACGCAGGCTTATCGATTATAGTAAGGGTACCTTCGACGAGTCCGCCATCATCAGAAATCCCATTTTCCTCTGCATGTAAAGCTTGAAGCTTGCCTTGTGGTTTCTTGAAGACTAGTGGTTTTGCCGGTGTAGTTTGTTCCGATATGAGAGGACAATTGGGGATACGGTGCTCCTTGCTTCCACATCGCAAACAGGCGCCTAGCTTGCGCCAGCACTCCTCTATCTTGTGACCCGGACGATCACAATAGTTACACACGCCCTTGAATGGAACAATAGGGCCAGGCTTCTTGTCTTCATGCCTCGGCATCTTGGCTTTCCACGATCCGGACCCGCTCCACGAACCAGGTCCACTAACAGGCCTCCTCTTGGTATACCCGGGTTTGACACTCCCGGAACCCGTAGGTAATTCTTTCTTGGTGCCTTTCCCACGGATTCTCTCCGTCATCTCAAGAGTATCCTCTAAAACTTGCGCTTTCCTTACCATCTCGGAATAAGTGGAAATCTCCATCGGTGCCAATTGGTTGATATAATGAAGCTTCAAACCATTGAGAAAGCGCTTCGCCTTCATCTTCTCGGTGGAAATGAGATGTGTAGCATATCGAGAAAGCCGTGCGAATTGAGCCTCATACTCTGCCACGGACAAACCTCGCTGTTTCAAGGCCGCGAACTCTGCCGCTTTCTTCTCTTGCACTCTATCGGAAAAATACTTGCTGTTGAAGAATTCCTCGAACTCTTCCCACATAACTTGCCGATCTCCGAGAGTTGCCTTGATAGAATCCCACCAAGTACGTGCATCATGTTCCAGTTGAAATGTGGACAAAAGGACACGCTCCTGGTTGGTGCATTGCATAACTTCAAAGATTCTCCCCATCTCGTCTAGCCAGTGCTCGGCTTGGTCAGGGTCAGTCGAACCAGCGAATCTAGGCGGATTCATTCCGCGGAAGTTCCGGTATAGATCACCGGTGCCATGCTGTGCCGCTCCTGCCTGAGCTACTTGCTGAAGGGCCTGAGTAAGGCCTTGAACCGTACGCTGCAGGTTCCTCCATTCAGCACGATCAGCTGCCATCTACACGAGAAATAGGTTACTTAGGTTCAAATAAGATAGATAATTACACGATTAAGAAACGAACTTAACCCAAGTTCTACCCAATCTCACAGGTCAGGTCTTAAACTTTTACAAGGTTAGGGATCTAGTGCACCTAGACACGACCAAAAACTCGGTACCTGGCGGAGGTAATCGGTCCGAAGACCACTCGCGCAAGTGTGCGACCTTCCCGATAGGCGTAGCCTAACGTTCAGACAACACCTTTTGATATACCGATTATTGGGATGCAATGCAAGAAAACTTAAAACTTAGGGAACCTAGGAATGTGAAACCTAGGGCTCTGATACCAACTAAACTATCACGCCCCGAACAAGGCGGAAATATCGGGACGTACAGTTAGGGACACGCTAGCAAGAGAGGGAACTAAGTCTAAAATGATACACAAGTGCTACAAGATGGAAATGCTAAATGATCATTAATAAACCACGACTAATACAATAATCCTCAAGTTCAACTTAATACAACTGGAATAATCAACCACTAAAACTCAATAACATGACTGAGACTAAAAGCTCTCCAAAACACAACTAAAGAAAGATAACACACTACTAACACACTAGAACTGATACACTCAAGACATCACTCCTGCCCTTCCCCATCGGTAAGCGCATCACCCGAAAAGCCTGGAAAGGGGGAACAACGGGGTGTGAGCTAACGCTCAGTAGGAAATAACAGACATGTATAAGTGATTAACAGTTTAATTACATTTTCAAAATGTCATGCTACAAATGATAAAAACAATAAAAAGATAACGATGATATCACGAAACGAAATTCAAAGATCTTGCAAGGTCAAGAAATATAATGAATAGAATAGTAAGATAAGAATTTACTACAGGAGATAACGATAAAAAGTTGGCCATATCAAGTCGATTCAAGTCATGTCAAGCACGTATGTAATTTCATTTCCACGTCCAAGTAATGAGCAAGTACAGTAACCACAAGTAGAGTATAGAACAGTGACGAGTGGAAAGTGAAAAGTAGTAGAAAGTAATGTAGAGAGTAGTGAAGAGAGTAGTGGAGAGAGTAGTGGACAGTCCTAGATTTAACACATGTCAAGTACTGGTGCCAAATGCCACACCTAGTCATTCACCTCCCAGGGTACACGTAGTGTTCGGGCGCTCTTCCCAGGACCAGACCGAGCCCTTAATTGTTTGCCAGGCATTGATTTCTTTGGATCAAAGATCCCACGAATCTAGACTTCCACAGTTTATGGCCAGAATTCCAAGGTTTAAACTAAGTAGCAATAACAACTTCAAGTAGGAAGGAGATTCATTTCCAGAATTTCAAGGTAAGTATAATCATCAAGGAGATTGAAATCAAGTCACAACAAGAGTTAATCGTGCTGCGCTACTGTAAAACAGCAGCAATCAAACAAGCTAATCAACATATTAATCCTAATCATCAAGTTAAGATATCATGATTTAACCATTATCATTTGCATTAAGACAATTGCCAAGAAGCTGATTCAAGATGATAAGGCAAAGAACAACTCCCACAGGAGTGAAATAGAATGCATTAACAGAGATTTAGTTACACCATTAACCACTAATTATGTGGGTTTCTATTTAATCTTGTATGCATTGAAATGAAGATGATAAACGGTGTGTTTTTATACTAAGTTTGCATGTATGGACCAATGTTAATTGAAACTAAAAGGGTACATGAATAGGTCATTAGTTCCTCAAAAATGTAGTTTTCAAAGTGTTTAGGTTGAATGGTTTGATTCCCCGATGATCCGGATTGATCCCCGGGTCAAATCATCAAAAAAAACGGGTTTACAATGCATGGGTCGACCCTTTGGGTCGACCCCTGGAAAAATTCCAGGGATGGGTCGACCCCTGGGTCGACCCCTGCAATCTTGGCTGCATGGGTCGACCCATGGGTCGACCCCTGCAGGTTGTGGGTCGACCCATTGGGTCGACCCCTGCAAGGCAGCAAGCTGCTGCTTTGCAGGGCTGAAATGGGTCGACCCGTGGGTCGACCCCTGGGTTTCCAGACCCAAAAAGCTATGAAATTTCCACAAATTTGGGGTCTAAAAGTATTGGGATCATAACCATAGACTCTAGGGTCATTAATATGCATCTTAGGGTCATGAAACACAATTTTAAATCACGAATTTCGATAGGAATCCAATGAAATACAACCTATTCTATGAAGAACACAAGAAAAGTCTAGCTTGCTAGCATGCTTCTAATAACACACGAAATACTCTAGGCATGATCTATTAAAATTGAGGATTTTGATGTCAAAAGAAAGCTAACATGCTATTGATTACATTCATGTATGTTAATTAGAAATTGGGCTGTTATCACCTACCTCAAATTGAAGAAGGAACTCGAAACCTAGAATAAAGAACAACTTGACAGCACCTCACTAAAACCTCGATATCTCCACGGATACCTAATGAAAATTGGGGCTTTTACCACCAATGGAAAGAGCTCGATGAGAGGTACAATCTGCTATACTCATGATCAAGATTTGGTTGAGAATTCCTACCTCAATAGATTGATCAAAGAAGGATGAAGGGAAGCCAACGGCCTGCTGACCGACCTCCACAAATCGAACTAGATCTCTCCAGATCCGAAATTTCAGCGAACCCCATAGCAGCCAAATGAAAGAAGACTCGTAGGGCTTCATTTTAATAGCTCATAGAGCTTCTGGAGCCTTCTGAATTGGGAGTATTTGCTGCTGCAAGCTACGAGTTTAGAAACGGCGCCGAAATCCTTGACTTGACCAAACTATGTCGGCAGCACGTTTTGGGGCTAAGTTTACCTCAAATTGATTGAGGGTAAATGTTCCTCTATGTAATACCTTTCATTTGCCTCTGGAATCACCCCATTTGGTTGAGAAACAAGCTCGAATTTGATGTTCAAAGTTTGGGTGAATAGTAAATTCGAATTTGGGTTAGGTGGGTTATAAGTCAGGCTTAATCCACTGATTAGAGCTAGATAAGGATTTAATTAGGCTTACTCTAAGAAGACAAAAGTGTTAGTCGAAGTATCTATTATTTAATTACTATTTTTATGAATTTTTATATGGTAAATAAAATTCCATTTCTACTATTCCGTAATTAATTAAATATTAAGTTCGGAAGAATTAGTTCGCTAATTCGGCTTAATAAACGATTGTATTAGGCTTAATTGTAGAAGACAAAGTTGATAAAAAAAATTAATTCTACAAGATGTGATTTTTGGGGATTTTTAGAAAATAGTAGAAAAATGACTTATTCTATTAATTAATTAATTAATCTAATTAATTTGGATAATTCTCATTAATTTCGAATAATTTCAAATAAATTACAAATAATTAAAAATAACTTTCTAAATAAATTTCTAAAGAATTTGGGGTCTTACATCGAGACGGCCAAACAGAAGGCAGAGAGGTGTTGATAGCATCCACTGCGTGAAGGAGAGGTGTACTGACCACTTTAATAATTCTCCCATTGTAAGGAAACTTCAGGCACCGATGGTTGGTGGAAGGCACATCGTCCATGGCTTCGATGTAAGGGCGACCCAGTATAGCCTTAAATGTGGGGTCCATGTCGAGGACATGGAATTCCGTGGGAATTGCCATGGGGCCTAGTTCTGCCTTCAGAATAATCATCCCCTGCGGCGGCCTTTTGCTATTGTCATAAGCCGTGACCGTGATCGAGGAAGGTCTTATTTGTTCCTCGTTGACCCCACACAACTGAAGAGTGCTCATGGAGATCACATTTATGGATGCACCCGTATCCACAAGACACGGGTTTATGGATACCCCATTGATTTTTATTGAAATGCACAGTGCATATTTCCGAGCTTCCTTGGGAGCGAGCTCGTAGTTGTGAAACATGATGGCTGGTTGTGTGTCTGTTGGGGTCAGGACGGTCGAAATCTTCTCCACGGGGAGGTCCTCGTTCACCATGACCCTTTGAAGGTACTCCATTAAGGCTGCCTGGTGGGATGTGGATCTTTGAAGTTGCTCCAGGATGGAGATCCGAGCAGGTGTCTTATCCAGGTGTTTCAATAGATCATATTGTGTTCCAGGGATAGCTCTTTCTGGTTGTTCTCCATCATCCTTCTCTGGCTGAGATAGCTCAGGATTCTGACTGTTGTGGGGGAAAACCCTGTGGAAAATCCTTCCACTCCGGAGCACCATTGCCTGTGGCTTTTGTACCTCTGTGGGGGTAGCAGTGGGTTTTAACAGGGGTTTGAGAGGTAGTAGTGGAGGAATGGTTGATGAAGCAGGGGTGATGACGGGAGCAGGGATTCTGATGAGGGGTTTGTTAGGTGGAGGCATGGTGGAGGTAGAGGGGATATCGCGCGGATTATGAAGGATAAGGGATCTGGAAGGTGGAGGCGGAGGCAAAGTGGAAGTGGGTAAGGTTTGAAATGGGTAATGGTTTTGAGGTGGATGGTGGGTGATGAGTGGTTTTGAAGGCATTAGTGGTGATGTGGTGGAGAAAGACGGGGTTATGTATGGTTGACGGATGATAAGGGGTTTAGAAGGCGTAGGGGTAAATGTGGTAGAGGTGGATGGTAAAGTGGGGGAGTGAGAGAAGGTGAGAGGGTGTGAAGGCGTAGTGGAGAGTGTCGGTTGATAGGAGGTCGGGGTGCGGATGAGAGGGCGTAATGGTAGTGGAAATAGTGATGGTGATACTGACGCGGGTTGATGAGAGAGAGGTGCTACCCGGGCAAGGTGAGGGGGTTGCATGACGATAGGGTTGGAGGTATAAAGAATGGAGGTACTTTCCTGGTGCCACACCTGCTCTCTCCCGACTTCCGGGAAGGAGGAGATGGGGTTAACCTGATGATTGGGCTGTTGGTGCTCCGGTAATGGATTCTGGATTATGCCCATGTCGGGCTGTTGCTGTGGGGCCTGCTGAGCCTGTTGTTGTTTTTGTTGTGGTTGCTGCTGTTGTTGCTGCTGTTGTAACTACTGCTGTGGCCTATGAGGAGGTCTCCTAGCCTTGAGAGCTGCGACGTATCGTCTCATCTCATCCCAATCTATTTGATGTTCATCATTCATATCATGGATGTAATCTTTGAAATGGAAGCAGTAATCTACTGTGTGTCCCGGCTGCCTGTGGTAGACACAGTATTTGGAGGTATCAACATTGGGGGGCCACGCGGGCCTTTCTCTGGGTAGGGCGAGTTGGTTTGATGCCATGAGGGCATTAAAAATGTCTGTTAAAGTTTCTGGCAATGGTGGATAGTAGGCTCTCTTGGGATCGAGCGGCCTCCTTTGTTGTTGTTGGGGAGCATAGTTCCCAGGGGGTGGAACTTGGTTGTACTAAAGTGGTGGTTGTTGTTGCTGAGGTTGTGGTTGTTGTTGCTGGGGTTGGCGTAATTGAGGCATATTATCCTGGGGTGGATTATTTTGGGGTGGAGGACGAAGAGGGAAAGGACCTGGTTGAAGGGGAAGTCGGGGCATTTGTGGAGGCCTTGGATTGACTGCATAGTTGGCATTGTTGACCGCACCCACTTGCTCATTTGTCACGACCCCTTCTGTGGCTCCGCCCAGGACACCAGCGCCTGTCTTTCTAACCACTTTGGGCTTCGGTGACTCAAACATGTTCATAATGGGGGAGTCTTTTAACTGGGTTTGGATGTACCGGGCCCTTTCATAGAGTTCCTCCATTGTAGTAAGTTTATTCATGGCCAGGACGTGTCTGAACTGTGGGGTTGCATTAGACACAATCATCTTCACTTGTTCGGGCTCGGAGAGAGTATCCCTTATTCTTTCCGCCAGAGACCTCCATCTATCAGCATATCGGACAAAATCCTCGTCGGGTTTCATCTTTTCGGCCACTAGGTCGGTAATAGAGAGTGAGGGACCGACCCTATCCCTATATTTCTGCAAGAACCTTCTCTGGACTATTTCAAAATTCTCGGCCTCGCGGGGCTCCAGAGAATAGAACCACTCAAGCGCGGGACCATCCAATGATCTCCGAAAGAGGTATGCCAGGGACCTCTGATCGTTTTGCCAGTAAGAGGACTCATACATGAAATCCTTGAGATGAATGAAGGGGTTGCCGGTACCATTGTATCTGCGGTACGTGGGCATTTCGGAGGGAGGAAGATGAATGACGGGAAGGATTGGCAAAGCAACCTCCGGGGTGGCTTTCACGTCCACCATCCTTCTCAGATTTTGAAACTGCTCGTCCATGCGGTTGAACCTATTGAGGGGCAATTGGGCGAGCTCCTCTGGGGGTGAAGGTGGCACTTGCCACTGGGGGAGAAACTGTCTCCCGGAGACTTGAGGGGGGAACCCAGAATGAGAGGGAGCTGTCGGACCGCCGACAGTTGGCCCCGGCTGAAGCGGTGTCTGGGGAACAACGGGAGTTTGAGATTATGATGGGAACTGGAATGAGGGTGGTTGTTGGCTCGCTTGTCCTTGAAGCGAGGGAGACTGGATGGCTTGCGCCAATGAGGGAGATGGAATGGCCTGCACGGACTCTTGGAGAGGTGCGATGGCCGGAGTTGACTCCTGGGGCGTGGGGGAAACAGATTTCCCTTTTTGAATGGCCTGGAAGGCCCGGAGCTATTCAGAGGTAAGCTCCGTGTTGGCGAGGACGCCCAGTAAGGAAGAGATATCCTTTGGTAGGGACGTGTCCCCGGCAATAACCTGCACCTCATGTGAGGGGTCATGAGAAGGACCCGAGTCCATAGCATAGACTCGCAGGTCGGCTGTCAAAGCATGACTAGGGTGGTTTTCCTCAGAAGACTCGTGAGACATGCTCACAGTTTTCCCAGAACGCAAAAACATACACTAGCAAGTAGGTAGCAGAGATTATCAAACAAGTGGATGCCTTTACGCCCTTTTTTGTGTTTTGATTTTGGTGATTTTTTTTGTGTTTTTAACGAGATCCGAAGTTCACACAAAATGGGGACCCTAGTTTATTTTTGTTTCACCACCGTGTCAGCTAGGGTCTCTCGTCTCACCACGAATGAAATGACTAACTCCGGGGAACTTCAATGGTACAACCAGCCCAGTGAACGAAGAGGAGATTCTTCGATGTCGGGGACTTACGGAGGTCCCAGTGTATGAGATTCTAGTCCGTTGAGAGGAATTCCCAAACGGAGAGTCCTTCCTTCACCGGGAAAGGGTGATCCTCAAAAAATGAAAAAAAGGATAGAAAAGAGGAATGGATGTATGCAATGGAATGCTGACAGATATATAGAGTAAGAAAACAACAGAAATAACAGACATATAATAAACAAAGAACCAATCAAAACTGACGGTGCTGCCGTGAGCACAACGGGGGCGCGCGCGGGCGCGAAGGTGGAGAGGCACGGGTGGTGCCGAACTTGCAAGGGTAGCCGAAAGGAAGCAGTAGAGGTCCCACCGTGATCGCCAATCTGTGAGCGACGTCACGCAGTTCGGGGAAGAGCGGAGAAGACGCGGAGCGCGCGTGGGCTCCTCTTTTCTTTCTTTTGGTGTTTGTTTGTTGCAACACAGAAATAAGAGAAGAGAGAGAAGGGGCCACCACGGGAGATTGCTCCGGCGGGGCGAGCGGGACAAGTGTGATATAGCAAAATATGGGATTTAAACGGCCATAGCGGGAAGTGACTCGCCGCGGCCTCGGGGGGACGGGAATGGTGCAAAAATTAAATAACAAGAATTGAAACGGCCATTGGGGAAGTGACTCGCCGCGGCCTCGAGAATATGAGCAGATAATAAGATGACAGAATATAGAGAGAATACAAAGAGCGGAAATTTAAACGGCCATTGGGGAAGTGACTCGCCGCGGCTTCGAGAACACAAATAGATAAGAATATAACGTATAAGAACGTGAATTTAAAAGGCCATTGGGGAAGTGACTCGCCGCGGCCTCGAGAACACGAATAGATAAGAATATAACATATAAGAACGGGAATTTAAACGGCCATTTGGGAAGTGACTCGCCGCGGCCTCGAGAATATGAGCAGAATATAACAGAGTATAAAGAGAATATAAGAATAGAAATTTAAACGGCCATTGTGGAAGTGACTCGCCGCGGCCTCGAAAATAAGATGTGATCGCCAGGGGCCGAAAGACCCCAAAATAAGAAAGTGATCGCGCCTACCTCAAGAGCGGGAGATGGCGGGTTGCTTCTTCCTCTCCCTCTGGCCGGCCGACGGAGAGGGCTTTCCTCGGCTACCCTTGCAAAACAACGACAAACAAATAACAAGTGGATTAGAAAGATGGAGGTGTAGTATTCAAATCCTTGCGATAAAGATAACGAAATGATGGCAAGACACACACCTGGTTGGTGTTGTCTTTTAAACCCCTCTCGGACTCGAGTAGGAGGAAAATGAGATGATGGATGCAAGAAGTATAAAAGAAGAGGCGCCCTTATGAAGGGGGATAGAGGATGCGAGATGATGAATGCAAAAGAACTACGAAGAGAAAAGGGGAAGAAAAGGCTTATTGGATGAGCCGAGGGTGAAATCCGGCGGAGCTCCGGCAGCGTGGGGACGACGTGGAAGCGCGGTGGATGAAGACGACCTTCCTCTCGCGAGCGTGAGCACCCGAGAAGCCGGCAGAACCTCCACCTACAAAAGAACCCACGGGTTAGAAAATGACTCCGTAGCCTCTGGGCTCCTGCAGCCTATCGGATCACTTTGAAGCTCTCCCAGAACTGAGGGGGTGGGCCTCTATTTATAGGGCTCCAGAGGGTGGAGGCGTCCAGGACCCTGGACACCTCCATCAGGGCCGAAATAATATTTTATTCTATTTTTATTGATTTTTTTGTAATACTTTTGTGGAGGCGTCCAGGGTCCCGGACGCCTCAAGCAGGTCCACCGAAAGCCGACGACGGCCTCACGCGGTTTGGCACAACGCGTGGTTTTGTGAGCGGCGCCCCGTGATTCAGAAATGGGCACGTCCAGCTGACTGGACGTCTCCATATTTTGGATTTTTTCACACACGACAAACCATCGTTCGGTGGCCGGCGCCCGTGAGGGTTTTGATGGAGGCGTCCAGGGGCCTGGACGCCTCCAAAATTATATTATTTTTTATTTTTCTTTTGTCTTTTATACCAGGGCTGGCATTTTGATTTTTTTATTTGTTTTTATGGAGGCGTCCAGGGGCCTGGACGCCTCCATTAATATATATATATATATATATATATATATTTATATATATATATATATATTTATATTTATATATATATATTATTTATATTTTTTTTTATGCCAACTAGCATTTTACAAACATTTTTTTTATTATTGTTTTTATGGAGGCGTCCAGCGGCCTGGATGCCTCCATTAATATATATATATATATATATATATATATATATATATATATATATATATATATATATATATTTAATTAGTTTTGGGCCCTGAGAAAAGAAATAAAATAAATTAGAAATATGGGGGCGTCCAGAGGCCTGGACGCCCCCATTAAGACCCACCCGGGTCCTCAATCGGCGGCCGCCCGGCAGTCAACATCTTGGTTCCGGAACCTCTTGATACGTCTGACTGGTGTTGATGCCGTCCGAATGCCGTGACGAGACGATTCCGGATGTCGAAAAAGGCAGAAGAAGACCCGAGAAAAGGAAGCACTTGAGTGATTCAAAATGCGTAAGCCGTTGCGGGGCGTTGTATAGTAATATGAGACTTTCTCAGGAGACGTCAGGAATGGCGTGTCTACACCCGGCAAGCTGGCAACTAAGAACCTCCGCATCGCGCCCTCGAACCTCGAGGAAGAAGAACTGCCTCACCTGAAAAGCAGGGAATGAGTCTCCAAAACAGAGATTCAACAGGGATCCCGCGGAACCCCAACCGGAAACAACGGCGGTAGCGGAAAGGAAGGCTACAAGAGCAACTGCAATAGCAGGAACAGTAAACTCGGTGGCCGGTCGAAGCCCGGCGCTACAACTACTCCTACTGTACCAGAAACACACCCCGATCTCACAGTCGAGGCTACCGAACTGCACTAGTACCGCTTACCGAAGTAAAAACCCACGGCAACTACGCCGTAGAGGCCTGTCTCCCCGGACACGGCCGACCTGGACACACAGTCCAAAGTGCAACCCCGACCATCCGGTCGCGGGTACCACACAACAAGACGCAACCTCGGTAAAGCCACTAGCACTAGTCTCACGGCGCGAAAGCCGACACACGTGCCATGGTGAAACACCTGGAACTCAACGGTCAACGCGACCGAAACCCGAAAGTCGAAGTCACACGGAAACTGATAGTCTGTCACTCTCTGTCCAGAATAGGAGTACCTCCCACTAGAAGAACGACCGGATGCGTCTCCTGACGTCTTACACCGCGTCACAAGTGTCTAGCTACGACGCTCTAGGCGTGAGACTCAGACACACACAGTAACCAGTACCACAACAAGGACTAGCTGGGGTCACGCTCGTCAGCGCGTGTCCTAAGCCCCCAACTACGTGTGCACACACAGACCATCTGCTCTAGGTCGGGTCCTCTGGCTGGTTTTCCCCCCCACCGGACTCTGGTGGCAAAGGCAAGGTGCCGACGGAAACCAGCCTAAAAGCCGCGTCTCACCGGGACCCGCTCTCCACCACTCCCAGGTGGGTCCGCACACGCGTGCGCAGGAAGCTACGACTAGTGGAGGATCACTGAGAGAGTAGACTCTCAAGACAACGGAAAGCAACGTCCGAACCTGACGAAGTATGGGGACCGTCCCACGTACCAGCACCATCGCACGGTGACCACGGTCGGAGAAGAAACGAACGCACCGCCCACGGCCAAACACATGACCCACTCGGGGATCATCTTCCAGGAAGACTCACGACATGCGGGGGAACTCCACCGCACACACACCGATACACGGTGACTCGATCGAGCGAGAACACGAAAATCCGAAACGCCTGGGGTCACCCGGACCCACCAAGCCCATGGGCATGCTTATCGAGGTAACACGGCACCTCCAGACACCCCTAAACACGGACACGAAACCCACGGGGTGTCCGGGACAGACACGGCCCAAGGGGAGCACGATCAGCCGCAAACCACCCGCCCCGGGTAGCCCGGCTGCTCACCTCCATGAACGCGCTATAGGTCCATAGCGCGTTCAAACAGAATGCGCTATACACCTATAGCTCGACAAGTCAGATCGCGCTATAGGCCCATAGCGCGACTGCACAAATCGCGCTAGGGTCACCTAGCGCGACAAAACAGAACGCGCTAGGGACCCCTAGCGCGACCAAGAAGAACGCGCTAGGACCCCATAGCGCGACAGCAACCGCCTTACTGTTCATCTTCTCCGATGAACGCGCCCCGTCGGGGCAGCGCGACCATCAAGAATGCGCTAGCCGAGGCTAGCGCGTTCTCAGTCCGCGCCCGAAAAATGGTGGAAACTGCGGGAAAAACCATTCCACGCCCCGTTCACCCCTAGGTGAAGGGGAAACAAAAAGGAAAACATTCTCCAAGCCCCTAGGCATGCATCTAAACCCCTGGATCGCCCAAAAACACGGTAAAACGGAAGATCCGGCTCACACCCCAAAAATATGCATTTTCTTCAAATTGCCCCGTTTAGCCCGCTCGGCTCACCACGGCCTACAAAACTCGCGAGAAATGAAGTACGTGGGTTGAGGGTCCATCTCCCTACCTCCACCGAAGATTCGACGCACCGTGGACGCCGATCCACGAAGAAAACGACGTTTAAACCCTCGCCGGTTCACGATCCCACGAACCGCCTCCACCATCGCGATCCTCGTCCCGTACCCGTCGCTCCACAGCCCACGAGCCACGCCGCCCCGCCCTCATCGCCTCCATCGGCCGCCCGGAGTGAGAGGGGGAGAGGAGAGAACGTGAGAGAAGAGAGAGGGAGGGAAGAGAGAAAATGAGATGGGGAGAGAGAGAAAATGTTATATATAGAAAATTTGGAAATTCTCAAAAATACCGAAAAATAGAAAATCACGTTTCTGCGATCCTCGGAACACACCGATCGCAACGGTACCACTCGCGCGCTGGTGAACAGCCCGGTTCACCCGTAACGAAGTTCCGAAGGAATTACCGAAACACACACCGGGAATCGGAAAACACACCCGGAAAAGCCGCGGAACGCTTCCGGGCCTCTGAAACAACTCCAGATCGTGCCGATCCGAACACGAAAGATGTCCGAAACAAAAGTTCAGATACAACGGAGTCGGATACTCGAAGAAACCAGATACGGGACCCATGAACAAGGATCCGAAAAAAATCCGGGGCATTACACAAATGCTCCTGCAGCTTTTATGTAGCTAATGAATAGTGTGTTTTGGCCCTACCTAGATCAGTGGGTCGTGGTGTTTATTGATGATATTTTGATATACTCTATGAGTGAAGAGGAGCATGCTGAGCATTTGAAGATGGCGTTGAGATTATTGAGATATCATTAATTATATGTAAAGTTTAGTAAATGTGACTTCTGGATGCAAGAAGTGTCTTTTCTAAGACACATTATCACTAAGGAAGGAATTTTTGTTGACCCCTCAAAAGTGGAGGCAGTAAGAAACTGGGATAGACCCGCGAATGTCACGGAAGTAAAAAGTTTTCTAGGCCTAGCAAGTTATTATCGAAGATTCATCAATGATTTCTCCAGAATTATAGTACCCCTAACTAGATTGACCCGCAAGAAGAATCAGTTTGAGTGGTCGGGAGATTGTTTTTTTTTTACGCAAAAGGCCAAATGGCGCCATTATTTTATTAAGTGGTAGAAGGAGTACAAAATCATAGGGGCATACCCCCGAAAGGAAGCATAAAGAAAGCTGCTAAGATAGCAACTGAAAACTCAATTACATATATCTGAAGGAAGCAAGCCCCAGCCGATCCGCCACTAGAGGACCAAAACAAGTCTTCGGAAGCTGTGAGGAAGAGAGATAGGTGTCATTGCGTTGAGCGCAGCAGGCGTAGGAAGCAAGGGCATCAGCCACTTGATTCCCCTCCCTGTAAACATGTGAGATGGGAATACCGAAAGCCTGAGCAAATTGGTGGATCTCTCGCCACCACCTAAGACATGTCAAAGTGGGAGCATGCCCCGCCTCCAAGGATGAAACCAAGCTGGCCGAGTCGGAGTTGATTTCAGCAATCTCGAGGTCGTGTTGAAGAGCAAGGCGGATGCCATCACACATGGCACGTGTTTCAGCAATGATGCTAGTTCCAGAGCCATAATAGTGTGAAAACACCATAAGAAGATGACCTCTGTTATCTCTGATGCAACCACCACCTCCACAGTGGCCAGGATTTCCCCTACTAGCACCATCAACATTGAGCAAAAACCCATGAATGGGGGGAATCCGTCTGACCATCTTAATGACGATCGGGGATGGTCGATGGGTCCAGCCGAAATGAGAAATGAGCTGAAGCTGCTGGTCCATGGAGCGCTGCTTGAAGGTAGTCTTCTCAAGAGCCGTGCTGATACAACAATGAATGTGGCGAATGATACCTTGAATAGAAGCACGTTGCCCTTCAAAACGCGCTTTACATCACGCCTTCCAGACTTCCCACACTATGAGCATGGAGGCATAGATGACAATGAACCAATGTAGGGTTTGCGGTTGTGGGTACACACAGTGGCCCAGAGCCGTTGCGTGATGTGAGCATAAGCTCCAATGCCATTATCCAAAATAGGAGAAATCCAGTTCCAGAGGGCCATGGCAATTGTGAGAGGAGTTTCCAAACTCTGAAGGACTGTTTGACCACTGCCCCTATTTTGGCTTTACCTTCAGGACAAGGAAGATTTGAGGTCTACACGGACGCTTTGGGTATTGGCTTGGGTTGTGTGCTTATGCAGAATGGTAGGGTGATAGCCTATTCCTCGAGGCAACTGAGGAAGCATGAAGAGAATTATCCCGTCCATGACTTAGAACTCGCTGCCGTAGTGTTTGCCTTGAAAATTTGGAGGCACTATTTATACGGAGAGGCTTTTACTATATTCTCTGACCATAAGAGCCTTAAATACTTATTTTCTCAAAGGGAACTTAACATGAGACAGAGAAGGTGGCTTGAGTATTTGAAGGATTTCGATTTCTCTATTGAGTACCATCCTGGAAAAGGTAATGTGTTGGTTGATGCCTTGAGTCGTAAGCCAATAGCAAAAGTGTCAAGTCTCATGTTGCAAGAATGGAGACTGCTGGAACAATTAGCTAGTTTGAATCTCAATATTAGCAAGGATTGGGTCGTGATCGCTCAGTTTCATCTTCGTCCAGAATTATTGACGAAAATCAAGTCCCTGCAAGAAAATGATCCTATGTTGGTCAAAATCAAGGAGAGTCTGAGAAATAGACCAGATTATATGTTAGCTGATGACAGCATGTTATTGTTTCGAGGAAGAACATGTGTTCCTGATGTGGCCAAAGTAAAAGGTAAGATCTTAATTAGAAGAAGCCCATAGGTCCAAGTATACTAGTCACCTTGGAGGTACTAAGATGTATCAAGATTTAAAAAGGACCTTTTGGTGGCCGAGCATGAAAAATGAAGTGGTAGAATTTGTGAGTAGATGCTTGGTATGTCAGCAGGTAAAGGCTGAACATTTCAGACCCGCTGGGAAGTTAAAGCCACTCGATATACCACAATGGAAGTGGGAAAGTGTCGGCATGGATTTCATCATGTGTCTCCCTAGAACCCGTGGTGGATTTGATGCAATATGGGTCATTGTTGATAGACTGACTAAGTCTGCTCATTTTTATCCATTAAGTCTAAATGGACAGTTGATGTTTTATCTGCCCTGTATGTGAAGGAAGTTGTAAGACTGCATGGAGTACCAGTAAGCATTGTGTCAGATAGAGACCTCTGGTTCACTTCGCATTTTTGGAGAGGATTGCAAGAGTTTTTGGGAACCCGTCTGAAATTTAGCACTGCCTTTCATTTTCAGACAGACGGGCAGACTGTAAGAACTAACCAGATCGTTGAAGATATGTTAAGGGCTTGCATGATTGATTTTGGAGGCAGTTGGCATGAGCACTTGGCTTTGATTGAGTTCGTCTATAATAACAGTTACCAGTCCAGTATCCAGATGGCTCCGTCCGAGGCCCTTTATGGGAGAAGTTGTCGACCACCACTGTGTTGGGATGAGATAGGAGAGAAGCAATTGCTGGGACCGGATCTCATTTCAGAATCATCCAAGAATATCCATATTATCCGGAATCGTCTACAAGTGGCACAATCGAGGCAGAAAAGTTATGCTGATAGCAGAAGGAGAGCCTTGGAGTTTCAGGTAGGCGGGCATGTATTTTTGAAGGTTTCGCTAATGAGAGAAATTCAAAGGTTTGGCATCCGTGGCAAGCTAAGTCCGAGATACGTTGGCCCTTTCGAGATTTTGGAGAGAGTTGGAGAGGTTGCTTATAGATTAGCTTTACCACCTCAGTTATCTGGAGTACACAATGTGTTCCACGTGTCAATGCTACGGAAATATGTTTATGACCCCACTCACATTATTCAACATGTGGATTTGGAAATTAAGGAAGATTTGTCGTATAAAGAAAAGTCAATCAAGATTTTAGATCGGAAGGAGCAACAACTCAGGAATCGTTCCCTACCTATGGTCAAGGTTCAATGGAGCCGACGAGAAACCGAAGAAGCTACTTGGGAGTCCGAAGATGCTATCCGAAAGCAATATCCCGATTTATTCTGAGGTCAGTATCTTACCATTCCCATTTCAATAAGTGCAAAGAATTTGGAGGACCAAATTCCTTAAAGAGGGGGAGGGTGTAGTACCTCGGGAAGTTATTTAAAAACAAAACCTCTAATTATTTCAAAAATTCTGAATTAGTTAATTGGGAATCCTTTGGTCAAAATTCAGCTAATTTATAAAAAATCTGGAAAAATTATAATTAGGTAGAGGGCAAAACATTTAGACTATTTATCTTCTGGGATAAACCCTAATTTAAATTCTAACTAGGCCGAATAATGGATTCTAAAAGTGAAAATCTGAGTTTAATCTAGCTAAACCTTGGATCGCCTAATTCGAGCCCAAATCGCGATGGTTTGAGCCCAAACTAGGCCCATTAGAAAGCCCTCGACTTGTAGCCCTATAGCCCTCTCATTCTTCGTGCAAACCCTAACCCTAAACTTTGAATTTTTGGGGTGATAAGCGGCACGACGTGGTCAACCGCGAGTTTCACGCACGATTTTGTGCGTGGACTCTATCCCTTCGAATTGATCCATTTAGGATCGAGTAGTTCTATAAAACGAACCCTAAGATCTCTTAGCATCGACGTTTGGTAGTTGTGGCCGGCGAGGAGCTCGAGCAGGAGAGGATTCGGCGAGGTTTTTGGAGTATTCCCGGTGCGAGCGTGATAGTCGTCGTCCCCTCTTCTTCCTTGATTAAGGTAGGTTCTAGTAGACCAAACCTTGAGTAAAAGATATCAATGGAATCGTCTGCGAGTCTTCTTTCTTTTGATAGCAAAAGCCCTAATTATCATTCAGTATAGCCTTCGTATTGACAGTTTTAGTCGAAGCATGTTAGATTAGGGCACCGAACGTGTCACCCCTTTTCATCTCGATTGAATGTTAGGTTAGTAGGCTTAAATACTTAATTAAATCATGCTATAGTGTGCATTTTCTTATCCTCTTTCTAATGATAGCGTTTTGCCCAATTTTCATACACCATACCGAGTTTAATTGCTGTTACAATTTAGGTCTATCAGAATCGTCGAAGGCCGGACATGGCGTCCTATAAGCGGCCTTAACAGATACCGTTTATGCCCCAGGCGGTCTCGCGACAGATCGTTTTCCCCCTCTTGTTGGTTTAAACCCCCTTTTGATCTAAATGGCCCCTCGATAGACCGCAAGGTCTGGGGTAAGCGGCCCTGTACCTGACCGTTTATGACTCTGGTGGCCCTGTGAACGACCGTTTATATGTACTGCTTAAGTTACGATTGCCTTACTATACCTTGTTTAGCTATCCTAAGGGGGGTAGAAACTCACTAATTTAATTGGAGCATATGGAATAATCCTGACAATTGATAATTGTGATCATGACTGCCAACATCATTTCATCTTTCTTCGCATTCAATGTGCCTTCTTGACTATTTCCTTAAATTGTTAAATAAATTGCTTAAACTAAAGATTTCTATCCTTCGATAAATTGTTAGGTTTAGTTTGACAGTCATTCCACCCCGGTGGTGTTGACTGACCGCCAAACATTCATTTTCTGATGTTTTATTAACCCTCAATTCTTGTAATAGTTGGGACTCTCCGCCGGATATTCCTTCCGTCGGACTAGGACCTCTATTATGAGGCCTCCGTAAGCCCCCGCGAGCCTAGAATTCTCACTAGGACGCCGAACGGGTTGTACCCACAACGCCAGAACCCTTCAAACCACATGTTTTTGCCAGAATTCGGAGTCGAGACTGACCTGCTTATAGCGGCCCTTCTGGGACCGCTACTATAAGTAGGCGGTCCAGGCATGACCGTCTGAGATTTTGAGCGGTCCTTGGGTGACCGCATTCAACTGGCTTGTGCGTCGACCTTCCCTTGGGTGGAGTCGACCTCCTGCTAGGACCGTTTCTGTCAGTATGCGGTCCAATCATGACCGCCAGACTGATTAAACGGCCTCCATGTGACCGTTTTCCTTCAGGAAGCGGCCCATCTTGGACCGTTTTCATCTTTCAAGCTGGGCTTGACCCCTCTTGGCTCAGCTATATTTATTTTTTACGGTCCAGCCTAGACCGTTTTCCCACCTAGGTGGCCTGATCATGACCGCTTATGTCTAGAATTTGGTTTCATGTGTTCTTGCTTATATTATATCCTAAAATATCTTGACTTCTCAGTTAATCATTGAAGTACCACCTGATCTTAGTTGGTAAGTCACATAGCTTAACTTTGGAATTCTGGCCGATTCCAAATGAATGTCTAAGATGGTTACTTGGGATCTTGGATCCACCCAATCAATGCCAACGCATCATAAGGGCCCGGTTTGGTCCTGGGAGGAGCGCCCGAAAAGTACTAGTGTCCCGGGGAGTTGTAATGACATGGTGCGGCATTGCACTGAGTGCATGACTAGCGTGATATGTATGACATTCGTTCATTTCGATATTCTTGGAATTCCTACATGGAATCACTTCTACTTGACTTGCTTGTTTATTTACTTGATCGGCCAAGCACATGGAAATGATATCTCAATTCTATGTTGCTTCATTCTATTGTGTCAGTTGTTACCGCCATTTATTTTATGCAAATGACATTAAATTAAATTGTTAATTACTTAAACCATGCTTGCTATTACCTACTGAGCGTTCCCTCACCCAGTTTTTCCCCTTATTTCACATAGCTCCGATGATGATGCGCAAACAGACGGGGATGGGCAGGAGTGAAGTCCTTGGAGCGAGCCAGCTAGAAAGCTTCTTGGAGTGTCCTTAAACAGTTTGCGTCAAGAGTGTCGTTATGTTAAAGTTGTTTTAGAGTTGTAATTGATTATTCAATTATTGTTGAGTTGTAATGTAACAATGTCAGTGAATATTGGAAATTTCTTTAGCTCTTATTAGTTAGATTGATGGATGTGGAAACTCGTTATGTTTAGTTAGTTGGAATGAATGATTATCATGGGAATTATTCCTTCTCTTTGTCATTGTGTTGTTGGAGTTCTTTAAATGCTAGCCCAAGGCACAACATGTCTAGAAATCAACATATTTTAACTGCCGCGTTCCGATTTTCCGCGTCGGGACGTGACACTTCGAGGCTGCCATTGTTGACTTCTTTTCATGAACGTGTTCAAAGCCCCTATCGTGGACTTTTTGATCTTAAAGTCTCCCAACTTGCCTAAAATCGTGGATCTGGTTCCTGGCTTGTCCCTTGACCATCCTAGGTCTTATAAAAATAACTCTTAGGGGAAAGAAACCCTAATGATTCAAGGAGAAAAAGGAATCAAGGGGAGGCTGCCAAGGGGAAAAATAGAGTTGCCGCAAGCACTGCGTGAACTGTGATTCGTCTAAGGATTCTTCATCCTTCTCCAAGCTTTTCAAGTTCAGTCTGAAGCCAATCAACCTCAAATCAAGTGAAGAAGCAAGCCTTGTTCAAGATCTGCATCATATACTCAGGGGGAGCCTTAATCAGAAGTCCTTCTTTCGTGTTTTCATCTTATTAAGTGTTTTGAGCTTCAAGTTTGTGTTCCTTGTGATTTGTAAACATCCGTGTGTGTGTGGATTGTTTTAGATCCGTAGTTGTGTGTGTTGTCTCGTTCAAATCTATGGTTGTGCGTGGATCTCTTCAGATTTGTGTGTGTGTGTGGATCTATCCAGATCTGGGTGTTCGTGTATGTAAAGTGTTGCATCTGTTGTAGTGTGTGTGTGTTGTTGATCCGGTCGTTGGATCGTGTTGGAAACTCCGTTTCCGTGTGTGTGTGTGTGTGTTGGGGTTTGTTCCCCATGTGTGTGTGCAGGCGTCGACCTGCGTGTTGTTGGAGTTTTGACTCCGTGTTGGGGATCTATCCCCGTGCTGGTTTTTCAGCAGTGAAGCCTCACCGGTTTTGGTGAGGGGTGGACGTAGGTTGCCGTCGTTGCATCTGAACCACCTTAAAATTCCTTGTGTCGTGTGGTTTGAGCTGTGTGGTTTGATTTATTTCTCCTACCTCGTTTCTGTGTGATTGTTCATGCATATTGTTCTTCCGCGTTTGTCTCTTTAGATCTAGCATAAATCGATCTTTTTTAAGTAGATCTTTGGTATATCGAAATGTGTTTTTGAATTGACAAGGCCAGTCTTGTCATGACGATAGCATCTTGCGTGAGTAGAATCCTTAGATTCATATCTCCATCTAGTACCGAAGAACTATTGTAGCGATAATTTTTGATAGATCAAATTTGAGATTTGTCAGATCTGAATTTCTAATTGTTACTTTATCACATCTGTTTTAAATCGGGTCAGAGTTTCTTAAAATATTGAATCACCCAATTCACCCCCCTCTTGGGTGTCATTGATCGCGGGACTTCACTCGAAGCCCACCACCAGCACGACAATAAGCTTTTCTTCCCCTTTATCTTTCTTTTACATCGTTTGTCGTTAGTCATATGCATCATTTGTCATCTTTGCCCACGTGTCGTTTCTCTTTGTAACAGAACATCCTGTTCGTACACTTCTATACAAATATCATCTCATCATAGTATTTCCTACCCTTTGCACACGAAAGGGGTTTAAAACAACACCAACCAGGTGTGTGTTAATTCATGATTTTACTGTCCTTTCACCACAAGGGATTGATACTACACTACTCATTTCTAATCCAATTTGGTGCTTGTTCCTTTTCTTGTAAGGGTAATCAAAAGAAAATTCTCTTCATCGGTCGGCTGAGGGAAAAGAAAGAAGGAACCCTCCATAAATCTCCCGCATCCAAGATATACGTGCGATCAATTTTCTTTCATTATTGTTTTTGGGTCTTCGGCCCCTGACGATCACACATCTTGCAACACATGCACTCACGCATGATTTGATTTTAATTCTGATTTTCCGTTAAAACCCGCAGAGAGCAACTCACACGGTCCGCTTCTTCTTTCCATTCTCTTTTCGTGACGTTGTTCACAAATAGCTATCTAAGGATGACATATAGATATTTAATGGAGACAAATATTCAACTAAGGGGGACAATCATGTCCACGAGTAGTCTCTAGTTAAGGGTGACAAATAGTAAAATAACGGTGACAAATAACTATCTGAGGGTGACAAATAGATATGTAAGGGAGACAAATAGCTAACTAAGGGAGACAATCATGTCCACGAGTATTGTCCAGTTAAGGGTGACAAATAGCATAATAAAGGTGACAAATAACTTAAATAGGGTGACAAATAGCATGGCGAGAAAGATTTTTTTTTTGAAATCCCATTCGGAGTCACGATGAAGGTACGACGTTATCTCGAAAATACGTGAAATCTGATAGATCTATCGCTCTACATGGATCAATGCGATTCCACACGGTGATTCCAACCGAACATTACTACCTGACTATTGAGGTAATCAGCATTTCTCTTTTCTGAATAAGTTGACATTGCATTAATTAGCTTCGAGATCATTTAAAGCCGCTTTAATGCCAGTGTGATTGAACAAACGATGAAGCAATTAAACAATGGCATTATATTGATGCAGATCAAAACAAGAGCGAAACAACTATTTAGAAATTTGAAATATATATTTTTGATATCTATTTCATGCATGCAAAATTTGTGCACTGTACAATCAAATTAATAAAGCAAAATAATGGCTACACTCGGAGGTAATGAGTGGACAACATGTGTTCTAGACTTCTAGTATATTGTGGAAGATCTAGGAACAAATTGAATGCAGGGATTGTATATATATATATATATATATATATATAAGATGAAGGTTGATATAAAAGGGACACTTAAGAGGATGAAGAAACACAATCCCCTTATGTAGAGCCATACACTTGACTTGGTGAGGGGGACATCGCAACTCCAGCATCCAGTAAAGAACTTTGTTAGACCTAAGATCGTCAAGCCTTATATTTTGAGTGATGCCAGAATTTAGGCAAAAATGTCATGCAATTGATTATGTTTTCTGGGTATGCTTAAATCTATCCTATTGATCATCAAGCCTTATTACATTTTGAGTGACGTCAACATTTATGTTTCTGAAATTTTTTTCTAGGCCAAAACAAGGGTTATAGTTAGGTTGGACCAGAACGCTCCTAGATCGACTCGGATCGACTTGGATAGGGTGATGCCCATGCAAATCTTACTGATCCCAAATTTTGCCTGCCTTGATATGATCTTGCAAAGTTGTACACCATAAACCCAAACTTTGCCTTTCGCCTACATGCCAGCGGGAATCTGGGCCGAGTACGGGGACTTCCAAGTCGGACTCGGTCAGGGCCAAAGTCGGGCACGGCGCGGACGGTCATGTTATATTGTTATATACCGGGATCCGATTCCGGACTTTATTTATAAGAATTCCATTGAGAAATCAGATCGATCGATCAGCAAGCAGTCGCACCGGACGGGTCCTGGACGCATTTCTGGAGCAACGGGCGGCGTTGGCAATTTGGCAGGAACAGCGACCATGGCCGATAGCCTCACAACAACCCCCAAAACCCCTGCGCCGCGGCTGCCTCCTCCCTCCTTGCTGTTGTAATGATAGTTGCCTTTACGCTTCCAACTGCCGTTGTCGACCCTTTCTGCGAGGGTCTGGTCGTCGGGCAATCTGGCATCTGCTAGTCTGTGTCGACTCCTCCGCCTTCGACCTTGACAAGCTTGGCCAGTGTAAGCTTCTTCCCAAACCCCCACCCCAAAACAAGCGCACATCCTATGTCCTGGCTTCCTCCACGAGGACCACTCCTTACGTGTACGCCAGATGTTCGATCTTTTTAACACCCGCCTGCGTAGTTCCAGTGGGAGTGCGTGAATTGTGATTCCATGAGCAATGTAGGAGACATGTGTATGCTTTTCTTCTTCTTCTTTATCCACCACTAGTTTCCAAGTAGCCGATGGTGGATTTATCAAACTAGTGGCTGTGAAAATGGTCGCATGCGTCCTAAGAGATGAGGGGGTTGGTGTGGAGATGCATTGCCCTGTGAAGTCTGCACCAACCGTCTCGGAGCTCTATAAGAGATTATAACTTGTGTAAGTTGCTGGTGTTGATTATGTTTTCATGAAATATTCGGTCAAAATCTGATATTCACAGGTCACTGAATATGTTTCTATGATTTAAAGCCCAGGCTAAGGCTTATTCTTGAATGGCATCAATGTTCTTATTAAATCTTGTGCTTCTGAAGTCTTTAAGATGTTATCAAACTGGCCGGGGTTAACTATACAAGTGGATAACACTTCCGTGCAGACAAAAATGAAGTTCATTACATGATATTTTGCAGCATAACCAAAAAGCTTGTGAAGGAGTTGTGTCTGAAGTATGTACATTTGGAGAAGGACCAAAGTTTCTTGCCATTCACCATGGTGAACTAGGTAATTTCAGTGGAAGATTGTCTACAACAAACTGAAACAATGGGACCTGTAATGGTCAGAAAACTAGTGAGGATGCTCAAGCATGAAAGCACATACATTTGGGTCTGCACCTGTATATTATACCAGGTGGGACTCTACTTACATTTGGTAGCTGATGAATTTACTAAATCTTCGGAGTTTGGACTGTCTAGCTGCTCACATAGTTGAATGAAATCTTTGGACTGTGCATCCACCAAGGATGGGAAACTTGCCTTTCTTTGTCTTAATATCTCTAGGGTAGTATGATAAATGCTCTTGAACTAGTGTAGCTAACAGTCTCTGGATATATAAATGCAGCATTAACGTGTCTTTGAATCTAAGACTCTACTAATCTTAGTTTGCTTTTTCATGCTATACTGTTGAAAACTGATGTATCAAGGTGGGCCAGCACTAAACAGAGAAAATTCGGCTTTCCTAAAAGCAAAGTTATAGGTGAATGATCTTGCTGCAGAAATTTATGTTACAATATATCTAATGGAAATTTCACATCATAGGTAAGTGTGAAGTCTTTGAGTTATGAGGACCTCTGTTTCTCACATGAAAGTTTGCTGTAAACCGTTGATATGCAAAAACTGGCATATAAAATTTGGATTGTGAAAAATATTGGGTTGACAAAGGACACAGATGATGGCCATTGGAGACTGAGCTCATTACTTGAATTGAGTGGCCTGACGATTTAGGATCAGGATACATCAAAGCATCTGAAGTTCATAAGTGTCAATCATAAAAGATAAAGAATCTACATTGCGAAATAAAAATATCTTCAATTGCAGATAAATTCTGTATCTATTTGTAAATAATCTTCATATGGAATATATAAAGACATGAAATTACTTTGATTTCTTATTGTTATTCCATTATTGTCAAATTGCATACTGCATCTCTTATTATGCTCTGGGTAGGGGGTCGCCTTGAGTTTATGTGAGGAATAGTGTGATTGTAGTGCCCTTTGCATAATACTTTTGCTTTACAGCTTTCCTACATGGAACTCCACATATTTAACAATTTCTCTTGTAAAAGCCAGATCCACTATTTCTTTTGGGAAAAACCAGATCTACCCAAGTATTTATTACTTTATCATATCTGGACAATGGATCGATATGATCTTGACTCATTCTACTACTTTTTTTCATAATAAAAAATACTACTCCCTTTTATAGAGGGCCTCAAACACATTATGAAAGAGATGGAGGGCTACTTCAATGCACAAGATTCTTCTCTTGGGTCATTATGTTGAGTTTCTTGTTGTGAAAGTTCGTGACTCTTTGACATGGCATGCTGGTTATGAAGAATGGGTTGACTTTATTAGCCACAAGCTTTACTATGGCTCTTATTTTTAATAAGTCATAAAGGAAATGGAAGATGCTACTAATTATGATTTAAGGGATCAAAAATGATCACAACAACTTTTGAATATACTACTGGAGGAACATGCACTGAGACACATATCTTGTATTACACATACTGAATACACGGTACCATAATTTACATTGAGTACATGAAAGGAGACGTGTTTATACCTATTCTCACCATCCACATCTATTTGATTTGTCATTGATAAGGTTTGCATACTGAGTTGAATTTGTATTTCTTAAGATATGTCTGCTTATCTATGGTCCTAAGTTGTTTAGCCCTTTCTTATCTTAATACAATAGTGGTACTACCCATTTCTCAAAAAAAAAATGGTCCTAAGTTGTTTAGTGAAATTCAACTCGACCAAAATGCTAATGAAATATCTAAAAGAAAGGTTTTATTAGATAAGAAATGCTCTTGTATTTTTGGCAAGTTGTTTGCTTGGTCGCCGTGGCAAATGGATGCAGGGGCTTATCTGGCTGCTAGAGGTTCCACGGTTTGGTGCTCTTTAAAGGGTGTTCCATATATTTTATGGGACGTTGAACGCTTTAGATCTTTGATGATGCCACATGGAGTTCTTCGTGAGATAGATGATGCAACATTGTAATGGAGAAATTTTAAACAGGCTCAAATCTTGGTGAAGATGAAAATGGTAGCAATAATACTAGAGTGCATCTAGGCATGTTGGGGTGCTTTCATCTTTTGGGTAGGTATTTCAACACAGTTGTAGGAAACCTTGTTGCCCCTTAATCCAAACTAGGCTTACAGTTAAGTGACTAAGACCTATTTGGAGTATGAGGCTTCCAGAGAGTTGTTGCAGCCAGTCGAGAGGAAGAAGATGACCGCCAGTCATGACAGACTTGGCTGAGTTCAAATTCTGAATCAACACAAGAAACCACTGAAAATGTGGGGTAGGGGTCACGTGATGTTTTAGTTCTCCATGTCCTTTCTCAAGGGAGGAATGTAGAACCAACTTTGACTACTGAGCAACATATCCCACTTCACATGCTGACCAAACAAAATATTATGGTGAGGGTAAAAGTGGAAATGGTGATGAAGATGTTTGGCATACTGCTATTTTATCCCCTGTTTCACATGTCATCTGAGACATTCAGAAGGAGTTCAAAAGGGGAAAGCGGCTACCAACCCTAGTCTACCATCACACTTGAAAAAGAGTGATAACCTACAGAGGAAACAAGCATAATCAAAGGCCTGTTGCTCCAATGGTGGAAGAGTCATATGCTGGTGGAAGTACACTTACAGAAGGGTCCTGTACATAAGGAAGTACCCCTTTGGCTTGTTTGCCGTAGCATCCTGCGACAAAAGCACCAGTTGAAGGTGTCCAGTGTGATCAATGGCCAGCTTCCTCAACATGGAAGGGTCTTGTGTTGAAGGAGGTTCACCTGTGGAAGGTTCTCCCACCCGAGGATGTCCCCACCCAGATTGCTCAACACAGTAGTTTGTGACACAACTGGGTAGGTCTATTCTTGCCTATGATTTGCTTCCTGTCATTAATCCCCGATATCTCTGTCATCTTCTTCAAGCAATCTCCCACAAAGTGGAGCAATCAAGAAATTGAAGAAAGGGCAGAACTGTTGAGAATGGATGTGCATGATAAAGACCTGCGCCAAAGGGAACTTTGGAACTGACTGAAGGAAATTTTTTCGCGCTTCCATGATGTCGACTCTGTTTCTAGACTGCAGAAGGGGGTTCAGCAGCTGACAGGAAGATACATACTTGGAATATTAGGGGACTTGATGATCGGAGGAAACACATTATGATTAAAGATGCAATTTGAAGCTTGAAGGTAGACATAGTTTGCTTGCAAGAAACAAAGGTGGAGCAGATTACTGTAGATACAGTTAAGGAATTAATTCATTTCCAAGGAGTTGATTATGTTTTCTGAAGCTTTTTAGGTTCTCCAGGAGGTATTGTAATGATTTGGATTACTGATTGGTGGGAAGGTTCCTTGTTGCACATGCGAGGGTTCTCTGTTATAATGCAAATGAAATGTTCTAATTACATATAACTTGGATGTTATCAATTGTTTATGGTCCACTAGTATCAGTCATAGACAGATAACATGGTCAGAATTGTCAGGGTGTTAGAGGAACTTTGTTTTACCCTGGTGTGTCTTCAGAGATTTTAATGAGGTTCAATTTCCAACTCATCATAATGGAGGATTGGAGGCCAGTGTATATAGCAAGAGGCACGAGGCTTTTCAACAAGTGGGTGGAGGACTATATGCTGCACATCAACAATCAAAAATATACCCGAGGTAATACAAGATAATTCCCTGTGTCCAAAATTCCAAATTAGACAAGGTGTTTGTTGACAATAGGTGGGAGGCAGTTTTTCCACTTGTGAAAGTCATAGCATAGCTGAGAACTCAATCTGATCATAATGCTTTGTTAGTTATATGCCATGATGAGAGTAAGAAGCAGAGACCATTCAAATTTGAAAAGATTTGGTTGCATTATGAGGTTTCTAATAGTTTGGTAATTAATAATTGACAATCCTTTCCAACCACCCAAAATAGTATAAACAAATTTCTCTGAAGCTTAAATGACTCAAAAATGGGCATCAGAGGAACTTTCCAAGTCAGAGAACTAGAACTGATATCTTGGATAAAATTCAAATGCTAAAACACAAACAAGAACATTCTGTCTTATTGCAGCAGGAATTACAACGGCTAGCTACCTTGCATTATCTTTTTGCAGACTGGCTTCAGTGGACAAGGTTAGATGGAGACAGAAATCCAGAATTTCATGGATGTAAGGAGATAACAATATGACCTTTTCTTTAATAAAAGGGCTAATAGCAGAAGGAGATGTCAAATATCTTCTCTTAAAAGTGGGGATTCTTAGTTAACTGACGCACATCGGCTTGCAGAAGTTATCCAATTTTATAAACATCTGTTACAGAGGAGAGTAGATAGTATCCTCATTTTGAAGACCCGAAGCCAGTCATCTTATTAGCACAGGAGGAATCAATGCTTAGTGCTCCCATATGAGAGGAAGAGGTGAGGGACGTAGTTTTCAATCTGGGCTGTGAAAAAACACCAGGACTTGATGGATTTCCTATTTTTTTCTATCAAGTTTTGGCATATTATTAGAATGGATGTTATGGCGACTGTCCAATTTTGCTTTGTTGAAGGTAGAGGCTGTGAGTATGTAAACCAAACCCTTCTAGAATTTATACCGAAGAAGGAAGAGATTCTGGAAGTCTAGGAGTTTTGGCCTATCAGTTTGCTAAATGGGACTATACAAGATATTGGCTAGGGTAATGGCCTCTAGACTGAGTCACTGAGCAATGTTCGCCAAGCTAATTTAACTATTTAAGAATTTCAAACAAACTTTATTTTTGGAAGGAGATCAAAGGATGCATTCCTTTTAGCATATGAGGTTTTTTTTTTTCTCTTAAGGAGAAGGGATTTAACATGCAAACTTGATTTCAACAAGGCATATGATTGGATGTCCTGAAAGTGTTTATGGGGCTATCTTGAGAAGTTATTAGTCTCCCAAGTAGTGGATTCTGGTTCTTAAAGGTTGTTTATGTAAAGCAGGATTCTTCATAATCTTTAAAGGTAAGGTTTATGGTTTCCCTGGAAGTTCAAGCGGTGTCTGAATGGGGATCAATTATCCTTTCTTCTTTTCATGTTGCTGGCCAATATACTCAGTAGAATGTGCTCAATAGTAGAACATCAAGGATGGATCAAGGGTATCAAGATTACAAAGTCATCTTTTCATATAACACATCCCCAATATGCTAATGATACATTTTTCTTCATTGAGGGTGACATTCCTCAATTAAGATTTCTCATTTTTATACTTAAAGACTCTTGAAGCATATTCAAGTGGGAAAATTAACTTTGATAAGAGTACCATTATTGGGATAAATATGGAAGAATCAGAGCTGAAGGTTTGTTCTAAATTACTAGGATGTAAGATTGATTCTTTTCCTATAAAGCTTATGATATTCATCTTTTCCTTCTTTATCAGATCTGAGCTTGGTGGTGGTGCCATGGGTGTATCCATAGGCTTTCAGCCTTCAAACCCATATTTCTTGAATACCTCCTTGGTATACTTGAATTGGTTTATGAAGATTCTCTCCTCCTTTTGCTTGACTTGTAGACCAAGAAAGTAGCTTAGCTCCCCCATCATACTTATTTCAAATTCTCCATGTATTAGCTTTGAAATTCCTCGTATAGAAATGATTTAATAACTCCAAATGCAATATCATCAACATAAAATGGAACTACTAAAATATCTTTACCGATCTGATAAAGAGTGTTATCTACTTTACCTCTCTTGAAGCCTTGGTCTAATAGGAATGAGCTTAGTCTTTCATACATTGTCAGAGTGCCTTAGTCAGACTTGGATCATTAGGGATGTTATCTTTAGGATGTCTCTTGGTTTATCTCCACTCCTTCCGTAGATCATGATGCTACTGTTGTACTTCTCCCAGCTCTTCAATTTGAGGATCATCCATATCATCGAGTGGTTCATCCTTCTCATCTAACAGCTCGAAATCTTCCATTTTCTTTGACAATGCACCTATGTCATCATCTGGACTATCTTTCCCCTTGTCAGGGGTGTTAGACACATCAAATTTAACATGATTGTGCAACAGCTAAAGTCCTCTTGTTAACACACTCTATAAGCAGATGAATTTAAGACATAACTAATAAATAAACCTTCATCAGATTTAGAATCAAACTTACCAATATCCTCCTTATCATTATTGAGGATATGGCATTTGCAGCCAAATAACTAAAGATGCTCTGCCTTGGGCTTGTGACCTATAAATAGCTCATATGGAGTCTTCTTTAACGTTGTCTTGATCATTGCTTGGTAAATCACATAGTAGGCTATGTTGCCTGCTTCTACCTACGAATACCTTGGCAACTTGTTCTCACTCAACATAACCTTGACCATCTTAACCATTGTTCTGTTCTTCCTCTCAATAACTCCATTCTGATAAGGTGTCCTTGGAATTGAGAAATTGTGATTGTTCCCATTTTCTTCACAGAGTATCTCAAACTGCTCATTCTCAAACTCCTTGCCATGATCACTCCTGATTAAGTTGACAACATGCTTCTTATCCTTCTAAACTACCTTACTAAACTTCAGGAATGCTTTAACGCTTCACTCCGATTTCCCAAAAATAGTACCCATGAGTATCTTAAATAGTCATCAACAATGACATATCCATAGTACTTGCCTTCTAATTTTTTTGTCCTTATTGGGTGTTATTCACGAATTATCTTCTACTTATTTACCTCAGCAGAACGATGTTGTTGAATGCAAAAACCCTCATTTACATGAGTTAGTCAAAGCACTTTTGTTTCAGTGCCACTTACCTGAACCTCTTTGGGCCTGATGCCGTACTAACTAAAAATTATATTATCAATTGTATGCCGTCTCAAAATATTGGAGATGGTTACCTTATTACTCTTCTTTACTAGAACAGGCCTTTGTTCTCTATATTGCCTCATGCCTTTGGCTGACTTTGTTTTATCCATATTTTTGGTCCTGGCAGTACTAAGCTTAATCCTCGGGCTGTTCGTGGTGTCTCTATTGGATACTCTTCCACTCAAAAGGGGTGCCATTGTTATGATCCTCTTTCTTGTCATATCTTTATACGAAAGGGCATTACTTTCTTTGAGTCTGAGTCCTACTACTCTCTCCAAACCTAGCCTTAGGGGGGAGACTACTACCATTCCACCTTCTATTCCTTTTACTTTTTTTACACCCTTGTTGCTATTTGTCTCCTTTATGCCCTCTAGTTGTTCCACAGATGGATCTCCTGATGTTCCTCCTATTCATGCTCTTGTTTTGGGCATTCACGTAGATGCTGTAGTAGATATTAAGAAGCAACCTCTTACCTACAGGCAGAAAAAATTCAAGGGCAAACCATCTACTGATCAACCAATTCTAGAGGTTGTTGAATCTTCGGGTCCACCTACCTACCTAACAAACTAATATAGCTGATGCTGAATTACACTTACCTATTGTTGTTCGGAAGAGACTTTGGGACTACACTAAACGTCCCATCTCCAAATATATTAACTACTCCCATCTATCCCTACACTAGTATTCCTTTCTTTCTTCCTTTTCATCCACCTCCATCCCTACTAATTTCTCTAAGTCTTAGAAAGATCCGAAATGGCATCAAGCAATGGAAGAGAAGTTAAGCGCCCTTGGCAAAAATGGTTCTTGGGTCCTAGTTATTCATTCGAAGGGCAGAAATCCAGTTGGATCAAAGTGAGCGTACACTATTAAATATAATATGGAAGGTGTGATATAGATATATAAGGCCAAACTTGTTGCAAAGGATTTTATCCAGACATATGGAATTGATTATCATGAGACATTTGCTTCAGTGACGAAGTTGAAATCTGTTAGGGTAATCCTCTCACTTGTTGTTTAATATTCTTGGGCTTTATACCAGTTAGATGTCAAGAATGCCTTTCTGAATGCTGATTTACAAGAAGTGTACATGCTGCAACACCCTGGCGTTGATATAGAAGGAAAAGTCTGTCGCCTCAAAAAAGTCTCTATAGGTTGAAATAGTCACCCAGGGCCTGGTTTGATAGACTCTGTCTTGCTATGATCAAATTTGGCGTTAAACAATCAAATGCTAATTGTACTCGTTTCGTCAAATGGAAGGGAGGACATGTTACTATGCTGTTGATCTATTTTGATGACATGATTGTTACAATGACGAAGGTGAGATTAAAAAATTGAAAGAAGACTTAGCTGTTGAATTTAAAATTAAAGGTTTGGTTAAGGCACTTCCTAGATATTGAGGTGGCTAGGTCTCAAAATGTCATCTACATTTGCCAAAGAAAGTACACATTGGATCTATTCACAAAGATTGGGAAGCTGGGGTGTAATGCAACTACACTATTTTGTTGAAGTTAGATGGAAGGCTCTATCACCACAGGATGTGGATCTAGAGGGGGGGGGGTGAATAGATCAACTGGCTATTTAAAAATTAGGCCTAGAATCAAATGCGGAATTAGAAGAACACTAGACGAACACAGCCAATGCACCGAATGAAACACACAAGATCTGTTGAACAAGCAATCAAACGCATGAGAGGCACAAGGCTTTTAGGTGGTTCGGTCAATCCGACCTACGTCCACCTCACATTCAACTCGAATGTGGATTACTGCTGATACACAGCTTCAATCTGCTGGGCTACACAGCTTCAATCTGCTGGGCTTTACAGCTTGCCAACAACGGCTGGGGCTTACAGCTTATCCCGACCAGAGGAGCATCCTCTGCAACAGCTGAGCATCACAGCTTGCTCTGCTGGGCACTACAGCTTAGCCGACCAGAGGAACACCTCTGCAACCCGCTGCCTCACAGCTTGAAACCGCTGACTAACACCTTGATAGAACAAGAGTAATCAAGGAGAAAATAGCAAGACTGAAAATAAACAAAACACACAATCGAATGGAATAAAAACCAAAACGACTGTAGCTCAAAGTTGAGCAATATCAGCTCTGGTAACTGGACCAAGAGACTGATTCACAAACTCTCACGAAAACTCTCTCAACTCATCTTCTCTCTCTTTCTTCTTCTCTCCTTTTCTTCTTCTCTGCTTTTCTTCTCTCACAGTGGATCTTGGTGGCTGCTGTTTCAGACTGGATGTATATACTTCGCCAACTTCGATCAGCCTTTACGGAAGATGAAGACTGATATATATATAACAGCAGCAGGTGGATAAGGGCGCGTGGCTTCCACGTTTTCCCGCCCAAGGAATTCTCCAGATTCGAGGCAATTCCATCCACGTGTCAGCATCTGGTCACCTCGTCCTCCTGGGATCACGAGCCATGTCAGCAATCTCAGTAGAGAGTCTCTGTCAGACAGAGTATCGGATGATCAGATTAAATAACACTCTGTATAGACTTATCAGAAGAACTGCGTTGTATAGACTTCATATAAGTGAAAGCTATGTACAGACTTGCTGTATGAAGCAACCGCTGTACAGACTTAGGTGATATGAAGACTGTCAATGTATAGACTAGGTGAAGATCAATGCAATGTGTAGACATCAGTGAGAAGATGCAATGTGTAGACTTCAGTGAGACTCAATTGAAGACAGACGATGTATGGACTTCAGAACTGATGCACGATGTACATACTTCATGAGACTCGAATGAAGACAAGCGATGTATAGACTTCACTGCTGATGAATGCAATGTACAGACTTGCAATATGTGAAGGAGTTGAGTGTATAGACTTCACGATGTGAAGACTTATCAACAAATGACTGTACAGACTTGACCAAACAGTCCAATGTATGGACTTGAGACATGGAGGCCAATGTATAGACTTCGAACGCCTCTTGAGCTCTGCATAGACTTTGCAGTCACTGGGTGATGTATAGACTTTGGAAAACAAAAGCCTGTATAGACTTGGAAGATCAAGACGCTAAGGAAGACGGTCATTGTACAGACTTCGCCTGACACCGTCCAATGTACAGACTTTCTGTAACAGTCTGATGTACAGACTTCATGAGACTCTAGACACTGAATGCTGTACAGACTTAACCCATGTAATGAGACGCTAAATGAGACGCTGAATGAGACGCTGGACTCTGTACAGACTTTGCCCAATGCCTGAGACGCTAACAAAGACGGACGATGTTCAGACTTGTTGAAAGACCGATGTATAGACTTTCAAGCTTGAAGGCCAATGTGTGGACTTGCGTGAGACGCTCATTGAGACGCTCAATGTACAGACTTCACCTTAGACTCTAAATGAGACGGACAATATATAGACTTGGCCAATGCACTGTGGATGTATGGACTTTGACGCCTGCTTGCTATGCAATGTACACACTTGGTGACTTCGCATGTTTGTGCAATGTGCAACCAGTGTATGGACTTGTCGTGCCTACACGGGGCGTTGTACACACTTGCTGCCTGATGCTCATGTGCAGACTTTGATGCCCAACAGCGATGTACAGACTTTGAGACTTTGAGTGTGTGTTCAGTGTGAAGACAAGACAAAATGCATATAACACACAGACAATCTGATAAAGTGATTTCATCAAAACATAAACAGTGTTGTCAATTCATCAAAACAATGTGTTGCCATATGAAGTAAAGTTACATGTCAACACCATCAACACATAGGAGTCACAACAATCTCCCCCTTTTTGATGATGGCAACCCCCTATCATGTAGAGTAGCAACATCCTGTCATACAGATGCATTTTTTGATGAAAGACATGATTTGTTATTCAGATTGTTATGCAGAAGCATGTAGATGCTATGAATGACATGCTGCATGCTACAAAATGTAAGCAACTCCCTGCTAACAAAATTTCCCCCTTTGCCATACCATGATGTAGATGCATACACTCCCCCTGAATCAGAATTCTATGCATACACTCCCCCTGAATCAGAGTTCTCCCCCTGAACTGAAGGAATGAATTCAGACAATATTCTCCCCCTTTGCCATCAACAAATAGGAGGGAAAGTGAATGCAAGCGAAGAGAAAGAAAGTTTAGCTGACTGGCATTCTTGGCAAGTAGTTCAGAAATTAAGCAACTAAAGCACAGAACCTTCAGTCATATGAACTGAGAAACGGCTTAGAAATTGAAATTCTGGTTTAAAGGTTAAAAAAAAAGTTCATGCACTACATTCATTAGATAAGGTAGATGTGCATGATAAAACAATAAACCAGAGTCATATTTACATGAGAGATTCAGTTTCAGAATATCTTACTTTAATAGACTCAGTAAAATATGTTAAAAGAAACCAGGTCATGTATTGAAATTAAACAATTGACATCCATGAAATTTCTTTTAAGGAACAACATTTTCAATATTGTTTCATTTAGGGCATTCAGGTACCAAAAGTCTTTTTGCGTAAGGGTATACGTTTATCAGACGCCAATACCCCTAGATACTCAACATGATGGACCATCTTGCCTATGATCAAATTCAATAGAATTAATTGACACCTTTTTGTGTGAGGGTACACGTTTATTAGACGCCAGTTACCCCCAGGTACTCAGTGAAAACAACCTACTGTTTTGATCATTTTATACAGAGATAGCTGATACACCTCGTGACATGAGTGGTGTCCACTTCTTTGATGGATCACTCAGTTTCTCAGTGATTTACCAGTCATTGCTCTGTCAATGCTATTTTTCAAATGATTTTCAATGTTTTTCAATATCTTTCTTAGCTGCCCTTTATTTGTTTCAGAATGACTTGTTTAAGGACAATACACATACTTAGCTTCTCTAACATGATTTCAGATGAGTTTTCAGATTTCAGATATAAGTAGCTTTGTCTGACATGAAATAAGTTACGGTTGAGAGCTTTATCAATTTTCAGCATCCTTATTTACTGATTTTAGTCTTTCAACTCTAAAGATTATAAATTTTAAACCATTAAGTCAGTCTTTAAGCAATTAAAGTTCTTATGAAAGAAGAAATCTATTTTCTATTGCTTAATATTAGAACTGACTAAAAGATTGCCATACTGTCAGACTCAATCATTCAGAGTCAAGGATTGAATAGACAGCGTCGACGCTGGGAGGTCAATGCGTCTACGCATCAGTTGAAGAGACAACAGTATAAGACACTGAGATAGTGTCAGTGCGTCGACTCCATGCTATTGCAGCGTCAACTCTTCAGAATAATGAGACAGAGATATTCACAGATCTCGTTCACTGCGTCAACGCCACATTATAGCAGCGTCGACGCAACAATTCACCTTGAAATTCTGACAAGACTCCCCCTGTCTATATGCATGCAATTTTTGCAAAAGATGACAGATCAGATAATTTTTGAAGTTCATGCTTAATCAGACTATCTTATCGTGCAGTATGACCCATGCAGAAATATAGACATATCATGCATCTAGACATATATATGCAATGATGATCATGAGTGCAATAAAAAATATGAGAGTCATGCATTATCATAAGTCTGTTGCACAATGTTTATTCAATCTATCAACAGCAAGTCCAAATCAGAAGTTTATTCAAAGCAGCTCAAAAGTTTTATTCAAGTCAACAAAGAGTTCATTCATTATGCTGAAATTTACACAAGCCAAGTTCTCTTCTAAAAAATTTAAAATCTTCATTTCCAAGTGGCTTAGTAAAGATATCAGCAACTTGTTTGTCTGTTTCAATGAAGTCCAGTTCAATTTCCTTTTTGTTCACAGCATCTCTTAGAAAATGATGTTTTATTTCTATGTGCTTAGTCCTAGAATGATGAACAAGATTTTTAGCAAGGCATATGGCACTAGTATTATCACATAGAATTGGAATACATTCCAATTTTATCTGATAATCATCTAGTTGGTGCTTAATCCAAAGTACTTGGGCAGCACAATTATCTGCTGCAACATATTCAGCTTCAGCTGTAGACAAGGCTACAGTGTGTTGCTTCTTAGATGCCCAAGATACTAGACAGCCACCAAGGAATTGACAGTAGCCACTAGTGCTTTTTCTATCTACTCGACACCCAGCATAATCAGCATCAGTGTAAGCTAGAAGCTCTAACTCACACCTAGCATGATACCATAATCCTAGCTCTTGGGTGCCTAGCAGATATCTAAAAATCCTTTTCACTGCTTTAAAATGATTTTCTTTAGGACTGGCCTGAAACCTAGCACATAATCCTACAGCGAATTGAATATCAGGCCTAGATGCTGTTAAGTAGAGAAGGGATCCGATCATACCTCTGTATAACTTCTGGTCAAATGGGTTACCTTTAGTGTCTTCATCCAAGCTTGTAGAAGTACCCATTGGAGAAGCTATCTCTTTAAGGTTATCCATCTTGTATTTCTTGAGTAGATCCCTTGTGTACTTGGACTGAGTGATAAACATTCCATCCTTTGTTTGTGTAACCTGCAATCCAAGAAACAATTTGAGCTCACCCATTGAGCTCATTTCAAACTCATTAGTCATTGTTTCAGAAAATTCCTCACACAATTTGGGGTTAGTTGACCCAAAAATGATATCATCCACATAAATCTGTACAATAAGAATTTCAGAATGACTCACCTTTGTAAACAAGGTCTGATCAACTACTCCTCTAGTGAAATTTTGATCAGTGAGAAACTTGCTCAACCTGTCGTACCAAGCTCTGGGAGCTTGCTTAAGACCATAGAGAGCTTTATTTAATTTGTAAACATGATTAGGGAAATCTAGACATTCAAATCCAGGGGGCTGTCTAACATAGACATCCTCATTAATTTCCCCATTCAAGAATGCAGATTTTACATCCATCTGCTGGAGGATTATACCTAGGGAACATGCATAAGCTAATAAAATTCTAACAGCTTCTAATCTGGCTACAGGGGCAAATGACTCTTCAAAGTCAATACCAAACTCTTGGTTGTACCCCTGAGCAACAAGTCTGGCTTTATTTTTAACAATATTCCCTAATTCATCAGATTTATTCCTGAAGACCCACCTAGTCCCTATGACTGTTCCATGATCAGGAGGTGGGACCAAGTGCCACACCTTGTTCCTGTCGAACTGATTAAGCTCCTCATGCATGGCATTAATCCAATGCATATCCTTGAGGGCACAATCAATGGACTTGGGTTCAATTTGAGAGACAAGAGCAAATGCATTTAATTCATGTTGAATTCTCAGGTGGCCTCTAGTCCTAGGGGGGTCATGCAGATTTTCAATTACATTATCTACAGGATGATCTTTAAGATATCTAATGTTAACAATTGAATTGTCATGTGTTTGATTTACCTCCCCCTGAACTGTAGGCTCCTCTTCATTAAGTTCTGTATGTCCTTCTTCATCCTCGGATTTGTCTGCAGGATCTCCTTCCTTCAAGATTTCACCATTGTCTTCATTCCTGCATTGACCAACGTTAGAATTTACCAAGGATTCATCAAAAACTATGTGTGGAGATTCTTCAACAGTTTTAGAGTTCAGATTGTACACTCTATATGCTCGGATGTTTTCAGAATAACCAAGAAAGATTCTTGGTTCACCTTTAGGTTCAAATTTATCAAGGTCTCTTTTATCATTTATATGAATAAAACATTTGCAACCAAAAACCTTGAAATGAGCAATAGAAGGTTTCTTACCCTTTAAGATCTCATATGGTGTTTGCTGGGTAGAAGGTCTTACCATGACTCTGTTAATTACATAACAGGCAGTGTTCACTGCTTCAGCCCAAAATTTCCTTGGTAGACCACCTTCAACAAGAAGTGTACGACCCATCTCCACTAGGGTTCTGTTCCTTCTCTCCACAACCCCATTCTGCTCAGGTGTCCTTGGTGAGGAGTACCTATGGTTGATTCCATTTGACCTGCAGAGTTCATCAAACTGTGAGTTTTCAAACTCACCTCCATGATCAGTCAAAATATTTTCAATTTTCTGATTTATTTTAACATAGAACTCCTGAAATTCTGAGAAGGCATCACTCTTATTAGATAAGAAATAAACCCAAGTATACCTAGAAAAGTCATCTACCATGACAAATCCAAACCTCCTTCTTGATAAGCTGACAGATCTGGTTGGCCCAAAAAGATCCATGTGTATCAACTCATAGGGTTTGAAAGACAGATTTTCAGTTCTAGACTTAAATGACTTTCTAGTTATCTTTGATTGAGTGCGTGCATCACAGACTTTATTTTCTTTCTTGAAGGAAACTTCAAGAAGTCCTCTAACCATGCTATGCTTGTTTAGTTTATACAAAATGGTATAACTAGCATGGCCTAACCTACGATGCCATAAAAATGCTAAATCTTCTCTATTGGCAGTAAGACATAGGTTAGAATGCTGAATATCATCTAGATCTATCATGTATGTGTTATTTATTCTTTTTCCAGAGAATTTTATAATTTCTGAATCAGGTTCAAAAACCTTGCAGCATTGAGAATCAAATAAAACCTTATGACCCTTATCACACAGCTGGCTGATACTAAGTAAATTGTAAGCTAACCCTTCAACCAGCATAACATCATCAATGCAGCAGGTAGAACACTTACCTACCTTATCTGATCCAATGATCCTACCCTTTGTGTTGCTTCCAAAGGTGACAAGGCCTCCTAGCTTTTCAGTTAGCATACAAAACTTGGTCTTATCTCCTGTCATATGCCTGGAGCAGCCACTGTCCAAGTACCACAAGTTGCTCTTGGCTGCCAGGCATACCTGCACACACAATTAGGGCAAAGAGTTTGGAACCCAAGTCTGATTGGGCTCCAATGCAGATGAACTGCAAGTAAAGAAAGAAAGCATGGTTTTGGGAATTCACATTTGTTTGAAGCAGTTCTGTTCAGTGGATTTTCCAGATTTCTTTTTGTTTTGCTTTTTCTTGTTGACTTTCTTCTTATATGCACCAACAGAGTTATTCACAGAATTGTTGTTATTGTGCCAATGCTTCGGCCAGGTTGCATTCATAAAGTTTTGGCCATGGTAGTTCCTGGGCTGGCTGTGGAAATGTTGGTAATTCCTAGGCATTCGACTACCATACCCATTTTCCCAATTTATGATATAGGGTCTGTAAAAGTGTGTAGGTTGATGAACATACCCTGTATACATCCCTTGAGTTCTAGTCCACCCACGCCCATTAGGATAGATTGGCTGTGTGGGGTAGTAGGACTGAACTCTAGGTGGATTGAATTTGTTGGGCTGACTTCTGAAAATATTTTGTCTTCCCTGCACCCTTGACCCTGCTGACCTATTCATAGGTTTTGGTTGGGTCCTTTTCTGTGATGATGGTGGTGAAGACTTTTTGGCATTGACATGGGGTTTGTTTACCTGAACAGGCTGACCCCTAACATTGGGTTGAGCACTAGAGCTAGGTTTGGAAGTCCCAATTCTACTAGGCTCACCTACTTTCTGTTTGCCCTTCTCCTCTGCATTTAGCTTTTTTAGATTCAAATTTGTCTGTACATCATTATTAGAATTCATGTTGATCAGAGGTCCTTTCTCCTTTTGTGCAACAAAGGAAATAGTTTTCATTCCAAATCTTTTAGTTGCACTAGAGTTGAATCCTAGGCCCTCTCTTCTGAAATTTACCCTTGACCCCAATAATGCATCTAAATTTTCAGATCCTTGGGTCATTTTCTCAATTGTTTTTAGCTTATCCTCATTATCTTTCTGAACTTCATCAATAGATTTTTTCAACTCATTATTCACATTGAGGACAGCTTCATATTTTTCAGAAACAATCTTTATCTCATTTTCATAATTCTGAATTTTCAGTTTCCATGCATTAATTTCATTGTCTAATCTCACATTTTCTTCCTTAGAAATTTTCAGTTCTTTATTGATTTCTTCAAATTCAGAACATGTGAGTTTCAGATTACTGTTCTCAGTTTCTAAGCAGGTAATTTTATCAGACAATGAAGTATCATTTTACATGATTTTAATTTTTCTTCGTAGATGCCTGTTTTCTTTTCTGACCTCATCTACTCTATCAGTAAGTTCATCATAAGCAACCATCCAATCAGTAATAGTAAAATTTTCATAGCGAGAGGATACCTCATCAGATTCTTCCTCTCTATCTTCTGAGCTGGTTGCCATGAGACAGATTGGCTTCTCAGCTTCAACTTCACTGTCCGAAGTGACGCTCAAGGATCCCTCGTCCTCATCACTCCAGGTACTCACCATAGCTTTTCCTTTTGTGTTCTTCTTCTTGGACTTGTCCTTGAGGTTCTGATTTGTCGGACATTCAGCTTTAAAGTGACCCGCCTTCCTGCATTGATAGCAAACATTAGTTTCAGCTTTCTTTACAGGGTTTGATTTATACCTTGTGTCTCGGCGGCCACTGTTGGGATTTCTTCGGCTGAATCTTCTTCCTTCCTTCTTGAGAAATCTCCGGAATTCCCTAGTAATCATGGCAATATCAGCATTTGCCACTTCTTCTTCAGACAAGCTCTCTTCAGTTGATGATCCGTTGGGGCTGGATCGACTGGATCTGCTAGCACCAGCCTTCAGAGCTATAGGCTTCCTCTTTCTGTCAGCCTCCTCTATCTTCGGCATATTCATCTCATAAGCCATTAGAGATCCGATCAGCTCATCTGCCTTAGTATTGTGCAGATCTCTTGACTCTTCCATAACTGTGGCCTTGGTGTGCCAAATTGGAGTCAAGGATCGCAAGATCTTCCTGACTACATCATACTCAGAATATTTTTTCCCGAAGCCTCTGAGACCATTTGTGATAATAGTCAGCCGAGCATACATTTCCTTGATCGTCTCATTAGGCTTCATCTTGAAAGCTTCATATTCTGAAACCAGTAGATTAGTCTTAGTCTCTCTGACTTGTGAAGTCCCCTCATAGATGACTTCAAGTGCATCCCACATTTCCTTCGCTGAGGAGCAGGCAGATATTCGTGAAAACTCGGTGGGATGCAGAGAGCACTGGATTGCATTGATTGCACTCCAGTTGAGTGTGGACCTTCTAATTTCTTCCTTGGTCCATACATCTTCATTTGGGGACAGCTCGAAAGGTCCCTTGCTAACCACCTTCCAAATTTCATAATCTTTAGCCCTCAAGAATACCTGCATACGGTGCTTCCAGTATGCGTAGTTGGTTCCATCGAAGTATGGGGGCTTGGATGTGGAGTGTCCTTCAGCTATCATCCCTCTTCCGTCCATCTGTGCTTATCCTCTTCGGGCGGTAAGTCCCTGTAGAAGAGTCTAGCTCTGATACCAAGTGTTGAAGTTAGATGGAAGGCTCTATCACCACAGGATGTGGATCTAGAGGGGGGGGTGAATAGATCAACTGGCTATTTAAAAATTAGGCCTAGAATCAAATGCGGAATTAGAAGAACACTAGACGAACACAGCCAATACACCGAATGAAACACACAAGATCTGCTGAACAAGCAATCAAACGCACGAGAGGCACAAGGCTTTTAGGTGGTTCGGTCAATCCGACCTACGTCCACCCCACATTCAACTCGAATGTGGATTACTGCTGATACACAGCTTCAATCTGCTGGGCTACACAGCTTCAATCTGCTGGGCTTTACAGCTTGCCAACAACGGCTGGGGCTTACAGCTTATCCCGACCAGAGGAGCATCCTCTGCAACAGCTGAGCATCACAGCTTGCTCTGCTGGGCACTACAGCTTAGCCGACCAGAGGAACACCTCTGCAACCCGCTGTCTCACAGCTTGAAACCGTTGACTAACAGCTTGATAGAACAAGAGTAATCAAAGAGAAAATAGCAAGACTGAAAATAAACAAAACACACAATCGAATGGAATAAAAACCAAAACGACTGTAGCTCAAAGTTGAGCAATATCAGCTCTGGTAACTGGACCAAGAGACTGATTCACAAACTCTCACGATAACTCTCTCAACTCATCTTCTCTCTCTTTCTTCTTCTCTCCTTTTCTTCTTCTCTGCTTTTCTTCTCTCACAGTGGATCTCGGTGGCTGCTGTTTCAGACTGGATGTATATACTTCGCCAACTTCGATCAGCCTTTACGGAAGATGAAGACTGATATATATATAACAGCAGCAGGTGGATAAGGGCGTGTGGCTTCCACGTTTTCCCGCCCAAGGAATTCTCCAGATTCGAGGCAATTCCATCCACGTGTCAGCATCTGGTCACCTCGTCCTCCTGGGATCACGAGCCATGTCAGCAATCTCAGTAGAGAGTCCCTGTCAGACAGAGTATCGGATGATCAGATTAAATAACACTCTGTATAGACTTATCAGAAGAACTGCGTTGTATAGACTTCATATAAGTGAAAGCTATGTACAGACTTACTGTATGAAGCAACCGCTGTACAGACTTAGGTGATATGAAGACTGTCAATGTATAGACTAGGTGAAGATCAATGCAATGTGTAGACATAAGTGAGAAGATGTAATGTGTAGACTTCAGTGAGACTCAATTGAAGACAGACGATGTATGGACTTCAGAACTGATGCACGATGTACATACTTCATGAGACTCGAATGAAGACAAGCGATGTATAGACTTCACTGCTGATGAATGCAATGTACAGACTTGCAATATGTGAAGGAGTTGAGTGTATAGACTTCACGATGTGAAGACTTATCAACAAATGACTGTACAGACTTGACCAAACAGTCCAATGTATGGACTTGAGACATGGAGGCCAATGTATAGACTTCGAACGCCTCTTGAGCTCTGCATAGACTTTGCAGTCACTGGGTGATGTATAGACTTTGGAAAACAGAAGCCTGTATAGACTTGGAAGATCAAGACGCTAAGGAAGACGGTCATTGTACAGACTTCGCCTGACACCGTCCAATGTACAGACTTTCTGTAACAGTCTGATGTACAGACTTCATGAGACTCTAGACACTGAATGCTGTACAGACTTAACCCATGTAATGAGGCGTTAAATGAGACGCTGAATGAGACGCTGGACTCTGTACAGACTTTGCCCAATGCCTGAGACGCTAACAAAGACGGACGATGTTCAGACTTGCTGAAAGACCGATGTATAGACTTTCAAGCTTGAAGGCCAATGTGTGGACTTGCGTGAGACGCTCATTGAGACGCTCAATGTACAGACTTCACCTTAGACTCTAAATGAGACGGACAGTGTATAGACTTGGCCAATGCACTGTGGATGTATGGACTTTGACGCCTGCATGCTATGCAATGTACACACTTGGTGACTTCGCATGTTTGTGCAACGTGCAACCAGTGTATGGACTTGTCGTGCCTACACGGGGCGTTGTACACACTTGCTGCCTGATGCTCATGTGCAGACTTTGATGCCCAACAGCGATGTACAGACTTTGAGACTTTGAGTGTGTGTTCAGTGTGAAGACAAGATAAAATGCATATAACACACAGACAATCTGATAAAGTGATTTCATCAAAACATAAATAGTGTTGTCAATTCATCAAAACAATGTGTTGCCATATGAAGTAAAGTTACATGTCAACACCATCAACACATAGGAGTCACAACATATTTGAGCTGAATCATGGGTTGACAGAAGTAGCAAGTGAAAAACTCTCGCCTAAAGACCACAACATGTACTGGAGACTCATCGGAAAGCTCTTATACCTCTCTCTGACTTTACCTGATTTGACATATGCTGTGAGGATAATAGTCAATTTATGCATGCACCATAGACGATACATATGAAAGCTATGGAATGCATATTAAGGTACTTGAAGTCTTGTCCAGGAAAGGGGGGTTTTTTTTTGGGAGACTAATTGCTTGAAGCTTGAAGGGTATGTAGATGCTGATTGGGTTGGGTCCCGTGATGACAGGATATCAACTTCTGGTTATTATACTTTTCTAGGTGGCAACTTGGTCACTTAGATGAATAAGAAACAAATGGTTTGTGTAAGGTCTAGTGCAGAGGCTGAGTATTGGGCAGTGATTAAAAAGTCAGCCGCCTAGGCAACTAGGTGTCTTGATTAGTCGACTCTTGGCCCCTGCCCAACCAAGCAGTTCCCAAGTCTTCATATTTATGCTGGATTTATTTTAGCATGTTTTATTTATGTAAATGATAGTTATGCCCCTGTTTAAGTTACATGTTCCATGGTAATATGGTTACCCTTTTTGTCTTTTCCTCCAATCGCTAACTATACATGATCAGCAAGCCACAAACGGGACTCCAAGTCTGACTCCAGTGCAGGCGTTTTCTGTTTGCCTCTTCGTCTTCCTTGGACCTTGGCAGGAGCAACATTCGCAACCTGCAACAACCACAACAGCAACCAGCAGCAAGTTGCAAGATGCTGGCAAGAACTTGCAGGCTGTAATAGCAACCTATAGTGGGCGGCAGCAATCTACGGCTAACAGGTATGTTCATGTTTATTTTCTTTCTGCTTTTTTTTTCATGATTGTTTACCTCCCTCCTCCTACAATCTCTCTTATCATCTTTACTCTGCACATCTCACTTTTTTAACCTTCTTCTTTGGTCCAATTTCCATGATCCTCATCTTTTTTTCTTTTTCATTTGTTCTGCTCACACATGGTTCACCAAGCAGGGTGCATCTTCTGACTTCCTTGCTTTTCTGTTTTATCTTCTTATTCCATGGTCCTCTATTCTTTTTTCCTTTTATCATCTTTTTCCGCATCCCTCATCTGTTCGCAATTGTGCATGCATGCATGTCATGCCATGCAGTGCATGATGAAGATTCCATTTTTCACTGTCCATTGGATTTTAGTTTTTTTATCTTTTTCTTCCTCTAATTCTGTTCTCTGATTTTATCACAAGTTTCAGACTCCTAGTCACCAATCGGCAATCACCATTCACCAATACCTTCTTTTTTTGTTTTTTCTGTTTTCTGTTTTCCCCTTCTACTTCCTATTTTTCCCTTGTCAATGTACAGGAGGCATACATAAAATAAAAAAAAAATAAAAAAAAAATAACCCCCTCAGATTTTAGGTGCTCGGCTCACCACCTAGACACTCCGACTAGTCAAGAAGGGGATCATCTGACTTGCACTGCGTAGGCATTCTTCAAACATGGGTATCAGGCGATGGCACATGGATTAGCAGAATTACCATGGCTGTATCTCTTCCTGTTAGACTTGGGAATACCAGTTGAATTGCCCATGAAGCTCAACTCTGATAAAAAATCAGTGATTAACATTGCAAACAATCCTATCTAATACGACAGGACTAAATATATTGAAATTGATTGACACTTTATCAGAGAGAGATTGGACTCAGGAGAGCTTTGTTTGCCTTATGTGAAGTCACAAAATCAAGTTGCAGATGTCTTCACAAAGTCTATGACTGAACTCAGTTTAATTTTGCCTTAGACAAGTTGAGCATAGAAGATATCTATGCTCACCTTGAGAGAGAGTGTAGAAAACAAGGGCAGAAATGTAATTTTATGTTTATTGAGTCATTTCTTGTCTCTTGTTCTCTTGTTTTTGTCACCCTTTTCTTTTTCTTTTGTTCTAAGGGCTATTATGCAATTTTGACACTTCAAGAATTAATATAAAAATGGGGCGGACTGGACAATTGGTTCAGTTCGGCCTCTCCCTTCCTCTTCTCTCGATAAAGAGTCTCTTCTTTCAGTAACCAACTTATGAAGAGTCTTTTAAGATGCAACTCTATCTCTTTCAATCTACATTCTGAGCTTAAGTACTCTTTTCACTCTATTTTTGCATCTTCATCTCTATCAATGAGATGTAAATTTTGTGGTTGCCAAATACGCATGTGATAAATAACCTGTGAAGAAGTAAGTGGCTAGAAGGGGCAGTTTGGATATTTACCAAATTTTTAGACTTTCAGGGGCTATATTGTAATTTTTCTTGTCTTTTATAAACAACCTCTCAATGAGAGGTATTTCTATAATTGCTCTTCCTTAGGTTATAATTGATGATAGGGGGATCAGCCTATTGTTCTGAACATGCCGATCCCTGTTCCTCTCTTTCTCGGCCCTTCTCTCTCTCTCTCTCTCACACACACACACACACACACACATGGTATTAGAGCATCCCGGCCTGGGATCTCTTCTCTCTCTCCACCGAAGCATCTTGAAGCCCCTTCTGCACAAATGGCGGCCCTTTCCCAGCACTGCAGCCTGTTCTAGATGGGAAACCTGAAGCCACAGCCCTCTCTCAGCTGTGGCAACTCCCATATTGGACTCCTAGCTGCTGGTCTTAGATTCAAGTGGAAGCCACAAATCTGATAGTCGTACACCTCCTAGGGGTTTTCCGGCCCAAAACTGAGCAGCGGATCTTTCTTCCGTCCCTCTTGGTGTGGTTTGGCACTGTGACCCATCGATGGTTTTTCTGCAAAAGGAGGTCAGGCCAATCTATTCTTCTAGGGTTTTTCTACAGGGAAGATCAGGCTGATTCTTTGTATATCTCCACTCTGTGGGATTTGACTTTAAACTGCCATTGCTGTCCTTCTGTCGCCTGCACTTCAGTAATGGTTGCTGCGGTTACATTGTCCATTGACACCACGGCTATGTTTCAACGCAACGTTTGCCTCTCTCTCTCTCTCTCTCTCTCTCTCTATGGCTGATAATAAATCTGCAGCATCCGAGATGTCATCTCCCTTCCTTCAACTTGTGCAATTGCCCATGACTGGACAAACTACACTGCAAATCACCTCAGAGAAATTGATGGAGCATTTCTATCCATCATGGGCTGTCGCTATTGATTTGTACATCGTCGGATGTGATAAACTAGGTTTCCTCACTAGCGATCAATAGGTGTCAGACCCCCTGCATCCCTTTTTCCCTACCTAGAGATGAGACAATAGTATTTTGATGTCATGGCTATTGAACTTTGTCAGCCCTGGAATCCGACCAACTATTCTACACAAATCCACTACTACAGAGATATGAAGACCTTGGCGGGTATTTACATTCGGAAGAAAAGTACAGTTCGTCTCTATCAGCTTAGTCATAATATCGATGAGTTGAAGTAAGGCTCACACTTTGTCATACGATATGCAGTGGACCTAGGGTCACAGGATTAATCTCACATCGGATGTTGAGAAAGCAACCGAGTGCTTATAAAGAAGGTCTTCACCTCTTAACCCAAGAGGGCCCTTTTACAAGGACAAAATCCTAGCCGCCCTCCGGCGTGGCGGGGACAATACCTCTTGGAGGCACCAAAAAGGTTCATCTCGCATCTACACGATACTTCTACGCCCTTACTTCTCTCTGGAACAAATTGGATGTCTATTGTATGGCAAAGTGGACATCATTAGATGATCAACAGACCTACCTTTCACTCTATGAAGATGATAAAACTGTCAAATTCTTGAGCGGTTTGAATACAAAATATGATGTCATTCGGGGGCAGATCCTTAACATGGACCCAACTCCATACCTTGAAGAAGCATACTTCAAGGTTCTGAGTGAGGAACAACGCCGTCAAATTATAAGCAACAAAGAGCATATTCTTCCTACCCCAGATGTTATTGAATATTTTGCACTCTCCACTACTATCACCAAGCCTCGGCTTGGGATTGGCAAACCATGAGGTGAAAAGTGTGATCATTGCAGCCGTACAAATCATGATAGTGACTTCTTCTAGGAGAAGTTTCCTGACAAGAAACCCTACAAGTTTAGAACCAAGAAGGACAAGTAGGCAAAAGGCAATATGGTTGTTGGGCCACCACCTCTACTTTCTAAGAAGGGATCTTCTAATCCCACTACTTCTAGTTTAGCTGCACTCTCTTTCACTAGTATTGCTATGCTTCGGCGGATTCTTTCGTAGCTTTAGACCTCCACTTCATCCTTCTCAGGTATACATGGTGCTGCCTTGAGTGTCTCCACCAGGCTCTCTAATCTTGCCTGGGTTATTAATTCAGGTGACATAGACCATATGACGGGCATACCAACATTCTTTACGTCTTATTCACAGCTCTCTGGCCAGGATAAGGTCATTATTGCCGGTGGCACCCATGCTATTACAGCTGGAAAAGGGTCCATTCGCCTTTCTGATCTAATAACCTTGTCCTCCACCCTCCATGTTCCATCCCTGTCTATTAATTATTTTTTTTTATAAACCTGGGAATTAATAGGACCCCAGATGGCCCCTTAAAATCCATTGCCGAAAGCTAGGGAAACATACATTGGGGGGGGGGGGTACATTGAGCCTTACCCTAGAAGAATACATCACTGAATCATAGATCTCTCTATAATATTCTCAAATAAAAGAGGCATCTAACTAACTAACTCATTTGGTGGTGGTTTTCTTTGATTTCTTCTGGAGATTCTTGCGTTGAGCCTAAGTGAGAACGTCATTGTAAAGGGAGTCCGGGGACAAGGGATCTTCAACCTTTAGTGGTTGTGCTTCTTCAAAGGAATGAACAAATGCATTGATGTCCTCATGAACTTGAACAAGGTCCCTGTTGCCTGTGGGTCCCGTCTCCAAGTTGATAGCCTGCAAGGTTGGAGTGTCCTTTGGAAAAAGCGTACTAGGCGAATGCCCAAGAATCAGATAGGTAGGAAATAAGGAGTCACAAGAGCCAGAGTCAAAATCAAGCTCAAGGGGAGTCCCATGTTAGTGATGCATTCATCCAATATAGGATCTCCAAGGGGTATGAGTGGGCCCATGTGCATCTGGTAGAGAGATGATGGTGGAGGAAGTGGAGGGCGCTTCACTGGAATCGGAAGTAGTGGGCGGCACCTACCCTTGTTATTGGGGCGAGTGAGGTGTTTCTCCTCGGCTTGGCAATCGCTGGCATGATTGTCAATGGTGGGATGAAGTCTGGGGTGTCTTCTGACCCTCTGTACCTTGCTTCTGCAGCAAGGGCCTTCAACTGTAGTTCATGCATGTCATCGATATGGGGTCCTGAAGCAGAGGTCTTCGGCGCATGCATGGGCATAAAGGGCACGACGTTGGCATATGGGGCTGTGGGCGCATCGAACAACACAAGGAACTTGATGCGAGCTTCATCATGCATGGGCATTGGCATGCATGGCCCACTCCCTGTCCCCCTTGCAATTTCCACGAGCAGGCCAGCGAAGCTAGTTGGGCTGTGGGCCTGGGCCGAGGCAGTTGGGTCGCGAGTTTGGGCTGAGGGGGCGTTGTTTGCCTGGACGGGTGTGGGCGCGAGTCGCTTCGACGGAGGGGACGACACCGGGATGATTGCCAAAGCTGATGGAGCAATCGTCGTTGGAGGGCCACCACACAAACCCTCAGAGCGCGAAGGACTCACCGAGGTAGGGGGGCCAAGCAGGGATGAAGGGCTCGCCATCGTTGCCAGGGAATGTCCGCCACTTCTGTGATCTGTGAGTGCTGGAGGGGCCTCCAAGGAAAGGTCCGCCAAGGCCAGCGGATTTTGGGCAATGATTGAGGAAGGATCTAGCCGAGAATCGGGATGCTCCAAGAGGGAAGTTGCCAACTGTAGACTTGCCTTATGGGGTGCTGGAGCACCTTCCTTCGAAGGCTAGTGGGCGGGGTTGCCATGTACGGGAGGAGAATCTCGGCCATGCAGGGCAAGTCCCGGCTATGACTGGCTATTGGTAGTCAGCGTGAGGGAGCCACTTTCCAAGAGGGGCTGCAAGGAATCCGCAAGATGATTTGGGTGCAATGGGCTTACCTGGGATGGAGATGGGCACAGGCTGGCCGACTCACTGGACCCAGGAGGTTTTTGGTGCTGGCTGTTGGATCCTCCTGATCGAGTAGCGAAGAGGGGCTACGTAGGATACCGAAGATTAGGGTTTGGTGCCACCACTCTCGCCAGATTTGGCACTGTTAGTGAAGGGGGGACTAGTGGTGCAATGCTCGGAGCACTGGCAGATGTCACCGGCGACTTCCCTGCTGCCTTCATCAGCTCACCCTCTGGAAGGCTATTCTGTAGCATGGCGAAGGAGTCGTAGGTGGGGAGATGACCCCGATCTAGGGGACCAGATAGTGCACCGCCAGGGGGAGCCGATATATCGGTGGACGGAGCTCTGGCGGATGACCCCGAGCTTCAACAGCACTAACTGGATGCCACCAAGGTCGGGGGGAATGGCTCTATGAAGAATCTTCAAACTCATCCGAGAACGAGGAACACGAGAAGTTATATTTTTTCCCTCGTCATAAAATCTTGGAGATTTTTCACATGTGTTGTCATGAAGGATTGCTAGACATTCCGGTGTTAGAAATGACGAGATGACAAGTACTATGCATCAACGTGGTTATTGTCTGTATCATTGGACAATAAGCCATGTTATTCATGATTGTCACACCTTTAAAAATACTGTGGAAGATCTAATTCATCAGGGAGTGATTGATATGGGCGACCATTTGATAAGCCCGCCACAACCTTATGTGCAAAGAGGGTTAAACTTCTCTGTCAATGTGATACACACATCGGCCTCCTTCACTATCCCCGAGCGAGGAACAGAAGAAGTCAACCCTAGCCAGGTTAGATCCACACTTTGTTACTTGGGCTTGCAATCCTCTCATCGACATTCCTTTCTCAAGGACACTGAAAAAATATTCGACATTCTCTTAAAAGAGGGTCGAATAATAGTGCATGACCCCTAGCATACTACAATGAAATGGCGAAAAACCACCCTCTTTTCTTTATTGCAAGTTTCATGCTTGGGTGTCTCACCCCACAGGGGAATGTTGAGAAATCCAAGACTATATTGAGATCCTTATCCAAAGAGAGGAAATCGATGCTCAGGGGAACTCCATGATAAAGTAGCGCCTCAGTGAGGCTGCCGAGAAAATTATTCTGCCGAGTCAAGAATGCCAAACTAGAAAAGAAGGCTCCAAGCCCACCTCTGAGCAAAGCCAACTAGGCAAGCCCACAGGAGGAAATCTCCAGCAAAGCCAGGCTGGAAGAGCCTAAGGTCAAACCTCAGCTCCTTGTTAAACAAGCCAAATCACCAACTGAAGGAAGGCCTAAAGAGTCGCAAAAGCCTTAAGGGCCCTGCCTCGGTTTGGCTAAATACCAAGAGTTGCCGCCTGAAGTAATCAAGCAAGCAATCAATTCCACCTTCCAAGTATCACCAAAGGAAGAGGAGTGGGTCAAAGTGACCCCTAGGAGAAATTATAAACTCAAGTCTGCCGAGGTGTTAGTCGGGGGTGGAATACAAAACCCCGGGGGCAGATCAGGCCCACCTACAAAGCCAATCTTGCCTTCTTCTCAAGAGGCGGCATGCATCAAGAAACAAGAAAAGAATAGGAAGAAGAATCTGAAGAGGAGGTTGAAGAAGTAAGCTGAACAGGTGGCTGCTATGGAAGTCTCTAAAGAGCCAACTCCTTTGCAATGACTGCAAAAACTCATAGATTAGTTAAAGGAATGCACTCCCTCTCGTCCCACCATGGTTGTCACTCTAGACAAATATATCCCTTGGGAGAGATTCGGATGCAAGGCTCAGCTCGTAAACCAGCTTCAGGAAATGGTCCGACGCATGGAAAAGGGCGAGAAACTCCTAATTCCTAAGGAACTCTCATTATTTTATAAGGATGTTGAGATCATTGTGGAGACATTGGAGGAAATGTTACAAAATGTTTCCCGCAATGTGGTGGCAATCTCGCCACTTGATAATACAAACACCTTGCAAGGGGAAGAAAATGTGGTGAATCGTCCCAGGCGCAATGCCCCTATAACGACCTACGAGCGTCATTCGATAGGAAGTAGCCGGGGCCGTGGCAAAGGACGAGGTCGTGGAAGAAATCCAATTCTTGATCAAGTTATCTTATTCTGAGGGGAAAAATTGGGTCCTATCCTAGAAACCTAAGTGCGGGGTATCCCTTTCGTGTTTTATCCCTCTGATGAAGAAGAGGCGCCGATCAATCCACCAGTGCAAGACAAAACTGTAGAGCAAGCGGGTCCCTCTGGTAAAGACAAGCCTGCAAACTAAGTCGATCATTTTGATAAAGACAAACCTGATAAGCCATTGCCACCTTCAGAAGAATCTCTGGCACCGTTGTTCTAAGAAAAGATGAATGACTAGAGTGAGGGTGAGCATCCTTCAAAAAAGGAAAGGCTTGATGGGGTGCCAAAGACTCTAACAGAGCTTATCTTGCCACTTCAGAAGACCCGTGCTCGGGTAGGCCACAAAATCATTCAACACATGAAGCAGTTCTCGACCAATCTTACTATCTGGGAAGCCATCTCTTGGAGCAAAGAATTAAGAGAGGCTCTTGTCAAGATACTCTAAGATCTTGAAGCATATGAAGCCCATACTGTAGAACTGCAAGCCCAAGCATATGAGGCATTCATAGTGAGCATTACATTCACGGAGAAAGACATGTTATTGTCTTCCCCGTGCCATAATTGCCCCTTATAGATGCGGGGAACAATCAATGGGCATGACATAAACCGAATTTTGGTCGATGCTCAACATGATGCCTTTAAAGACTTTCAGGTCTTTATACCTAATGCCCTACCTACAAAAGATGAATGTTGTTAAGATCTCGGGGTTCAATCAGAACTCAGAAGAAGCTCTTGGCCGTGTTCAGGTGCAGCTCGTCATGGGTGACTTCACCACTAAAGTGACATTCTACATCATCAATGCCGACACATCTTACAAGATGCTGTTAGGAAGACCACGGTTGCATGAAAACTGGGTTGTTCCTTCAATGCTACACCAATGCATAAAATACGCCAAGAAAGGGGAGCAATATATCGTCTTTCTAGACCAGGCCCCGTTCTCTCCAAATTAGTGCCATCTGGTAGATGCCTCATTGTATTTCGGGGAACTTACTATAGAAACCCCCAGAAGATAAAAGACAAAGGAAAAAAGTGGATTTTGAAGATGAAGAGGAACAACCTTTCACTGTCAACTAGGACTTGGCAAAGTTGCATAGGTTGGGCCTTAAAGTTGGTTCTAAACCGGCTCGATCAGAAAGGCGGAACATTGACTTTGAAGCCAATCTCATCAGTCGAGCCATTGACCAGAGCATCTCCTTACTGCCTAAGTGCGCTCAACTCCCAACCCAGAGGGAGGAACATGAAGTGAAGCAGCTAAAGACTTTTATAGTTTCGTACCAGTGGAAAGGAAGAAATAGGAAAAACAAGAAAGACAAGCCAATTGTCTTCTATAAAGGAGATTTAGTCTTCCTGACGATAATTTCGTGACAATGTGCCGGAATTAGTCCAAGAAATGGACGATATGTTGGAATACATTAGGGAAATGTACAAAAAGTAACATATTCCTCAGGTCCAAGACCCCGTACAGAGTGCATATTTTCGTTAACTGTGGAACCCTTCACAGGTCCGGGGGCAACCTCCTTTCTCTAATACACGAGGGGACTCGAGTATGATCAGGAGAGGGACTTTCAAGTCCATTATGTAGTCAATGCTATAGGGTTGTTTCCTCCTCGCAGGCAACTAGAAATTGAGCCTAAATTTGACAATTCTGAAAAATAACGCGGAGAGATGCCCATGTCAGCTTCACCGAGAGCCACCAATGATCATTTGCTTACTGAAGGAGGGTCGACTCAACTGGTTGATTAGCTGCTGTTTTCGACGGGAAGCGTCGTCGGCGACCGCGGCCAAAGCATAGACAGTCTTGTTCCTGAATGGCGTGCCATTGTCAGAGATGATCTGACTGGGGGTGCCGAATCTATATATAATGTAGTGCCTCACGAACCGGACGACTATTTCCCCTGTAATTTCTCGTAGCGGGATAGCTTCTGCCCATCTGGAGAAGTAATCAATGGTGGTCAATATGAACTTGTGACCTTGAGATGATGGCGGGAATGGTCCCACAATGTCCCTGTTCCACTCCGCAAACGGCCAAGTAAGCGCAGTTGGATGGAGCGGATTAGGCGGCCTCCGAGACACTAGCCCGAATGCTTGGCATTGGTGACACGTACGAGCATACTAGTTGCAATCTTCGTACATGGTGGGCCAATAAAACCCTTTGAGCTTAATGCTATTTTTCATCTTGGCTCCTGCTTGATGAGCCCCGCACAATCCGGAGTGGATCTCGTGTATCACGGTCTTTACTTCCTTCGCTGAAAGGCACCGTTGGAGGACCGATCGGTCTTTTTCATGGACGAGCTTGAAAAGTAAGCCGTCAATTAGCTGGTAGGATGTTGCCCTGCGTAGCAGTTGCATCCTATGAGCCCGATCAGGGGGAAGCTAGTCGTTCTTTATCTTTATAATCGGCTCACGCCGATCTTCTTCTTCTGGAGCATTTTCCTCTTGGATGTTATTGACGTCATAGACAGTGAGGCCGGATTCTTCGTCGAGCGCACTTGGCATGAGCCTTCGGTGCCTGACAGTGATGTTCAACTCTCCCTCAAGTGGGAGTTTTAGGGCTGCTGCCAACTTTGCCAAAGCGTCCGCCTGGGAGTTACTGCCCCTTGGGACATGACCTATTTCGAATAGGTAGAATTTCTCTTTCAGCCTCATGACGGCTGCATGGTAGGGAATGAGCTCCTTTTTCCGGACGTCATAGTCGCCCAGTACCAGTCGAATGACGAGCTGAGAGTCCCCGCTATCCCCGCGCCCGAGACAAAATCTGTGAGGCCACCAACCCTTTTGATTGTTCGGGAAGCATCATCAAAATACAACTCCCAATGTGGGAGGTCGAGGGTGAGGACGCCCGGCTCCATTTGTGGTGGGACGTTTTCAGAATGTTCACCGGCTTCTTGTGAAGGCACCAACACCTCTTCATCGGGCAACTCGAAGTTGAGTGGCGAATCTTCTGGCACAGGATGTGCAGCTAAAAACTCAGCCATTCCTTGTCCCTTGATCGCCTTACGCGGGACGAAGGTGATGTCGAATTCCATGAGGATAAGTGCCCACTTGCCGAGCCTACTTGAGAGGACATGCTAGCTGAGCAAAAATTTGAGTGGATCACATTTGGAGATGAGCTCCACCCGATGAGCTAGAAGGTAGTGCCTTAACTTCTTGACAGCAAATACCAAAGCTAGGCACACCTTTTCCATAGGTGCATATCGGTGCTCAGGCCCGATCAACTTCCTGCTGGGGTAATACAGCGGCTGTTCCTTGCGCTCTTCATTGATCTGGGCTAGCAGCGCCCCCAAGGACGCATCCATGGCAGCAATATAAAGAATAAGGGGCTTCCCTCTGACAGGTGCTCCTAGGACAGGGGGAGTCAGTAGATACTCCTTAATTTGCTCGAAGGCCCTATGACAGTCTTCGTCCCATACGAAGGGTGCTCCTTTCTTCATCAGTTTGCCGAAAGGTAGGCATCTTCCTGAGAGGTTAGAAATGAACTGCCTAGTATAGGCGAGTCTTCCTTGCAAAGATCTGAGCTCTGTCAAGTTCTTAGGCGGAGGCAATCCTCTTATGGCCTTGATTTTGTCAGGGTCGATTTCTATACCTCGGTACCTGACGATGAAGTCAAGGAACTTGCCACTGGAGACGCCAAAGGCACATTTCATTGGGTTCATCTTGAGCTGATACTGTCGAAGCTTTTCGAAGACTCGATGCAAGTCAGCCAAATGATCCTCTTGCCTTTTTGTTTTGACGACCAGATCATCGACGGAGCATTCAACGAGGTCATGTAGCATCTCATCGAAAATCTTGGTCATGGCCCTTTGATAGGTTGCACCAGCATTCTTCAAGCCGAACGACATCCTTTTATAGTTGAAAATCCCCTTAGGAGATCGGAAAGCCGTATGGTCTTTGTCATTAACGGCCATGCGGATTTGATTATAGCCCGATGACCCATTCATGAAGGACAAGGCTTCGTGATCAGTGGTCATGTCCCCCATTGTCTCAGTGATTGGGATAGGGAAGTCATCCTTTGGGTATGCTTGGTTCAAATCCCTGAAGTTGATGCAGACTCAGACTTGGCCATTCTTCTTCTTGAAAGGGACTATATTGGCGTGCCACACAGGGTACATGCAAGGCTCTATGAAGTCCACGTCGAGCATCTTGTCAACCTCAGCATTGACTTTCAGCTCCAGCTCGTGGCGCATACTCATTTGAGCTTGCTTGACTGGCTTGACTGTTGGAAGTATTGCCAGCTCATGTTCCGCCACGGAAGGGTCAAGCCCAGGCATTTCTTTATAAGTCCAGGCGAAACAATCTCTGAACTCTTCTAGGAGTTGCCGATACGCATGCCTCTCTTTCTCACTGAGGAGAGCACTTACGAAGGTTGGCTGATAATCTTCTTTGCTTCCGAGATTGATCTCAATCAACTCGTCCACAGTCGCTTGGCCGTCGTCTTCGAGCTCTGGTGGAGCTGGTTGTAGATCGACGAAGTCTCCCTCGTCATCTGCGTTTGCTTCATAGACTTCAAACTCTTCGAAGCTCTCTTGCTCATGGCTTGAAGTCGAAGGACCTACTCCGTCTTGCTGATAATTGGCAGGCCGAGCTGTCCCTCCCTCAGGGAGGTGGTCATTGTTGACTTCCGATGAGGGTGATATAGGTATTTCATCGGTCTCCCTTACAAAGTCATTGATCTTGGGCTCAGCTTCTGCTTGCCCGTTGAGGAGGAGATAGCAGTCCTATGGCATTGACTGCGTAGTGGACCTCGAAGTCCCTCACCTGGTCATAGCTGAGTCCCCTCGTATCTTTGCGGGAGAAGGGAGGTTGCCCACGGACTTGCGGGGGATTCCACAGTCGGTGGAAATATGCCGCTCATGTGGGATCCTGAGCCTGCGGGATATGCTTCTTTTTACATATTTCCTTGATGTGCTCTGGCATATCGTCCATCTCCTGGACTAGCTTTGGTTCATTGTCGACGGAGTATTCTAGCCGAAATCATCCTCAAGAGGGCCCGGTGGGACTAAATCACCTTTGTAAAAGATAATCGGCTTGTCTCCCTTGCCCTTGTTGCTCCTCCTTCTCCGCTGATATGAGATTGTAAAGGTTTTCAGCTGCTCCACCTCGTGCTCTTCCCTTTGAAATGAGAGCTGAACACATTTGGGCGGTAAGGAGATGCTCCGGTCAATGACCCGACTGATGAGGTTGGCTTCGAAGTCAACGTTTCGCCTTTCCGGCTGAGTCGGCTTAGAGGCGGCCTTAAGGCTTAATCTGTACAATCTTGCCAAGTCTTGATTGACAGTAAACAACTGCCCCTCCTCAACTTCATAGTTCACTTTTTGCTTCCCTTTGTCTTTTATAGGCTCGGGGATTGCTAGAGTGGGCTCCCTAAAATATAGGGAAGTATCAGCCAAGTGACACTCATTGGGGCGGAATGGAGCCTGATCTGCGAAGATAGTATGTTGCTCCCCTTTCTTGGCATATTTAATGTATTGGTGTAGAGTTGAAGGAACAACCCAATTTTCATGGAGCCAAGGCCTCCCAAGCAGCACCTTATACGATGTGTCGACGTTGATAATATAAAATGTCACTTGGGTGACAAAATCGCCCAAGGCTAGCTTGACTTCAACCCGACCAAGTGCCTCCTCGGAATCTTGGTTGAATCTCGAAATCTTGACCGCGCTCACCTTTTGTAAATACGGCAACAAGTATAAAGACTTGAAGTCTTCAAAGGCATGATATTAATGGCCGCTCTAGCGTCAACCAGGATCCGATTCACATCATGCCCATTAATCGTCCCTCACATATATAAGGGGCGATTGTGGCACGGAGAGAACAACATCATGTCTTTGTCCGTGAAGGTGATGTTGGCTGCAAATGCCTCATATGCTTGGGCTTGCAACTCTGCAACATGGGCTTCATAGGCCTCTGGGTCTTGGAGTATCTTGACAAGAGCCTCCCTGAGATCTTTACTCCAAGCGATGGCTTCCCAAATGGTGACATTTGTTGGGAACCGCTTCATATGATGAATGATTTTGCGGTCCGCCCGAGCATAGGTCTTGTCAAATGGCGAGATGATCTCCGCCAGAGTCTTCGGGGCCCCATGAGGCTTCTCCCGTTTAGAAGGACGTTCCTCCCCATTCTGGCCACACACATCTTCTGAACAGCGGTGCGAGAGCTCCTCCGAAAGTGGCAAGGGTTCATCATGTTGGCCCTCATTAGAAGGACTTGCCTGGCTTGTAGGCTCAACCTTACTGGAGGGGCTAGCCTGCTCCGACGCCTCCTCGCGCACTGGCGGCTTGGCTGGATCCTCTTCTTCATCAGAAGAGCCGATTATAAAAGGGATGCCACCCGATTTAGCTTTTGAGCTGGGGCTTTAACCCTCTGAGGAGTTGAGGATAAAAGGGATCCCCCGAACTTGGGTTTCCGGGACAGGACCCAGTTCCTCCCCTCTGAACAATATGACATGGTCGAGAGTTAGGGGACCTTCACGCCCGCGTCCTTGTCCTCGGCCACGACCTCGGCTATTTTTCGCCGGGCGACGTTGATATATCGCCATGGGAGCCTTGCCCCCGGTGTTATCAACCATAGTGCCTCGTCCCGAAGGAGAGTTGATGTTGTCGGGCGGCGGAATCGCCACCATATTGCCGGAGAGTTCTTGTAACATTTCCTCGAGCATCTCCACAGTGAGCTCCTCATCCTTGTAAAATATGGAGAGCTCTTCCGGGATTGGAAACTCCTCACCTTTTTCAAGACGGTGAACCATCTCCCGGAGCCACTGAAGAAGTCGGGCTTTACGCCCAAACTTATCCCAGGGAATGTATTTGTCTAGAGTGACGACTCTGGTGGGACGAGGGGGAGTGTACTCCTCCAGCTCATCTATGAGCTTTTGTAGTCTTTGCAAAGGAGTTGGTTCCTTGGGGGCCTCCATAGCTGCGGCTTGCTCAACTTGCTTCTTCAACCTCCTCTTCAAATTCTTCCTACGATTCTTCTCTTGCTTCTTTTGGCGTGCCGCCTCTTGAGAAGAAAGTGGACTTTGTTTTAGAGGTGGGACTGGTTTGCCCCCGGGATTTTGCTTTCTGCTCCGAGTCGGATCCTTAGGAGCCTTGGTTCGGCGGCTCTTTCTGGGAGTAACCTTAGTCCAGTTGTCCTCCTCCGACTGCACCTGGAAGGTGGCATTAATCACCTGAGCGATTATCTCAGGCGGTAGCTCCTGGAACTCTGCAAGCCCAAGGTGGAGCCCTTGGGGGCTTTGCAATTCTACCGATTTTGCTTTGACTGGCGACTCTGCCTGTTCGAGCTGTTGAGGTCTTTCCACAATCAACGACCTTGTTGGCTCGACACGGGGTTTTGCTTCGGGCTCCCCCGCCTTAGCTTTGCCTTTATTGTCTGGCTGAGGGTTTCCCCCTGTGACGATGCCAGGTTGACTCAGCTTGGAAAGGGATTTGGAACCTCCCCCCGCGGTCGGCTCAGCTTTTTGGGCTTTGGGCCTTAGACCCCTCGCACGTAGCCTTGCCTTTAGGGTTTGGCTGAGGACTGTTGCCTGTAGACTTGCCCAGCTGGACCTGCTGAGAGGTGGGCTTGGTCTCCCATGGCTTGGTCTGCTTCTGTTGAGTTCGTCGGAGAATCTTCTCAGCGACCTCTTTAAGACGCCGCCTCGTCGTAGAGTTCCCTTGCGCATCGATCTCCCCTTTTTGGATGAGGACTTCGATGCAATCTTGAATCTCCGGGCATTCTCTAGTGGGGTGGGACACCCTGGCATGATATTTGTAGTAGCAGGGATGACTCTTGGCCGTCTCATTGTAGTAGGATGGCGGATTATGCGTCATTACCCGACCTTCTTCTAGAAGCTTGTCGAAAATCTTTTCAGTGTCTTCCTTGAGAAAAGAACACTGATGAGAGGGTCTCTACCCTGGATACCACAATGTGGACTTGGGCGGTCGGGAACTGACCCCTTCCTCCTTCGGCTCCGGGAGTTGGAAAGCGGCCGAGGCATGTATGACATTGATGGAGAAATTTAAGCTCTCCCGTACATGTGGCTGCGGTGGGTTGACCAAGAAGTCGCCCATATTGACCACCCCTCGCCTAATTAAGTCCTCGGCGAGGTCCTTAAAGGGCTGGCAATTATGGATGATATGGCCTATCACCTCATGATATGGGCAATAGCCCTGGTGTAACGCAGCACCTGGTGCCTGCTGGCTGGGTGACGTCGGGAGGTTTAACAGGCATGCTCGCCGGCACGCGAAGAAGAAGTGTAGGGTCTTCTCGCGAAGGAAAGAGTATAACTTCTCTGGCGCCTCACCTTCAGATGAATCAGAGGATTCCTTAGAGAGCCAACCCCTGAGCGGAGTCCAGGCAGTGGGTGATACACCTGCCTCCCGTATATGGGTCGGAGTTCGCCCCCTGGCAAATGGGCCAAAGGGGAAGGTGGCCAACTGTTCATCAATGCTTTCCAAGAATTATAGTAGACGCCTTTGTTCCAGCTGCAGCTGCCGGATCACCCCTCGGATCTTTTGAATAGTCCTCCGCAGTGCTAGGCATTCAGGGAGTGAGGAAGGAGCGGCTTTGCGACCGGCATTGGGCTGTTGATTTGAAGGCCCGGCCTTGGAGGCATTGGAGCTCGAAGCCGTCGCCACCATGTAAACCATATTAGCCGACCGGTTTGGTTGACTCCAAGCATGAGGCTGTGGTGGGTCGACCGCATGGCCCAGCATATTTATCAATCTCTTTTGAATGAGCTCTTCTGCTATGTTCTTGAAAACATAACAGTCCTTAACGGTGTGACCCAACCTTCGGTGATACACACAATAAGTAGGGTCATCTGTTTTATCCACCTCTGAGAGCTTCCGTGGATCCGGTAGGGTGATGAGTTTTTCTTTCATGCACAGATCAAAGAGCATCTTGGTATGCTCCTTTCTGAAGGAATAAGGCGCCTTCATACGTTCTACTAACAGAGACGCATTCGCCTTGGCATCGGGCTTTTTGCCATTGCCCTTTGATTTTCCTTCCCCCTTGTCTCCATTCGTCGGGGAGAAATCCACGACATTTACCTCCTTGCCGCTGGCCAGGCGATCTTTGGAGGATTTGCCTTTGGCAGAAGCATGTGCCGGGTGATCAGCGAAGAACATTTCAATCTCCGTCACCACCGTATTCAGTTGGTCGAAGCTTCTGATGTTTGAGCCCAAAAGCTTTTCGCTAACTTCCGCCGACAGACCCCTGTGGCATATGGTGATCGCGTCTTCGGGCGTTGGAGGATTATCGCAGCGCATGCTGACGTCCCTCCACCGCTTGATGAAGTCCAATGCGGTCTCACCTTTTTTCTACCTGAGGGCACATAGTTCTGTCAGAGAGACTTTGTGTTCGACCGTCTAGAAACGATCGACGAACTTCTTTTGCAGATCAGCCCAATCAGCCACTGAATTGGGCTTTAGCCTTGAATACCATTGGAAGGCAGTGCCTGTCAGGGATGTGGCGAAGTACTGCAACAGATATGACTCTTCTAGCGCCAGTTCACTCATAGCCGTCATGTAGTAGACTGGTGTTCATGTGGCGAGCCCTGCCCGTTGAACTTCTGAAGTTTTGGGGTCTTTGGACAATCAGGCGGAAGTTTCTTGAACTGATGGTGGAGGGGATAGGGCATGCTGTACAAATCGACGGTGGCCACACCCTCACCATGTTGAGCAAATTTTGTCTCCACGATCCGCTCGATCATCTACCTTTGCACTATGAGGCTCTCCGCAGCAGAGGTGGCAGAGGATCGGCATTAGCTTCATGCTGCGGCATTTCAAATTCCACCGCCACCGTTAGCTTCGCAGCAGTGACAGAGGCATTAGCCGTGACTGGAATGGGAGGAGGCTGTTATTTCATCCCAGTGGGCACCACTTGAGGCTGAACATGAACCTCCTTTTCACGTAATAATGCTTGCAAGAGGTTCTTAAGTTCCTGGTTTTCACGTCGGAGCTCTTCCAACGCGCGAGTCTGTGCCTCTCTCTCAGGATCTTCTTCGTGTCCGGGGTTGCTGTCCCCATCGACACTATGGACATCTTCTTGGGACTCTTCCTGCCGCGCCGGCTCAGGCTGTGGGATGTTCCGGCAGCCGGCGTCTGCTGCATCTGTGCAAGAACCCGGGAGACGGGCCTTGACCTCCTCAAAGACTGGAGAGGTTGGTTTAATTCTCCCGTGGTATCATCCGGCTGCTTATCGGTGGAGGTTGTCTAGCAGGTGAATACTTTGACATCGTCATTGGTCACCTGAACCACCCGCTTCTTCCTGGGCGGTTGTCTCCCGGGACGTGGAAGCCTGGGCTGAGCAATCCTCGTCCGTCTGCGTTGAATTGGCCCATGGAGAGGTCGGCCGCACCTTTTGGCCGGCTCCTCGACGCTTTTGCCCACGTGGGGGCTGAGTTGTGGACCTCGGGGATGTCGAGGTCTCAATGCTTGTCGGACTCCGCATCTGTTGAAGATCCGACATGTGGAAGGGCCCTTCCGCCCCTACTTGCTTGATGATTCGGGCCTCCTCCTTGGTGACCCATATTTTCTTCAGATGGAGCTGGCGCTCCTCAATCGGGTTGCCCCCTGACTTTGATCGGGGAGCTAGTGGTTTGGGTCGTTGTATTGGACCCTGGTTTGCCGCCGGTACGACAGACTTCTTCAATTTCGCTCCATCCTCCCGGGTTTGTCGGAGAAGCTCGAAGCGGTTGGAGGTTGAGATAGTTAGGACGTGCCAGTCCCAAGGCAAAATCGGCTCGCCTCCATCGAGCCGGATGCGGAGATCCCCGAAAATTATAGTCTTGCCGGAGCGGGATGTTGCTGCTGCAGGCTTTACACCTTCGCGGCTACGACGCTGCTCTCGTTGAGCAGGAGCGGCGCTGGCGACGCTTGCCGTAGGCATGGCGTCATTGCGGTGGCGACGCTGCCCCCGTTGAGTAGGAGCGGCGCCGATAGTTACTTGATTGACCGAGAAGACTCGGCCATTCGTCGGGGTAGAAGGCCTGACACCTTCGGCCGTTGTCATGGCAGTCGAGAGGACTCGGTTAGTTGCTGTGACAAAGGGCCTGATGCCCTTGGTCAGTGAAGAGTTGGCCGGGCGAAGCCGGCCGGCTGCTGATGCAGAGGGCTTGACACCCCCGACGATTGGCTTGTTGACTGGACGAACCCGGCCAGTCGCTGGAGTAGAGGGCCTGACACCCTCAGTAGTTGTTACCATAAGCGTGGCTGAACTAGCTTCGGCCACGGCTACAACGCCCAAAAAGAAGGGCGAACCGACGACCGCCGGGAAGTCGCCGAAAACAATTGGAGTCGCCAAGTATCCGAACTTGGTGTGGTTGGTGACAACCTGGGGTCCATACGTGACGGCGAGCATCGTCTTATTGCTGTCGGTGGTGGTGCGTAGCACGAAAGGAGTAGCATGCGGATGCACACAAAGCCCTCAAGTGAGCAAAGGAGTATGCCCTCCTCTTCCCGTCCTGTACGAGGAAGAGGGGCAATCAGAACCTTGAAGAAGGTTTGGAGATTTTCTTCGACAGAAAGAAGAAAGGCGGGAAAGGTCCCATCGAGCGTGCCAGTCTGTTGGCCACGAAATTATATTCACATATATATATATATATACACACACACACACATATATATATATATTTGGGAGATGTTCTTTTTGAAAAGAAACATTCCTTTATATGTGGGGGTTTATTCCGTGAATGGGCATCATATCTTTGACGATTTGGGTTCGGGTGTTGGATCTTTCCTCACTGACCGCAGTCAGTGTTGATTTATATCGGCCTAACGTCCGAACACTTTTGTTTAACTGTAAAAAAAATCTTAAAATCCCCTACATAGGTTCGGATGTTGAGGGTCTACTTGCTTGGGTGACTCACAATGACCACTCATTTACCAACGACAGACTGACTAGACTAGGGTTTCATCAAAGGTCTCTTTAAGTTCAGGCAAAACCCTAGAATTTAGGATTATGGATGCAATTCTGTAGAAGTCACACGTATTTTTGAAGTGGCGGGAGGTTTCTTGGACCCCGAGGGTATTTTTATAATTTTACCTTTCCAGGGGTATTTTGATAATTTTACCAGGCCAGGGGTGTTTCTGAAATTTCTGGGTTGGAAAGAAAGTAGGATATGATCACTGACTTCCTAAGACGCTGAGGCCATTTATGGAGGATTTTAGGGGTTACTAGGTCATTTCTAGGTCACAAGGGTATTTTAGTAATTTTACCAAACCCTACGTAAACCTAGGTTTGAGCTTATATATACATATATATATTTTTGGGAGATGTTCTTTTTGAAAAGAAACATTTCTTTATATGTGGGCGTTTATTCTGTGGGTGCGCATCATATCAGACGATTTGGGTTTGGGTGCTGGATCTTTCCCCACTGACTGCAGTCAGTGTTGATTTACATCGGCCTAACGTCCGAACACCTTTATTTAACTGTCAAAGAAATCTCAAAATCCCCTACATAGGTTCGGATGTTGAGGGTCTGCTCGCTTGGGTGACTCACAATGACCACTTATTTACTATCGACAGACTGACTAGATTAGGGTTTCATCAAAGGCCTCTTAAGTTCAGGCAAAACCCTAGAATTTAGGATTATGGATACAATTCTATAGAAGCCACATCCATTTTTGAAGTGGCGGGAGGTTTCCTGGACCGCGAGGGTATTTTCGTAATTTTACCTTCCCAGGGATATTTTGGTAATTTTACCAGGCCAGGGGTGTTTCTGAAATTTCTGGGTTAGAAAGAAAGTAAGATAGGATCACTAACTTCTCAAGGCGCTGAGGCCATTTATGGAGGGTTTTAGGAGTTACTAGGCCATTTCTAGGTCACAAGGGTATTTTAGTAATTTTACCAAATCCTACATAGACCTAGGTTTGAGACGACGTCCAAGTGTCGGACTGAGCTGACAATGTCCTCGAACCAAAGGAGTGACGAGGGACTTCATAGAAGGCTCACACGAGTCAATTTTGTCAAAGGAGGGTTATATATACAATTCCCAAAAGTCGGGGGATTTTCTTATAATCTTCCCCGATCGATGTATAAAGGAAATTTGTAGAGTACACCAAATACATTTAGGGCCCAAATGGGTATAAGAGTTGTCGGCGAGTTGACTATACATCACAGGTATCCGCACTAACACGGGAAGTAGGGGCGTAGCCCCAATTACAAAAAATTGCCGGGTGAAAATTGCAAACAATTCGCAATCTCGGGGAGGACATTTCCGTAATTCCTCCGTTATACGGGTGGAACTACATAATTTAGTCGTCCCGGGACGTAATTATAAACATGGCCCACAGAGGGGCATGATTACAAAGATGCCCCTTGGGGGAATAAATACAAGACTCGGGGATCACCTACCCCTCACGGGTCAAAACAACGAACAAAGTCCTTCTTGTGGATGCTGGATGCTCGGTGTTGAGTGTTTGACGCTTGGTAGATGCTAGATGTTCTCTTCTGGACCCTTGGGGGTCTATTTATAGAAGTAGGGGGCTACCCAGAAGTGTTTGAACCCGTACGGGTCAAATTGGATGAAAATGACCTCGGGAGGGTCTTTTTTCTCTTTTTCCTTTTTTTTTTTTGCTCACGGGAGAGGGAATGGGCCGCGGTCGGATGACCCCAGACCCACCCGGGGTCGAATGACCCCGGGCAGGCCCGCGCGGGACCTGCCCAGGGTCACTCGACCTCGGGCCGGTCCTGCTCGGGGTGGATGACCCTGAGCAGGCCCTCCTATGGGCGCGGACCCTTCCGGGGTCGGGCGACCCCGCACGGGTCTCCTCGACCCCGGACGGGTCCCTTTGCCCTCTTTTTTGCTTAAAAAATCCTCCCCTGGGCTTTCTAGGGCCTGTTGCTCGCTGCACGCCGCGTGGTGAGAGGAGAGAACGCGTCTCCTTGTTTGTTTGTCGTCTTTCCCGTGTCGTGGGCCGCGAGGAGCGGATTTGTTCTTGTCCGGGCTGTGTGATACACGTGCATGGGACTCCTTTGATGGTGCGTACACCATCCCTTACGTCTCCCTTCTCTCACTGCGAGGCTTCCTTTGCTCATGTCGAGCGTCTGAGAGATAAAAACCTCCCCTTTCTAGGGTTTCGCCCGGAACCACGCGATCCTAACAATCGTGGTGGTTTTAACCCGGTGTCCGATCACCCTGCTTGCTGCGAGGAATCCATAATTGCAAAAATAGATGGGCTGCAAAGTCCCGATGTGTGAAAAGATTCCACGGAGCGACGATACATCGAATATTGAACCCCGAACAATGCGAGGGTAATATCTCGATTCATCCGAGATAAATAGTGGGTGCAACACTTATACTCCAAGAGGGATCCAAAGAGGGATGCACGGCTTGCTTGCATCATTGTTTGGTTCCAGTGAATATACAGAATATATGCAGTCTTTTTATGGGTATCAACAGTAGAAGCCAGATGATGAGGGAGAAGATTCTTCCAACTATTATGCAGATTAGTGCATCATTATTTGGGTAGGGATCATTTAATTTCTATAACATTTACTGTTTTTGTAATGTTTATTGTACTGCTTGAACCTACTCCATGTTTAATATATAGTGAATATTAGTTTAACATGTCCAATGCCTATTTTATCACTTAATCCAATTTGTTCACACTCAAATACATGTCCAATGATTTTTTTATTTTTTATTCTGATCCTTCATAAATTTTCTATTTTTTTTAATTTTTTCTGAATTTTTCTGAAAATTTTTAATTACCTGAACGGGTTTTGGATCGTTTCGGCCGAAACGAAACCGAAACTGCCATCCATGCTACCATAAAGGATTTGCAGTTCAAACTGAATAGTTTTAAGGGTTTTTTGCATATTAGTCCCTACAAATATGACGAATTACTTTTTAGTCCCTACAATCTCTCTATTGTTTAAAAAGTCTTTAAAATCATGTAACTCTTACAGAAAGGCCCGTGTAGTTCACCGACGTTAAAATAATTGGATATTCGATGGAATATTCCATCCTTCCGTTAAAAAAAGTTGAAAATCCTAAACTACCCTTACTCATGACCCTTTCCCAGTGAAACCCTTCACCCCCGCAGACGCCCCACCGCCGTTGCAAGCTGCGGACTACCCCCACCGGCCGCCGCAGACGCCCCACCGCAAGGCCCCAGCCGTAGAAGCCCCACCGGTCGACGCTGACGGCCTACCGCCGACGGCCCACCGACCACCGCCGGCCCTTGCCATCACGCCCAACACGACAAATCGACCCTTGTTATTCTCCCCATGTCTGAAATGGTATGCTATTTTGATGGCTAGATTATTCTCCACATCTATGTTTACAGTGATAATAACTTGTTCGTGTCGTATGCAGTCATCAAATGTTAGTGGAATGCAGTTGTCTCGAGGAGCTGTCGTCTCATCTCGTGTGCCGCCGATGGAATGCAACTGTAGAAGGGGTAATTGTCGGGTTTACGTCTCAAATCGTGAGAGGTCGAAAGGCAAGCGTTTCTATTGTTGTCCGTATGCAAATACTGACGGAGATTGCGGTTTCTTTGAGTGGGTTGATGATACTACCTATAATGTTGTGGATGTCAAATATCAACTGAAGGCGATGGAAGAATCCATGACAAAGAAATTAGAAAGGATAGAGTTAGCAATTGAAAAACATAAAATTACTGATGTATTGTGTCATATTTGTACTATTTGTCATTTGCCTATTCAAGTGAACGTGTTTAAGAGAGACGTATGCAATGTAAGTCCTATATTGGACATGTAATCGTCTTTACTAGAATGTAATGCTACTTATTATCGTTAGTCTTATATGCCCCATGTGTATGCTTCACCAGCTCATTTCCAGACCAAATGCCTGCCAGTGCATGCTTCACCTGCTCATGCCCATGTTTCACAGACATGTGTGAAGAGTGAGGTGTCATCATCATCAGCATCTCTGACCATCATCATCCAAAACGAAATAAAGGCTTGTGGGAATGAACAACGTCATTAAAAGATGTTCAAAGTGACTGTGGTGGTTGGATGCAGACAGATATTTGAGTTGGTTTGTCTGCTTGACAGATGTTTGAACTTGTGCAATCTGTGTATTTATGTCCGTAGCCCAGTGCTGCATAGTGTTCAATAAATGATCGAAGTGAGCTGTGACTGTAGAGGGAATATCAGAGCTGGAGCCGGCTAGATGCTGGGAACTAAGCTGGGGGAATATCAGAGCTGGAGCCGACTAGATGCTGGGAACTAAGCTGCGAGGAGATGTGAACTACTGCATCCTGGAACTGTGAATGTTGAACAGAAAGCTCTTGAATTTGCTGTTGAAGTTCAGTGTTTTTCATCTGAGTGTCTGCACGGAATTCCTTAAGTTCATTCATAATAGGAAGCAGCTGTGCACTGACATATACTAGTTGGGTATGAATAAGCTCTTGATTGGAGTTCAGCTTAAAATTTTCACTTTTCATGACAGTAAATTGCTCCTGCATATATTTCATCATATGGGAATGAAGAGAATGATTGGAGCTTGTGCCGACTTGATCTGGTGCAGATGTTTGTGTATGGAATTCTGGAGGTGCATCTGACTCTTTGAACATCTGAGGAGGTGAAGAGGGTGGAGATGTTCCAAAAGGAACTATAGCTCCAATGTGTGTGTCTGGAGTAGCCTGAAGTTCGGTTGAGGGAACTGTTGGACCTTGTAATGTCTCATAGCCTGGAAGATCTCTTACTATCATGTTTCCTTTCTTCTTGTAATGCATAAACGTGCCAATGAATTTCTGACAGTAGACATTGGTCCTTGGAATTATCTGAACAGGTTCATCTTCCAATGAAATTCCAACCTTGATGAACACAGCAGTCAAGGCACCAGCATAGGGTAGAGTGCTCTTTTTCGCAAAGCATCTCTTGTTCAGTCATGTTCTGTTGCTCTTTAGACTGCAGTTTGATACTGCAGCGTCGACCCATCGAACTGCAGCGTCGACGTTGCCAAGGCACTTCAGAGGTAGCAGTAAGAAGTATTTGATCTGTTGCGTCCACGCTGCTTGGGCAATGCGTTGACGCTTGGTGCCTTTTATCCATTGGTCTGGTCTGTGGTGCGTCGACCCCTTGTGCTGATGGGTCGACCCCTCAGTTCATTCATCGGTTGTTTACAAGTCCATACATTGAACTGCTCTTCAAAGTCTGTACAGTGGCTTCGAATCGGCAAGTCTGTACATCGGCTTCACTCACTCAAGTGTATACACTGATGCACGTTGTGTCTCACTGTCAAGTCTACACATTGCTGTTCTTCACAGCAAGTCTATACACTGCTCCCTCATATAGGAAGTATGTACATTGCATTGGCTAAGTATATACAACGTCAGTTCATGCATTGGCTTAGGCTAAGTCTGTACAGCCTACGTCTCATGCAGCGTCAACGCTGTGAGCATTCTCAAGTCTGCAGCGTCAACGCTGTGAGTGTGTACATTGCATTCACGCTTCACAAAGTCTATACATTATGCATGGTTGAGTTGAAGTCTATACAGAGTCTGCATCCTCTAAAGTCTGTACATCCGATTGCCTTTGTTTTGGTCAAGTCTGTACAGCCGTTGGGTTTGGACTCAGAGTCTGTACACTCGATTCGCCTTTGAATTGGTCAAGTGTGTACATCCTTTCAAGCTTCAAGTCTACACATTGGGTTGTCAGGCTTCAACCCTATACATTCATTTGTTAGGCCCAAGTCTATACACTCGTTGTTAGAAGCCTGACCTTAACTGAAGTCTATACACTGGACTTCACTTTACAAAGTCTAACCAAGTCTATACAATGCTTTGCATTCTTCAGAGACTGTATAGGGTTTAGACTTAAACTGATGACTTCGTTTCATCTGCCTGACAGGGACTAAAAAGGCCAGGTTGTTTGTTCACTGGAACGTATCCATGCGTCAACGCCATTGCTAGATAGCGTCGACGCAGCCATTGAGCCTGATAGGCATCTAGCTCGGAGACAGTTTAGAAGGTTAACGCTGGAGTTCTTAGCGTCCACGCAGCATGCAAACAAGCCGAACTATTAGTTGCAGAAACACACCACTGCGTCAACGCTTTAGCCTAGCAGCGTCAACGCAGCATGTCTATCCGCCAAATACATTGATCACTGGACTGCCGATGTCGATGCGTCAACGCCACCAACTGGCAGCGTCGACGCAGCAGTTCAAGAAAGGGGCGACTTATCTCTGGCTGTCTTCAACGCGTCAACGCTACCACAGCAGGGTCGACGCAGTGGGGCAATTTCAAATGTGTACAAGCAAAGAGTAGATACTGGATCACCGATGCGTCAACGCAACATGCTGATAGCGTCGACGCAGCACGCCCATCTGCTGAAGGCTTTTTGCATATATTGCATCATTCATATCAAATCACCTGCACCAGTTAGTTACCCTTGCAACCATTGCATCATTCATATCAAATCATCACAACCCATGTATTATTCATTTCAAACCAACACAAACCATCTATCATTCAAACCTGGTTTAAGCCCAGCACAAAACTACAAATATCATTCATATCACCAACAAATAAACAGATACTTGTATCAGTTACATCAAAACTTCACAATCCATAAGAGTTTACATTGAGGACAACAACACATAAAACGGATATGAAATATTGTTCTTCAATATCATTCTTCACATCCGGTCGGCAACAACATTCTTCACATCAGCCAATGTCCTGTAGGTGTGACAAAGAGAGGGTGTTAACTATTAGAAATAACATAATCTTTACCTACAAGTTAAAAAGTATATTTTAAACTCACAATTTGGCGGGAGTTGTTGGAAGTTGAACATGGAGGAATGCTGATCAAAGTTAATGGATGCTTGACTGTCCATATTTATCACCGTGTGCACACGAATGTCTCCTCCGCTAGTGCTGCTGGAGCCCGGTGCCTCCACCGAAATTGTGCGACCTACATGAGTTATACTTGTATTAATATCAGTCTAATTCTTATTTCAATTTAGAAATTTAACATGTGTGCTAACTTACCTCTCCCCCGACTGCTTCCTTCAGTGCTGCCCCTGCTGGTACCTCTCCTAGCCCTCCCGTGGGTCTGACCTGGACCAACCGAAGTTGCAACTTGTGGCCCTTCACCACCATCACTAGTTTGAGCCTGAGTAGCCCTACCACTTACGAACCTGGGTGGTCTTCTTGGGCCTTGCCTACAACATAACTTTCAATATTATGCACAAAGCAAATCAAATAGATAAAATACAAATCATAATTGCAATACAAACTTACTTCCGTGCCACAGTTGTGGAAGTAGTGCTAATGTCTGTAACTGCAGATTCTGGTCCTGGGAGGGGTTCTTTGCAAGTATTTTTATGGTGGCCCCTTGTCCACATCTTTTGCATTTATGGGATCTCCTAAGTGTCTTTTGATTTTCATCAGCATCTCTAATCCTCTTCTTCCGAGGGCGACCTCGGGGTCTTTGGCAGCGAGGAGGAAGCACCTCAACAGATTCTACAGTCTGCCACGTGCTCTTACCTGGCAATGGTTGTATTGACTTTGCATATGTGACTTTATATGTCTCAATTGAATAACATCTATCAACAAAATTATTAATTTGGAGGCCCCTACGTGCATCAACAGCAGCAGCAACAGCAACATGTTGGCAAGGCAGCCCACTGACTTGCCATTGACGACAAGAACAATACATATCGTCCAATTTAACAACACACCTCTCATACGGACCTTCCACCTCAGCCATAAAATCAGTGGAATATCTGACTGCATATTTTCCCAACTTCCTAACAATTGCATTTAAATAGGCAACAGCCCGTGGCACAAACTTTTCTTTGATCCTACGTGCATGTCTCCTCCTGTGATCCATTTTCACCATAATTTTCTGTCTAATTCCATCTAACATGTCTACAAGTGGTAGGCCTCTCGTATCACCAACAAATGAATTGAATGACTCTGCTACGTTGTTAGTGATGTAGTTTAGCTTACCCTTGTCATTAAAATGACATCTTGACCAGGCACAACGCAAACTTTCTAAATAGGAAACAGCCTGTGGATCTAGTTTCTTCATCTCAAATATAGCTGCTTTATATTCTTGAACAGTGTAAGATTTTGCTGCTGCCCATGCAGCATTCTTGAAACCTGGGCCCGGCCATTTCTTCTTAAAATTCCTGTAAAGGTGCCGCATACAAAACCTACAAGCAATTCGAAATTACAATCTCATCATTAATATAAAACCTATAGTCAATGTCATTAAAATACATAGTCACTCAATTCATACATTATGGAAAATAAAACTAGCAGTAGATCAAACATTGTAAAAGGAGAAACTTAATTACCTATGCTCGGCACCTGGAAAGATATCTGGGACAGCTACCTCAATGCCCTTTTCCATATCAGAAATGAATGTAATCCCTGTCGGATTTCCAATAGCGTCTTTCAACTTGTGCAAAAACCATGTCCACGAGTCTATACTCTCCCCCTCAACAACACCATAGGCAACTGGGAACAAACCATGATTCCCATCAAGAGCAACTACAGCCACCAAGATCCTAGTGTAATACCCTTTCAAGTGGCATCCATCTATGCCCAGCACTGGACGGCAGCCATCTTTGAAACCACTAATACATGCCCCTAAGGCAATGAACACCCTCTGGAAACAACCATCCAATCCAATCTTGTACTGTACAACTGAAGAAGGGTCGCTCTGCTTTAATTCATTCAGTAGCTGTGGCAAATGCTTGTACGTTTCCTCAACCTTCCCAAACACCTTCTCCTTTGCCGACTCTCGTGCACGCCAAATGCGGTGATAAGGGATTGAAATACTGTAAGCCTTCAATAAATCAGCTTGCAACTTTCTTGGAGGTATGTCAGGATTCTCCTTCACTGCTTCCAATACCCTGGCTGAAATCCAAGATTTGGATGCCATCCTACTATCACACCTAGATGTGGCTGAACATGTGTGCTTTTCCTGCATTGTTTTGACTGCAAAAGTAACTCCATCTTGCAGCCTTGAGGCATGCACTCTCCATTTGCAATTAACATTTGCACATACAACAGTAATTCTCATGCTGTCATTTTTCACTTGCTTGAACTCAAATTGATTTTTAATAGCATGCTGACGTAGAGCAATCCTGTACTCCTGACTATTTGCAAATAGAGAACTAACTGATATATCTGGGGTCTCTTCATCAGCCTCCAACAAATCTCCATCATCATCTGAAACTCCTCCATCAATATCAGATTCATCTGAGGGACATGGCCTTGAATGATAGCTGTCCTCAGTGTGTACCTCATCAGAATCAGCCACACTCTCGTCAGATTCGCTGTACTCATCTTCATATGCAACATATTCTGAGTCACTCTGCTCAGCTTCAGAACATATCCTCTTCTTTAAAATATGATAATCCTCATCAACTACAGGGGCAGGGGCAGGGGTAGGGACACCATGAATAACCTCGTCACGATGAACAACTGCAACATCATGAACAAACTCAGGATGTTGACCAACCTCAGCATCATCATCCATCTCATCAATGTCAACAAATGTCTGGGAATGGGCCTGAGTAGACTGGCTGGCCATACCTTTCTGTGGAATATTGGTTGGCTGTAAGTCTAATGGCCGACTGTCTAATGTGCTAACATATATGGTCATCTTCCCTACGGGTAAATGGGCTTTCATCACCTCATATAATTGAGCATCTGAAACAATTTCCTCATACTGAACAGGTCTGCTATTAGGTAATTCATAATGAAATTCTAAACAATGTGTACTTGCCCACTTAGATAGATGTCCCATATCCTCAATTAATATGCATCTACTGTAGTAATCAGGATATGCCACGACTGTCTTGCTCTGACCTAGTGCATATGCCCTCCTCCCAGACTGAAGAGTTTTCCAATAACCACCGAACTTATATGTCAACTTTAATGATGGCTCTCGTTCCCCCATTTTCACAATCTAACAATCTGAAGATAGAAATAAACTTTCTAGAACAGTTGTCCACATTACAAAATCAGCACGCATACCCAATAATCTGAGTACAATAATAACATTCTTAACTAATATGAATTGAGTGACTGAAAAATATTAAAGCAAAAATTTTTGACAGAACCATAAAGAAACTGTACCCGTGAATTCAGACATGTACAATTAATAACAAAATTTTTTAGAGCATTAAATAATCTAACAACATTATAGCAAAAAACGACATAACAACAATCTTATCCCTAAACCATATAGAAAGAAAATAAAAATTGATGTCCTTAATATTTCGACTCTGTAAACATATAAAATGCATGAGTAAACATTTATATTTGCAGATCATACTGAGTGTGAGGTGGCAGGAGCGCCTGACGCGTACCGGAGTGGAGACGGAGGTGTGTGGCCCAGACCTGGACGTGGGGTGGTGACTCCGGTGATGCGGCGTCTGAACGAGGGCGGTCGTACGTCTGCAGCGGCAGATGGGGTGCCGTGAAGCGCCGCGGTTGTTACGTGCAGGTTTGGGCAATGGCGATGGTGCCTAATCGACCCTCACGGTGGCCGGCGATCGTTGCTGTCACGACGACCAAAGAGTGAAATCGACGGCAATGGCGACTGTGTACGGGGGGAAGGGAAAGAGGAGGGTGGCGATTGTGTACGGGGGGAACCCTAAACAGGAGGGTGGCGCGGCAGACGGGTTACTACGGCCATGAACCTCGATTAATCGAGGGTGGGTTGGTCTTTTCACCAACTACGGTCAAGTTAACTCACCTTGCGTTTAATATCGTCGACAGTAAAAAACGATAGAGACTTTTTAGTTTAACGGTAAGATTTCCGAGGACTTTTTAAACAATAGAGAGATTGTAGGGACTAAAAAGTAATTCGTCATATTTGTAGGGACTAATATGCAAAAAACCCTAGTTTTAAATAAACCATAAAAAATTGGGCTAGAAATTGGAAATGGGAAAGGTACCAGAAAAAGACAGGTTTACTTGAAGGAATGCCAAAGTTGGAAGGTATGGATGTTCACAGGACGCCCTTATTGCAAGAGAAAACAGGACTTAGTCCTCCTTGAGGCTTAATGTATGGAATGGATTTGAGAGACACAAAGTGGAGGCAAAAATCCAGAATTCATTGGCTAAGAAGTAACGGCAACAGTAGGAGTCTCTTTTGTAAAATAGGTAATGGAAGGAGAAGGAATGAATTTCAGTCGTCAAAAGAGGAAACAGATAGATTGATTATGAAAATGATATCGTAGAGGAGATTGTTCAGTTGTACAAATTTCTTCTCCCTTCGGGATATAGATGGCATCTTTCCTGGCTTGATTGAGAAGCTGCTTAAATTTCTAATGAAGAATTACTTTATCTTCAACTGGTCTTGAGGTCCAAGAGTGTTTTACCAGAAATTTTGGTATTTGATTAAAGAAAATGTTGCTTCTGCAGTCAAGGCTTGCATTAGCAAAAACAAGGCTGTGAGTTCACATGTCAGACTTTGTCGTACTTCTTCAAAAGAGGAAGGAGGAAGCCCTTGAGCTTACAAACTTTAGGCCCATTACCCTTTTGAATGGCTCATATATAGTAGTTGCTGAAGTATTAGCTGCAAGGTCAGCTAAGGTTTTAAGGGATTCGTTTGGCAGGACATGAGGTTATTTTCTCTTTAAGCATCAAAGGAAGAAACGGTTGGCATGCAACCTTGATTTTATCAAGCTTTTATAACGGAGTTTCTTGGAAGTGCCTTAGAATTTATTGACTCTTCATGGCTTTTAAGAACAGTATATCAAAGTTTTAAAGAACTACAACTTAACGGCTGGATGTTCTAATATTTTTAATGGAATTGTGCATGGATACTTCACTGGTTCCAGAGGCCTGGGGCAGGCGGACCCTTTGCCCCCTTTACTTTTTGTCATTGTTGCAGATATGCTAAGCAGGATGTCTCCTCCATGCTACCCTTTGGGCCACATGGGGAGAACAAAATAATAGTCTTCGAGAGGGAAGCTAGAATGTCAGATAGGGTTGCATCTTTTTTTTTCAAGAAAGGGAAAGAGTGGGCTTCGGTTAATTGTAAAGTGGACTTGCATACTTCTACCTTGGGGGTTTTGTTGGGAGGTTAGGGGGTGCGTCATCATCTTGATGGGGTGAATTTTTTGTATAGGGATCTGTGTGAACAACTTCATGACACTTGTACATCCCTCTCTTTATGAATTTTAATACAATTTTGTGGTACCATCCACTTTCAAAAAAAAAAAAGGCTAAGCAGGATGTCTAAGAAGCCTGATTAGGAAGTTGGATTTAGAAGGTGTAGGTTGTGAGGGATAGTATGACATTGAGCAGCTGAAACTCCTTTGTTTCATCCTTAAGATGTTTAGCACATAGAAGGATTGAAAACTAATTTTGCCAAAAGTTCTGTAATTGGGATTCATATGGATGAACACGAAATTGCAGCTGGTGCTGACATTTTGGGTGTAAGTTGGATTCATTTCCTTTTCATTACCTGGGTTTGCCTCTATACTACGAGAGGATCAGAGATTCAGAGTGGGAAACATTGATTGTTCAGATGGAGAAGAAATTGGCAACATGGAAAGCAACAATTGGATTTGAGAGGAAGGATTACCTCCTAAATGTAGTTTTATTCTCTATTGCACAGCATTGTCTGTCAAAATTTATCATGCCACAGTCAGTTAGGCAGAAGATTGACAGGATCAGAAGAAAATTTTTATGGGGCTGCATTAATGACAATACCAATTGTGTACCCTTGGTGAAATGGAGGAGTTTTTGTAGACCTGTGAAGGAAGATGGTTTAGACCCTAAAAATCTGTAGTTCATTGTTAGGGAAATGGCTCTGGGAATTATGGGCCAAACATGAGTGCACATAGAAGCATATCATTCAGACAAAACAATATAAAACCCATGTACAAGCTTTATTTGATTTCAGAGGATCAAGCTCATATATCCCCTATTTGGAAAGGTACATTGCAGTCTGCTAGGTGGGTGAAAATGGAATTTATATTAAATCTGGAAATGGTGAGAGCACTCGAGTTTGATGGGAAAAGTTGTGGGTGACTTCAGTAAGAAGGTAGATTTGCAGGCATTTTCTGATTGGTTTCTGACAGGCGGCAGAATGTGACTGACTGTTTAGTAACGGTAGCAGTTTTCATCGGTCTATATTACTGCAAAGAGTCTAAAGCACAAGGGGACTGAGGAACATATATCTCATTTATCTTTCTTATCTGCATTTTAGAATGTTCTCCAAGTAGAGATCAAATGCTGTGGAAGCTAAATGGTGGTAATTTCTTTCTTAAACCCCTCTACCAAATCATCGAAGGTAATTTACAAGCTTATCTGCACTGTGAGGAAGTATGGGAGGTGAAAGCACCTGTCAAGTAAAGGCTTTTATGTGGCTACCGGCCCAAAGGAGGATTGTCACGATGGAAGAAATGGAGTCCTAATTGTGATGTACTTTGCTCCCTCTATGGGCCATGGTTTACAGACTCGGTCCGACTCGAGTTGACTTGTATCTGGCCTGACCGAGTTGGCCGAATTGGTCTGGGTTCGCCTGATCTGACTTGTATCTGGGCCACACCAAGTCAATCTGGCCTGCCGAGCCAGCCAACCTTGCTATGGGCAAGATGGTGAAGATGTGGGTCATTTATTTTTCAATTGTATGGTCAGTAAGCAAGTATGGAAGTCCTCTAGCATTCTCACAAGTTGTACTTTCAGATTTAAGAGTTATCAAGGTGTGGGCTTATTTCAACAACCTCAAGCATAAGATAGGGTGTGGAGATACCTACATTTCTTCTATCGCTTCTGCATGCTATCTGCTAGAGTATCTAGGAGTGCAACGATATTGTTCCTTGGAGAAGTAAACTTCATCTAGAGAATATTAACCTTTGAACTTTGTCTTTCCTTTAAATGAAGTAGATTTATTTTCAACATTCATATTGATATTTGGAAGGGGTTAGTTAAAGTTGTGTAATTTTCCTTTATTTTTATTTACTAGATTTTTGTGGCAGAAGAGGAATCTCTCTTCTTTCTCACTTGATTGTACCTCCTTTTTTATGCAATAAAATTGGTGATATAACCCACAATCTTTCTTGGAAAAGATTGCCATCTTTCATATCCAGACTTTGGAGACAGAGATACAAAGAGATGGCAATCCATGAACTGAACATTCTAGTTGCCTTCATTTCCATATTTGGCTGCTCTTTACAATTGGTTGGAAATATAATTTCATGCAGGTCTAGGTAAAGTCCATTTGCCTTTGATTTAGGGAAGTGCTTGTGCCATTTGGTTGAAACCATTACAGTCCTCTTTACCGCAATTTCAACCATGCAGTGTGTGTTGACTAGAACTTTCCTCTTGTGCATACACATTCCTTTGTTTAAGTTACTACTAAAACTCCAAGCCGTACATGTCATGTCTTTTATGCCATGTAATTCCTCGAAAAAGCTCCACTCTTCCTTCACATCATGGAGACTAAATTGCCTGGTTTGGATCAAAATCCCCCGATCTAGCTCAGGATCCGTAGTAGCCTATCAGAATCTGGCCCTTGAGATTGGGTGTAAAGAAAAGAGGGAAAATAGAAAGGGATGAGCCTAAATCAAGTCTAAATTGATCAAATCGGCCGATCTACCCTGATCTAAATTGGAAAGTCACACAAGCCGATGAAAGATGTTCCCTAAGAGAGAAGACCGACTAGCCTCACATATATATTGAGTAAAGATGCACAGGATTACTTATTAAGTAAAATGCCCTTTATGGGGCGGCCGGGAAAGAAGAAGAAAAATAAAGGACAACAATCCTCACAAGAACAATAATTTGAGAACTACCTCTAATTACAAATTTCACCCTACTTTACTACACGTTCCCTCTAGTTGAGCATAGATATCACACATGCTCAACTTGCTCAAGGCAGAAGCAAATTGAGCTTCAATCAAGGCTTTGGTGAAGAGATTTGCAGGCTGATTTTGTGACTTCACATAGGGTAAACACAATTCTTCGGATTTCTCTCAGATAAAGTGCCAGTCAATCTCAATGCATTTAGTCCGATTATGTTGTATTAGATTGTTAGCAATGTTAATTGCTACTTTACTATCACAATAGAGCCTCATTGGCAAGTCTACTTGTATTTCCAGATTAATTAAGAGAAATTTCAACCGGAGTAACTAAGTCCATATGTCATTGCCTTATACTCTACTGCAGAACTAGTTGTGGCATACACGGTTCGTTTCTTGCTTCTCTAATGAACTAGGTTACCACCAAGGAAAGTACAATATCTAGTAGTTGACCTCCTATCATCTGTCGAACCGGCTCAGTTTGCATTAGCATATCCTTCAATTTTCAAGTGATTTATCTTTCTGAAGAGAATGCCTTTCCTTGGACAAACTTCAAGTGCCTCGTAATGCACTCTACGGCTTTCATATGCGTTATCCGAGTATGCATACATTGACTTACGACACTTCAGCATATAATACGTCAGGTTGAGTCAAAGAAAGGTATAGATATTTACCCACTTGTTGTTGATACAAACCACCATCCCTTGGAGAGAGTTTCTCACCTCTTGTTCTATCGGCCCATGATTCAGCTCAATTGGAGTAGTTGCAAGTTTACCTCCCTACTTCCCTGTCGTTGTCAGTAAGTCAAGAGCAATTTTCCTCTGACAAATATAAATCCCTTGCTAGGACCAGGTTATCTCCGTGCTTAGAAAATATTTTAAATCTCCTGGGTCTTTGACTTCAAATTTAACAGCCAACCCATCTTTTAGATTTTGAATTTCATCTATATCATCTTTTATAATGATCATATCATCGACATAAACAAGGACTGTGACATGACCATTTTCCATGTTACAAACAGTGTTTGATCAGGGTTTGACTATTTAAACACAAGTCTGATCATGACATGGCAAAGTCGATCAAACTAGGCCTTGGGTGACCGTTTTAACCTACATAGAGTCTTCTTGAATCTGCATGCCTTCCTTTTTGAATTAATAACATAGGAGGCAGTATATAAACTTCCTCCTGCGTATCACCATTCAAAAAGGCATTTTTTAGGTTTATCTCATACAGAGCCCAAGAATATTATACAATAAGAGAGAGAATCTCTCTAATGGGTTTCAGCTTCGCCATAGGCACAATGGTCTCCTGGTAGTCCAATTCCACAAGTCTGAGTGAATTCATTTACAACAAGGCTGGCCTTGTACTATCAGGCCCTCTATATTATATGTAGAATAGTTGTATAGACTCACTCGGATCCAACTGGAGTCCTACTCTCACGTGGATCAACTGGTTCCCATGTATCACTCTTGTCAAAGGGCACGTAGCATTGGGAATGGAAACTAAAGATAAGGCAGACAAAAAGTGTGATAGCGAGGAGAAATGCGAGAATAATTGACAGACTTGGAGATGGGATGTTTTATCCAGTCCCGAACTATTTTACGGACAGCAATAATGAGATTTAGGTTTGTTTTATGAGAAGACGGATGAGGTTCCTCAGGTTCATTTGGACTTGCACCAAGATTAAGGCCTGGGGATGCAACAATCTTGGGAATTAGTTGATCATTAGCTGGCCTATTTTTAAATTTCTTTTCGTCTGTATGTGATCAGAGGCTTTTCATAATCACGGGCACCACCATCAGCATGAACTTAAGATTGAAATATCATGTGTGACAGAACAAAAGGGCATAAAGGAAACAAAAGAAGGTGGTAAGGAAGGCAAAACAAGAGCAACAATGTCCACCACAGTAGCAACTAGACATAAAGAACCATCAACAATATCTCCCACAGAGGTTTGAGTCCGGGGAGAATAGTAGGACTAAGACTCAAACTAGGTGACATCCTTATGAACAAGAGTGCGGCGGGTAGAAGGATTATAGCAATAATATCCCTTCTGGGTAATGGAATAGCCAATAAGAACATTACGAATGGCACGGGGTCAAGTGTGGTACTACTTGGCCCAAGCAACTAAATAAAGCAAAGGCAGTACAACATCTGAGGCAACAAATAGGATAATGGCTAAAGAAGAGAAATGGGGCATCAATCTTCAAGGCTCGTGGATGGCATGCTATTGATAAGGTAATTGGCAGCCAGGATAGCATCTACGCGAAAGGATTTGAGAAGGTGACGTTGAAACAAGAGGGCTCAGGCTGTCTAGAAGGTGACAATTTTTTCACTCGGTAACGCCATTATGTTGTGGAGAACGAGTACAAGAGGACTCATGAAAGATGCCCTCCTTTTCAGGAAAGGCATTGACACTGCGAGCAAAGTACTCGAGCATTATTAGAACGAATGACTTTAATAGGCTTGCTGAATTGAGTTTGTACCATGTTGTAAAAGACTTGGATAGTACGTGGGACTTCATCCCTAGATTTCAACAAGTAAACCCACGAAGAATGGGAGTAATTGTCAATAAATGTAATAAAATATTTATATCCATCCAGGGATGAGATTAGAGTACCTCACACGTCGGAATGCACAATTTTAAAGAATGCACAATTTTAAAGGAAGAAGCGCTTTTATTCGTAAAATAAGAAAATTGAGTTCTACAATATTTATTCAACCGGTAAACTTACATTATAATGACTAGACTTCAACTGACTGAAATAAAATAGCAAACAAGACCTCGAGGAACAAAAAGGAAAGGTGCCCTAATCTAGAATGTCATAAATAGATTTTGTTTAGTCTCTTGTCCAAGTTGGAAGGCACAGAGGGCTGAAGTGCACTCTTCTTACGTTCTTGGAAGGCATAAGGAGCATTTATTTCACAGTCAATCTCAATCGTTTGTCTTGTTCCAAAGTCTTTAAAAACACAATGATAAGCAAAAAGGGTCACAGAACAATGCAATTGTTTAGTAATGCTGCTCACGGAGAGCAAATTTATGAAAAAGAAGGAACATGAAGAGTGGAAGACAAAATTGATCAGAGGGTCCGATAGAACCTTTGCTAGCCATGGTGGCTTGGGTTCCATCAACAATAGTAATTTTATCTTGGCTATAGAGAATAAGTAGTGAAAGATGTAAATATATCAGTCATGTGGTTCGTTACACCCAAATCAATGATCTGGGAGTAGGATCTTCTTTCTCAATACAAGCACAATAGATAGTATCTTCTTTCTCAAATTTGAACATTGGAGAGGAAGAGTGAGTTGATAAGGACTTGTCTAACAGATAGAACTCTATGACAGTGCTATATAAGGAGTGAAGCGCTAACAACTAAAATAACGAAGAGAGAAATGAGCACACCGAGCATAAGATAAATGCACATGAGCTCTAACTCCACTCCTAAAGCACGCCATTGAAGAACTCCATCTTTAGTGAGTTAGGAAGTATTCAAGTGAAATCAACCAATTGAACTGACTATATTCAAGAGCTTCTCAAGTGCACATCCGCTCTGATTTCTTTCCTTCTTTTTGTGCTTCACTTACTCCACATTTTGCCTATTGTAGAGGCATTCATTTGTGTGGAAGTATTTTTTGTTGTAAGGATACTACTGGAGCATATTAAGGAGCCTGAGGACTCAAGATGTCTATCTGAGGAGAGTTAAAGGATCTAAGGATTTGTGTGTAAGTCTCCAAGGATCTAAGGATTCGTGTGTAAGTCTGCTTGCGTAGGACTTGGTGAGCTGGGTACCAGATCAACCAGCCATTGTACTTCTAGCAGAAACGAGTGGAAATCCCAAGTAGACTTGGGTATTGGATGTAGGTCAAGAGAGTATAAAATTTTTTGTCCTTACATGTGTTTGATACATATCTCCTCACCTCTTCTTGTGCGTACGTAGTTAATAGCAATTGACATAGTTGTTTAGTTAACTTTAAATTTTTAACTGGTACCCACATTCACCCCCTTTAGGAGCTGCATAGCTACTAACACTCACACACAGCGCAAATGGCTTGGCAATTGACACGAGCCATTCTCACTAAATGGCTATATGCACACAGATACATAGATCTCTAGTTTTCAATGTTGTGATACTTTTTGACATTGTAGGCATTTATCTGAATATATTCTTTGTAATCTATTTACGAACAGAGTGTTTTAATTTCCCCAGTATTGATTGTCACGTCTCAACACGGAATATTAAAGCGCGACGGTCGTATCACTCGTGTCGATCAGAGCATGTACATAAGAGGACCAACCACAAAAGAAAACTTAGTGGGGAAGAGACAACTAACATTAAAATAACAGAGTTTTTCAACAAAAACCAAATCTCGAATGAACATAACTAAGTTCAACTCAACAACTCACAACAGCTCTCAACTCGAACTAAAGGGATACAAGATAAAAGACATCTAAAGGGAAATTAGAACACTCCATCACTCTCACCCTGTCCCGTCAGAGTGAGGTTTCTCATCGGAACTACCTAAAACAACCAATAAAATATAGGGTGAGTGAAAATTCAGTAGAATTTATATCTCTATATCACGTATCTTTAAGTGATTGACATATTAGATAAAGTAAATGAACTAATTTTGAGGAATGAAATAAAATTCATGGAATAGGAATAGGAAGATATAAGGGATGTAAGTATATGGATCACAAGTAGAGAATGAACATGTAACAAGTACTATCATTTGATTGGCCATTTCATGCAAGCATGTACAAGTCAAATATTTCAAGTCATTCACGCAAGTTCAAATATTCATGAATAAGTGGAATGTCGTAAATAAATCTAGTATGCTTGTATTTTGGTGTAATGTCACACCAAGTCAATAATAGTTCGCATGGGCACAAGTACTTTCGGGTGCTCCTCTCAGGACCAGATTCGGCTTTATTAACATCATGCATTGAAGTTTGGATCATCAATCCTTTATAATTATTTAGACATCCACATTATATGTGTATACATAGCCAAATGAATTTACAAGGTAAAGTTCATGAAATAAAGTACAGATCTAGTAAAAATTTTTCATTCAAGGAACACGTAGTACAAGAATCACAAGTAGTTGTAAGAGATGTTCAAGATTGATTCAAGGCATCATGTTCACCAACATTAATAAGAGAAGTTCAATGATGTTCAATGCAAATAAGTCAATAAGGAGAAGTTCCATTACTGGAACATGGTCTGTCAGGGGTTTATGTTCAGAAATCTCGACAGAATAAAGCCATTTGCATTGCGAAACATATCGAAAAAATGGAATAGACACGGTTTTGGTTCAGGCCCCGACTATTAGAACGCGGTCAAAGGATAGACCACGTTCATGTATGAACGCGTCGCCTATGGCCGACACGTTTGTAAAGACGCATCCTGGGATGTCTTCTTGACAATATATTAGATTTTTAATAAATGTGGTCTCCATGACTGTCGCGTTCATCTGACAGAAGAATGAACGCGGTTTCGAAGTGTGCCACGTTTAGATTATGGTGGACAGAATCGTACAGAACCCTATTTCGCGATTCCAGAAGTCGGTCGCATCACGTCCTAAGCTAATAGGACAAGATTCTATTGGTTTCAGGATTTTTACGGTACAACTTGCTCTACGACCATGAGGGAATCCACGGCTCGCAGAGTCTTACGGAGGTCTTGGATGAAGAAGTTCCAATATGACGAAAGGGATATCCGGCGGAGGGTTCTAACTTCACCGAGAAAGGCTTTGCGAGAAACACAATAGTATGAGGTAAAAAATGATCTCTAACTATATAATGAAATTTACACGTTGAATCGATGATCAAGAATGTTAACTAGTTTCGATCAAAATGTCATGAGCAAGATAAGCATGTTCGCAATAATAAAAGGCTATGGAAGATAACTTTATCGGAATGACAAGATTAAATATCTACTTGATTTAAGATGATGGGAAGAAACAATGGAATTATGGATATCAATTGATGATACGAAGATAGCGTGAATCATGGAAAGAATTTATGAGATCACAAGATAGAGATTTAATTTTCTTCCATATATTTACCTAATCATGTGGGTGTTAAATGACATGCATAAAGTAAAAACATGATTCTAGACTTAAATATTTCCAGATCTAGCATTATGGATGACCTAGGATTTCAGAAGAACCCTTGTAGAATGCAGATCTCTCTGTGGCCGCGATGATGAGCGCGGTCATGAGGGTCACTGTGATGCAGTAATGGACGTGTCACGTGAGGAGGACGTGTTCACATGAACATGGTCTGCTCTCAAGCCACGTTCGTAACAGATGATCTATATATTTTTTTGAAAAATCCAATAGATGCATCGAGGAAGGGTGATGCGTTCATGCAGACGCGTCCCTTAGATATGACGCGTGTAATATGAAAATTCAATAATTTAAAAAAATAACTTATGTTTGCGGTCTATCGCGTGACCACATTCAGGATGCGGTCACTGTGGATACCGCGATCTAAAACAGAGCTCCAATCCTTTGGAAAACATGAAAAACAACGATACCTCTTCACTAAAACTCAAATTACATGCTTAATACTCAATAAAAATTGAGAAAAAATATATAGAATTAAATTAGATATGCAACTTAACATATGTGATTCATCATTTTGAGTTTAGCATAAGCGAATATATACCTTTGATTGGATCTAGGATGGAAGGACTAAGAATGGAAGAACTCCCAAAGAGCCTCACTTCCACCTCGAAATACGTCTCCAGAGCGTCAGGAAAAACTCCTCCAATATACCAGAGGTCGAGGAGAAGATGAGGGGACACGTTTTATAGAAAAAATCCAGCCAAAATGGTCAAGATCCGACCCCTAAAATTCAAGATTCCCATCTCCCATTTTCAACCTTCAAAACCCTAAATTCAAACACCTATATCTATCTAGCCTCAATTAGGGTTAGAAATTCGAGCAGAAGATGACTTCTTCTGGTGGGTTATGGTATAGGGTTTGAAATTAAGCCAACCTTCTAGAATTTAGACCAATTGATCCATTAAAAATTTGGGTTAGGTTTACTCCAAATTTAAGCCCATTTTATCCCATTAACTTCCAATTCAGCCCAATTAGGGTTTATATTTTGGCCCATATCTCGATTATAATTATCTCTTGAGATTTTAATTAGGTCCCTTATAATTTTTCTATATTTTTAAAAGTTAATTATAATTTAATTTAAGAAAATTCAATTATTAAATCCAAAAATTTGATTATTAAATCTATTTTATATTTTAAAATTTTAATTTATCACTTAAATAAAAAATATAATTTAATTTCATCATTTAATCTATTGATCGGGTTACTACGTTGATAGTCCACAGATAGCCAAAACAATATTCTTAAGCAGGTCACGCGAATTTTATCTACTGCATTGTGAAGTAATGGGATTTGGCACTTAAGCTTATATCTTATATGATGACTTTATTGACAGAAGCATGGCATGGGTCTTTGTCCGCATTGGCCGGTGTAAAAGGGAGGAACCGTTGTTTTACCATTCTTAGGTGTGTAAGGTTGGTTAGAGCAGTATGGCTCACGGACTTGAAGAACCGGATTTTATGAGAGCCTCGCAGTACTAGCTCTGACCTGAAACTGACGAGGAGAGCCGAAGGATCAAGAATGACAGTTTTTTTTTTAATCTGTAGATGCCAAGCAAAAGGATCTTGGAAACTTTAAATAATGACATAACAAGCTTCTGTAATTAAGTCTAATATGTCGATCGAAGCTAAAGATGAGTGGTAGAGAATTGGAAGAAATACAGAGGCGATCACAAAATGATAAGAAACTTCCATGGAAGATGCATGTTGGGCTTCTTGTGATTAACGTAGCTTGTGCAATTGGCTTCTTCTTCTCTCTCTATATATATTAGGTTTAGACGCACCGACATGCACAGTCATTTCAGTGGAGTGATTTTCCACGTGTCTGAGCAGGTTTCAAGAACAACATTGTTAAAATGCCTAAGCTTTCTTAAGTGTATAGTTGGCTACCACTGAATGCCTAGACAATAGGCATGCTGGGAATGGATGGCGAAATCGGCTGACTCGATCAGCCAATTCGATCGAGCCTGGTGGCGATCCGAGTTGGGGGCCCAGCCTGAAGGGGGGGTGGGGGTTACGTACCACCCAGGGTTTCAAGAATCCTGCCAAAATCAGCTTCAATCGGTCCCGAATCAGCTGGATTAGAGCGATTCAGCTGATTCCCTTGGAACCATGGCTTTTTTTTTTATTTTTATTTTATGGCTGCGGTTTTGTTCGTTTTTTATTTAGTTTTCCCCCCTCCTTTAACTGTTTTAATATGCCATTAAAGAATGATTTTGTAAGTTTGTACTCCTGCTTGGATACACAAAGTTACCCTTAAAAGAGAAATGTTTTGATTTCAGAATACTTTTCCTGCCTTTACACCGGTGCAAAACATGGTATATTCTGAAGAATAACCTCTTTAGAAAGGATATCGTCTGTTGTTACAACTGGGTTATAATTTACTGTTTCTAGTGTTGTTATTTTTATGCTAACAGTGGACGAATGTTTTGTCTTGCATTTGTTGTCTAAACCAGTTTGGCTTCTCTTCTCTAGACTTTATTTGCTTCATCTATTATGACACGCTAAGCCAGAAAAGTTTGGATCTTAACTAAAAATAACAACAAATCTGAATTGTTGTTTCTATAATCATCCTATTTTTTACATGTCTACAATTTTTCCCTTTTCCCATGAATTTCCCCAATTTTTAAGCTTTTTCTAAATTTTTATATTTTTTCAATCATGTTGGTCCAGGATCAACCTAAGTTCATATGAATCAGCTGACCTGGCCGATTTGATCTGATCTAGATCAGCATCGGCCAGGGTTGATCCAGTACCCCAATTGATTGGGACCGACCTATGATGCCCTAGGATCGATGAATAGCAACCAACAATCCAAACATCGGGCCCGATCGACGAACACCACACTCGACGGAACCTCAAAATTTTGGGAGTTACTTGGTCAGGATGGGAGCGGGTTGAGGCCTGCGGTCAACCCACACGATCTGAGTGATCGCATGGAGGTCAGAGGTAGCCCCAACCCAAGACTTAGGATGCCCATGCTCAACCTGGCAAATCTCGTGCTCAAGGGCACATATTCACTCAGCTCACTCACGCCAATGATGATCACACAACAATGTCGGAAGTGGCAGCGAGATCGAGCTCTCCTCACCTACGACGTGAGCATTGAGGCGGATACTAAATAAACAAGAACCAAGAGGGAGCAGACAGACCCATACCTTGCTGATCTAAAGAGATTGACACTGCTCGGAGACGAGGGCGGGCGGGGGAGCGTGCTAGCCCAGCCTACACGCTGCGTCGGTGACGACTTGGGCTGAATCAGGTACAACCAAAGCCAAACCTCCATGTAGGGAGGGTGAACTTGGGGCGGGGAAAGATACAATACTACTCACACAGGAGGGGAGAGTGAGGGGGAGGGAAACCAGACGGATGTTGCTATATATAGATCGGGTTGCAGACGGTGGCACTGATGGATGCATCATCCACAACTCCCTTTGGCTAGGGTCTTCTTCACACTCCGGCGTCGTTTGAGTTCGGGCCTCTCTCTATAAAGGCCCAATTATCCTTTTTGTGCTATCTATTTGAGTCATTTGATGTAATTTTCATTTTATTTGAGTCATGTCCCTAGGTCTTGCATTTATTTTCTAAGTTTGAGTGTCATTAGATTGTTTAGTTAGCTATTCGGCCCAATTCTTCGGGCTTGGCCCAAGAGCCCCCCTACCCCCTCAATTATTTGTCATTGAGTATTTTGTCAGGGTCTTATTGTAAAATGTGGGTTGCCTATATATAGGCCCCCATTTCCTTCCTTTTGGACTAATGAATGAATCAATGAATGAAAAACTTGCCATTTTGAGAGTTTAAACTTCTTATCTAGTGGAGAGATTCCATTATTTGGGTGAGAGACCCTAGGGGAGAGATTCCCCACCCATCCCTCTCTTAATTTCTCTCTTTCACTCCCCTTTCTCTCTCCTCCACACCCAATTTCAAAAATTTTCTCTCTCCTCCCCTCCCAACCACCTCCACCCTCCCACCTACCTCCATTAACTCCTCTACAACTTCCCACAAGCCATCATTACTTCCCCCTAGTCCCAATAGACCCTCCACCAATCCACACCCCACCCTCCAACCCCCAACTACCCATCCCCTTCCCCAAGCAGCCCCCCACCTTCCCAAGGCACCTCTTCCCATCCCCAAGACCACCATTGATCACCCCACATTAAAGGAAATTCAAACTCACATTCCCTCCACCCACTTGTGCCCCCCTCACCTTCCCCCTTCTCCCTCCAAGCCCAAATTCGTAGCTCCTCCTCCCACCACATGTTAGACCCCCTTCTAGACCCTATTCTTCCCCTCCCATACCTTGGAACACCCCCTCCTATACGCCCTCACAGCCAGGGTTCTCCCCACACTCATCTACCTCCATTTCCCCTCCCATATACCCCATTTCCCCCCATCATCTTCAACCTCCAGTTTTCATTTCGCAGGCAGCAAAAGAGTAGCAGCTTGCAGAGACAACCCCGACCACATCCCAGCGAATCTGAAGACCCAAGAGGTATCCACGGAAGCGTCTACCGGTCTTCTTCGCAACGGCGGTGGTTTCATCTCCATCCGAGCTCCGTGCTGCCCTGGAGATCCGTTCTCCCACAACTGCGCAGAGCTGCCCCTGCTGAGCACCTGAACCGGAGTAGAAGCTTGACCACGACAAACCTCGAAAGAATCAGGCCAAGAGTTCTTCTGTAAAGTTATTCCTCGCCCTGTCTACTTTCAGAATCAAGAAGTGGAACTTCGATCGACATCCGTGGGCCAGAGTTATCAATTTCTCCCTCGGGTACGCGGTTCTGCTTCCCACAGTCTACACCGACCTGTCACCATTGTTCAGAGTCCACTGGTCTTCTCCAGCATCGTTTGGCTTCCCCGCCAATTCTGCTGCGAAGAGGACTCGTCCACGGTTCCAAAAACTCTGGCGGTTCTTGATTCTGAGTTCGGGAACTATCGGGGCATCCTCTTCTTTCTGCTGTTGGAAACCTGAAGCTGTCAGTCCAAGAATCTGCCACCCTGTTCGAGCCTCCGCCCAGACCAGCATAGGTGCCAGAAGAAATCAACAAAATTCTGAGGCATTCCATTTCCAATTATGAAGAGTTCCCCACTCGTCCCGTCTTCATCAAAATTCCCGATCAAGTTCTGCGGCTTCAACTCTGTCTGCCTGTCTCCTATCGCAGAGAGCAGGCAGATTCGGCTTCGCCATCTTTTCAATACTTTTAGTCCAAGTTCCCCTCCCCGCTTGGCCGGCTGAAGGCCCCTCCCTGTGTGGAGGTAGTTTTAGTTGTAATATCAATTAACCCCCACCCCAAGGTCCCCCTCCTGCGAGATGTGTAGTATTGTAATCATTTGAGCAGGTCAAGCTACCCCGACGCGACGTGTGGGGATCCACTCGCCTCCCCGTTCGCCCTCGTCTCCGAGCGGGATCAATTTCTTCAAACCGGTCGAGTAAGTGCTCAAACCTAACTCCAATTTAGTGCTTGCCTTTCAATATTAGTTCTTAGTTCCGCTGGCCGTGAGAGTGAGAGCTCGATCCTCAAGCCCCGTTGCCTTGAGTGATCACCGTGGGGAAGAGTGTAACCGGTGCCTTTGGCACTTTGTCGGCCCCATTGAATTGGGCCTCCACATCCTTTGGGAATCAAATCTTGGCCTTGCTGGCCCTCTACCAGCAAGGGCCCAGCCCTCACATCCTCCACTTGGCATCGCCAAGTCACCCCGAGCTTGGGTGAGCGACGGGAGAGCGGTGGCCCAATTCGGTCCATTTGAATGCGAATGTGCTTGCTTGCTTAAGTCCAAGGGTGTGTCACATCAGGCACTTGGGAGAGCTGGGCAGTCTGTGACGGCAGAGTCCGGGGAGACAGATGTCGAAGGCAGTTGGACGACGGAGGATGTAGGTGGAGTAACGGCGATACTAGAGTAGCAGTGAGGATAGTGGGAACCAGAAGGTAATGGTGGGGGCAGTCGGCTGCTCGCTGGTGTCGAGTGGAGTCGTGGCACTGATGCGGCAGGGGATCGGGTAGTGATCACTCAGGCGATCGTAGCTAGTGAGGCTGACTGTGGCTTCTCGATGCCAACAACGACGGATGGCTCAACAAAGGGGGGGCCTGCTATGGTTGGAGAAGGCGAGCTGAGAGTGTGCTCTGGTCGGGCCGCTACAAGATTGATGGATGTTAGTGGCCAGTGAATGAGCGATAGTTGCAGGTCGTTGGGTTGAGGAGCATGTTGGTGTGGTGAGGAACGCCCTTGGGTTGACCTTCGGAGGTTCAAGGATGGCGAGCTACAGTCATGGCTATCGAGGTGCGCAGCGATCAGAGGAGAGGGAGAGCGGAGGAGGCAGGGATGGTGCCGGAGTGTGGGCGGCCATCGGTGTTGCTCGCTCAGGGGTGGACAGTGTTGACGGAGCGATGGTGTTGCAGAGTTCTCCTTTGCGGCTATTGGTGGAAGGTAAGGAAGATGGAGAGCGAGTGAGTGTGTGAGGGTGGTGGCGATGAGAAGAGGGTGCTGCTAGGCTGGCTCTTGTTGTCGGGGCCAATGATGTTGGGCACGGCTATGGTTTGTTGGGCGGGCTCTCTCTCTTTTACTATAGAAGAAAGGGGAGGAGGAGGAGGGACTGGCGAAGGAAATGACGAGAGGGAGGGGAGGGGAGGAGAGGAGAGGAGAGGGGATGGGCAAGGGTTTTGTAGATGGAGCAGGAGGGGGAAGAGGGCGGGGGGGGGGGGGTGGTGGATTGGCCAGGGGGAGACGGGGGTGCAACCAGGGTGTGTTGCTTAGGTGACATTGTGGGGAGATGGGTTCTCTTTATTGAGTGCAATATGGGATCTAGGGGGGGGGTGAATAGATCCCCTTATAAAAATTATGCTCAATTTAAAGACCACACAAACTCAGTTCAATTCAAACTGAACGGAAGCTAATGCTTAAAACCTCTTTTCATAAAATAGAACTGAAGACTCATATAAGACTTATATCGAACACTTAGCACATGGTGAAATACTTAACAGATAGAATCCATAAACAGCTCACACAACATTCAGAACTTCTCTCGATCACTTAGCGTATAGGGAATTTACAGTTCACAAACTGCTCGCACTACAACCTGTGAAGGAGGTAGAGGACAGGGAACAAGAACATAAACAAATCACGAACAGAAGGGATTTTTAGGTGGTTCAGTCCGCACCAAGCAGACCTACATCCACCCCCTACTCAACCTGAGTGAGGATTTCACTGACACACAGCTTGACCCGCTGAGCAACACATCTTGCTACACCGTTGAGCCTCACAGCTTGCTTACACCGTTGAGCCTCACAGCTTGCTTGACCCGCTGAGCCTCACAGCTTGCTTAGACAGTCGAGCCTCACAGCTTACTTAACCCGTTATCTAAATAGAGCATCGGAAGAAACTCATAGAAGCTGAAACAAAAACAAAAGAACAAAGAAGGAAACATAGCAACAGTAGCTATGGAGAAAGCACAATGGCTTGTATTTGATCCAGAGGCCAAAGAACAACAGATCTGCAGTAAGTTTGGATGCACACAAATCTTCACGAACTCTCTCTTTCTTTTTATCTTCTTCTTCTCACAGACTCTCTCTCTCACAGATATCCTTCGAACACCTGCTGCTCACTCTTCTCTCTCTCTTCTGCTCTCTCTTCTCACGAACTCTCTCACAGATGTCCTTCGAACATGGGCTGCTCACTCCTCTCTCTTTTTCTCTTCTTCTTCTTCTCATTGGAGAGTCTTTCTGTTCCTCTCTTTTACTGAGTGAGTGAGACCACATTTTTCTATCATCGAAGGTTCCATATACCAGGAAGAATGGCCACTAATTGGCCCAGAGGAGATGAGGTACGATGGCCTCTGATTGCCCTACCAATAATCTTCATGCAGTACACCCACGTAGGAAGCTTTCTTCCCAAGACATGAGGTATTTCAGAATAAATATTCTTCAACCACATTATGATTGGTCCAGCTGGAAAGGTTGGAAATATTCTTCTGACATAGTACCCTTGGATCACGTGCCAAATGATTGGAGTTGATGGTACGAAGACCGCCCAAGTGATCCTCACGTGTTTGGGTCTTGTTCTGCACTGGCGACCTATTTGTCACCCTTAACAAGTTATTTTTCACCCTTACACGTCTATTTGTCTGCCTTAGGTAGCTATTTGTCACCCTTAGTGACCTTTAGTTGACTTCCTTCGCGGAACAGGAGTTAAGTCGACTTGGCTGCCTCTTAAGTCGACTTGCCGCCTTCATTTCTTCACGGTTTCAGCTGCGTTACCCATTTATCAGCCTTAAGGGCCTATTTGTTAGCCTTAACTATCCATTTGTCACCCTTATTCCATCATTTGTCACCTTTGTGGCTGGTTGACTATTAACTCCAGTGCTGACTGCTTCGAGTGAAAAGGTGTTGAATTAGCTTGTTGACTGTTGACTATTGACTTAGCTCTATTGACTCTATGGCTTGGCTTCCATGACAACGTTGACTATGTTGACCGTGATTGCTTGGCTGCTTTGCTGAGTTGACCATGTTGACTGGAGTCTTTATGACTTGGGTCAACATAAAGTTAAACTTTGCAGGGGTCTCTTTGACTGATGTTGACTTTGACTAAAGTCAACTTTGACTAGATCACTTTGACAGGAGTCAACTTGATTGAATTTGAAGTTGAGCTTGAACGAAGTCGACTTGGCCTTTATCCAAAGTCGACTTGGCTTCATCTTTTCTTCACCTTCAACCCTCATTCATTCTTCACCTCATCACTTATTTTTAACCCATGTAGAGCCATTTGTCACTCTTATCGGCTATTTTTCACTCTTAAGAAGCCATTTGTCACCCTTAATCCATAGCCATTACTCAATTTCTTACTTTGCGAGCTACAACAAGCATGCGTTGACTCCACGGACTATTTGCGTCGATGCAAGTCCGTTGCTTTTGACATTTCCAACGCTGCAACCTATTTTACACCGATACAAGTCTATTTGTCACCAATACGGATCTATTTGTCACCGATACAGGTCTATTTGTCACCGATATAGGACATTGTTCAGCGAAGGCTTGCAGTGTATTTCCAGCTGGGTGGAGTCGACTCCAATTCACCAAGGAGTCGACTCTCCTTCAGTTCTTTTCAAAGCGGTGAGCTCCCTTCAGCCTCTTGAGCCATTTGTCACCCGTAGTGACCTAGTTTTCACCCTTATCTGATATTTTACACCCTTAGCTGACCATTTATCAACGATAACTTACAGTTGAGTCTACTCTATGATTTTCACTCTTCTGACCATTTCTTTGTCCAAATTCGAAGCTGTCTTCACAAAACTCATTGACCTGTCTTCACAAAACTCATTGATTCATGGATTAGCATGGATTAACATTATCAAAAATAATTGACAGCATCAAAAACATAAAAACATATGAAAGGCTCATGCATGAATCTTCATCAAAACTGACTTCTCATGGAATATGCATGTATAAAATGTACATGACTTATAGTTTTGACATCATCAAAACACAGGGACACAATATTCTCCCCCTTTTTGATGATGGCAACACTATGAGTCATTACAATCAAATAGATCAATGTGACAGTCATGAACATGCAATACAAAACATGTATCATCTCTCACAATTAATGACTCATAAACTATTCTCCCCCTTTGACATCATCAAATCAGATAGTTTGAGAGCACATATGGGATATGGAGATGAATTGAACAAGAAGGCTTTGAAGGAAATCAGCTTGAGCTTACTCCCTTTTTGACACATGATTAGTACAAAGTAGGAAGACGAAAGAGAGAGCACAAAGGCAAGCAAACAAGATTGATGTGCAGATAAGCAATTTCAACTGATAAGAATGAAAGAGTTCTCAATCTGATACTAATCTCATAAAGCTGAGATGATTAATTTTCAGACTCTTCTATTATAAATGGCTTATGATCAGTTCCTTATTTAATTGCATGGTTCAAATCTAATAAGATCGGAGTTTATCAATGGAAGTTCTTTTGAAAAAATTTCTGCATTCATATTTAATAGAAAATGAACCAATTTTCCATATTAGAACTCTGTTTAACCTCCTTTTATCTTACTTATTCAAAACCAGTGACTCCTCTAGGAGTTACTAAAATTAGTATTGAGGTTAAACATATTTGATGATGCGGGATGGACACGGGAACCGACTCTAAGTGGTGCGGACCTCGGACTCTAAATGCGGACATGACCAGCAACATACAACAATAGAGACACTTTGGCCCGACACTAAGAGTTCCTATGGGCTATACGTCGCTAACAGAAACGCAAGCTCACTCGTCGTCCCAAGTGAGGGAAACGCGGATCGTGCGCGGTTGAGAAACCGGCAGAGTTAAGGGTAGTCCGACTCACTTCCGTGCTCGGATCGAGCCACGGGACGGGTCACTCTCTCACTCACAGCGGTGACATGGACTCATGGGCTAGAATCCTACGCTCTCACAGCGGCATATGACCATATATTAGCTAAGCAAAGTAATGTCAAGAAGTTACGATCGTACCTCTACGCACCCGGCGTGGGGAAGACAACCCCGGCCAAAACTGGACTCCCAGTTAACAATTATTACAGCGGTACAATGGTTTTGACCCACTCCACGCAAGGAGGTAAAAGGTCACATGTGGGGCCCTGGAGTCACACGAATTGGGTTGACGGGCAACATCTTGATGTCGCTCCAGCGGTGCCGAATCCGCATTTTGGTGCTGTCTGGACTATGCGATCTACGGGTTCGTGGGGTCCACGGACCGCTCTATCCTCCGGGTTTGATGGGGTGGGTCCCGCTGTGATGGAAACCCCTGGTGGCGCGCCTCCTTGGAAGGCGATCGGGCGGGGATGCCGGTCGGAGGCCGATCAGCTCCGATCTCCAAGCTTTGGAGTTGCTACCCATGGACTGGTTGCTTCTATTTTCAGGCGCGCGATCCGGCGAGATCGGCTGCTGCAATCAATCCTGATGTCGGATCGACGCATAGAAGGTATCGTTGGAAAGCCCTTTCGAAGTAGTTTGATCTAGGGCCAGAGAGATAAATTGGATCTGCACGGATATGGCCTTAGTCGATTTTTGAAGTTGCTGTTGGACAGGGTCCAAAATCTCAGGGCAACAGTGAAGTTTCCTGAGAACTGCCGTTGACCGTGGGGTAGACCTCAGATTCAGACCTCGAGCTCTTCATGAAAATTGTAGAGGGGAGAGAGAGGAAAACGGCAATAATTATTATGATCGATTTGGTGGAGATTTGGATGGGGAAAACTATTTTAAACGGGCGGGTGGTCGGATCTGGATAGGAGTAGATAGAACTGAAGGTTATCTGAAAATGATGTTTAGAAATTAGGTGGAGGCCTGTGGAAATTCCACGAAAATTCTTGGGTGGTGGGGAGGGTGGACAGAACCTCCATTAAATTTGGGGGTTCCAGAAAAATTTAAAAGGAGGTCTGGAGATGGGAAACTCAGGGTGGTTGTGGATCTAGACTGGAAACAGGTAGATCTGGGAGGAAAATATGGATGAAAATGGAAAAATGGAAATTGGAAGTTGGAAGCCCAACCAATTTTTCTGGGACGTGGGGGGAACCTCTGGAACTCACCCTAAAAGTTTGAGCTCAAGAAAAGTCCATGGCTGGGAGCAAAAATTCGTGGAAGGGGGATCTATCTTGGATGGACAGAACTCCGGCGAACACGACGGTGGTGCGATGGCAGCACGGTGGCGGCGGCGGCGGCGGCGACGATCTCTGGAACCGATAGAGGAGGCTTCACACCTCAGAATCACAGCCTTCCAAACTACTGAAGGGGGAGAGAGGAGAGAGAGAGAGAGAGGGGCGGCCCTTGCTCTTTGGAAGAAATTCTTGATTTTTTCATTCATTAATGCCAATCAAATGAAAATACAAGGTATTTATGTGAAATGACAAAAGACACTCATTAACCCTAGATCTAGGGTTGGGGAGGGTAAAAGAGGGAGTCCACAAACTATTTCTCCCATGTGATTTGGAACTAAATAAAATAAACTACAAATCCTAATTTAATATGATATAAGGGGGGCGCCCCCTTGACTTTCAAGGTTCCCATTTTTGAATTTTAATCCCCTTTGTCCTCCACTTGGCCCACCCTTCTAGAAGCCCACCATTGGAAGGTTGACTGACCCGACATGGGCCCTAGGGATGAGGTGGATCAATGGGAAAGGGATAGGGGGCCCGCGGGACCCGTGTGGTCCCAAATTACACATAAACCCCTGTTACAATCCAAATTACAATCCGAATAAAACACATAATACACAAAAATAAAGTCCTAATAAACTATAAATATCAAGACTCAAGGGAGAGTCTCCAAGCTGTCTTCGAGCCAGATGGAAGCCGCTGTAGCTCGGGTAGCTCGCGTACGGTAACGGTGGCTTACCGACTCATGCCGCTCGTGTGCTCTGGTGTCCGCACCAATTCTCCCCGGGTGGGAGAAACTCGACCCTATCGAGTAAGGGTCTGCATCACTCTGGTACTGCTCCAGTAGGTCCGGATCGATCCGCTGCAACTCCCCATGGGTGATCCAAGTATCCTCGGTGGCGGGTCACCCTCTCCATCGCACTAGGTATCGCGGGTAAGATCCACTCCTGGTAACTGTCACCTGCTCATCCAGTATATGATCGATATGCTCTTGCTGCCGTGGAAAAGGGGCTGGAGGTGGACACTCATGTGTGGGATCACTCTCAATGGGAGGGGATGGCTCAAAAGGCTCACTAGGGATCACCGCTGGGTCCCTATAGGCAACTAGATACGATACATTGAAAGTTGAGCTTATACCATATTCCTTGGGCAGGTCCACAACATACGCATTGGATCCGATGCGTTTCAATACTCTAAATGGACCGGCTCCGTGAGCTTGCAATTTCTTTACGGTTCTAGAGAGAAACCGTTCAGGTCTTGCCCTGATCATGACATATTCACCCTCCTGGAACTCTCGGTGGTGTCGGTGGGCATCGTCTAGCTCTTTGTACCGTGCATTGCTGGCCTCAATGTGACGACAGATGTCGTCATGCAAACTCCTAACATGTCTAGCAAACGACTTGACAGACTCTGACACTCGTACATGGGTGGGCATGGGAACAAGATCCACTGGCTTCCTACTGGCTTCCTAGGCCTACGACCTGTGACAATCTCGAATGGACTCATGCTGGTAGACCTATTAACTGAATCATTATATGCAAATTCAGCCAGTGGTAGTATGAAATCCCAATCCCCTACACGGTCCCTGACAAGACACCTCAAAAGGTCACCCAGACTTCTATTGACCACCTCGGTCTGACCATCTGTCTGGGGATGATATGCAGTGAAAAATTTGAGGTGAGTATCCAACATATGCCACAGTGTCTTCCAAAAATAATTGGTGAATCTAACATCACAGTCAGACACTATGGTACGAGGCAACCCGAACTTGCACACCACATGAGTAAGGAATAGGCGGGCTACCCTCGAAGCATCCGAAGTCTTCGAGCAGGGAATAAAAAGGGCCATCTTTGAGAATCGATCAACAACCACATAGACCGAATCATGCTTCCTAGAAGTATGTGGCAATCCCAAAACAAAATCCATGTTAACATCCTGCCACGGGACAACAGGCATGGGAAGAGGTGTATAAAGGCCCGAGCTTTGCTTCTTCATTTTGGCCGTAGCACATGTACGTCACTGAGCCACAATATGAGCAACATCACGCTTCAAGCTCGGCCAATAAAATCTATGCTCAACAGTCTCGATAGTCTTGTTCCGACCAAAGTGGCAGGCTAGAGCTTTCGCATGTAGCTTCCAGACTAAGAAGTCTCGAACCGAAGTTCGGGGAACACAAAGCCTGCCTCCTCGAAAGAGGTAACACTCCTGAAGCACATAATCATCAAGGTCTCTCGAGGGTCCGGCCTGGAGAGTGGTATAAATCTGACCGAAGTCAGGACAGTCAACATAGGCCTCTCTCATCTTCTCTAACCCTATGACCTCGGCACTCATGGTGGTAAGCAAACACGCTCGCCGACTCAAGGCATCGACCACCTTGTTCTCCACTCCAGCCTTATGTTTTAGCACAAATGTGAACTGCTGGAGATACTCAACCCAATGGCTGTGACGCGCATTAAGCTTCTTTTGGGAATGGAGGTACCTCAAAGCCTCACGATCGGAGTATAAGACAAACTCTTGATGTAATAGATAGTGCCTCCAATGCCTAAGAGCCTGAACAACTGCATAGAATTCCTTATCATAAGTGGAGTATCGCAGTTTTGCGTCATTCAGCTTCTCACTGAAATATGCGACCGGGTGGGTCTCCTGACTCAACACTCCTCCTATCCCAACACCTGATGCATCACAAGAGACCTCAAACACCTTCAAAAAATATGGCAATCGAAGGATAGGTGTCTGGGTCATGCGCTCCTTGATGTCCTTGAAGGCAGCAGATGCGGCCTTCGTCCATACAAACGTGCCCTTCCGAATATAGTCCGTGATCGGGGCAGTGACAGAGCTAAATCCGCGGATGAAACGACGATAGAACGTTGCAAGGCCATGGAAGCTGCGGACATCATGGACCGTACGGGGTTCTAGCCACTCAACAATGGCCCGAACCTTCTCCGGATCGGCAGAGACCCCAATACTAGACACAATAAAACGCAAGAAGGTAAGCTGAGGTGTCATGAAGGCACACTTCTGTGGGTTCGCAAACAACTGCTCTCACCTCAGGAGTAGACAGACCTGCCGAAGGTGGTCTAAGTGGTCCCCCGTGGTGCGATTATAGATAAGGATATCATCGAAGTACACTACCACAAAGACTCCAATGAATGGTCGAAGGACCTGAGTCATGAGTCGCATGAAGGCGCTAGGGGCATTGGTCAACCCAAAGGGCATAACCAACCACTCATATAGGCCATCCTTGGTCTTGAATGCGGTCTTTCACTCATCACCTGGCCTAATCCTCACCTGATGGTAGCCACTCTTAAGATCAATCTTCGAGGAGATAGTGGCACCAGCCATCATGTCTAGCATGTCATCCAGGCGGGGAATAGGGAACCTGTACTTCATGGTGATTTTGTTGATGGCACAGTTATCAATGCACATTCTCCACGTGCCATCCTTCTTTGGGATGAGTAATGCAGGAACATCACATGGACTCATGCTGTCCCGAACAGACCCTCTCTGCATCAACTCATCGACCTGCCGTTTTAGCTCGGCATGTTCCGTGGGACTCATGCAATAATGGGGAAGGTTGGGCAATGAGGAACCCGGAATCAGGTCGATAGCATACTGAATATCCCGTATGGGTGGGAGTCCCCCGGGAAGCTCCTCGGGAAAAATATTAGCGAACTTCTGCATAATAGGAATGACATCGGGTGGGAGTTCACCCTCGGAGTTCGGCTCCACCTCTCGGACCGTAATAGCAAATACAGGGCAGCCCCGACTAGCCTCCCGCTCCATTTCCCGGGAGCTAATCATCATCAGCCTCCTAGTCGAGGGCTCGCCTGGGCCAGATGTAACGGTCATAGCCCGAGCTGGGGATGGGGTACTAGGCCCGGGGACGGAAGGCTCCGGAGTACTAGGGCCAGTGGGACCCCTAACTGAAGGCTTCTTGGGCTGAGAGGGTTGGAGGGTAATCCGTTGGCCAGCATGGTTGAAGGTACAGGTGTTCGACCGGCCATGAAGTGTGGCATCCCGATCAAATAACCATGGCCTACCAAGAATAATGCTGCCCACCTCCATGGGGAGGACATCACACCAGATCTCGTCACGGTAAGCATGGAACTGCAGTGGGACCAGACACCGCAGCCTGATCGGAATGGAGGTGGAATCCACCCATGATACTCGATAGGGGCAAGGATGATCCACGGGTGTAAGACCAAGAATGGAGACAGTGCCCGTGGAGATTGCATTGATGCAACTCCCACTATCGATGATCACCTTACAAACTTGCTTACCCAGCCTACAGAATGTGTGAAAGATAGTGGTCCGACGCCAGTCTTCACTGGCCTGTGGCTGGGTGAGAATACACCTGACGACCCCCAAGTGGGTATCGTCCAGATGCTGGGCATCCTGGCCATTACCTTCGGCCTCATAGTACTCGTCAGCTAGCTCCGGATCTGCTTCATAGCTGACTAACTCGAGATCCGTAGGGGTGGTATCCTCGGCCTGTGTGTCCCTAATGACAAGAGACTGGCGGGTGGGACACTGGTTGGCAAAATGGCCAAACCCATTACAGCGATAACACTGCTGCCGTGATCCACTAGGCTCCCCAATCATGGGTCCTTTCCCCTTATCCTCTCGACGGATAGGAGGTGAAGGCAACAAAGGACGGGCAGGAGGTGCGGGTGCCGGTGGACGGGCTGTGGGTGCCGTAAGATGTTGGGGATGAGGAAGGTCCCTTGGGGGTGGAGGGCGAGGCCTAGGAATGAAAGGCTCGGGATGAGTGGGCTCCTGAGGTCGGGCCATGGGGGCCCTTGGATATGTGCCAGTAGAGCCACGGGGCTCGACACTACGGAGGGGGAAGGAGCCCAACCGATGGGGAGACTCGAACTCGGCCTCAAATTGCTCCAATTCGAGAGCAACCTGATACGCTTGTTCCAAAGTGGTCGCATTGTGACGAAAAAGTTTGTATTGATAGTTTGGCCGCAGACCTCTCCGAAAGAGTGATATGGTCATGGTGCTCTCTTCCGTAACTCCACACCGTAAATAATACTCATCAAACTCGGCGGTGTACTCGGTCACGGATTGGTTCCCTTGGGAGAGACTTTGCCATTTGTCTATGAGACGTTGGCGATATGAGGCAAAAATGTACTTCTCCCTCAATTTCATTTTCATGTCATCCCAAGTGCCGATCAGGGGTTGACGTCGTTGATTTAGCAGGCTCTCCACATTGGTCCAATAAGTTTGGGCCTGCCCATGCAGCTTCATCTTCGCGTATCGAACTCTTCGGTGGTCCGTCATCTCAAACCACTCGAAGTACCGGTCCATGCCGGCCTCCCAATCTAAATATACCTTCGGGTCCAAGGACCAGCTAAAAGTGGGAGGGTCCGCACGCACGCCCCTAAGAATGCGGTCGTCATCACGATTCCGTCGTTGATTCCGACGACCATATCCCCCTTGCTCATTATCAGATGCATAGTCAGCCACCTCATGCACCTGTTGCCTCCCAACATCTACCGCCTGAGCTCTTGGCGCAGCAGGTTGCTGAGCCGGCTCCTGTTGACCATTGGTCGGCATGGGTTGCGCCGCCGCTGGGGCCCTCTCGAGGACGGCAATCCTCCCTACAAGACCCTGGATGGACTGGTCCGAAGTTTCGGCCCGATCCTCGAGGGCTTTCATCCTCCCTTCTAGACGCGTCCCTACGCCATCTAGACGCGTACTAAGGCCATCCATACACGTGTCAAGACGATCCATAATGGCTCGGAACATCTCGGCTATTGAGGACTCATCGGAGCTACGGGCTCGGGAATCCGCCATAGGTGGTGGTGGCGAGTATTGGGTACCTCGACGGGTGGGCATGCAATGACACACTAACTAGGAGACACAAACTGATGCAAACACCGACTAATGCACCTAGACCTAAACCAATATCCGGTACGTGGCGGAGTTAATCGATCCAAAGATCACTCTCGCAAGTGTGCGGCCTTCCCGATAGGCGTAGCCTAACGTTCGGACAACACCTTTTAATATACCGAATTATCGGGATGAAATGCAATTTTAAAACACTTTTTTTGTTTTGAAAATAATGATGATCCTAGACTCGACCTAGACCATGATGCATGCAAGACTTATGCAAGGACTACCCTAGACTCGACTCGCTCTGATACCAAACTGATGCGGGACAGACACGGGAACCGACTCTAAGTGGTGCGGACCTCGGACTCTAAATGCGGACATGACCAGCAACATACAACAATAGAGACACTTTGGCCCGACACAAAGAGTTCCTATGGGCTATACGTCGCTAACAGAAATGCAAGCTCACTCGTCGTCCCAAGCGAGGGAAACGCGGATCGTGCGCGGTTGAGAAACCGGCAGAGTTAACGGTAGTCCGACTCACTTCCGTGCTCGGATCAAGTCACGGGACGGGTCACTCTCTCGCTCACAGCGGTGACATGGACTCATGGGCTAGAATCCTACGCTCTCACAGCGGCATATGACCATATACTAACTAAGCAAAGTAATGCCAAGAAGTTACGATGGTACCTCCACGCACCAGGCGTGGGGAAGACAACCCCGGCCAAAACTGGACTCCCGGTTAACAATTATTACAGCGGTACAATAGTTTTGACCCACTCCACGTAGGGAGGTAAAAGGTCACATGTAGGGCCCGGGAGTCACGTGAATTGGGTTGACGAGCAGCATCTTGATGTCGCTCCGGCGGTGCCGAATCCACGTTTTGGTGCTGTCCAGACGGCGCGATCTACGGGTGCGTGGGGCCCACGGACCGCTCTGTCCTCTGGGTTTGATGGGGTGGGTCCCGCTGTGATGGAGACCCCTGGTGGCGTGCCTCCCTGGAAGGCGGTCGGGCGGGGACGTCGGTCGGAGGCCGATCGGCTCCGATCTCCAAGCTTTGGAGCTGCTACCCACGGACTGGTTGCTTCTGTTTTCAGGCGCGCGATCCGGCGAGATCGGCTGCTGCGATCAATCCTGATGTCGGATCGACGCACATAAGGTATCGTTGGAAATCTCTTTCGAAGTAGTTCGATCTAGGGCCAGAGAGACAAATTGGATGTGCACGGATCTGGCCTTAGTCGATTTTGAAGTTGCTGTTGGACAGGGTCTGAAATCTCAGGGCAGCAGTGAAGTTTCCTGAGAACTACCGTTGACCGTGGGGTAGACCTCAGATTCAGACCTCGTGTTCTTCATGAAAATTGTAGAGGGGAGAGAGAGGAAAACGGCAATAATTATTATGATCGATTTGGTGGAGATTTGGATGGGGAAAACTATTTTAAACTGGCGGGTGGTCGGATTTGGATAGGAGTAGACAGAACTGAAGGGGATCTGAAAATGATTTTTAGAAAATAGGTGGAGGTCTGTGGAAATTCCACGAAAATTCTTGGGTGGTGGGGAGGGTGGATAGAACCTCCATTAAATTTGGGGGTTCCAGAAAAATTCAAAAGGAGGTCCGGAGATGGGAAACTCAGGGTGGCTGTGGATCTAGACTGGAAACAGGCAGATCTGGAAGGAAAAGATGGACAAAAATGGAAAAATGGAAATTGGAAGTTGGAAGCCCAACTAATTTTTTTGGGATGTGGGGGGAACCTCTGGAACTCACCCTGAAAGTTTGAGCTCAAGAAGAGTCTGTGGCTGGGAGCAGAAATTCGTGGAAGGGGGATCTATCTTGGATGGACAGAACTCCGGCGAACACGAGGGTGGTGCGATGGCGGCACGGTGGCGGCGGCGACGACGATCTCCGGAACCGATAGAGGAGGCTTCACACCTCAGAATCACAACCTTCCTAACTGCTGAAGGGGGAGAGAGGAGAGAGAGAGAGGGGCGGCCCTTGCTCTTTGGAAGAAATTCATGATGTTTTCATTCATTAATGCCAATCAAATGAAAATACAAGGTATTTATGTGAAATGACAAAAGACACTCATTAACCCTAGATCTTGGGTTGGGGAGGGTAAAAGAGGGAGTCCACAAACTATTTCTCCCATGTGATTTGGAACTAAATAAAATAAACTACAAATCCTAATTTAATATGATATAAGGGGGGCACCCCCTTGACTTTCATGGTTCCCATTTTTGAATTTTAATCCCCTTTGTCCCCCACTTGGCCCACCCTTCTAGAAGCCCACCATTGGAAGGTTGACTGACCCCACATGGGCCCTAGGGATGAGGTGGATCAATGGGAAAGGGATAGGGGGACCCGCGGGACCCGGGTGGTCCCAAATTACACATAAACCCATGTTACAATCCAAAGTACAATCCGAATAAAACACACAATACACAAAAACAAAGTCCCAATAAACTATAAATATCGAGACTCAAGGGGGAGTCTCCAAGCTGTCTCCGAGCCAGATGGAAGCCGATGTAGCTCGGGTGGTGCTCCACGTACGGTAACGGTGGCTTGCCGACTCGTGCCGCTCGTGTGCTCTGGTATCCGCACCATTTGACAATTCCGATTTAGTCGTTATTTCAGCACGTTTTCTTGACTTTTGGTCACATTTTTAGATTTTTCTTTTTGGCTCATAAAATTTTTAAGAGCAATCAAGTATAGTCCACACGTTTTGACTTAAGGGTACACGTTATTTAGACGCTAGTACCCCTAGTTACTCAGTGAGACTAACTATCATGCTTCAATTAGAACATAGATAGCAAGGACACCTCATGACTAAGTCCACTTCATTTCTTTGATGAAGGCCTTAGTTTTTTAGTGTAACCTTAGCCATTGCTCTGCCTGAGCATTGAAACACAATTTTATCATGTGCTACCCCTTTAGAGTTTTCAGATTGTTCTATATTTAAAAACAATACTTAATCTAAGTATCTCAACCAAAGATAGCCATGATTACAAAACTTTCAGATTTAGAAAATTTTACAAGACAGAACATGTGAAAGCTGGTTAAGGCCTATTAAAGCTGAACATAGATATTGTCAAGACATTTAATTTTTAAACTCAATGAACTCATTAAACTCAAACCAACCTATTATTTTGGGCATCATAATCCTGTATAATAGAAGATTCCTAATTCAAGATGTTCAGATTTATGGTCATGGTACACAGATTGGAATCTTTCTGAATTTTAGGTGATTCAAGAAGGTAATAGATAGCCAGAGACAATGTAGCAACAAGAGGGTGACTTCAAGTGAAAGCATTTAAGTGGGCAGACAATAGGCAAAAGGTGACTTCAAGAGTAGATAACAGATGTGAAAGATTTCCAAGGTGACTAGCTCAAGGGGATGGCAATGAAATCCAAGCGAGTAGTAGAGGGTGATTCCAAATGTAGGCATAGTAAGAGAGCAAACATCAGATGAACTTGACTTGGGAGACCTTTTAAGTCAGCTTGAGAATTTTCAGATAAGACTCCCCCTCAATAGATGCAGGGAACTAGAGAGAGTTTCAAGGCTATTTTCAGACATAGAGATAAGTGCTACTCAAACATTGTTTCAAATCAATTTATTTTAGCTCCCCCTAAGTGTATGCATGATTTTCAAACAATTCTTTTTGGACTTTTTGACACAATTGATATGCAAATGAATGCAAACAGATGCACATAAGTAGACTATAAAGTGCAGGGACTCCCCATATCTAGATGTACTGAAGACATCAAATGTAACATGAAGACCATGTGGGGAGTATGCTAACATGAAAATGCATCACATATGAGAGCTGCAAATACTGACCCGTGGTACTTGGTAGAGGACTTGGTCATAAGAACCACCTCAATGCATAGTGTGTGCTCTCAGACAACATTATTGTCTTTCTTCACACAACCATTTGATATACCAAGTGGTCATGCATGGACATACAAAAACAAATGCAACAAGTTTTTCAAATTATGCATAACAATGCAAGATAACATGTGCAGCAGATTTTCAATCTAAGCTAAAAACTTGCATGGCAAATCAAGTTTACTAGACTCCCCCTTAATTATTCAACCAATTAAAACATTGAGCACATGAATCTAATCTAACTAGAGTTGCAACTGACTGGAGGGAAATGAAAATTAATAGATATAACTATAAAACCAGAAATGGGATTTTTTACCAAACTTCATGTGCCTTGAATTTATTGAACCCCTTTATTTATTTTTCCTTCATTCTTCAAGGCACACCTGCAAAACAGATCTTCATTTTAAATTTCTAGATACCCAAGTGTTCTTGGGTCCTGAATGGTTAGTGACACCTCTAGTGGGTGCTCTCCATAATTTTTGAGCTCGTAAATCATCAAATTTTATCAAATTGTAGTTAGACATGGAATGCCCAACCTGACCACAGTAATGACAACGATCTGAGAAGTTCACGTTCTTCTTGTAAGAGTGGACATTGAATTTCTGAGGATAAGCATGGATGTTGCCATATCTACTTGGGAGATTATTTCTATTCTTTAAATGCCAATAGTCTTTGTTTGTATGGCCATGTTTACCACACTTGAAACACACCATGTGCCTACCTTTGAAAGCAACTTTATTTCTATCAAATTTTTTTTTATTTACAGGAAACTTAACATATTCAGAATTAATTTTTTTCCTTGGGCATGCCAACAGTGAGCAGCAATGTGGCCTATCTTACCACAGCAAAAGCATTTCATGTTCTTTTTCTAAACATTAGGAAATTTCTTAGCATGCATCCTACCAACATTTTGATCATCTTGTTTCATGACAAAGCAACTATGCATAATGTGACCATGCTTTCCATAATAGAAACACTGAACATGGTAATTGGCATTGAAATTCTTGGCATTCACATTGCTTTTGGTTTTCTGATTAGTGGGATGTTTGACCTTTGAGGCGGTGGCTACATTGGAAGCTTTGACAAAGGATGTCCTTAACTTATTTTCAAAGGATTTCTTGTTGACATTGTTGTAGCCCAACCCTTCCTTTTGAACATTGATTTTAACTCCTAATAGCTTGTCCAAATTTTCTTGGCCACTTACAAATTCTGACAATGAATTTTTCAAATCTTGAACTTCACTTTCTAGAGTGGCAATGAGCAATTCAGAGTTAGCATTTTCTTCTTCACTTTTAGTCAGTCTTTCATTCAATAAGACATTGACAGTTTTATGATTTTCAATTTCAGCTTCAAGACTGGCTAACTTATCTGAACCGTCCGAAATCACACACTTACCCTTTTCAAAGACAACCAATCTGTCAGACATGGTAGTGTTTAGATGTTTCAGTTTTTCAATTTCTTCCGTTAGCATTTCAGTTTCCTTTATCAGTTTTTCATTCTAAATTAACTCATCAATTAAATTTTGATCATCGTTAGATGTATTCTGCTAGTTTTCTATTTCAAAATTTTTGGCTAGAAGAATTTTATTCTCATCCCTTAATGAACCAATCATTTCTTTGTGCATTTCAATATCAAGATCATAAGCTCCATTTAATTCTTCCATTTGTGAGCATTTTTCACATGAAGTATTAGAATCATTCTACTCAAATTTTTTTTCATTTTTTGTTTTGTTTTCTCAATGCTTCATGTGACTCAAACAATACAGTATACGCATGCTCCCAATTATCTATAGTAAAGTTCTCAAAGACAGAGCTTACCTCTTCATCATCTTCATCTTCATTTGCCATAAGAGCATTGATAGTTCAAAACGCATGCCGTTAATACATCCACTACCAAATTTAATTATCGGCCCTCAAATTAATTAAAAGAGAATAGATAAGCAGTGAGTCCGAGTCGAGTCCACAGGGAAATTTATATTTTTATGTAAAAAATCTTGAGTTTTATAATTAAAATTCACGGCAAATGGACATTAGAATAAAAGTTGATGAATTTGAAATCAATTAATTTAGATGAATGAACTGAATAAGCTAAGACACGAATTAAAGTGAACAAATGCAAGGAAGATATTTAAACAGACCACGTGTGGAGAAGAAGAGGGGAGAGATAAAGCTGAATAAATAAATAAGAGCTAAGTACTCATTTTTAAGGAAGAACGTGCGTACACTGAATTTATCTAATCAAAAATAACCATGATCGATTAACTGACTAAGGTGAACAGAATACTGCAATAGACACGAAAAGAAACTCAAAGGCACGATATAAGAATAACAGTGCACAAAAGGAGCGGAATATGCATCACGGAAGGCCTCAACCCTCCGTTACCAATAGTGGTACTGGTATATGGCTACAGCAAAGAAGCTCGCCACGGACACCTCGTGCACTGCAAGCGGAGCCTTGAGGAGAGCGGGCAGCAGCGCGGGAGCACACCACGACTGAGAATCCTCCCCACGGAGAGGTGGGCTTCTGCTGCAGATGGACGCCGCACTTCCAGCCGCTGAAGACGTGTGCTACAGCACCCACACGATGCAGAGGGAAGCTCCCCACGGACGGACGGTTGCTGCAAACTAAAACCCAAAAAAAGAGAACCGAAAATAAAACCCGAACCCCCCTTCGGCAATGCCTGAACTTCGGAAGAACACTGTGAAAGGCCAAAGCTAAAAAAAATAGAAACTAAAACCCAAAACCCAGCTCAAAAAATGAACCCCCAAGCGTTCCTTGAGCCTCCCCTTTTATAGGAGCATGGGCGATGCCAAGCTTCTCCGCGAAACCACCTCCGCTTTCGACGCCATCCACGCTCCATCTTTATCCTGCCAGTATCATCCACCGCGCCCTACACGAGCATCTCGCCATGAGCAAACGGCTCGCGAAGCCTGCTCTGCCGTCTTCTCCGGATGCAGGTGACAGCGTCCATCTTCCTTATCTCATCGAACAGCGTCTATGTAGAGCCCATTGCAAGCCACTGCCGATATTCCCGCGGTGACCATGGAGATGCAAACACCCGTCGCGAACCAATGTGGGCGTCACCCTCGCGCCGGGAATGCCACGTCTGCGGCCACCCCATCTTTTGCATGCACTCTCAACGTCCCCAGCTACCACGTCCATCTATGTTAACCACAGGTTATCTTCAATCGGTGAAGCCTTCGTGCACGTGCAAATCAAGCTGATAATCTTGCCAATGCATACACATGCCCCTTGTTTGGCCATGCACATAATGCCTTTATACAACTCCCAAAAATATAGCAGTCCTTTCTTCTCTAGATCGGCCCATGAACTGCGGCTTCTGGTGAATCCATGTAACGAGCGGCCACGTCTTGATGTTTGTTTGCATATTATAATGCCATCTTACCACCCAGCCATGCATATGCAACTAAGCTTTTGCAAATGCATGTATTGTGTTTCTTGTATTGCCATGCACGTGATGCTTGAATGTGCTTCATGCAAAATCACATGGCCTTCTACGTGATGCCCACAACCACTTTCTTTGACTCATGCATGCAACTTGATAACTTTATGCTTTTCATATCAACACCTTCCTTTCCACGTAAAAATACCAACTACAACCACCTGCCATTTAGAAAATGTGCATAGGTGACACAAAGATAAATCATGTTGTAACAAAAAATATTAATCTATGAAAAACTTATTCATATATATGCATTGAATTCTGCTTACAAATTCTTCCCCAAAATTTATCATTTTTCATGAAAACTCCAAAATTCATCAAAACCTATTTCTGTGGATATTTTCACACATAATCAACAATTTACTTTGAATTTTCTCTCAAACATGTGAAATTAATATGTGAAAATATGAAGTTATCACACCCCCCAACTTACTCATTGCTAGACCCTTAGCAATGCAAACAATTATAGAATTAGGACTAACAAGAGTTCAAAAAAATCACGTTTCATGACATGAATGCTGAGCATTATGATTTGAACTATAGAATATTACGAGTTCAAGCAATAAATGTCAAGAATAAACTTCGTCAATCCATGTAATTTAGATACTTCCCCAGGTTACACTCATAATAATTTTTTTTTTGTATCTCTTTGTGCATGTGATCTAATTTGATTAGTGGATATCAGACAACTGGATGAATGCGCCTTCTATTTATCACTTAACAATGATTTCCAATTCTACCTATTTTGAATCAGACTCTCGAATTACAGGTAGCTTCACTCTGCCTGATCATCATCATTTTTTTTTCATCATGGTACTGCACATTCCTTCATTGTTTGACGCGAACCTCAACTCTTGCTAGGAGAAGCAGGCCCGGTTACTAAGATCAGGAGCATTTTCCATGAGTTTTTCATCATATATATATATTTTTTCTCTTTCTTTCTTTTTGGTGCTTTGCACTTATTTGCAGGCAGGTAGCTTTTTCCCCACGATAAATCTTCAATGACTAGGCAGAATTTTCAATCCTCGCCTAAGTTTTAAGTAAAGAGCTCATCATCCTCGTGTTTAATACCTACTATTCTCATTAGTGTGCGGATGTGTGTGAGTTCAAAGAAAAATCTGAGTGTATTCCGAGGAAGATGCTAAAAACATAACCAACTAATTCACCCTTTAATTCAATGCTGTCACAAGTGGATATTCTAAGCCTTATCATTTTGACAATGTTTCTTATCATGAAAAATGACCCTGACGCACTTGTTAGGGGTGTCATGAAGAAAAAATTTATAGCATTTTGATGAAATTTAAGCACAAGCTACCCCCCAACTAAAGTGACATTGCCCTCAATGACATGATTAAAATGTAGGAATGAAATGAAACCATGACAAGTGGTGGGAAGGATAGATACAACCTGAGAAGGAAGTGTTGCTGGTAGAGACATGCTGCTCCATGCTCCTTGCTCCTAAAAAAGAAAATCAATCATCATTTATTTATTTTTAGAAGAAAGAATTGGGTTGCCTCCCAATTAGCGCTAAGTTTAATGTCTTCAGCCAGACGCATAGAAGCTCAATAACCAACAAGTTGATTTTAGAATGAGCCACCACAGAATTTTGTTCTCGCCAAAATTTTCTTTTTCATGCCCTGAGAGATATAACTGGAACTGGTGAGTATAAGGGCAAAGCATATAACGGGGCGGAGACATGTGAAAAGGACCACCCCGATCAGAGAATAGAGGAGAAACATAGGGAAAAATCATGTCATCTATTACGAAATGTTTCTCCTGAGATTCTGTGGGATCAGAGCAATCAGTAGGTAGGGCAAGGTTGGGCCAACTGACTTGAAGAGTTTTAAAGGAATCACCGTAGTCAAGATTTGGCATAAGCTCTACCCTCTTCTCTACATTGAGATTATCACGTGGCACACTCAAATAATTCAGTTCCTTATTTACCTCAACTTCATTATTCAAATAAATGTTCAATTCTAGATCCATCTTCACTTCCTCTTCTTTCCCATCTTCAAAGTGAATTGCATCAAATTCAGGGGGAGACATGTGATTAGAGATTTGGGATTCATTATACTCTTCCTCTCCCTCTAATTGGAGATCATCAACCTCTCTAGCATTCCCCTCATGATGGCAATGAAGCACAAGATCCTCAGATTCATTTTTAGGAGGGGGACTATGATCATTCATTAGTTCATCTCCTTCTTTGGTTTCTTTCCCATTGATTTCTTAAATCTCCTTAAAGTCCTTAGAGTTTTCATGTAAAATTTGTTGACAATTTCTCTCCATAATCCCTTCATCTTCGGAATCAAAATTTTGAGTTTTATGAGATTGAGGAATTAGTGAGTGATTACAGTCAGGGTAAAGGACATGATGAGTAGGATTGGATACAGAGTAATCAAAGAATTGATCTCCCTCCATGTTTTTGATTTCCATGGTCAGTCTATTGATTTGCTTTTGGAGGGGTTGACCTTGGAGAAGGAACTGATTGAATTGATCATTTGGGTGATTATCTGAGGGTAGCGGAGATGAATAGCAAGAAGGGGAATGATTTGTATGTTGGGCTGGATCATAATAGTCATTAGAGTTTGGAGCCCAAGTTTGATTTTCCTCTTGTTCTCCCCCCAACTTAAACACCTCATTATTTTCCTTGACCATCACGAATTGAGATTCACTAACTTCCCCCCAATTTTCCTGATATGGTTGCTCCATATTATCCTCCTCATCAAAATTTATTTGAGAGTCATTGAATTGAGGATTGATGGGTGAATCATTTGGCGTGATATTGTAATCAGGCAATGGATGTTCAAAATTTTCCTTGGGGAGGTTATCACATTGGTCCATTTCTAGCTCTTTTTGGTATTGGTCAAGCATGACCTTCATTTCTGCCATGTCGGCTTGGAAAGATTGATTTTGGGCCAAAATGAGTTGAGTCACTTGATCAATGTTGTCCTCGAAATCAGACTTTGGAGGATCTGGATAGATTGGATGGCACTCAGATAGTGGTGAGTAGTTAGAATGAAAATCAGTTTGGTACTGAAGTGGTGAGGAGCAGATGGGTTGTCCTTCATGTTGGGCTTGATTGTAATGATCATTTGAGTAAGAATCCCAATCTGAAAAGTGTGAGTGCGAAGGACTTTGAATGGGGTCTTGATAGGGTGCCCAAGAAGAAGATTGTTGGTTTTCCCACCGTGGATATGAGTTTGAGTGAGAGAAATTGGTGGCAAAAGCCAATGGAAATTGGTTTGGTGCCTGGGTAAGAGATGAATTGTAAACCCCATTTTGGATGAATGAAGGATTTGGATGATATTCGGTAAATGATGGATTTGAATTCAAGTGGCCCACATGATTGAACATGGAAGAATTATTAGTGGGCCTGAACACAAATGGTAGTGGCAATGCAAAAAGCCCAAGAAAGAGTGATATTATTATTTTTTATTTTGTTTTGCAGAAAAGATTTTTTTTTCTTTGCAACCACTTGATCAACACATTAACCTACAAGACCTAGGGCTCCTTGGACTTAAAAGCACAAATAGTGAGAATTCCCCAAAGTTCAATTGTAATATTGCACACACCGACCTTCAAGTTGGCCAGGTAAGAGGTAGGATTGTGGGAGGTTCCCCTTGCTTTCGCAAGATCCTAATTAATAAACCACAAATCCATTTAGGCGTAGCCTTTTAACCTCTTGCCTAGACACCAGCCTTTAAGTGGTGATACAAGCACAATTTCCCTTAAGGTTCAACCACTAAGTGGGCTCAAATGTTAGCTTTCTCACAAATCAACTTAAATCCAGCCCAAGTCCACTACCAAATCTGTCCACTAGCCAGGAAAGAGGTGGGGTTGTGGGAGGCTCCCCCTACAGATGTAGGGTCCTAATTAATAAACCACAATCCCACTTAAGGCGTTTGCCATCGGACCTCTTTCCTAGACACTAGTTTCCAAATTGATAATGGGCCCAAGTGAAATCAAATCTCAAAGTGAACCCTAGGGCCAATGTCTATTGAATTTTATTAGACTTAGGAAATGCAAAATGAAGAGTTGTGGTTTGTGGGCTAAGGAAGGGTGATGAAATCCCCACCTTATGTGATTATGGGTTTTGCCCTTAAGATTGATTTGAAATGAAATGCAACACTACAATATCAAACAAGGGGTTCTATGCAAATATGCATGTCATGTGATTAAGAAAAAGATAGAAGAACTCACCTTGCCCCAGCAATCTTCAATGATGCATTTAACAAAATTAAATAACAAAAACAATTCTAACCTATATGATGCATGACCTAAGACATGGAAATGTGGTTGCTAATCTTGAGATGATGATTTTTATTAAAGTTCAAATGATTTTTTTTTATTATTTTAATGACCCTATCTAACCACAAGATATGAAAAATAGAGAAAATAAACTCAAATGAAGGAGGGAAGTGTGAGTACTTACTTGGAAAAGCGTTCCCTCATATTTTTTTTGAAATAAATGACAAAGAAAACTTACCACTTTTTGTGTTTTTGATTTTTCCTGCAAAAATAAGAAAAAGAGAAATTATTAGTGTCAATTTATGTACAAAAATACAAGATTAACAACCTAAAAATCATAAACTTCCCCGGCAACGGCGCCAAAAATTGATAGTTCAAAACGCATGCCGTTAATACATCCACTACCAAATTTAATTATCGGCCCTCAAATTAATTAAAAGAGAATAGATAAGCAGTGAGTCCGAGTCGAGTCCACAGGGAAATTTATATTTTTAGGTAAAAGATCTTGAGTTTTATAATTAGAAATTCACGGCAAATGGACATTAGAATAAAAGTTGATGAATTTGAAATCAATTAATTTAGATGAATGAACTGAATAAGCTAAGACACGAATTAAAGTGAACAAATGCAAGGAAGATATTTAAACAGACCACGTGTGGAGAAGAAGAGGGGAGAGATAAAGCTGAATAAATAAATAAGAGCTAAGTACTCATTTTTAAGGAAGAACGTGCGTACACTGAATTTATCTAATCAAAAATAACCATGATCGATTAACTGACTAAGGTGAACAGAATACTACAATAGACACGAAAAGAAACTCAAAGGCACGATATAAGAATAACAGTGCACAAAAGGAGCGGAATATGCATCACGGAAGGCCTCAACCCTCCGTTACCAACAGTGGTACTGGTATATGGCTACAGCAAAGAAGCTCGCCACGGACACCTCGTGCACTGCAAGCGGAGCCTTGAGGAGAGCGGGCAGCAGCGCGGGAGCACACCACGACTGAGAATCCTCCCCACGGAGAGGTGGGCTTCTGCTGCAGATGGACGCCGCACTTCCAGCCGCTGAAGACGTGTGCTACAGCACCCACACGATGCAGAGGGAAGCTCCCCACGGACTGACGGTTGCTGCAAACTAAAACCCAAAAAAAGAGAACCGAAAATAAAACCCGAACCCCCCTTCGGCAACGCCTGAACTTCGGAAGAACACTGTGAAAGGCCAAAGCTAAAAAAAATAGAAACTAAAACCCAAAACCCAGCTCAAAAAATGAACCCCCAAGCGTTCCTTGAGCCTCCCCTTTTATAGGAGCATGGGCGATGCCAAGCTTCTCCGCGAAACCACCTCCGCTTTCGACGCCATCCACGCTCCATCTTTATCCTGCCAGTATCATCCACCGCGCCCCACACGAGCATCTCGCCATGAGCAAACGGCTCGCGAAGCCTGCTCTGCCGTCTTCTCCGGATGCAGGTGACAACGTCCATCTTCCTTATCTCATCGAACAGCGTCTATGTAGAGCCCATCGCAAGCCACTACCGATATTCCCGCGGTGACCATGGAGATGCAAACACCCGTCGCGAACCAATGTGGGCGTCACCCTCGCGCCGGGAAGGCCACGTCCGCGGCCACCCCATCTTTTGCATGCACTCTCAACGTCCCTAGCTACCACGTCCATCTATGTTAACCACAGGTTATCTTCAATCGGTGAAGCCTTCGTGCACGTGCAAATCAAGCTGATAATCTTGCCAATGCATACACATGCCCCTTGTTTGGCCATGCACGTAATGCCTTTATACAACTCCCAAAAATATAGCAGTCCTTTCTTCTCTAGATCGGCCCATGAACTGTGGCTTCTGGTGAATCCATGTAACGAGCGGCCACGTCTTGATGTTTGTTTGCATATTATAATGCCATCTTACCACCCAGCCATGCATATGCAACTAAGCTTTTGCAAATGCATGTATTGTGTTTCTTGTATTGCCATGCACGTGATGCTTGAATGTGCTTCATGCAAAATCACATGGCCTTCTACGTGATGCCCACAACCACTTTCTTTGACTCATGCATGCAACTTGATAACTTTATGCTTTTCATATCAACACCTTCCTTTCCACGTAAAAATACCAACTACAACCACCTGCCATTTAGAAAATGTGCATAGGTGACACAAAGATAAATCATGTTGTAACAAAAAATATTAATCTATGAAAAACTTATTCATATATATGAATTGAATTCTGCTTACAAATTCTTCCCCAAAATTTATCATTTTTCATGAAAACTCCAAAATTCATCAAAACCTATTTCTGTGGATATTTTCACACATAATCAACAATTTACTTTGAATTTTCTCTCAAACATGTGAAATTAATATGTGAAAATATGAAGTTATCAAGCATAGACTTCTTCCTCTTCATTCGAGTTACTTTCTTCCTCATCACTCCAAGTTGACACCATAGCCTTGGGTTGCTTCTTCTTGGCCTTGGAGTCCTTTTTCTCCAGCTCCAGACATTCATCTCGAACATGCCTTGGCTTCCTGCTACAACACCCCTAATTTTCCTAGAAATTATTCATGAATTTTTTGGGATTAAATACAATTATTAAGCATTTAAAAAGGCTTAATGAGATATTAAAATGAATTAAGGATTAACTAAATCCATTTAAGGGCCCTATATTAACCAAAGGGTTAAGCCAACTTAAATAGGCCCAAAGACCCAATTCCAAGACCTTTAGACCCAAGTCCATTACTAGAAACATAATTAGGGTAATTTACAGAATTAAATTGGATAAATAGGTTGATAAAAAGGATAAATAGGAGATATTAAGAAAATCTAAAAATTTTGGAATAACGGCCTAAATGCGGTCTATCGCGAGACCGCCTTCTCACAATAGCGGTCTCGAGACGACCGCTACTATGTTCCCTGATCGCAAGTTGTGGAAGTGTGGAAAAATGAGATTCTTCCCATCCCAATCCCTATGGTTCGATGCTATCTGGCATGAAAACCTATCTAGGACTCTTGGGGATCGATCTTAACCCCAAATAGGACTCCCAACTCGATCACATCCTCAAACCCTAACTCAAACCCTATAAATAGGTCTCAAGTTTAACCTGCGTGAACCCTTATTTTGGAGCGCGTAGTTCGACAGTAAGGAGACATTATTTCAGGTTGGTTATTTAGAGCATTATGTTCCGTTTAATATTAACTAACATCCCTCCGAATTTTGTGGTGGGAGATCAAGTATCCAGGAAGTTAGAAGCCCCAGAATTTACTCTTTCGGTGCAGTCTACGTACGAAGCAGTGCATCCGTCTAGACAAGAATAGGAGATTAGAAACCCTAAACGAGGTATTTTCAAGTCAAGTCTTTAGAACTTTTTGTTCCCCTTCGTGTCTTCTACCTACCCTCCAAATTTCATGGATTTAGGTCAAGTGGTTAAGGAGAATGAGGGACGGGAAGTTATTGGTTTAGCATAGGACGTGTAGAAACTAGGGCGTCCTTCCAGTCCAAAATTTGAAGTTTAAAGCCTGTTACCAAGGTAGGTTATCTCATGAAAAGGCTAAATTAACGTGTTAGGAACAAAAGTCCTCTGGTTTCATGTCGTTTCATGCTTTTTTCTAATCGTATTTCATGTTTTAATACTACTGCGCATCTAGGTTATTTCTGCATGCATGATTCCTACCCTTAATGATAAAGCTGATAATCTTGGTTTACTTCATGAAAACCTATGCATCTCCATGACTTTAGGTCATTGTAGCATGTTTATCTTCCTATCTAGCACGTTTGCATGCCTGTTGTCTCTTTAAGTTAGGCCTTGCATGGCCTAATGACCCTCTTCCTGTTACTAGACTAGAAACGGTCTACCAGCGACCGCTACTATAGAGAAGCGGTCCTCGACAGACCGCGTATTGATAGAAATGGTCCTATGGAGACCGCTACTATGTTTCAGTTTCCTGCACTTTGTTAACTCCAAATAGATTGCAAATTGACCCTATTATACATATGTTAAACCTAAGTTAGTAGGTCTTATTCCTAGTTATGACTGTACAATTAGGAACTTGGTTATATTGTACATCAAACATGCTAAGTTTCATGTCTTTCATGCTCTAAATACATAATTTAAACTTATGCTATTTTCATGCCAAAACTCATATAGTTTGTATTAAAGTTATTTCTACATGGTTTTTGGACTTATGTTATAGATGCTTTGATTGCTATTTTGTCACGATCTCTGATGTGAAACGGGCTTGAGGGTCTTCTTCCTTCTGATCAAGGTCGCGCTATAGCCTCCTAGCGCATTCTTGAAGAACGCGCTATATCGTCCTAGCGCGTTCTCAGGCAGCAGAAGAACGACGATCTTCGGCTTTAGGACGCCCGTGGATGTCTTCGGGGGAGTGGATTACAGGGGGAAACACATTGTAGGGTGGGTAATACACGAGGGATCTTAAACAAACACATGAGGGATCCTAAACATAGATTAAACTAACCTAATACTAGCTAGGATAACATGGTGAAGGTGGAAGCGGGGGTGGGCGACGAGGGAGAAAGGGGCGTGGCAGGGCGTGCTAGGACCATGAGGGGGCTTGGCTGGGGCCTCTCACCCGATCCCATCGCAGGACCGGTGCAACCGAGCTTCCTCTTGACCGTAGCAGCGTCGTTGGCGATGGTGGAGGGCGGCGTTCTTCGGTGGAGGAAGAACGAAGCCCCGGATGGGGCCTCACACCCGATCCCATCGCAGGACCGGTGCATCCAGAACCTCGGTCGTCCTCCAGAGAAGGTGAAAGGTAGAGGATCAGAAGAAGAGCATGGGCATCGCACCCAGAGAGGGGAGGAGGGAGGGGATTCCAAAGATTGGGGGTGAGATAGCCATGCTATACTCAAACTCTTTCAAACATTCATTTTTTTCTCTATTGCTTAATCAAACAAGATGGGATACATATATAGGGGGAAGGGGAAGACAAAATGACACTAGAACATTGATTACATCCATGGAAAATAGTGGACATTGAAGACATTCGGAGTTCCAAGCGCCGGGAAGTTGGACCGTCTGCAGTCGAGCTTCTGGCTGAGATCGCGCTAGGGGAACCTAGCGCTTTCTTCAGGTCGGGCTACCCAAAGGTAGCGCGTTCATCAACGGCCCAGCAGCTTCCACGATCAGCTTTGGCCTGGCAGCATGCTTTGATTTCCATCAAACCCCTCCACTTTGGAAGGTTCGTCCTTGAACCTAGTAGCTCAAGATCCCAGTCTGTGAGAACAGGCTGGTTCCCTAAGCTCTGATACCATTTGATGTGAAACGGGCTTGAGGGTCTTCTTCCTTCTGATCAAGGTCGCGCTATAGCCTCCTAGCGCGTTCTTAAAGAACGCGCTATATCGTCCTAGCGCGTTCTCAGGTAGTAGAAGAACGACAATCTTCGGCTTTGGGACGCCCGTGGATGTCTTCGGGGGAGTGGATTACAGGGGGAAACACATTGTAGGGTGGGTAATACACGAGGGATCTTAAACAAACACATGAGGGATCCTAAACAAAGATTAAACTAACCTAATACTAGCTAGGATAACTTGGTGAAGGTGGAAGTGGGGGTGGGCGACGAGGGAGAAAGGGGCGTGGCAGGGCGTGCTAGGACCATGAGGGGGCTTGGCTGGGGCCTCTCACCCGATCCCATCGCAGGACCGGTGCAACCGAGCTTCCTCTTGACCGTAGCAACGTCGTTGGCGATGGTGGAGGGCGGCGTTCGTCGGTGGAGGAAGAACGAAGCCTCTGATGGGGCCTCACACCCGATCCCATCGCAGGACCGGTGCATCCAGAACCTCGGTCGTCCTCCAGAGAAGGTGAAAGGTAGAGGATCAGAAGAAGAGCATGGGCATCGCACCCAGAGAGGGGAGGAGGGAGGGGATTCCAAAGATTGGGGGTGAGATAGCCATGCTATACTCAAACTCTTTCAAACATTCATTTTTTTTCTCTATTGCTTAATGAAACAAGATGGGGTACATATATAGGGAGAAGGGGAAGACAAAACGACACTAGAACATTGATTACATCCATGGAAAACAGTGGACATTGAAGACATTCGGAGTTCCAAGCGCCGGGAAGTTGGACCGTCTGCAGTCGAGCTTCTGGCCAAGATCGCGCTAGGGGAACCTAGCGCTTTCTTCAGGTCGCGCTACCCAAAGGTAGCGCGTTCATCAACGACCCAGCAGCTTCCATGATCAGCTTTGGCCTGGCAGCATGCTTTGATTTCCATCAATCTCACTCTCATCTTTTGAGTCTTTCCTTAAGTACATGGCACGTATTTCGATACGATGTCATTAGTTATACCTTGCACTGAGACACATAATCTTAGACTTGTGATCCTCTCCGCTGGATATTCCTTCCACCGGACTAGGTGATCTTGTTTCAAGGTCTCCGTAAGTCTCCGCGAGCCTGGGATTCCCACTAGGACGTCAAGGTAGTTGTACCCTCAAAGCCCATTGATCTAGAGAGCACTCAAACTTATCGATGTTTTCTGTAGCCATGATAATAGCGGTTCTTAGGCGATCGCTACTGTCTAGTAGCGATTCTAGAACGACCGCGTCTGTCTAGATTTCACCCCTGCGTCGACCCTTCTCTCTCTAGTGTCGAATCTATCATAGAAATGGTCTTGACATGACCGCCTCTTCATAGAAATGGTCCTAGCATGACCGCCTCTTAAAGAAACGACCCCGATATGACCATTTTATGTCTAAGTATTGATTAACCCGAGGTTTGACCCAAGGGTTGATTTTCCTATGTTCCTAGATGGTCTATTGATTATCTAGAACCTAACACCTTGTTCAATAAGTTAGTAATGAATTACGAAAGTTAATGAATGTATCGTTATGCTGCCGGATTCCTTCCGTAGCATGACCTTGTCTTAAATGATTCTTTGAACTCTCATGATCTTATGTTGGTGCGTTCTTGCCTTGGTTACCTTATCATGGAACTATTATTGAATTGAGTATTATTGGCCTACTTTATTTATTTCTCGTGGAAGTAGTTTGATTTATAACGTGAAGATGCAGACCGGACACTGATTGTGTCCAAGGGCTCCATGCTAGCCCCCTTGGCTGATTATCGGAAACGTGCTGAAAACCATGGGGTACGATGATACTAGCGTCGCATTGCGTTGGGAGTAATTATTTTTATAGACGAGTGAAAATCACGAGGCAATCTAGTGAAATTACATTCCTGCATGTTAAGTGACTTTCTAGTACATAGCCTTTATGGTTATGAAAAGTACATTCTCATTACATTCTTGTTTGTGAAAGGCCATATTTACATTCATGCTATATTCTTACTTGATCATATTCTTAGTCTACATGAACTCTCATATCTCATCTTGATAATGTCTTGCTACTTATGTTACTTTAGTTTATACTGCATGTTTTATCGTATTTCTTTTATCTTATTTTCTAGAGCTAAAATACTTATTTCTTAAACATTACCTTCATGTTGATACAAAGATACCTACTAGACAAGTGTCCTCATGCCCTACTTTTTCAATATTTTCAGGACATTCTAGCGGGTCGGATTCATACTACTCAAGTGATGGATCCGAGAGCGATTGATGGTTCGAGAGAAGCCGTAGCGAGTCTAGTCAAGAGTCAATTATGTAATTTTCACTTTATTGAGTCTAGTTAGTCAAAGAGTCTTTGCAAACTTTTCATTATGATTCAATAAAGTCAAGATTTTGGGATTATACCCTCTGGTGTTCACTTTTATATGTGAATGATTAATGCTCTGATTGTTATTATCACTTGAGGCTTCTCTTGCCAGCTGCTCACGTTCCAGATTAGTTTTCGCTGCATAATCTCGGGGCGTGACAGTTAAAGTGGTATCAGAGCCTAGGCATAAGTAAGTCATAGGAAGATGTCATGTCATAGGCTATGTCAAGGATTAAGGACCCACACCTATGAATTAGGAAAGAAAATTCCCCACCTTTGAGAGATCGGGTAGAGCCCGAGATGAGATAGTTATATAGAATTTAATCCTTAGGTAAAATTCCATAGAAAATAACTAATAGCTTATTTCTTTCAGGCACTTTACTCTTGCAATGGCTACTGAACGTACCGTAAATCGTGCTAATTGAGAAGTGATGCAACAAACAGTTGCGGGTCTTACCTAGACCCTACAAACGGTGGCCCAAACTAGCGCGAGGGCTGGCATGGGAATCTACATTAGAATTTTCAAAGTATGAATCCTCAACGATTCTCTGGATCTTCTAACCCCGATAAGGTAGAGAATTGGATCAATGAGATGAATAGAATATTCGATGTCATGCAATGCTTCGACCAAGAAAAAGTCTGTCTCGCCGCATTCCAACTAAATAAAGATGCCCGTACTTGATGGAAGGCACAACCTCAAAATGATCAACTTACCTGGGAGGAATTTCTTACACTCTTATGTGCAAAGTACTTCTCCGAGCACGTCAAAGAAATAAAGGCCGCTGAATTCACCTCTCTTCGCTAAGGCATGATGTCCATGGTAGAATATGAACTTCAATTCTCTCGGCTGGCACCTTATGCTCCTCATATGGTTAGCACAGATCTCTTAAAAGCTAACCGATTCATGGACGGGTTAAGGCCCGGCTTTATTCAACAACTTGGGCCTCAAAATATCCGCACATATATGGAAATGGTCCAACGGGCACATTTATGTGAAAGGACCCTCGAGAAGGTAGAGAAGTTTTGGGGGAAAGAAGAAAAGTCAAGCCGAGAACATGATAGGCGAGAGGAAAAAGAAGAAAGTTTTAGCATCACGGAGGATGACGAACCCCATCATAACAAGAGGTCCCACAATGGGAACAGAAATGGTAAAAGAAATATTAATGGAAAAAGGAATGAAAATGGCAATGGCAATGGTAATGGCAATAGAAAGAGTAAAAGAGCTAAGGAGGAGGAAGAAAAGCAGGTCTTGACGGCTTGCTCATTCTTGAGAAGTTCAGACATACGGTCGAAGAATGCTGGAAGCATCTCGGCACTTGTCTTAAATGTTGAAGTCGAGAACATCACTTGCCCATGTGTCCTCTCATAAAGGAACAATCTTCAAGGGATAACAATGGACGCGAGTGACGTGGCCGACTAAATGCCATCTTGGACGGGGAAGGTAAGGCGATTGAAGGTACCACCTTGACTTATTTACATATTAGCACTGTCTTAATTATCAGTCCGACTAATTAAAACACACTCTCTATAAAATTCATGCATTGAATTTGGGGACCAAATTCTTTTTAAGTGGGGGAGGGTGTAACACCCCTAATTTTCTTAGAAATTATTCAGGAATTTTTTTGGGATTAAATACAATTGTTAAGCATTTAAAAAGGCTTAATGGGCTACTAAAGGAATTAATGATTAACTAAATCCATTTAAGGGCCCTATATTAACCAAAGGGTTAAGCCCAACTCAAATAGGCCCAAAGACCCAATTCCAAGACCTTTAGACCCAAGCCCATCACTAGAAACGTAATTAGGATAATTTACAGAATTAAATTGGATAAATAGGTTGATAAAAAGGATAAATGGGAGATATTAAGAAAATCCAAAATTTTTGGAATAACTGCCTAAACGCAGTCTATCGAGAGACCGCCTTCTCACAATAGCGTCTCGAGACGACCGCTACTATGTTCCGTGATCCCAAGTTGTGGAAGCGTGGAAAAATGGGATTCTTCTCATCCCAATCCCTATGGTTCGATGCTATCTGGCATGAAAACCTATCTAGGACTCTTGGGGATCGATCTTAACCCCAAATAGGACTCCCAACTCGATCACATCCTCAAACCCTAACTCAAACCCTATAAATAGGTCTCAGATTTAACCTGCGTGAACCCTTATTTTAGAGCACGTAGTTCGATGGTAAGGAGACATTATTTCAAGTTGGTTATTTAGAACATTAGGTTCCTTTTAGTATTAACTAACATCCCTCTGAATTTCGTGGTAGGAGATCAAGTATCCAGGAAGTTAGAAGCCCTAGAAGTTACTATTTCGGTGTAGTCTGCGCAGGAAGCAGCGCGTTCATCCAGAGAAGAAGAGGAGATTAGAAACCCTAAACGAGATATTTTCAAGTCAAGTCTTTATAACTTTTTGTTCCCCTTCGTGTCTTCTACCTACCCTCCAAATTTCATGGATTTAGGTCAAGTGGTTAAGGAGAATGAGGGATGGGAAGTTACTGGTTTAGCATATGATGTGCAGAAACTAGGGCGTCCTTCCAGTCCAAAATTTGAAGTTTAAAGCCTGTTACCAAGGTAGGTTATCTCATGAAAAGGCTAAATTAACGTGTTAGGAACAAAAGTCCTCTGGTTTCATGTCGTTGCATGCTTTCTACTAGTCGTATTTCAAGTTTTAATGCTACTACGCATCTAGGTTATTTCTGCACGCATGATTCCTACCCTTAATGATAAAGCTGATAATCTTGGTTTAATTCATGAAAACCTGTGCATCTCTATGCCTTTAGGTTGTTGTAGCATGTTTATCTTCCTATCTAGCACGTTTGCATGCCTCTTGTCTCTTTAAGTTAGGCCTTGCATGACCTAATGACCTCTTTCTATTACCAGGCTAGAAACGGTCTACCAACGACCGCTACTGTACAGAAGCGGTCCTCGACATACCGCGTATGGATAGAAACAGTCTTATGGAGACCGCTACTATGTTTCAGTTTCCTGCATTTTGTTAACTCCAAACAGATTACAGATTGGCCCTATTATACATATGTTAAACCTAAGTTAGTAGGTCTTATTCCTAGTTATGAATGTACAATTAGGAACTTGGTTATATTATACATCAAACATGTTAAGTTTCATGTCTTTCATGCTCTAAATACCTATTTTAAACTTAGGCTATTTTCATGCCAAAACTCATATAGTTTGTATTAAAGTTATTTCTACATGATTTATGGACTTGTGTCATAAATGCTTTGATCGTTGTTTTATGACGATCTCACTCTCATCTTTTAAGTCTTTTCTTAAGTACATGGCATATTTTTCGATACGATGTCATTAGTTACACTTTGCACTCATAGGCATACAATCTTACACTTGTGATCCTCTCCATTGGATATTCCTTCCACCGGACTATGTGATCTTGTTTCAAGGCCTCCGTAAGTCTTCGCGAGCCTGAGATTCCCACTAGGATGCTGAGCTGGTTGTACTCTCAAAGTCCATTGATCTAGAGAGCACTCAAACTTATCGATATTTTCTGCAGCCAGGATAATAGCGGTTCTCAGGCGACCGCTACTGTCTAGTAGTGGTTCTGGAACGACCGCGTCTCTCTCTCTGGTGTTGACTCTATCATAGAAATGGTCCTAGCATGACCGCCTCTTAAAGAAATGGCCCCGATATGACCGTTTTATGTCTAAGTATTGATTAACCCGAGGTTTGACCCAAGGGTTGATTTTCCTATGTTCCTAGATGATCTATTGATTATCTAGAACCTAACAACTTGTTCAATAAGTTATTAATGAATTATGAAAGTTAATGAATGTATCGTTATGCTGCCGGATTCCTTCCGTAGCATGACCTTGTCTTAAATCATTCTTTGAACTCTCATGATCTTATGTTGGTGCATTCTTGCCTTGGTTACCTTATCATGGAACTATTATTGAATTGAGTATTATTGGCCTACTTTATTTATTTCTCGTGGAAGTAGTTTGATTTATAACGTGAAGATGCAGACCGGGCACTGATTGTGTCCAAGGGCTCCATGCTAGCCCCCTCGGCTGATTATCAGAAACGTGCTGAAAACCATGGGGTACGATGATACTGGCGTCGCATTGCGCTGGGAGTACTTATTTTTATAGACAAGTGAAAATCACGAGGTAATCTAGTGAAATTACATTCTTGCGTGTTAAGTGACTTTCTAGTACATAGCCTTTATGGTTATGAAAAGTGCATTCTCATTACATTCTTGTTCGTGAAAGGCCATATTTACATTCATGCTATATTCTTGCTTGATCATATTCCCAGTTTACATGAACTCTCATATCTCATCTTGATCATGTCTTGCTACTTATGTTACTTTGGTTTATACCGCATGTTTTCCCGTATTTCCTTTATCTTATTTTCTAGAGCTACAATACTAATTACTTAAACATTACCTTCATGTTGATACGAAGATACCTACTGGGCAAGTGTGCTCATACCCTACTTTTTCAATATTTTCAGGACATTCTAGCGGGTCAGATTCAGACTACTCAAGTAATAGATCCGAGTGCGATTGATGGTTCGAGAGAAGTCGTAGCGAGTCTAGTCAAGAGTCAATTATGTAATTTTCACTTTATTGAGTCTAGTTAGTCAAAGAGTCTTTGTAAACTTTTCATTATGATTCAATAAAGTCAAGGTTTTTGGATTATACCCTTTGGTGTTCACTTTTATGTATGAATGATTAGCGCTCTGATTGTTATTATCACTTGAGGCTTCTCTTGCCGGCTGTTCACGTTCCCGATTAGTTTCCGCTGCATAATCTCGGAGCGTGACACCTGCAATGATAACACACAATCCTATCAGACTTCTTATGCATATCAATTTTAGAATGGAATTTTCTATTTTCCTGATAATGCTTCTTCTTCTTTTCATACTTACCCCTGAATCTTAAGAACTTTTTGAAGTTTTTAGTGAGGAATGCTTGTTCAGAAGCCGATAATTCACTAAAGTCCCCACTGCTCTCTTCACTGCTATCAGACCCCATGAGAGCTATCATCTTAGGTTTCTTCTCCGCATCTTCACTTTTCTTGAAATTCATCTCATAGGTCATCAAAGACCCAATCAATTCGTCTGCCTTCATAGTAGACAAATCCTTAGACTCTTCAATAACTGTGGCCTTAGTATGCCACACAGGTGAAAGAGACCTGAGAATTTTTCTAACAATCTCACTATCAGAATAATCCCTGCCTAATGCCTTAAGATTGTTAGTGAGTTGCGAAAGTCTATAAAACATTTCCTTAATGGGTTCATCAGGCTGCATTTTAAATACCTCATATTCAGAGACCAACATGTTTACCTTGGTGGCTCTTACCTCGGACATTCCCTCATATATGAACTCCAATCTGTCCCACATCTCCTTGGCTGATCTGCAAGCGAAAATTCTCGAGTACTCCTCCGGATGAACCGCACACTGCATGATGTTCATTACAGTCCAGTTGACGGTTGACAAGCGGATTTGTTCTCTTGTCCATGCATTTTCATCATCTGGAAGTTGGAATGGACCGTTAGTTTATAACTTTCCTTAGCTCATGACTTTGAGCACTCAAAAATACTTCCATCCTATTCTTCCAGTATAGATAATTAAAACCATCAAAGAATGGTGGTCTATTAATCGAATGACCTTCAGCTAAGAAGCTACGACCATAACCATTACCAATCGTTCCTGGGTCGTTGGACCACATTGTGGAAAATCCGCTCTGATACCAATTGTTGGGTGCAATATGGGATCTAGAGGGGGGGGGGTGAATAGATCCCCTTATAAAAATTATGCCCAATTTAAAGAGCACGCAAACCCAGTTCAATTCAAACTGAACGGAAGCTAATGCTTAAAACCTCTTTTCAGAAAACAGAAGTAAAGACTCATGTTAGACCAATATCGAACACTTAGTAATGCAGGAGCAGAATCGGGTCCGACAAGACATCGGCATATTTTCAACTCGACATGAGGATTTGTTAGTTGGAGATATAATTTTGAGATTAGAGTGGTCATTTCATATTTATCAAGTATTTTCTAGATTATTTTAGGCTTAGTTGGGTCAGAGTTATTATTTAAGGTTTGTTTTATTTAGAGTTGTCTTGTCAAAATTAATATGTAATTTTATTATTTCTTTGGGTGTCTCTGTAATTTTTCAGTATTATAAATACTCTTGTATTAGCCCTAATTAGGGTTAGACAATGATTTGGAAGAAAAACTCTGTGTGATTACTTCTCGTAATCTCCCCTGGCGGAAGCCGATCCCCCCCTTCTTCTTCTGGCGGAGGCCAAAACCCCACTTCCTTCATTCTTTTTATTTGAATCCCTCGTTTTATCATCTTCCCCGATTCTTCGCGGTGAGCAACCCGCTGCCAACGCGTGCCGCAGCCGACCACCCCGGCCGTCACCCGCGAGCCAGCGAGGCAGCAGCCGATCCCTGCCAGGCTGCCGTCTGTCGCCGCCGCGGCTGGCCCTCCTGTCGGCTCTTCATCGTGGGGCCTTGTGACGCCAAGACAGCCGCCCTCCCCATCATGCTGGAGCCTCCCCGGGACGGGCCACCCCACCGCCTGCATCTGCCGCAGGCCACTGTCCATCGGCCAACACCGTCAGTCATGGCAGCAGGTCACTATGTGACTCCTGTCCGCACCTGGCCCTCGCCCACGTGAAGTCCTTTTCTACAGCGTCCCAGAACAGGAGCTATAGCTGGGCATCATAGTTTCATGCGTCTGCCCACATCCACCAAGTTTGAATGAAGGGGCATTCTGCCGTAACCTGACGGAGGGTGCATAGGTGAAGATATGAAACCTTCCTTTCTCAAATCATTAGTTATTATTTTTATTCCCGTTTGGTCATGGTTACTATTGGGAAAGGTTTGGACTTGGGACTCAGCATCTCTCGGAAGATAGCAGTGGTTTTCATTTTCTTAATCTCCATATTATGAACTAGGCAAGTTACAGTATTGACATTAATTACGAGCCACTCTATTGAGTCACCTATTTTTGTGAGATTACATATATCCTGGAGGCTGATACCTGTTATTTACTGTGATATTTTGACGATGAGAAGTAATGCTTGAGCATTAAGCTCATATGTTATATTGAGTTCCGTCTCATAGCAAGGTTTTATAGCATGATATATGTTTGATAAAATGTCCATGAGAGCTCGACTTATTTTGATAGGGTGAAGCGTTTCTGTCCTACATCTTTGATGGAAATCAAAGCATGCTGCCAGGCCAAAGCTGATCGTGGAAGCTGCTAGGCCGTTGATGAACGCGCTACCTTTGGGTAGTGCGACCTGAAGAAAGTGCTAGGTTCCCCTAGCGCGATCTCAGACAGAATGCAGTTGCTGTCGGTCCAACTATCCAGCGCTTGGAACTCCCAAAGTCTTCAATGTGCACCATTTTCCATGAGTGTAATTAATGTTTTAGTGTCGTTTTGTCTTCCCCTTCCCCCTATATATGTACCCCATCTTGTTTGATTAAGCAATAGAGAAAAAAAAAGAATGTTTAAAAGAGCTTGAGTATAACATGGCTATCTCACCCCCAATCTTTGGAATCCCCTCCCTCCTCCCCTCTCTGGGTGCGATGCCCATGCTCTTCTTCTGATCCTCTATCTTTCACCTTCTCTGGAGGACGACCGAGGTTCTGGATGCACCGGTCCTGCGATGGGATCGGGTGTGAGGCCCCATACGGGGCTTCGTTCTTCCTCTACCGATGAACGCCGCCCTCCACCATCGCCAACGACGCTGCTATGGTCAAGAGGAAGCACGGTTGCACCGGTCCTGCGATGGGATCGGGTGAGAGGCCCCAGCCAAGCCCCCTCATGGTCCTAGCACGCCCTGCCACGTCCCTTTCTCCCTCATCGCCCAACCCCACTTCCACCTTCACCAAGTTATCCTAGCTAGTATTAGGTTAGTTTAATCTATGTTTAGGATCCCTCATGTGTTTGTTTAAGATCCCTCGTGTATTACCCACCCTACAATGTGTTTCCCCCTGTAATTCACTCCCCCGAAGACATCCACGGGCGTCCAAAACCGAAGATTGTCGTTCTGCTGCTGCCTGAGAACGCGCTAGGACGATATAGCACGTTCTTCAAGAATGCGCTAGGAGGCTATAGCGCGACCTTGATCAGAAGGAAGAAGACCCTCAAGCCCGTTTCACATCAAATGGTATCAGAGCTTAGGGAACCAGCCTGTTCTCACAGACTGGGATTTTGAGCTACTAGGTTCGAGGATGAACCTTCCAAAGTGGAGGGGTTTGATGGAAATCAAAGCATGCTGCCAGGCCAAAGTTGATCGTGGAAGCTACTGGGCCATTGATGAACGCGCTACCTTTGGGTAGCGCGACCTGAAGAAAGCGCTAGGTTCCCCTAGCGCGATCTCAGACAGAATGCAGTTGCTGTCGGTCCAACTATCCAGCGCTTGGAACTCCCAAAGTCTTCAATGTGCACCATTTTCCATGAGTGTAATTAATGTTTTAGTGTCGTTTTATCTTCCCCTTCCCCGTATATATGTACCCCATCTTGTTTGATTAAGCAATAGAGAAAAAAATGAATGTTTAAAAGAGCTTGAGTATAGCATGGCTATCTGATGTGGGACGGACACGGGAGACGACACTATTAGGTGCCACCCTCGGACTCTAGATGAAGACGCGACCAGCAATACACACCAGGGAGACACTAAGCCCGACACTACGAGCTCCTAGTGGCAAAACGTCGCTAACAGAAGTAGAAGCTCACTCGTCGTCCTAAGCAAGGGAAAGCACGGACCGTGCGCGGTTAAGAAACCAGCGGAGGTCAAGGGTAGTCCGACTCAACTTCCGGACTCGGATCGAGTCGCGGGACGGGTCACTCTCACTCTCACAGCGGTGACATGGACACACGGGCTAGTACCTACACTCTCGACAGCGGCCTAAGACCGTATACTAGCTAAGCAATGTAACGCCAAGAAGTTCGGATCATTACCTCCACGCACCCGGCGTGGCGAAGACAACCCCGGCCAATCACGGACTCCCGGTTAACACAATTTTACAGAAATACAACAATTTGACCCACTCCACGTAGGGTGGTAAAAGGTCACATGCAGGGCCCGGGAATCACGCTAATTGGGTTGACGGGCAGCATCTTGATGTCGCCCGGCGGTGCCGAACTCCGCGTTTTAGTGCTTTCCGAACGGCGGGTTCTGCGGGCCCGTGGGGCCCATGGGTGGCGCTGGCCTCCGGATCTGCAGGAGTGGGTCCCACTGTGATGGGGACCCCTGGTGGCATGCCTCCACGGAAGGCGGTCGTCCGGGAACACCGACCGGTGGCTGAACAACTCCGATCTCCAAGCTTTTGGAATGCTGCCCACGGATTTCTGCTTGCTGTTTTCAGGTGCGCGCTCCGACGAAAATGGCCGCTGTGATCAGCCCCGTCACCGGAATGGGATGAAACCAGCGCCGTTGGAAAGAGAACTCAAAATCCTCCAACCTAAGGCCAGCGGATTCCTCTGAACCTGCGCGGACCTGGACCTTAACTAATGTTCAATTCTCTGCTACACAGTTTCAGAACTCTCAGATCAGCACATCAGTTCCCTGTAAACGGCCGTTGACCGCCTACTTACAGTGGGATTCAGACTTCTAGCGCTTCTTCAAAGTTGTAGATCATCAAACCACGAAACTGGGACAATTTTTAGAATTGGATGTGGAGGTTGTGGTGATTTGATAGGATTTTTGGAGTGTCGGGTGGTCGGATCTGGGAACTGGGGAACAGAACTGTAGCTGGGACAAAGAACAATTTTTAGAAAATATGAAATGGACGAACTAGAAATTAAAAAAAATTGTGGATGAATGGGTGGATGGAAGGAAACTCTATTTAAATTTTTGGGACTAAAGAAAATCAAAAAGTGGACCTAAGACCTATAACTTAGGGCGGAGATGAATCTGGATGGACTGCTGGCAGAATTGGAATGAAAGAGGGAACGAAAATCAAAAATTATGAAACGGGATCTGAATGACAAACCAATTTTTTTGGGACATCCTTGACACCTATGGAACCTCCAGTAAAATCCCCAGGTCGATCAAAGCTCTTGGCTGAGTTGGGAAGTTCGTGGGAGTTGCTGTGGTACTGCGCAGGCAGAACTCCGATGAAGACGATGGCGGTGCGGTGGCGGCTCGTGGAGGCGGCGAGGATGACCGGAACTGATAGGGGAGGAGTCACATCTCCAGAGGCAACCTTCATAGCTGCAAGGGGGGAGAGAGGGGCGCACCAAGCTGGAGCTCCAATAATTTCTTTGATTCCAAATGGCATTAATTCATCAAAATGGGAAAATACAAGCATATATAGGTCACCCATCTAATCCATCCTCCACCGTTGGATCTAGGGGTGTGAGATGGAGGGTTGGGATGGCTTGTGACCATTCCACAAAAATACAATTAAAAAAATAAGGGGGGGACAGCCTATTGACTAGGGGGGAACAAGCTTGACATGGTAGGTGGGTGTTGGTTGGAAATGTTGACTATTTTGGTCCCTTGTCCCCCATGTGCACAATTGACCATTCAAACTTCTAGATGCCCCATGTGGCATGTTGACTGACCCCACGTGGGACCCTAGGCTGAGGTGGCCCAATGGGGTGGGGCCTGGGGGGCCCGTGCGGCCCACGGGGTCCGAATTGCACCTACGCCCCTATTACAATCAAAATGGCAAACCGAATGCAACGAAATAAACACAAATTAAACACACATAAAGTCTAACTAAATATAATAAATGGGGAGGCTCAAGGCGGAGTCTCCAGGCTGTCTCCGAGCCAGATGGACGCTGAGGTGGCTCGTGTCATGCTCCGCGTGCGGTACCGGTGGCTCAGCGTATCGTGCCGATCAGCTGCTCGGGTGTCCGCACCAATTCTCCCCGGGTGGGAGGAACTCGACCCTGTCGAGTAAGGGTCTGCATCGCTCCTGTATCGCTCCAAAAGATCTGGATCAATCCACTGCAACTCGCCATGTGTGATCCATGTGTCCTCAGTAGCGGGCCGTCCTCTCCATCGCACTAGGTAGCGCGGGTAAGATCCACTCCTGGTAACTGTCACTTGCTCGTCCAATATACGATCTGTATGCTCACGCTGCCGTGAAAAAGGGGCTGGAGGTGGAAGTGGACACTCATGTGTGGGATCACTCTCAAGGGGAGGAGATGGCTCAAAAGGCTCACTAGGGATCACCGCTGGGTCCCTATATGCAACAAGATCCGATACATTGAAGGTAGAGCTTATACCATATTCCTCGGGCAGGTCCACAACATACGCATTGGATGCAACGCGTTTCAACACTCTAAAGGGACCGACTCCGCGAGCTTGCAACTTCTTAACGGTTCCAGAGGGAAACCGTTCAGGTCTTACCCTGATCATGACATATTCGCCCTCTTGGAACTCTCGGTGGTGTCTATGGGCACCGGCTAACTCCTTGTACCGTGCATTGCTGGCCTTACTGTGACGACGGACGTCGTCATGTAGACTCCTAACATGCCTAACAAAAAGAAAAAAATACACAGATGCACACACGACCCTAAACAACCCTATAGTTAGTCTGACCCAATCATATGCAAGGTGGTCCAGGACATCGAATGTGTGCCATGCATACCCTAAGTGTGACCGAATGTCGGTACAACCATAAGACGGTCCTTTGGATTTGGGAGGTTTGGGTGGGATAGGAGGGTCGGGTGTCTCTTGCCCGTGAACGGACTCGGTGGGTGCCGATGGCCCGGCCCATGGGGGAGGGGTATAATGGTGACCTCCCCTAAAGAAGTGGAATGGAGATTGTGGGCCAAGGGGCCCATGAAGAAAGTGATCGAAGGGATCAAAGAATGTGTGACCCCTTGATATGGATTCCCTAATCTCAAGATCCCAGGTGTGGAAGTCTAGACGGTGTTGTTGATCTCCTTCATCCATGAAGGGAGATGAGACGGTGGGGGTATGATGGTGGACTCTCTCAAAGGGGTGGAGTAAATATGGTGGGTCACGGGGTCCACAAAAGAATGGGTCGAAGGGATCAAAGAAGGTATGACCCCTCGGACTAGGATTCCACAAATCGATGTCCCACATTTGGAAATCTTGGAGGTGTAAATGATCACCTTCATTCATTGTGAGAGGTGGGACGACAGTCATAGGTAGAAAGTAAGATTCCTCCCTTGGGCAAATGAGAATGAAGTCGGGCTCGGCCGGCATAGGGAGGAGTAGAAGAACCTCCGTGGTAACATGACCCACGGTGTACACGGAGGTGATAGACCCTAAGGATGGATGTGTGAAGCTACGACCTATAGGTTGGTCAAAGCCTGGAGCCAACAAGTGCATAAAAGTTAATTGCCGGTCTAACCCTTTGAGAAGGTCATCTAATGTATCCACATAGTGACTAGACTGGAAAGTTGTGTGAAATGAATGGATTGGCACCAGAGGTAGGATAGGGTCCATAGATGGGAGGGGAGATGGGACCAAACCTATCCTAAGCCAGCTAAAGAGTGGCTCGGCTATGAGTAGCTTTCCCGTTAGAAACACAGTAGCTCTGGCTGAGAAGGCTCCAAATAAATATCGAAGAGTGAGGCTTCTCCAACCCTTTTATCCCCTAGGGCTAGAGATGTCCGAGTGGGACACTGTCCGGCAAAGTGGCCAAACCCTTGGCATCGATAACACTGCTGTCGTGATCCTCTTCGCTCCTTGATTAGCAGACCCTTACCCTTATCCTCCTGACGGACATGGGGTGTAGGCAATGGAGCTCTCGTGGGTGGGGAAAGAGGATCCACTACGATGGGGAGAGGATGGAGCCATAGATGGCACTGGGTTGGGACTACCGGCGGCTACCTCCTTAGGCTCATGCTTGGTTCTATCTCGGCTAGGAGGTAGGCAAGGGGGAAGCAGGGATTCAATATAATCACACTTCCTATCCACTTTATCCAAAATGATTTGGAAGAGTTCGACAATGGTGGGGTGTGGAGTAGGAGTAATGTGGTGGACTCTCCCATATGAACTCGGCTTAGTCGTGGACCTAGGCTCTTCTACATGCGCGGCGCGTTGCCTCCGATTATGGCCCCCTTGGGTGGATGTGATTGGGTGGGGTCGGTTGGAGGTGACCGGACCGGGTAGGTAGACCTTCCTAAGTTCGTCCTTCATCTCATGCCACGACTCGATGGGCCTTTGCCTCCTAACCTCTCTCATGCGCTCAATGCTCTCCCATTTCCAGGCGGCTTTGTGGACAAGCCTCTCTCGGGCAAAACTAACTTGCATGGCATCGGACATGGTGTAACATTCAAAATATTTGTCCATGGTGGCCTCCCAATTGAGGTAGTCGCCCGGGTCATTAGAGCCATAAAAATCTGAGGCTTCGGGCCTACGGAAGTGGAGAGGATGGTTGCCAAGCCCATGGGTAGACCAACGGCCATATTGCCCGAGTGATTGGGACTCCATGAGAAACTCGGAACTACAAGATGGGCATGATGACAAGAGACAAGACAAACCGACTAATGCAAACACACACTAGACAATGCACTTAGACCTAAACCAATATTCGGTACGAGGCGGAGTTAACCGATCCGAAGATCACTCCCGCAAGTGTGCGACCTTCCCGATAGGCGTAGCCTACCGTTCGGACAACACCTTTTAAGATACCGAACTATCGGGATGAAATGTAATTTTAAAACACTCTTTTTTTTGTTTTGAAAATAATGATGGTGATGGAGGCATCACCCACGACTCCCTTTGGCTCGGGTCCACTTCTTCACATTCGGGAGCTAGTTGAGTTTGGGCCTCACTCTATTAAGGCCCCTTATCCATTTTGTAGTTTTCCTTTGAGTCATTTTGATGTATTTCCATTTTATTTGAGTCATTTCCCTAAGTCTAGCACTTATCTTCCTATGTTTGGTATCATCATGATGTCTAATGTAAGCTATTGGGCCCCATTCGTTGGACTAGGCCCATTAGCACTCCCAACCCCCTTGGTTATTTGTAGTTGTTTATTTTGTCAGGGACTTATTGTAAAGAGTGGGTTACCTATATATAGGACCCCACTCCCCTCATTTGAAGTTAATGAATGATTACATCCTTTTGAGTTAAACTTGCCATTTGAGTTCAAATTGGAGTGATTCCTCTAGTTTTTGGGTGAGAGACCCTAGGGGAGAGATTCCCCACCCATTCCCCTCTTAATCTCTCTATTTCACCCCTCTTTCTCTCTCCTCCAACCCCAAATCCGAATTTCCTTCTCTCTCCTCCCTCCTCCCATCCACTTCCAACCTCCAACCACCTCCTTTAATGCCCTCCACTTCCCCATGGCCTCCATTACTCCACTCCCTAGTTCCTAGGTAGAAGTCTCCCCATTCCAACACCTTCCTCCACCTTCCAACCAAATCTACCCCATTCCAATGCAAGCACTCCACTTCCCAACATAATCACCCACCTTCCAAGACCTTTTGAATTTGAAATCCACCCTTCCCTCCACTCACTTGTGCCCCCCTCACCTTCTCCTCTCACCCACCTTCCCCAAATTCGTAGCTCTTCCTCCTCCACCTGCTAGCACTTGCTTCCAGCCATTCTCCACCTCATTCCCCATCACCATTAGCTCCCTTCTCCACCCCACAAGAGCCCCCACTCTCCCTTAGGTCATTCCTACCATTTCCCTCCACCAAAGAAGCCATATCTCCCTCTCATTTCTTCTAGTAGGTTGGAGCTGTGCAGATCTGCAGAACAGCCCTTGTTGCAGCGCCAACCACGGATTCATCCTAGTTCTTCATAAGGCGTGGCCTACCTTTCTGGAAAGGCCTTCCAGTCTACTTCGCAGGCGAGGTGGAATCAACACGATCGGAGCTCGGAGCTGCCAGATAGAGCCATTCTCCCAACAGTGCGCAGAGAGGTCTTCATCCTGGACCAGAGCGTGGAAGATCCTTCTGCCACGACAAACCCCAGCGGATTCAGGCTGAAGCCCCTTCATCAAAGTTCTTCCTCTACCGGTCATCTTTCAAGATCAATAAACAGAACCCCGTTCGGCCACCGGAGGAAGAAGTTACGAATTTTCTCCCCCGATCTATCTAGTTCTATTTTCTGCTGTCTACTCCGACCAGTACCCACTCTTCTGGGAGCCCCGGCCATCTTCGACCTCTGAATGCATCTTCGTCACCTCCTACTGAAAGCTACCTCGACCACGAAGATGATGCCGCTGGTTTCATGCTGATCGGAGCTCGGGAGGGCGCTCAGTCACTTCTGCAACTTGCTGTTACAGTCCAGACAGTACCTGCGGCCAGACAGAGGAGGCTACTTCCTGTTGCTGGTGCAGTCACCTCTGACCGTCTGAGCTTCCCCAAAAATTCTGGAGTCCACCTCTTCCAGTCAGGAAGCTTCAGGAGCTGGTTTCGATCAATTTGGAGTCCGGACAAGCCCGGCATAGCCATCACAGCGACCCCCTGTCCAGAATTCCAGATTGAAGCTGCAACTTCCCTAGTTCTCATTTCTCTTCGTTTCGGTCCACCAACCCCTCCCCGCTTGGCCGGCTGAAGGCCCCACCCTGCGTGGTGGTAGTGTTTGAATGTATCATATTAACCCCTACCCCAAGATCCCCCCTCCTGCGAGAGGAGTAGTTTTGTAAGTGGTTTGGCAGGTCAAGCGACACCGCCGCGGCGTGTGGGGAACCACCGCCTCCCCGCTCGCCCTCGTCTCCGACCGGGACCGGTTTCTTCAAACCGGTCGAGTAAGTGTCTCTTCCTTGCTCACCTAGTGTAGCTCTCTCAATATTTGATTCATGTACTGCTGAATTCGTGAGGAGCGCCCGATCCTCAAGTCCATGACTTAGAGTGATCGCCGTGGGTTAGTGTGACCCGGTGCCCGAGTGCACTTTGTCGGCCCCAATCGAATTGGGCAACCAACCTTGGGGAATCAATTCTTGGTCTTGCTGGCCCTCTACCAGCAAGGGTCCATTCCCATAAGTCACCCTTGGTATCACATAGTCACCCCGGGAATAGAGTGCAACGAAAAGAGCGGTGGCCCATTAAGGCCCATTTGGATGCTTAGATGTGCTTGTTTGACTAAGTCCGAGGTTGTGTCACATCAAGTGGTATCAGAGCAAGTTCACAACTTGTCTCTATCAAGTTGGTCCTAGGCCATTTTTATGCATTTAGAGTCCTCAGTTGCATCTCCCATGTCCACTAGAATGGCCGCTTCATACCCGTCATATCCATCCCCATCAACTTTCCCAAGAAGCCCAAATCCTCATGGAAGTTCCATTACCAACAAAGTGGGTAGCAACACCTCTATCATAGAAGCCCTACCTAATGTCCTTAATCGGCTTGAAGATATCATGTCTCGACTCGACCGACTTGAAGGAAATAGCCGTGCACCAAGAGTAAATGAGAGTGACCTTTGGGGAAATCTAGAAACCATATTTTTAGAACACTTGAAAATTAAACCCCCCCCTTTGATGGATCCAATAGCCCAAGTCTTTACCTAGATTGGGAGATTTCTCTCGACCAATTCTTTAAAAGTTTCCCCTTGAACGAAGAAAGGAGAATGAGGCTAGCCAAGGCACACCTCTCCAAACAAGCTAAAACTCATTGGTTAGTTGTGGAAGGTTTGAGAAAGATCCATAGGGAGGCTCCAATTAGCACTTGGGATGAGATGAAGACCGAGCTTAGAAAACCCTACACTCTCCAACCCTCTCCCTCCTACTCAAATCACCAAAGTCCAAGGAGCACTTCAACTCCATCATCCCCACCCGGTCAATCCAAGACCCTAATCGACCCAATCCCCTCCATGATGACCACCACTCAACCAACTCTCACCATTCAAAACCAAGTGGACACCGTGTCCACCCCTCCACCTAGGCCCATGATTGTCACCACCCTCCAATCCAGAAGCTCCCACCAAACCCCTACCCCACAAAACCCCTTGGTCCCCACCACCACCCCTCCCTTGTCCCCGAAAAAGGACATTCCCCCCAAAACCAATCAACCCAAGCCACCCCAACCAACCCATCTCCCACTCCCTACCCCAAAAGTCCAAAGTCCTAGGCTTCCACTACTTCCCCTCCCTATCCAAGCCAAAGTTTCCCATCACCCACCACCCCGGGTACACCATGCACCAACCATCATCACCCCACCCCCAATAGACCTTCCCATTCCCTTGAGAAAGGAGACCACAACCATCCACATGGGAGTAGATGAACCCATCCCCATCATTGAGGAAACCCAAGTTCATATCCGTGGTAAGGAAGAATCACAAATGTCCCCTAGCTTGGACCCCCAAGAGCCACAAGCCTTCACAAATAGCACCATAATCATAGATGGGCCCCTAGCTAGATGGCTAAAGGAGAGACCACTTCACCCCATCGTGTCCTATGTTTACCCACCCATGGGGAAAAACATTCCCATTGCACCCATTAACTCCTATCACACCATAATCCAAACATCCTACCAAGTGGAAACCTTAGAGAATCTTCTTAAGGGCGTAGCATGGCAAATTGAGTTCACTAGCATGTTGACCCCTATGGCCAAACCACCTAAGAGCCTTGGCCTCCTACACCTATGCATAGGGTCTATCACCTCGATTTGCACCATTGGTTGCTACACTAGTGACCTCCTTCTATTCCTCCCTACACCCGATGAGCCCAACCTTCTCCTCGATTTAGAGCTTCTTATCTCGGGTAGAAAGCCTAGTCCTCCATTCATGGCCGACCATCCCACCAAAAACTTTGGCCCGATCACTTTACTAGAGGAGGAGAATCCACCATCAAGGGGTTGTGAGGACCAAAAGGACCTAGGGTTCCTCTCCTTAGGTGACCCTTACCATGACCCCTTCGATCCCTTCCTATACCCACCCATTAAGATCCCAAACACTTTGTTCGGCCAACCCACTAGAAAACTTGGCCCACTTACCTTGGAGGAGGATGACTCACAATTTGGGAACCTTGAAGACATAGAGTGCCTCCCTCTAGGAAGACCTTTCTACGACCCCTTTGATTCCTTCCTATGGGAGTCTAGTTCCCCATGTAACCCAACCATCTTACCCACCACCCACCCTTTCCTACCCTCACCCATCATATTGGGCCAAACCAATCTCATCCATGACCCGGGTTACACCTTGAGAGCCAAGACCTTGGGCCACATATCCCTAGGTAATAAAGTTGTGCCCCACCCCATGATGACCACCTTCTTAGATCCATTCGATCCGTTCCAATGGGAATTCAAAGATTGTCCCACCCCTATACACATGGAAGTCACTTTTGGGAAAAGTATGCATGTGTCTAGGCTTTCCACACCCCTTGGCATGAACACTATGTTGGGTCCATTCATTCATATCACCCACATGTCAAGTAGAAAGCATGAGTGGTCCAAATTTGGATATAGTGGTCCACTTTCATTCATCATGGGTCTTAAGCATATCAAAGGCATCTACGGATGTCCGGGTCCCCCGACATGCATCACCACTTTGCATGATAGATTCACATATGGTTGTCCTGGTCCACCTAAGCCCACCAAAGTCTACATGACAACATTGCATGATAAGTCCACATATGGTTACCCCGGCCCACCAAGGCTCATCAAGGTCCATATGGCATCATGGCATAAATGGTCTATATATGGTTGTCCAGGTCCACCCATAACCACTAGAAGGTCAGCACTCACAAAATTGCATGAGGAAATCCGCAAGCACATTAGCATAAAAAATGAGGCTTATAAAAGGTTGGCTGACTCTCACCGGCGTCACTTAGAGTTCCAAGAGGGTGACTTTGTGATGGTAAGGACGGAGAGGCTCTCTCCAGGAGCCAACTCCAAGTTGAGACCACGTGGGACTGGGCCCTTCCAGGTCTTGAGGCGTATTGGTGCGAATGCTTATGAATTAGATCTCCCCGAGGATTATGGGGTAAGTCCTACATTCAATGTCGCCGACTTAGTGTCTTACAAGGGCCCCACGGTGAGACCTAGTGAGGAGATCGAGCCCACTCCCTCCTTTGAGAGAGCACCCACCCGAGAGGAGAGTCCACTAGCCAAAAGAGCTCAGCGTGATCGCATTGAACAAATATTGGATGAGCAGGTCACTACCACCCGGAGCAAGGTCTATGAGCGCTATCTCGTCAGGTGGAAGGATCGGCCTCCGTTGGAAGACTCATGGGTAAGTCGGGAGGACCTACAGCGATTGGATCCAGAACTCCTCGAGTGGTACCTTAGCCGGATGGATCCTTACTCGACGGAGTCGAGCTCTTTGCGGCCCAGGGGATTTGATGGAGGCATCACCCACGACTCCCTTTGGCTCGGGTCCACTTCTTCACATTCGGGAGCTAGTTGAGTTTGGGCCTCACTCTATTAAGGCCCCTTATCCATTTTGTAGTTTTCCTTTGAGTCATTTTGATGTATTTCCATTTTATTTGAGTCATTTCCCTAAGTCTAGCACTTATTTTCCTATGTTTGGTATCATCATGATGTCTAATGTAAGCTATTGGGCCCCATTCGTTGGACTAGGCCCATTAGCACTCCCAACCCCCTTGGTTATTTGTAGTTGTTTATTTTGTCAGGGACTTATTGTAAAGAGTGGGTTGCCTATATATAGGACCCCACTCCCCTCATTTGAAGTTAATGAATGATTACATCCTTTTGAGTTAAACTTGCCATTTGAGTTCAAATTGGAGTGATTCCTCTAGTTTTTGGGTGAGAGACCCTAGGGGAGAGATTCCCCACCCATTCCCCTCTTAATCTCTCTATTTCACCCCTCTTTCTCTCTCCTCCAACCCCAAATCCGAATTTCCTTCTCTCTCCTCCCTCCTCCCATCCACTTCCAACCTCCAACCACCTCCTTTAATGCCCTCCACTTCCCCATGGCCTCCATTACTCCACTCCCTAGTTCCTAGGTAGAAGTCTCCCCATTCCAACACCTTCCTCCACCTTCCAACCAAATCTACCCCATTCCAATGCAAGCACTCCACTTCCCAACATAATCACCCACCTTCCAAGACCTTTTGAATTTGAAATCCACCCTTCCCTCCACTCACTTGTGCCCCCCTCACCTTCTCCTCTCACCCACCTTCCCCAAATTCGTAGCTCTTCCTCCTCCACCTGCTAGCACTTGCTTCCAGCCATTCTCCACCTCATTCCCCATCACCATTAGCTCCCTTCTCCACCCCACAAGAGCCCCCACTCTCCCTTAGGTCATTCCTACCATTTCCCTCCACCAAAGAAGCCATATCTCCCTCTCATTTCTTCTAGTAGGTTGGAGCTGTGCAGATCTGCAGAACAGCCCTTGTTGCAGCGCCAACCACGGATTCATCCTAGTTCTTCAGAAGGCGTGGCCTACCTTTCTGGAAAGGCCTTCCAGTCTACTTCGCAGGCGAGGTGGAATCAACACGATCGGAGCTCGGAGCTGCCAGATAGAGCCATTCTCCCAACAGTGCGCAGAGAGGTCTTCATCCTGGACCAGAGCGTGGAAGATCCTTCTGCCACGACAAACCCCAGCGGATTCAGGCTGAAGCCCCTTCATCAAAGTTCTTCCTCTACCGGTCATCTTTCAAGATCAATAAATAGAACCCCGTTCGGCCACCGGAGGAAGAAGTTACGAATTTTCTCTCCCGATCTATCTAGTTCTGTTTTCTGCTGTCTACTCCGACCAGTACCCACTCTTCTAGGTGCCCCGGCAATCCTCGACCTCTGAATGCATCTTCGTCACCTCCTGCTGAAAGCTACCTCGACCACGAAGATGATGCCGCTGGTTTCGTGCTGATCGGAGCTCGGGAGGGTGCTCAGTCACTTCTGCAACTTGCTGTTACAGTCCAGACAGTACCTGCGGCCAGACAGAGGAGGCTACTTCCTGTTGCTGGTGCAGTCACCTCCGACCGTCTGAGCTTCCCCAAAAATTCTGGAGTCCACCTCTTCCAGTCAGGAAGCTTCAGGAGCTGGTTTCGATCAATTTGGAGTCCGGACAAGCCCGGCATAGCCATCACAGCGACCCCCTGTCCAGAATTCCAGATTGAAGCTGCAACTTCCCTAGTTCTCATTTCTCTTCGTTTCGGTCCACCAACCCCTCCCCGCTTGGCCGGCTGAAGGCCCCACCCTGCATGGTGGTAGTGTTTGAATGTATCATATTAACCCCTACCCCAAGATCCCCCCTCCTGCGAGAGGAGTAGTTTTGTAAGTGGTTTGGCAGGTCAAGCGACACCGCCGCGGCGTGTGGGGAACCACCGCCTCCCCGCTCGCCCTCGTCTCCGACCGGGACCGGTTTCTTCAAACCGGTCGAGTAAGTGTCTCTTCCTTGCTCACCTAGTGTAGCTCTCTCAATATTTGATTCATGTACCGCTGAATTCGTGAGGAGCACCCGATCCTCAAGTCCATGACTTAGAGTGATCGCCGTGGGTTAGTGTGACCCGGTGCCCGAGTGCACTTTGTCGGCCCCAATCGAATTGGGCAACCAACCTTGGGGAATCAATTCTTGGCCTTGCTGGCCCTCTACCAGCAAGGGTCCATTCCCATAAGTCACCCTTGGTATCACATAGTCACCCCGGGAATAGAGTGCAACGAAGAGAGCGGTGGCCCATTAAGGCCCATTTGGATGCTTAGATGTGCTTGTTTGACTAAGTCCGAGGTTGTGTCACATCAGATGGTCCTAGACTTGACTTAGACCATGATGCATGCAAGACTATGCAAGACTACCCTAGACTCAACTCGCTCTGATACCAAACTGATGTGGGACGGACACGGGAGACGACACTATTAGGTGCCACCCTCGGACTCTAGATGAAGACGCGACCAGCAATACACACCAGGGAGACACTAAGCCCGACACTACGAGCTCCTAGTGGCAAAACGTCGCTAACAGAAGTAGAAGCTCACTCGTCGTCCCAAGCGAGGGAAAGCGCGGACCGTGCGCGGTTAAGAAACCGACGGAGGTCAAGGGTAGTCCGACTTAACTTCCGGACTCGGATCGAGTCGCGGGACGGGTCACTCTCACTCTCACAGCGGTGACATGGACACACGGGCTAGTACCTACACTCTCGGCAGCGGCCTAAGACCATATACTAGCCAAGCAATGTAACGGCAAGAAGTTCGGATCATTACCTCCACGCACCCGGCGTGGCGAAGACAACCCCGGCCAATCACGGACTCCCGGTTAACACAATTTTACAAAAATACAACAATTTGACCCACTCCACGCAGGGAGGTAAAAGGTCACATGCAGGGCCCGGGAATCACGCTAATTGGGTTGACGGGCAGCATCTTGATGTCGCCCGGCGGTGCCGAACTCCGCGTTTTAGTGCTTTCCGAACGGCGGGTTCTGCGGGCCCGTGGGGCCCACGGTTGGCGCTGGCCTCCGGATCTGCAAGAGTGGGTCCCACTGTGATGGGGACCCCTGGTGGCACGCCTCCACGGAAGGCGGTCGTCCGGGAACACCGACCGGTGGCCGAACAACTCCGATCTCCAAGCTTTTGGAATGCTGCCCACGGATTTCTGCTTGCTGTTTTCAGGTGCGCGCTCCGACGAAAATGGCCGCTGTGATCAGCCCCGTCACCGGAATGGGATGAAACCAGCGCCGTTGGAAAGAGGACTCAAAATCCTCCAACCTAGGGCCAGTGGATTCCTCTGAACCTGCGCGGACCTTGACCTTAACTAATTTTCAATTCTCTGCTACACAGTTCCAGAACTCTCAGATCAGCATATCAGTTCCCTGTAAACGGCCATTGACCGCCTACTTACAGTGGGATTCAGACTTCGAGTTCTTCTTCAAAGTTGTAGATCATCAAACCACGAAATGGATACAATTTTTAGAATTGGATTTATAGGTTGTGGTGATTTGATAGGATTTTTGGAGTGTCGGGTGGTCGGATCTGGGAACTGGGGAACAGAACTGTAGCTGGGACTGAGAACGATTTTTAGAAAATATGAAATGGACGAACTAGAAATTAACAAAAATTGTGGATGAATGGGTGAATGGAAGGAAACTCTAGTGAAATGTTTGGGACTAAAGAAAATCAAAAAGTGGACCTAAGACCTATAACTTAGGGCGGAGATGAATCTGGACAGACTGCTGGCAGAACTGGAATGAAAGAGAGAACGAAAATCAAAAATTATGAAACGGGATCTGAATGACAAACCAATTTTTTTGGGACATCCTTGACACCTATGGAACCTCCAGTAAAATCCCCAGGTCGATCAGAGCTCTTGGCTGAGTTGGGAATTTCATGGGAGTTGCTGTGGTACTGCGCGGGCAGAACTCCGATGAAGACGATGGCGGTGCGGTGGCGGCTCGTGGCGGCTGCGAGGATGACCGGAACTGATAGGGGAGGAGTCACACCTCCAGAGGCAACCTTCACAGCTGCAAGGGGGGAGAGAGGGGCGCACCAAGCTGGAGCTCCAACAATTTCTTTGATTCCAAATGGCATTAATTCATCAAAATGGGAAAATATAAGCATATATAGGTCACCCATCTAATCCATCCTCCACCGTTGGATCTAGGGGTGTGAGATGGAGGGTTGGGATGGCTTGTGACCATTCCACAAATATACAATTAAAAAAATAAGGGGGGGACAGCCTATTGACTAGGGGGGGAACAAGCTTGACATGGTAGGTGGGTGTTGGTTGGAAATGTTGACTATTTTGGTCCCTTGTCCCCCATGTGGACAATTGACCATTCAAACTTCTAGATGCCCCATGTGGCATGTTGATTGACCCGACGTGGGACCCTAGGCTGAGGTGGCCCAATGGGGTGGGGCCTGGGGGGCCCGTGGGGCCCATGGGGTCCGAATTGCACCTAAGCCCCTATTAGAATCAAAATGGCAAATCGAATGCAACGAAATAAACATAAATTAAACACACATAAAGTCTAACTAAATATAATAAATGGGGAGGCTCAAGGCGGAGTCTCCAGGCTGTCTCCGAGCCAGATGGACGTTGAGGTGGCTCGTGTCGTGCTCCGCGTGCGGTACCGGTGGCTCGGCGTATCGTGCCGATCAGCTGCTCGGGTGTCCGCACCACTATCTCACCTCCAATCTTTGGAATCCCCTCCCTCCTCCCCTCTCTGGGTGCGATGCCCATGCTCTTCTTCTGATCCTCTATCTTTCACCTTCTCTGGAGGATGACTGAGGTTCTGGATGCATCGGTCCTGCGATGGGATCGAGTGTGAGGCCCCATCCGGGGCTTCGTTCTTCCTCCACCGACGAACGCCGCCCTCCACCATCGCCAACGACGCTGCTATGGTCAAGAGGAAGCTCGGTTGCACTGGTCCTGCGATGGGATCGGGTGAGAGGCCCCAGCCAAGCCCCCTCATGGTCCTAGCACACCCTGCCACGTCCCTTTCTCCCTCATCGCCCACCCCCGCTTCCACCTTCACCAAGTTATCCTAGCTAGTATTAGGTTAGTTTAATCTATGTTTAGGATCCCTCATGTGTTTGTTTAAGATCCCTCGTGTATTACCCACCCTACAATGTGTTTCCCCCTGTAATTCACTCCCCCGAAGACATCCACGGGCGTCCCAAAATCGAAGCTTGTCGTTCTGCTGCTGCCTGAGAACGCGCTAGGACGATATAGCTCGTTCTTCAAGAACGCGCTAGGAGGCTATAGCGCGACCTTGATCAGAAGGAAGAAGACCCTCAAGCCCGTTTCACATCACTTAGCACACGGTGAAATACTTAACAGATAGAATCCATAAACAGCTCACACAACATTTAGAACTTCTCTCGAACACTTAGTGTATAGGGAATCTATAGTTCAGAAACTGCTCGCACTACAACCTGTGAAGGAGGTAGAGGATAGGGAACAAGGACATAAACAAACACGAACACAATAGATTTTTAGGTGGTTCAGTCTGCACCAAGCAAACCTACATCCACCCCCCACTCTACCCGAGTGAGGATTCTGCTGATACACAGCTTGAACCGCTGAGCAGCACTGCTTGCTACACCGCTGAGCCTCACAGCTTGCTTACACCATTGAGCCTCACAGCTTGCTTGACCCGCTGAGCCTCACAGCTGTAGACACGCTATTTTTAACATTGTTGTGAGTAGATCTCGTGTTACATTATGATGCCCCAAAGTGGCTCTCCTGGTTGGATTATTTAGGTGATTTTCTATTTTTTTGATATTTTCCCCATTTTTTTGTATTTGTATTTCTTGGGCTTTAATGAAATTCTATACGATAAATCTCGATTTCACAAAAAAAATCATTATTAAAATTAAAAATTAAAAAAATTATTAAAAAAAATGAAATCTGAGACATTCTATTATTTGGTTCCTAAAAAAATAAATAAGAAAATAAAAAATAAAAATCTTCCCATCTCTGTAACTTCCTTAAAATCATAAAAAAATAGAAACAATTAAGTCCCTTGGCCCATCCTTTAATTCATATACTATTTAAAAAAAACTTAAAACTTAAAAACTTAACACTCATCTTAACTCACTCCCCCTTTTAACGGATCTTGTCCCCCTCTCTTTATTTCCCTTGGCAGAACATCCACCCGGGGGGGGGGGGCTTCCTCTCTCCCCTTCTCACGTATTTCTCTCCCACTCATCCAACTCTTCTCCTCTCTTCAGACCGACGGTAGAGAACCCCCTCCTCTCTTTTCCTCTCCCACAATAACCCAGCCGGCGACAACCCGTGGCAAAACCATCTCTCACACTCCCCTCACGGCAAAGAGACTCCACCCATCTCCTCTCACTCTCACTCCTCACTTCTTCACCACCACAACTCTCCTCCTCTCTCCCTTTTCTCTCATACACACCTCCCACCATCGGATTCCGCCCGCCTCTCTCTTCCACTCCACGCCGGCGACTCGCCACACCTACGCCTCCGCCTCCATCTCCTGTCCATCGCTGACCTCCACTCCGGCCCTCACTGTCGTCCCTCTCTCCGTCGCCACTCTCCCTCTCTCCCCTCACCATCGCCACCCCCCCGACCTCACCCCCTCTCCCTCTCTCCCGCGAACACCGGCAGCCTCTCTCCCATACCCCTGCACCCTCACACGCCACCTCCGGCGACCAACACCCTCATACCGCACCCTTCCTCACTCTACTTGAAAGAGAAGAAGACAGGGAAGGATGAAAGTGACTCTCGTGTTTTTCTCGAGAGCTTTGCTGTTCCTTATATAATGAGGAGTATGTACACATAATCGATTACAATGACTCTAAATATAGCCAATCTACTAATATTACAATGGTGCAAAGTATGGGCAGTGTCAATCATGGGGATTTCCGATCCCCTGTTTTGATCGTCTTGCTATCTTCTGTTTGGGTAGCGTCAATCTTGGCATGGCTATTGTTGGCAGGTGAGATATGACTAACACGCCCCCTCAAGCTCATGGTGGTATCAACAACATGAAGCTTGTCACGTAACCAGGTGAAACGGGATCGAGACAGAGCTTTGGTGAGAAGATCGGCAAGCTGGTCTTTTGTAGAGACAAAGGAGACGACAAGTTGTTTGGCGGCGACCTGCTCACGAACAAAGTGAAAGTCGATCTCGACATGTTTCATGCGGGCATGAAACACCGGGTTGGCGGCAAGATAAGTGGCGCCAATATTGTCGCACCACATGACAGGAGGAGAAGCCATATGAAAACCGAGTTCAGAGAGTAGGGAACGTAACCAAATGAGCTCAGCAGTAGCGTTGGACACAGCTTTATACTCGGCCTCCGTACTAGAACGCGCCACGGTGTGCTACTTTTTGGAGCTCCATGAAATAAGATTGTGACCCAGAAAAATGAGGTAAGCACTAGTGGACCGCCGATCAATAGCAGAGCCCGCCCAATCAGCGTCACTAAAGGCATTTAGTTGAATTGGGGAGCGTCGGCGGAGAAGTAACCCATAGCCAATCGTGCCTTTGAGATAGCGTAATAAGCGCTTGATGGCTATCTAATGCTCGGGTTGTGGATCATGCATAGATTGACATGCCCGATTGATGGCAAATGCAATGTCGGGACGCGTAATGGTAAGATACTACAGAGCGCCAACAATGCCTCACCTGCCAACAATAGCCATGCCAAGATTGACGCTACCCAAACACCTATTTTGTGAAGGATCAAATCTCGGGGAAAGTTCTTCTTCACGGACAACTTAAGGATGGTCTCTACCACTTCTCGTCGACAAAGTCCTCTAAACCTCATGCTTTGCTCGGTGAACATGCTTCTCCTCCGGTGTGGCATGATCGCCTTGGTCATCCCAATCTTCGTGTCCTTTCTCAAGTCTTGAATAAATATGGGTTGCCTACCACTCATCGTTTCACATCATTTGTATGCGACTCATGCATGGTTTCTAAGAGTCACAAGTTATCCTTTGATAAATCTTCTTATGTCTCCTCCAAACCCTTACAGCTAGTACATTCAGATCTATGGGGCCCGGCTCCCCTTTTATCTTATGGTGGTTATTCGTATTATGTGTTGTTTGTTGATGAGTACACCAAGTTCACTTGGCTATTTTTGCTAAAACGAAAATCTGACGTTGTCAATACCTTTTGCCAATTTCAGTGTCATGCTGAGCATCTATTTGGAGAGAAAAATCTTACCTTCCAGTCTGACTGGGGTGGTGAGTTCCAATCCCTTCATAAGCTCTTAGATAAGTGTGGCATTCTCCATCATGTGGCTTGCCCCCATACCCCTGAACAAAATGGGACCGCTGAGCGTAAGCATCGACATATCATCGAGACTGCTCTTACACTTATGTCTACTGCATCCGTTCCTCTAAAGTTTTGGGATGAAGCTGTCATGACTGCCGTGTACCTCATCAATCGGCTCCCCACGCCGGTCCTTCACCAACTTACACCTTACGAAAAATTATTTGGGAAACCTCCGGACTATCCCTTTCTCCGCATCTTCGGATGTGCTTGTTATCCTTGGTTACGACCTTATGCCCCTCATAAGCTTTCCCCATGGTCTGATCGCTGCATTTTCCTCGGGTATAGCACTCTTCGTCATGGCTATCATTGCTTATCGCTGACCACTGGACGCCTACACATTTCTCGCCATGTTGTCTTCGATGAATGCACCTTTCCTTTTGCAGCACAGGTGCCACGTGCGTCGCCTCCATCGACTACCACACCGGGTATTCTTGGCATGTTCCCCGGATCATGTCAGCCGACAAGTCCTCCGCTGCCACCTACCGCTACTCCGACTTTTTCACCCAACTCTCCACCGGTCGATTCCTCTCAATTGGCGGTGGCTCCAGTCGCACCTGGCTTGGACTCGAGCGATGGACCTTTGTTGACACCTAAAATATAATAAAGAACAAAGATGGGACCAAAGAGAAGATCAAATCAGAGATGAAGATCCCAGGGATTCCTGCAAAGTCAGAATTGAAGAAGAGCCATCACTACCAATACCTCACCCGGCTGAAGCCTTCTCCGGCCAAGCTGATGTCCGGCACTGCCGTCGTTCAGACGGTGGTGTTGATTAAAACCATGTCAACCCCCATACAGTCACGTGACTGATGAAGAATAGCATCGGGATATTCTGATGACTATAGAATGGGATCTACGCTGCTTATCCCCCACTATGGATACAAAGGATCAAATGAATGCCAAGGCAGATGCAGTAACTGTGACAGCTCGTGCCACTAACAAAAGAGAGCCCAAATGACTAAAGCCCCTAAATGGGCCACAGTCCTTGGCGCCGAGTGACCATAAGTGAAGCCCAAGTCTCCCACAGTTGGCGCGCTGAGGAGCCTTGCTGCAAGGAAGGGCGCCGAGACCACGCCAAGCCAAGAAGGGGGGTGATGTGTCTATAAAAATTCCATTTCCTCCACTTACGGAAGGAGATCAAAGAAAGAGGGTGATGCGCTCGACACCCGTCGTTTAAAAATGTCGTGCCACACAAATTTTAAAATTTATACAACCACACTCACTCACTTAAATGATTTTTAAAATATGAGTAAAGTGGTAAATACGGGTTGATCCCACGGGGAGAGAAATTTGATTATAGATCAAGTTAGAAAATATCCTTATATTTTGAAAACCAATTTTTGTCTTTGGAGTGCGATTAAAACTAAAGGAACTTAAGTTGCATGAAAATTTAACTAAAGAATATGAGATGAGTACAGAAGAGAAATTAGAAAATGTGAAAAAATGATAGTTTCAAAACCTTGCATAGATGAATTTTTATTTCTTTGAAAGTGAAAGAATGCAATGTAAAATGAAATTACAACTTTAAATAACAAGAGATAAGTGAAAAGAAATTTTAGCCAATGGATGAAGAACACCGTCGTTTCCTCGCCGAGCCTTGGATGAAGATCGCTCCGCCTTGAAAGTCGACGTCGTGAGATGACTGGAAGATGACTAACCGCTTTGGGTGTGTGTGAAGAAACCGTGAAGAAATGGAGATGGATAGAAATAGGAACAAAAATAAGTTGAAAACACAACAGAATTATATTGAAAATAGGGGGGTTAGAAGGAATAGAATAACTTAAGATCTAGAGGGAATTAGAAGAAATGGAAGAAATGAAAGTTGTAGAGAATGAAAAGAGAAAAAAGTTTGATGAAGACCACAGAGATAGAAAATGAGAGGAAGATAGTGAAAGACGTGAAAAATCAAAATCTATTGGCGCGGATGAACAGTAATATGGCAGAAAATAGAACAGTGAAAAGTTAATTATAACTCACAAATGAAGAAGAATTAGAAGAAGTGATAGAAGAACAAAATCTATATCTATAAAAGAAGAATAACTTTTATGAAGAACTCAGAGTGAAAAGAGGATTGGAAAGGCTTCAAAATAGAAGAATACTAGAAGGTATCACCTCGTATGAACAGTAATCACGTAGAACAGAACTTAGAAAGACGGGAAATAACTTTCAAACTAGAAGGAATTAAGGAAAATGATAGAAATAGAAATTGGAGAACACTTAAAGATGAACAACTTTTGGGAAGACAAAAAAATGAAATAGAGATCAGAACAACAAGTAATGGGACTAAGAAAGGACTAAATACTTAAATAAACCATTCATTAAAATAATCGTCAACTTACAAAGTTTGCATCAAAAGCTCTCAAAACATAACTCTTTAACTCTCCTATGAAGCTCAACTAAGGCCAACAAGAATGAACTTCAAGAACACAAAGCAACCCCATTCCAACTCTTAGCAACTACTCCTAGCAACTCTTTCTTTCATTACATTTGAAGCCCCCTTTTATAGGGTTCACATAACACCATTGTCAATGTGAACATTCCTTGCCTCTTTTGTTGAATTGCTGCATATGTTGAGTCAGAATTGTGTGCCAATATGTGTTGCACACTTGGGTATTTTTTTCGGATTTTTATATATTTTTTTTATTTTTTTTCTTCCTTTCTCCCTCTTTCTCTCTTTCTCTCTCCTCCCCGACCGCGTGCGCCACCGTGCGCCTGCCGCCTCTCTCTTCCATCGCGTGGACCCGCGGTGCGCCGTCTGCCTTCCCGCCGCGGCTGCGCTGTGTGCGTTTGACCGGGTGAGAGGCGCGTTGACGTGCCTCTCCCCTCTCCTCGTCGCCCGTGCCCACGAAGGCGGGGGCGGGGAGTTCCTGCAAACGAAAACACACACGCACACACACTTTCACACGTTATAAATAAATAAAAATATATATATAATATATGGATATATATATTATATATATCTTATAAAATATCAAAAAAATATCAAATAAATTTATTTTTTTTATTTTTTTTCTTTTCTTTTTGAACAAGTCTATGGGCTTTTGGCCTTTATTTTTTTTGTTATTTTCCCATTTTAATTTTTTTTATATTTGTTTCTTGTTGCTTCCCTACCAAGTGCCTGCATAAACAAGTAAAAATTATTATTAAAATTATTTAATTTCATAAAATTAAATATTTGACTCTAAATTAAAAGTAAGTGTGATACGTGTATATTTATTATTATTTAAGCTCATAAAAATGTATATAACATGAATTAATAGGTAAAAATACACACTTATCACACCCCCAAACTTACTCCTTGCTAGTCCCTTAGCAATGTAAACAATTAAAAAATTTAGGACCAACAATAGTTTACAAAGTTCATGCCTCATTTCGAGATCATCTTTCATAGAGTTAACTAAAGATTAGGAATCTGGAAGCATTAACACATACTAGCCTTAGATTTAGAAATTAAGATACATGATCAAGAATTCTAATCAAAATTCAGTAGCACTTGTGCATGTGTAATACTAAATTCACAGTGTAGACAATTGCGTCCCCCATTTACTATTTTAAGCAAGTGCTCTTTTACCCTGCACTTCTGAATCATAGCATTAAGCATAATAGCTTTTTGTTTGCTTTATTGCTATGTCCCTTTTGGGATATCTTTTCCTTTTTTTCTTTTTCTGTCTACTTTTTTTTTATTCACACATGATGCTGCACTACCCTTCACTATTTTACGCGAACCTCAACACGTCTTAGGTGAAGTAGGCCCGGTTACGCAGATCAAAGTTCCCTTTTCCTTTTGACGTGAAGCTCAACACGTCTTAGGTGAAGTAGGCCCGGTTACTCAGAATCGGAGCATTTTTCATGGTATTTTTCTCAAAAAAGATTTTTCAATAGATAACATGGCAGAAAGTTTCTAAAAGATCTCTCTTTCACGAAGTGCAGAATATCAGACATGATGTCTAAAATAGCAGAAGGCTTGTCCTTCTTGTTTCATTAGCATGCAACGTGATTTACTTTTTTTTTTCGAAAGTGCACATGAACTTTAAAGAGATTTTTAACTCAGTTTGCCATGGCTAGATTAAAGAAATTGTCCATCATCCTTTTCCCTAGTCTTTTCTATTCTAGATTCCTTTTCAATGGAAACATAAATCATGAAAACTCAATTGGGTGTTTGTAGTTTTTCCAAAAAAAAATGAGGTGAAAAATTTAGAGGTTGTAGATATGAATGCAAAATGTGCAACAACTTAAATGAGGTGAAAATTTTAGAGGTTGTATATATGAATGCAAAATGTGCAACATGATTTCCTGTCCCCCCAACTTAAATGACATTGTCCTCAATGGCATGAACAATAGAGATTAATAGAACAATGTATATGAGAAATTTATGAAGGAGCGGGACAACCTGATAGAGGTAGACTTCGACGGGCATTCTTGCTGACAAAAGGAGGTACTTGACTTTGAAAATTAGGGCAACAATGCAAGCAATCATCTCTCTCTCACCAACTTATCTTTTATTCACACCTGTAAAAATAAAAATACAAACACAAGAAAAACATGGGTTGTCTCCCAAGAAGCCATTTATTAGCACACAAAGAAATCAAACATATTGGGTTGCCTCCTAAAAAGCGCTAAGTTTTACGTCTTCAGCCAGACGCAATGTAGCTCATTAACCAACGGGTGGCATTCAGAATGAGTCACCATGTGATCTTATCTCCCTTCAAATTCCAGCCCTCATACCATTGGAAGACAAGAGGAAGTATGTACGGATTGGGGCCCGAAATATGTGGGTCTTGCACATTATTGATTTTAACGTTAACCATGTGTGTGAGCCAGTTTTCATCTTTAGGGATCCAAAAATGATCCATGGCCAATAAATTGTCAAGATCAAGGTAGAACCCTTGCACCATATCAATCCATTGGTCCCCTTCACCGATATCGTCCCTCCTGACTAACCCTTTAGTGACTACTTCCTCTATTGGAACTTGGTTAGGCAGTTGTGGCTTATGAATAAGATTGTCATTATTAGCCACATTCCTCTCAGGAATAGCCTCATGAGCATGAAGGGCATTGATCAACTTGTCTTCCTGAGAGGAAGTCAAATCAAAGGTGAATGTGGTTGGCACAACCCCCTCAGGTCCTAGAATGTCAAATGGGAGAGGCTCAACTGGTAGGGGAATCAAAGTAGCAGGAAGCACGAGCCCAATATCTAACGCATCCACAGATTCAGACTTCATTGGATAGGCTTCAGGTGTTAGATCAAATATGAAATTTTCTAATGAAACCCCTTCATCACACTCATCACTCATCTGAAGATTATTAACCAAATTACCCACTAATGGGGTGGATAGAGGAAATGTAAATGATTCCAGTCCGGCCCTTTCATCATAGGTCAGATCAAATGTGAATTTCTCTAAGACGGGCCCATCATCACACTCATTACTAAACCCAAATTTATCAATCAAATTTTCCAGAAATGGGGTCGGTAGATGAAATGTAAACTTTTCTAATAAGGCCCCATCATCATGGTCTTTCAGGGGAGAAGGATATTCAGAATTTTGTTTCATTAAATCAACAATATTATTACTTACAAAGTAATCCTCCTCTTTATTTATTTTCTCAATTGAGTTGTTTGGGCCATTATCCTTTACAGTAATATTCTCAATCTCAAAACATTCATAGAATGGAGTGATATGATCATCATTATCCTTGAAGCCACCCCCTTCTTCCTTTCCTTTCCTTCCTTCATCATGGTATTTCGTGCGCTGGTGAGGACACGCGCCGCATCACTCGACGGAGCACACGGAGCACGCCAGCATCTCTTTGGCTAGGCGAATACGACATCTACTAGAGGATCTTGTCTTCTCATTTGAGGCCATGTTGGGCCTAGGTTTGGTCCCTGCGTGGACACGTTATCTAGTTCTTTTATGTTATCAGACTATGTGTAGGGAGTAGTGGGCTGTCTTCCTTTATTATTGAGCTTGGCCTTGGCCCATAGCTGGTTGGATTAGGGTTAGGGCTTTGGGGAGGAGGGCGCATCCCTCACTCATGGTGGCTGCGTCACCTTCCCCCCCCTTGGCCCCTCCACTTTCCTTTTTGGGCGCCCCCCTTTCCCCATTCCATCTTCCCCCCCCTTTCCCCCTTGGGCGCCCCCCCCCTTGATCCCTCCTTGATTGGAGGGGGGGTGGCCGCACCCCCCTTGAATGGAGGAGGGCTGGTCGCACCCCCCCTTCCATTTGCCCCCCCCCCCTTCCTTGTGGCTTGGGATGAAACCCTAGCTTCCCCCCCGGATATATAAGGCTTGTATTTTCTTTGGGAGGAATTATTGAATGAATTGAAAAGAAAATTGGCTGAAGGTGGCTGCACCCCCTCCTCTGTTCCTCCTTGCTCCTGCGACGGGAGCAAGCTCGGGGTGTGACTCCCCATCCCTCGGTGCGACGCCGAGGGCCACTTTCTCTTCTATCCCTTCTCAAGTTCAAGTTCGGTGAGCCCGGATCTCTCCTCCAAGGGCAACGATGGCCACCCCCTGTTCGTGGAGACTTTGGGCGACCAACCCATTTTTTGGTGATTCTTCTGCGAGTCATCAATGCGTGCGAGGTGGTCTCGCCTCGTTTGGAGATCGGCATCGCCCGTGGCATTTTTCTTCGTGAGCTCACGCAGGACACCCTCTCCCTGCGAGCCAGGTTCTGTCCGCCCCCTTGCGAAAATTCCACGGGGCTGACAGCTGCGAGTTTGGACGTGGGATCTTCACCGGTCGTACATCTCTTCGTCCTCTTTCCAACGCCGCTGACCTCGCCTCGTTCCGACGTCCGAGCTGTTCGTGGCATCCGTTCCCGTGAGGTCGCGCTGGTCTGCCCTGTCCACCCGGCGCCAGGATCACCTGCGGATTCCCGAGCTTGCTGCTCTCAGCCACGACCAGAGCTGACCGAGCCCTTCGGTCGGGATCTGCTGCCGGCTGTCCTCGACGTCCTCCCACAAGCGGGACCTCCTTCGCCTTCCGGAGCAGCGTTTTCTTCATTTTCTCCCTCAGCTGTGCAGTTCTGCGTGCAGCGACCCTGTCACAGGTTGCAGATCCTCCACCGGCGTCCACAAGCGGTTCCAGCGCACGCCCTTTGGCCGGGACGTTCCCCCACCTGTCGGCTTCGCACCCTTACTGACGGCGCGTCATTTGGAGTCCGGATGAGATCGTGGGACCCGTTACAGCGGACTTGCGCATTGCTGCGATCCTGCCGACGCTACCCGGGACCTCCTCGCGGCCAACCTTCACCGAGTGCTGCCCGTCAGCCCGTGTCCCGGTAGCCCCGAATTTGTTGCATGTAGCCTGTTATCTCCCTGCGAGGAGTGGGCACTTTATTGGGTTGTAAATTCATTCTTCGTGTATCGGGGTTGTTGGTCTCGGCCGGGGTTTCTTCCCCACGCCTAGGCGTGGAGGTACGTGCGACGCTCCCCCTTGTTGGCACTTGCTTTACTAGTATGCTTTCCATTATGCCGCGTGAGTGTTTAGGATCCTAGCTAGCTTTTTATTCACCGCGTGACTGTGAGTTGAGAGCCCCATTCCGTGGCCCTAGTCGAGCGCCGAGCTCGGACTAGATTCCCATAGGCGCACGGCAGTTCCTTAGCCGCTGAGATCCCTACGCTTCCCTCATAGGGACGGCTGTGGGCTTGGATTTCTTGTTGAGAGACGCCTCCACCCGGAGGAACGCTACGGAGGTCAGCCGCCCGGCTTGCCTTTGGCGTGCGAGTGCTGGCCGCACTTCATTGCATTCGTAGGTCCTAGCCCATCTCGGTCCCGTCCCGCATCATGCGCACTCCCCCTTACTCTCAATAGTGATATCTTGAGCCAAAATGACAGGCAGAAGACTGTCATCATCATCATCATTCACATATTGAGGGGGTTGGTGTAATGTTAAAGGAGAGGGTTGATAAGTAGACTGAGAGTACACGATTTGAGGTTTAAAGTAGTGGCCCGATGAATCACCCCTAGTATCAATGTTGATTCCAAAATTTGGGTGAGATGAGTTGGGCGGAGGTTGAGTACACATGGGCCGCTCGTGGGCTGCTTGGGGTGAAAGTTTAGACATATGGGCTTGGAATGTTGGATCCATCCAAGGCAAATTTGGGTGATTACTTCAGCCAAGATTATAATCATCTGAAAATGTAGCATGCTTGAGCTGAGAGAACCGTAGGGCATGTTGAACTTGAGCTTGGATGACCAATGGGAGTTGGGCAATAGTAGGACACTGACTCACATGGTGAGTGAGACTGGCACAGAATTCATAGATTTTCGTGAAAGTGTGGATTGGGTTTTCAGCCTGTTTGACATGTCCTACGGATTATTGATGAGATGAGATGGAGGCACGATTTATCGAATTTGCACTCAAAATTTCAAACAAATCATATGCATCATCTTCACCTTTGCTCATAAATGCCCCTCCGCAATATATGTCCACCATTTACCTATCAAAATCGGATAACCACTCATAAAATGCAAATATAATTTACCATTTGGGCAACCCATGGTGTGGACATTGACTTACTAGATCCTTCAGTCTCTCCTAAGATTCATGAATTTGCTCTCCCGGACGTTGAGTAAATCCTATAATCGCCCTTCTCATCATGTTGGTCCGGACTATGGGATAATTTTTTTTTAAAAATTCTAACTGCATATCTTCCCAAGTCCTGATAGTCTTTCCAAAACTCCTTAACCAACATTTGGCTTTGTCTTTCAATGAGAATGGAAATAAGATCAATTTCAGGGCATCATCATTAAAATTCTGAATTTTGATCAGGGAGCAAACTTCTAGAAAATCATCTAGATGCCTATAAGGATTTTCATTGAGATTCCCATAAAAAGATGGGAGCATCTGGATGAGACTAGGGCGAATCTCATATTGATCAACGAGAATGTCAGGGAGTTGAATAATGGTTGAGGGTTTGTAAGTAGAAGGAATAAAGTGCTCCTGCATAAGCGTGGATTTGTTATTTTATTTTTAATTTTTTTTATGCAAACACAAACAAGTTAACACAAATTATCTAATGATCTAGATGCGACTCAGACCTACAAATAGGGTTTCACAAAGTAACTAAAGTGCAACTTAAGTTCACCCTCAATATTTCCATCGGCCAGGTAAGGGGTGGGGTAGTGGGAGGCTCCCTCTACTTTCGTAGGGACCTAATTATGTCAAATCACTAATCCGCTTAAGGCGTTTGCCGTCCGACCGTCTTGCCTTAGGCACCGGTTTTCACAAGAGGGTAAACTCAAATCGTACTAAAATCACAGTGTGATCCTAAGGCCAATGTCTACTGACTTTTATTTAAGGTTTAGGTCATGCAAAGATGCAAGGGAAATATGATTTGTGGGCTAAAGAAGGGTGATGAAATCCCCACCTTATGTTATTTAGGGGTATGGCCCTTAGAATATTTTGAAATGAAATACACACCACAATTTCAAACAAGGGTTCTTATGCAATATGTATGCCATAATAGGATAAGTAGAACGTACCTTGCCCCTCGCAATCTTCAAAATACAATGACAGGAATTAAACAAAGAAAAATTCTATGCTAAATGATGCATGACCCAGAACATGTTGAGTGTGGTTTCTATTATTGGAATGAGATTTTTTTATTTTGGTGCAAGTATTATTTTTTTTTATTTTTATTAATGAACCTATCTAGCCAGTACAAAAATTTCTTTTGTTTTGATGTTTTTGATTTTTATAGATTTTTCAAGAATTTTTCAAATTTTTTTTTATAAATTTTTCAGAAATTGAAAAAACAGAACCTGTTCCTACGTTTCTGCCCTTTAGCGACGCTTGACAGCTACAGTACGAGACTTTCAGCGACGCTTCATTTTCCTAGAATTTCAGGTATGATTTTTCTCTTTCTTTGATTTTCTGATTTGTTTTCTTTTTCCTGCAAAATAAAAATAGAAAAATTATTATACAAGTATACACATCAAACACAAGAATATCCCAACATTCAAAAATTCCTCCCCGGCAGCGGCGCCAAAAATTTGATGCGCTCGACACCGTCGTTTAAAAATACCGTGCCACACAAATTTCAAAATTTATACAACCGCACTCACTCACTTAAATGATTTTTAAAATACGAGTAAAGTGGTAAATATGGGTCGATCCCACGGGGAGAGAAATTTGATTATAGATCAAGTTGGAAAATATACTTATATTTTGAAAATCAATTTTTATCTTTGGAGTGCGATTAAAACTAAAGGAACTTAAGTTGCATGAAAATTTAACTAAAGAATATGAGATGAGTAAAGAAGAGAAATTAGAAAAGGTGAAAAGATGATAGTTTCAAAACCTTGCATAGATGAATTTTTATTTCTTTGAAAGTGAAAGAATGCAATGTAAAATGAAATTACAACTTTAAATAACAAGAGATAAGTGAAAAGAAATTTTAGCCAATGGATGAGAACGCCGTCGTTTCCTCGCCGATCCTTGGATGAAAATCGCTCCGCCTTGGAAGTCAACGCCGTGAGATGATTGGAAGATGACTAACCGCTTTGGGTGTGTGTGAAGAAACCGTGAAGAAATGGAGATGGATGGAAATATGAAAAAAAATAAGTTGAAAACACAATAGAATTATATTAAAAATAGGGGGGTTGGAAGGAATAGAATAACTTAAAATCTAGAGGGAATTAGAAGAAATGGAAGAAATTAAAGTTGTAGGGAATGAAAAGAGGAAGAAGTTTGATGAAGACCACAAAGATAGAAAACGAGAGGAAGATAGTGAAAAATGTGAAAAATCAAGATCTATTGGCACGGATGAACAGTAATATGGCAGAAAACAGAACAGTGAAAAGTTAATTAGAACTCATAAATGAAGAAGAATTAGAAGAAGTAATAGAAGAACAAAATCTAGATATATAAAAGAAGAACAACGTTTATGAAGAACTCATAATGAAAAGAGGATTGAAAATGCTTCAAAACAGAAGAATACTAGAAGATATCACCTCGGATGAACAGTTATCACGTAGAATAGAACTTAGAAAGACGGGAAATAACTTTCAAACTAGAAGGAATTAAGGGAAATGATAGAAATAGAAATTGGAGAACACTTAAAGATGAACAACTTTCGTGAAGACAAGAAAATGAAATGGAGATCAGAACAACAAGTAATGGGACTAAGAAAGGACTAAATGCTTAAACAAACCATTCATTAAAACAATCATCAACTTATAAAGTTTGCATCAAAAGCTCTCAAAACATAACTCTCTAACTCTCCTATGAAGCTCAACTAAGGCCAACAAGAATGAACTTCAAGAATACAAAGCAACCCCATTCCAACTCTTAGCAACTACTCCTAGCAACTCTTTCTTTCATTACATTTGAAGCCCTCTTTTATAGGGTTCACATAACACCATTGCCAATGTGAACATTCCTTACCTCTTTTGTTAAATTGCTGCATTTGTTGACTCAGAATTGTATGCCAACATGTGTTGCACACATGGGTATTTTTTTTCGATTTTTCTGTATTTTTTTTCATTTTTTTCTTCCTTTCTCCCTCTTTCTCCCTCTTTCTCTCTCCTCCCCGGCCGCGTGCGCCGCCGTGCGCCCGCCGCCTCTCTCTTCCTCTCTCTTCCACCGCGTGGACCCGCGGTGCGCAGCCCGCCTTCCCGCCGCGGCTACGCCGAGTGCGTTTGACCGGGTGAGAGGCACGTTGACGCGCCTCTCCCCTCTCCTCGTCGCCTGTGCCCGCGAAGGCGGGGGCGGGGCGTTCCTGCAAACGAAAACACACACGCACACACACTTTCACACGTTATATATATATATATATATATATCTCTCTCTCTCTCTTATAAAATCCCAAAAAATATCAAATAAATTTAATTTTTTTATTTTTTTTTCTTTTCTTTTTAAACAAGTCTATGGGCTTTTGGCCTTTATTATTTTTTTTGTTATTTTCCCATTTTAATTTTTTTTATATTTGTTTCTTGTTGCTTCCCTACCGAGTGCCTGCATAAATAAGTAAAAATTATTATTAAAATTATTTAATTTCATAAAATTAAATATTTGACTCTAAATTAAAAGTAAGTGTGATACGCGTATATTTATTATTATTTAAGCTCATAAAAAATGTATATAACATGAATTAAGAGGTAAAAATACACACTTATGAGAGGGCAATAGAGAGAAGAAAAAGAAGAGGAGAGAAACAGAAGGAAGAAAAAAGGGAAGAAGAGCGACTGCTGCGGAGGCTGAAGAAGGAGGAGAAGGTCTGTCGGCAGGGGGAGGGAGAGGAGCCAACACTCCGCCCTCCCCCATCCTTTGTTTCTTCACTTTTCATTCCTCCGATGTATATCCTCTGCATCTTTTCTTTTTGTTTACTTTCTCCGAAGAATGCTGTTATCTCCCCTCCCCATTTCCCATGAACTGGCATAGTCAGATGATGTAATCGACGATATATATGTATGAATGAGCAAGGTCTTTTCCCTTGATTTCAACATCGAATGCGTCTAGTTCTTGTTCTCTGGACACCTCTTCGATGTATGCTGTTGCTTTGCACTGGTGGAGAGTGAAGGTAGATGTATGGGCATCTGGAGGCGGGAGTCCGGCGTGTGTATTGGCCGTGATTCTCTACTCTCCCTTGTTTCTGCTCTGATAGAGAAGGCAGCAGGGTCCCTCATTCGAACCCATGCATGGTTGGGACCCAGGGCTTCCGAGGAGTCCCAGTTTCGTGGGTTTTACAGCCTCTCATCTCCGAATGTTTTCTCAATGGTAATTCTCTATCTGCACTGCAAGCCAGAAGTCAACGACTATTGTATTCGGGCACTGTATGTGAATTTGGCTCCGGAATCCCTCCCCCAATCTCATGGGTCATTGAGTTCTGGAGTTGATTCCCAAATCCCCTCTGGTGAGGACACCCGAGCAAGAATACGGCTCGACTCCGAGAGCCGCCAGTCCCGGACACGTAGCACGACTCGGTCGACACCGACTTCTTTGTGGCTGGGGGACAGTCTGGAGTCTCCCCTGGAGTTTTGACACTTTATTACGTATTTTTATACGTATTTGTATATTTTACGTATTTGGGTCGTATTTATATTTTGTACGTATTTGGTATGTACTTGGTCGTATTTTGTATTGGGTACGTCTTAGGTGTGTCTTTGGCATGTATTTGGGTTTGCATCATTTTGGGATTTCAAATTTCAAACGGGTTTGAATTCAAACTCCAAGGAGGGAAGATGGAGCCCATACTCTATATATTACCTTGTATTCCCCTCTTGGGAGGATTGATGAATGAATGAAAATCTGAATTTGTGCCAAGAGCCTTACTTCTTCTCCCTCCCCTCTCCCTCTCCATGAAGGGTGTGACTCCCTCTCTCTCTCTCTTTCTCTCCCTCTAGGGTGCGATGCCCTAGCACTCTCTCCCTCTTTCTCTGATGCTCAAGCTGCTGGGAGGCGCCCTCACCATCCACCTTTCAAGCCCGGAGCCATGGAGCACAAGCTGGCCTCAAGCATGGAGGAGATGGAGCATGAAGCCCTGCTCCCAGATCTGGTCGTCTGCCTGCAGAAATGAGCCAGAAATAGCAGGTTGGCACACCCTAGTCCCGTCCTCATATCCCCCCACTCTCTTCTACAAAAATCTTTCTATGAACGTCCCCCACCTACCCTGAAAATCCCACGGCCTAATTCTACCTGTGTCAAAAGTTGCCTTTATACCCCTTTTTCCCACGCAGTCAGTCCCCTGGGTGTCTGCCTGCGGGGCAGAGCCTCAAAGGGATCATTGTTACCCCCCCTTCCCGACCTATGACCATGACAACCTCTTCTGAACATCTCTTTCTCCACCTGTCCTACACACCCCATTAAAATTTCAAGCCCTAATTCGCCCTGTGCGCAAACTTCCCTTTGGAACCCTTTTTGTCATGCAGACTGCCCCTGTGCAGTCCTGCCGCGATAGTGCCACAACCTCTCCAAAGGGACGACCACAAAAAAACATCAGAAGGCTCTGAGATTTTCAGCGTTGCTTATACACATACCAAAACTTCCCCAGTAATTTTCCTGTAACCTTTGCAGCCCCTCTCCTTTGCTTGCCACGTCGCCCTTCAGCCCCTTCAGTTCTGACTGCACTGGGTTCCAGAACTGAACCCAATCTGTTTTCACTTCCCACGCCCAAAACCACCTCTGCATGCCACCCCGCCACTTCTACTCAATCATATCCCTCCCCTCCCCTATCCACCAGAGAAAACCCCTTCCCATTTTCCATCCGTAGGGCCCGGTTCCAGTCCAACCTTTGCCCGAGGGTCCTGCTGCCAGGGGACAGTCCAGAACGCGCAGGGTTCGCTACAAAAATTGCCACGACCACCACGGCGCTCGGTTGCAGTTCTCCTTCCACTGGGGACGTCGGGATAGTACCACCAGCGTCCACACCAAGTTTCAGGACCAACGGGCGTGCTGAAGTTCGCGTGCCTGCCCCTCCTTCCTGCTGCCTCCCTACGCGCGCGGGCTGGCCAGCAGTCTGCCCACCTATTCGTCGTCGTGCCAGAGGTCCGTGGCCGTGCCGTCGGCTTCCGGCTTCCTCCTGGGGACTCATCATACCTTACAGCGTGCTACAAGGGATGTTGGCACCTCCCTCGGCCTCTGTGACGCGCCATCCTTGCTGCTGGTCCGGGTGTGTACCGGCTCGCGGCGGTTCGCGTTTGACGAGCTTCACCGACCCGGCACCCGTCACCCCACGTTGCTCGACTCCCGGATCTCGCTGTGTAGCCTTTTACCTCCCTGCGAGGAGTGGGCTGTGTTTAGTTGTACTCATTTAGCAATGTACCGGGGATCGTGTGACTTGGCCGGGTTTCTTCCCCACGCCCCGAGCGTGGAGGTATACGTCTGCTCCTTCCTTGGTTTAGCCTGCTTATTTAGTATAGTTTCTTGACGCCGCTGCTTGTGAGATCATATGTGCCTAGCTCTTATGCTTGATATATCACTACCCCGGTGAGAGAGTGTGACCGTCCCGTGACCCATCCGAGTCACGAGTGTGGAGTTGACTACCCTAGACTCGCCGGTTTCTCAACCGTGCGGATTGGCGCGCTTCCCTCTCTTGGGACGCATGCGAGCTATATATTCTTGTTGATTGGCATAATTTCCTTCTTGGGAACCTTAGGTGTCGAGCGAACACCATTCACGCTATTATCGTTGCTGGTCGTAGTTGACATTTAGGCCCATCGTTGCATTGAGTCTTAGTTCGCATAGTGTCCCGCATCAAATTTGGTATCAGAGCCATAAGTTGTCTAGGGTGCATTTGAGTCTTTGTTCTACCCCCTTTTGTCCCTTAGAGTCTTGCATTAGTTTGCATTAGAAAAAAAAAATCCCCTTGCATTTCGTTCCATTACATGCCCACTCGGCGTGGTACAGATTATCAACACCCGGTCCCAATGGCTGACCTTAGGAATGCTGCCCCTAGTGACTTCTCCCTTCAGGATATGATGCAGGCTCTCATGAATCGGATAGATCAGTCCGATAAGAGCTTTAGAGATCATGCTGCATTCATGGAGGGCCGGATGAAGGCCATGGAGGACCGGATGGAGGCTTCCGATCGGACCATTCAAGGTCTAGTTGGACGGCCCAACCAGGATAGAGCTCCACGTGAGGATGTCCCCGGGCAGGCCCAAGGCCCACTTGACCCTGCTCTTCGGCCCGCACACGCTAGGGCCGACGACCGGAGACCACGTATTCAGGAGTTTGATGATTTTGGGTCCGATAATGAGGTTGAGGGTTATGGTCGTGCTCGGCGTGGCTATAGGCCCCATAGGGATGACGAGGATGACCGTCTCCTTAGATCCGTGCGTGCAGATCCTCCCACCTTTGATGGGTCCTTGGACCCTAAGGTCTATGTTGATTGGGAAGCGGGTATGGACCGCTACTTTGAGTGGTATGAGATGACGGACCACCGAAGAGTCCGATTTGCCAAAATGAAATTGCTAGGACAGGCCCAGACTTATTGGAGAAACGTGGAGAGCCTGTTGATGCAACGACATCAACCCCAGATTGAGACATGGGATGATATGAAGGTAAAGCTCAGGCAAAAATACCTTCCTGCCACATATCGTCAGAGGCTTATTGATAGGTGGCAGAGTCTCAGCCAAGGGGATCGGGCCGTGACCGACTACATCGCTGACTTTGATGAGTACTACTTACGATGTGGGGTCACGGAGGAGAGTGCCATGACCATCTCTCGCTTCCGTCGGGGTCTGCGGCTGCACTACCAGTATGAGTTATTTCGCCGCCATGCCACGACCCTGGAGGAGGCTTATCAGGTCACACTTGAGTTAGAGCAGTTTGAGTCCGAGTTTGCTCCGGTCCAGCGCCTGGGACCCACATATCCTCGTGGGTTGGACCCTCGTGCTATGATTGGACCTTACCCTCGGGGACCTGTGGCCCGTCCACAGCAACCCACTCGGCAGGACTTCACTGTCCCTAGACCTCATCCTCCCCCTCCGAGGGACTATCCCCCTCGACCCCAGGCTCCAGTCGCGGCCCCTCGGCCTCAACAGCCCACCATTCCTACCCGACCCCAGCTTCCACCAGCCCCGGCCCGTCGTGATGACGAGGGAAAAGGGCCGATGACTAGTGGAGCACCTCAGGGCACTGGGTCCCGTCATGAGTGTTTTAGGTGCGGAGGAGTTGGTCATTATGCTGTTAGTTGTCCTACCCGATCTTCTTTGGTCATCGGGGAGTCTTCGACCGGTGAGCTCGCACATGGGATCGTATCCGTCAGTTATGAGGCTGACCAGGAGCTCGCGGAGGAGTTCTTTGATGAGCTGATTGAGGGCGAGCAGCTAGATGTGCAGGGCACGCAGTGCCAAGATGATGTTCAGCTGGGTGTTGTCAGGTGTATCTTGACCCAGCCATTGGTGAGTGATGACTGGCGTTGCACCACCATCTTTCATACCTTTTGCCGGCTGGGTGGGAAAGCCTGTAAGGTGATCATAGATAGCGGGAGTTGCATTAACGCTATCTCCACGGGTACTGTGACACGTTTAGGGTTGACCCCCGTGGACCACCCCTCCCCTTACCGCGTGTCATGGGTAGATTCCACCTCTATTCCTGTCAGACTGCGATGTCTGGTGCCATTGCAGTTCCATGCCTACTAGGACGGGATCTGGTGTGATGTGTTGCCAATGGAGGTAGGCAGTATTATCCTAGGAAGGCCTTGGTTATTTGATCGGGATGCTACCCTCCATGGCCGGTCAAACACATGCACATTCGACCATAATGGACAACGGATTACCCTTCACCCGTCCCAACCGAGGAGTCCATCAATCCGGGGTCCCGTTGGGCCTAGTACCCCGACTCCTGCTATTCCAGGGCCCAGTACCCCATTGCTAGCTCAGGATACGACCTTGCCTCCGGATGTCTCCACCCCGAGTGTTCCTCCGACTAGGAGGTTGATGCTAGTCAGCTCCCGGGAGTTGGAGCGTGACTTTGTTAGAGGGGACCCTATTTTTGCCATTGTAGTCCGAGAGGTGGTTAGAGAGACGGAGAGTGATCTCCCATATGATGTTGCTGATGTCCTTCGGGAATTTACTGATGTATTTTCCGATGATTTACCTGAGGGTCTTCCACCCATGCGAGACATTCAGCATGCTATTGACCTGATTCCGGGGTCCTCATTGCCCAATTTGCCACATTATAGGATGAGCCCCGCTGATCACGCTGAGCTTCAGCGTCAGGTTGAGGAGTTGATGACAAGGGGATCTCTCCGTGAGAGCATGAGCCCATGTGCCGTCCCGGCCTTGCTTGCCCCTAAGAAGGACGGTACTTGGAGGATGTGCGTCGACAGCCGTGCAATCAATAAGATCACGGTAAAGTATAGATTTCCCATTCCCCGCTTAGATGATATGCTCGATATGATGGCGGGAGCCACTATGTTTTCCAAGATTGATCTGAAGAGTGGCTATCACCAGGTGAGGATCAGGCCCGGTGATGAGTGGAAGACGACCTTTAAGACCAAAGATGGTCTTTACGAGTGGCTGGTCATGCCCTTTGGGATGACCAATGCTCCCAGCACTTTTATGCGGCTGATGACTCAGGTCCTTCGACCTTTGATTGGGGTCTTTGTGGTGGTATATTTTGATGATATCCTTATCTATAGCCGCACTCGGGAGGCCCACTTAGACCATCTACGGCAGGTCTGTCTTATTCTGAGGAGAGAGAGTCTTTATGCTAACCCTAAGAAATGCGCTTTCATGACTAGTCAGGTCACATTCTTGGGGTTTATCGTGTCTAGCGAGGGAGTCTCCGCTGACCCGGAGAAGATCAGGGCCATAGTGGAGTGGCCCGAACCTCGTACTCTTCATGATGTCCGCAGCTTTCACGGACTGGCGACCTTCTATCGCCACTTTATTCGAGGCTTTAGCTCTATCACGGCCCCAATTACAGATTGCATCCGAAAGGGGACGTTTGAGTGGACGAAGGCCGCCTCAGCCGCATTTGGGCTCCTCAAGGAGCGCATGACCCAAGCACTTATTCTTAGACTTCCTGATTTCACGAAGGTGTTTGAGGTCTCTTGCGATGCCTCCGGGGTTGGTATTGGTGGTGTTCTGAGCCAGGAGACCCACCCCATTGCTTATTTCAGTGAGAAATTGAGCGATGCTAAACTGCGTTACTCCACATATGACAAGGAGTTTTATGCAGTTGTGCAGGCCCTTTGGCATTGGAGACATTACTTGTTACACCAGGAGTTTGTTTTATTTTCTGATCATGAGGCGCTCAAGTATCTCCATGCCCAGAAGAAGCTCAATTCTCGCTACAGTCGATGGGTGGAGTTTCTCCAGGATTATACCTTTGTGCTAAAGCACAAGGCCGGTGCAGAGAACCGAGTGGACGACGCTCTGAGTCGTCGCGCTTATCTTTTATCCACCATGAGTATAGAGGTGGTTGGGATGGATAGGATGAAGGAGGCCTATGCTGATTGTCCGGACTTTGGTCTGATTTATACCACCCTCCAGGTAGGACCATCCCGAGAGCATCATGATTATGCCATGCAGGACGGCTACCTTTTTCGGGGGAGTCGCTTATGTATTCCGCGGACTTCAGTTCGCGACTTCCTCACTTGGGAGATACATGCAGGAGGTCTAGCCGGCCACTTTGGTCGGAACATGACCATCGAGGCTGTTGAGCATCGGTTTTATTGGCCTAGTTTGAAACGCGATGTTGCTCGCATTGTGGCCCAGTGTCGCACTTGCACTGTGGCCAAGATGACGAAGCAAGTTTCTAGCCCATACACTCCACTCCCTGTGCCCGATAGGCCATGGCAGGATATTAGTATGGATTTTGTTTTGGGTTTGCCACGGACCACCCGTAGGCATGATTCCATCTTTGTGGTGGTTGATAGGTTTTCCAAAATGGCCCTCTTCATTCCTTGCTCTAAGACTTCAGATGCCTCACGGGTTGCTCATTTATTCTTCTCTAGTGTAGTGAGCCGATTCGGACTTCCTAAGTCCATTGTGTCAGATCGAGATGTGCGGTTCACTAGCTACTTTTGGAAGACTTGACATTTGTTGGGCACTCAGCTCAAATACTCCACAGCTTACCATCCCCAGACTGATGGGCAGACCGAGGTAGTTAATAGAAGTTTGGGGAACCTCTTGAGGTGCTTGATTAGGGAACGCGAGAGGGACTGGGATCTCATTTTGCCACTTGCCGAGTTTGCATATAATGACTCAGTCAATAGGTCCACAGGAATGAGTCCACCTAGGAAGCCAGTGGATCTAGTTCCCTTACCCATGCATGCTAGAGTGTCACAGTCTGTAGAGTCGTTTGCCGAGCATGTTAGGGGTTTGCATGATGGTATTCGTCGCCATATAGAGACCAGCAACGTGCGATATAAAGAATTGGCTGACGCTCATAGACACCCCCGCGAGTTCCAGGAGGGAGATTATGTCATGATCCGGGTCAGACCGGAATGGTTTCCTTCTGGAGCTGTGAAGAAACTACAGGCTCGTGGTGCTGGCCCCTTTAGAGTAGTGAAACGAGTTGGATCTAATGCATATGTTGTTGACTTACCGGACGACTATGGTATCAGTTCCACATTCAACGTCTCGGACTTAGTCGCATATAGGGACCCGGCAGTGATCCCTAGTGAGTTGTTTGGGCCTTCTCCACCCCTTGTGAGTGAACCCTCCCCTGAGAGTCCACTTCCAGCCCTGTCACCTCAGCAGCGTGAGCGGATAGAGTCTATACTAGATGAGCAGGTGACTACCACTAGGAGTGGCGTGTATCACCGCTACTTGGTGCGTTGGAGAGGATGACCTACGTCTGATGATGCATGGATCACCCGGACAGAGCTTGAGAGAATAGATCCGGACTTGCTCGAGCGATACCAGAGCGATGGAGACCCTTACTCGACAGGGTCGAGTTCTTCCCACCCGGGGAGAATTGGTGAGGACACCCGAGCAAGAATACGGCTCGACTCCGAGAGCCGCCAGTACCGGACACGTAGCACGACTCGGTCGACACCGACTTCTTTGTGGCTGGGGGACAGTCTGGAGTCTCCCCTGGAGCTTTGACACTTTATTACATATTTTTATACGTATTTGTATTTTCTACGTATTTGGGTCATATTTGTATTTTGTACGTATTTGGTATGTACTTGGTCGTATTTTGTATTGGGTACGTCTTAGGTGTGTCTTTGGCATGTATTTGGGTTTGCATCATTTTGGGATTTCAAATTTCAAACGGGTTTGAATTCAAACTCCAAGGAGGGAAGATGGAGCCCATACTCTATATATTACCTTGTATTCCCCTCTTGGGAGGATTGATGAATGAATGAAAATCTGAATTTGTGCCAAGAGCCTTACTTCTTCTCCCTCCCCTCTCCCTCTCCATGAAGGGTGTGACTCCCTCTCTCTCCCTCTAGGGTGCGATGCCCTAGCACTCTCTCCCTCTTTCTCTGATGCTCAAGCTGCTGGGAGGCGCCCTCACCATCCACCTTTCAAGCCCGGAGCCATGGAGCACAAGCTGGCCTCAAGCATGGAGGAGATGGAGCATGAAGCCCTGCTCCCAGATCTAGTCGTCTGCCTGCAGAAATGAGCCCGAAATAGCAGGTTGGCACACCCTAGTCCCGTCCTCATATCCCCCCACTCTCTTCTACAAAAATCTTTCTATGAACGTCCCCCACCTACCCTGAAAATCCCATGACCTAATTCTACCTGTGTCAAAAGTTGCCTTTATACCCCTTTTCCCCACGCAGTCAGTCCCCTGGGTGTCTGCCTGCGGGGCAGAGCCTCAAAGGGATCATTGTTACCCCCCCTTCCCGACCTATGACCATGACAACCTCTTCTGAACATCTCTTTCTCCACCTGTCCTACACACCCCATTAAAATTTAAAGCCCTAATTCGCCCTGTGTGCAAACTTCCATTTGGAACCCTTTTTGTCATGCAGACTGCCCCTGTGCAGTCCTGCCGCGATAGTGCCACAACCTCTCCAAAGGGACGACCACAAAAAAACATCAGAAGGCTCTGAGATTTTCAGCGTTGCTTATACACATATCAAACCTTCCCCAGTAATTTTCCTGTAACCTTTGCAGCCCCTCTCCTTTGCTTGCCACGTCGCCCTTCAGCCCCTTCAGTTCTGACTGCACTGGGTTCCAGAACTGAACCCAATCTGTTTTCACTTCCCACGCCCAAAACCACCTCTGCATGCCACCCCGCCACTTCTACTCAATCATATCCCTCCCCTCCCCTATCCACCAGAGAAAACCCCTTCCCATTTGCCATCCGTAGGGCCCGGTTCCAGTCCAACCTTTGCCCGAGGGTCCTGCTGTCAGGGGACAGTCCAGAACGCGCAGGGTTCGCTACAAAAATTGCCACGACCACCACGGCGCTCGGTTGCAGTTCTCCTTCCACTGGGGACGTCGGGATAGTACCACCAGCGTCCACACCAAGTTTCAGGACCAACGGGCGTGCTGAAGTTCACGTGCCTGCCCCTCCTTCCTGCTGCCTCCCTACGCGCGCGGGCTGGCCAGCAGTCTGCCCACCTATTTGTCGTCACGCCAGAGGTCCGTGGCCGTGCCGTCGGCTTCCGGCTTCCTCCTGGGGACTCATCATACCTTACAGCGTGCTACAAGGGATGTTGGCACCTCCCTCGGCCTCTGTGACGCACCATCCTTGCTGCTGGTCCGGGTGTGTACCGGCTCGCAGCGGTTCGCGTTCGACGAGCTTCACCGACCCGGCACCCGTCACCCCACGTTGCTCGACTCCCGGATCTCGCTGTGTAGCCTTTTACCTCCCGGCGAGGAGTGGGCTATGTTTAGTTGTACTCATTTAGCAATGTACCGGGGATCGTGTGACTTGGCCGGGTTTCTTCCCCACGCCCCGAGCGTGGAGGTATACGTCTGCTCCTTCCTTGGTTTAGCCTGCTTATTTAGTATAGTTTCTTGACGCCGCTGCTTGTGAGATCATATGTGCCTAGCTCTTATGCTTGATATATCACTGCCCCGGTGAGAGAGTGTGACCGTCTCGTGACCCATCCGAGTCACGAGTGTGGAGTTGACTACCCTAGACTCGCCGGTTTCTCAACCGTGCGGATTGGCGCGCTTCCCTCTCTTGGGACGCATGCGAGCTATATATTCTTATTGATTGGCATAATTTCCTTCTTGGGAACCTTAGGTGTCGAGCGAACACCATTCACGCTATTATCGTTGCTGGTCGTAGTTGACATTTAGGCCCATCGTTGCATTGAGTCTTAGTTCGCATAGTGTCCCGCATCACCCTCACTGTCGATTTCCCCCAACATCATCGTCTGCATTTTTCCTGGGGTCTCTTTGTCACTAGCTGGACCTGAGATAGCCTATCTCATGGTCTCCGCTAGCGCATCTGTGAGCAACAATATTTAGGTGACACTGATTGTCACTCTGCCCCGACGAACATCTCTGGTCGAGTTCAATTTCCATGGATAACCAGCCTGTAATCAGACTGCCAGATATCTCTTTAACCCCTCTTGATCCCCCAGCCTTCACCTTCTGGAGCCAAAAAAAATGAAGATCTAGGATTCCCAAGAACCCCCTTTGTAATCCCATGTCCGAACCCTGTGAAATTCCCAGAATTAAACCCCCCCTGAAAACTCCAGAGAAGAGCTTCTCGGCGCCAAGTGCTCTCGGCGCCCCAAAACCTCTCGGCGCCAGCCTTCCCACGCCGAGACCAAATCCCGGCCGCGCCGAGATCACCAGGCCAAGGCGGGCCGACTCCCCACCGCGTCGGGATCTCCCATCCAACTCCCCACCACGTCGAGATTTAGCCTCACACCCTCCTTGCTGGGCCGAGAACTCTCCAGAGTCTGTGAAACCCATTCAATCAAACCCATTCTATAGCCCAGGCCCCATTGGATTGCCAGAGGAGTATGGGTCTCATACCCACTAGTTCTCGGAGCTAAATTAACGGGACTTTGTCCCTACATTTCTTGACCCCTCAGTCCACAGAGCTCTGCCACTGCATGTGCTCCGACGGCTCTTTTGAGTACAGGAATACCAGCGAGATGCCATGACCCGATCACAATGGAGCTCGGGTTACATGCCCAACTCCTTTCTTCGGCTTCCATCCCGGCACCCCGTGGATGGATGTCCTATCTCCTCTTGGCATAATCCAAGATAAAGGGGAGGTGCTGCCGGAACTCTCCCGCATTACACCTAGTCCTATGATGTCTTCTCCTAAAACCCCGATGGTCCACGGAATCCTGCCACTGCATGTTCTCCGATGGTCCCGCAAGGGGAATATCAATAAAGCATCGTACTGTCACACAACGTACTACGATGTCTTAATCCGTCTGGATCCCGGGTCATGTATATACCCGATCTTTTACGGATTCCATCCTGCCGCTGCATGGATGGTCTCCTATTCCCACTCGGCATAGTCCAGGATAGTGGGGGATATGCTGCCCGATTTAATTCATTAAACTCAACAAGTCTGTCACTTGCTCGTTCATTTTTTCTATAGTATGAAAATTTTATTACGCACATTAATATTTCTGATCGCCCTCCGAGACCTCCTATCTTTGGCGTTTAATCAAGGGTTATCCTTCTTAGGAAGGGCGTAATTAATGCCATAGCCTTTACGGTATGGCGGACTTCCGGTCCCAACCCGAATCTCACAATCGACTGACCAAGTCAGGTCGAGCTCATAATAAACTGTCACCCCGGTGACTGGCATGCCTAATAATAATGAATGCAAACAAATAAATAATCAATATATAAACAAAATACATAAAATAAAAAGACGGATAAAATCCATCCCCACAAAGCTGGCACGCCCGGTGGGACCTAGTCTCCCTTCATCTCTACGCCAAAGCAGGAGGCCCGACGGCCTCTCTCAAATTCTAATTGTGCGTTAATCTTATTTTCAGGAACTGAAATGGCAAGCGGGATTGTCTCTGTTCGCTTCGGCCAGTAGGTCGTTGATACCCATGTGCGAGAGGGCTACCTGGCGGTGCCCACAACATTCGGCTCCATGCCACCAGCCGTGGGTCTGCCCAACTGCTTGGGCCTAGTGTTTGTCGACCTGCTGCAAGTCAACAACAGAGCTGGAAACACCGCCATGGTAAAGGCCACGGCGGCTCCAAGAGCTGAAGAGAAGAAGACGGCGGTTGCTCCTACTGTTGTTTCTTGCTTTGTCGATCACATGGAAAGGAAGACTGCTGCCTCTGCCACTGGTGGTAAGGGAAGGAGAAACAACCGAAGGAACCAGTTTGCTGCAACTAGAGGTCATCTCTTGGCCTCAGGAAAAACTATGATGGTTGGGAACATGAGGGTGAACCTCAACGGACGCCCCATAGATGCACGACCTGACAGAGTCATTCCATTAGTCAGTACCAACAACAGATTCCAGGCGTTGGCCACCAGGATGGCCGACTGGGAGAACAAGGGAAAACAGCCGCTGGCACCTAACCCGGCAAGGTTTAAACAAGTCTGGATGCCGAAGAAAATTCAGAGCTGGGCACAACCCGCCCTAGAGCTGGGGGCTGGAGATATGAGAGGAAAGAAGAACATGTTGCTGCTGTCCACCCCAGGGCCGGGGGCAGGAGATGGGAGAAGAAGGAGGAATATTTGCTGCCACTCACCCCGGGAGGAGGGGCAGAGATTTTCAAAAGAAAGATAAAAGAAGAATGGAGGGAGTTGCTTCTGTTGCTGTTCCATAGAGACCTAGGGCCTGTGCTAGACAGGCTGATGTATTCAGATACCCCAAGTTAGAGTACTTGGCTGCTCAAGTCTCGAGGCTGGCCTATCAGTCGAAGACTCAAGAGAGACTGCTGCCCCGTTCAGAGCTACAAGGGCACAGTCAGGAAGAGATGAACCGGGTGGTTCAGGATTACTTTCATTGCCTAGGGAACTCCTCCCTGGGGCAACAAAGACTATCTCGTGCCCTGGGCACTATGGAGGAAGAAGAAGAAGTTCCAGAAGAAGTGATGCTAGGAGTCTCGTCCTCAGACTCCAATGACTATGAAGATGGCCGCGGGGCCAGATATGAGAAAGATATCCAGCAAAAGGAAGGAAAAGAAAAAAGAATGTCTGTATTTGACTTTCTGACGTATCCTGGACAGGTCAAGAGAAGAATTCGCAGGCAGAGAGGGAAAATGCAGATTCTTGCTTGCAATATGGCCGGCGTCGCCGGAAGATATGGTATGCTACCGAGTCAACCAGAAGAATTGACCAGACTGGCGCACATGTCGGGTGCAATCACAAGAAGAAGCAAAGCAGCGAAAGATAAGATAGTGGCTGCTAATCAAGGCAATCTCTCGGCCGTCAATGAGGCCCGGAGGATCACCACGATGACAGTAAATGTGGTGACTGCTGAAGAAGAAGACGATCCTCTCTTAGACCCCGCTGAAGGGACTTCGGGAGAAATGCAGATTCCAACAACCCTGGATCCCATGATCCAGATGATGTTTAGAAGATATCAGCAGGAAATTGGCTCCCTCAGGAGACAGTTGAATGAAAGAAACGAACAGACACCTATTTCTAAGCAGGCCGAGCCAGCAGGGCAAACTTCCAGCTCAGCGGAGGTGGCCGTTCCAGCTGTTCCTCATCAGAGTAATATGGGCAAGGCGCCAAGTCAACCTCTCCTACAGCAGGTGGTAGCCCAACCCTCTACATCTCAAACGCAGTCTGCTGTGCCAGCCCCTCAGCCAACTCTACATACAACGGTCATGACGACCCCTTTCAGCCATCAGTAGGCATATTTCTTTTCGGAACAAGTGGACCCAGCTGTGGCAAATAAATTGATGATAGAAAAGATTGTCGAGATGAAGCTGTCTGAGAAAGTCGGAGACGATTCTGGTACTTACGATGTCTACAAGGTAATGTACCCTGCACACTATGCTGCCAAGAGACTACCACTAGGCATCAGCAAGCCGCCCAAGTTTGAAAAGTTCAATGGCCAAGGCTCTCCCAGGGAGCATATAGCCTATTACACTACAGTTATGGGCGACCTGGCGACCGATGAAGCATATCTGCTAAAATTCTTTGGCTCGTCCCTTACAAGGTTAGCCTTTGAATGGTACTCCAGTTTGCCAGCTCGGTCGGTAGCTGACTGGCCCGATATGCAGCGGAAGTTCCGAAATAGATTTCATGTTACAGAAAGAGAAATCACAATAGCCGAACTGTATGCATCCAGGCAGAAACAAGATGAGACCACCCTGGATTACATAAAGAGATGGAGGACTCTGGCCATGAGATGCAGGCGACCTCCCCATCAAGAAGATGTAGTACAAATATGCAAATAGAGTCTCAGGAGGGAGGTACTGGAAAAGATGATCGGGGCAGATGTCAGAACATTTGACCGATTAAATAACATAGTTGTAGAGGTCGAGACGTTCCTATCTAAGCGTCCGGCCACTAATGCCCCTGCTATGCAAAAAGGGAAAGTTGTTGATCGACGGCCATCACATTCAGAAGCCAACACTGTTGATTTCGGGACCTTTGAACAACAGAAAGAAAAAAATAAGGCAATTGATGCTCCTCCGCCAGCGGGCCCAACAGAAATGAAAGAAAAGATTTCCTAGGGAACAAGATGAGAAAGGCATACTCCTTCCCCAAAAATAAGGCGGGTGCACTGTTTAATTGGGCTTATAATTTCAACAAAATAACATTGCCCGAACCAAAGAGACCGGCTGATGCGGCAAAGAAAGATGACCCACTGTTCTATCCATATCACCGGACCCTGGGGCATGCTATAGAAGACTGCTATGTCTTCAAAGATGTTATGGAGGGTATGTTCAAAAGGGGTGAGCTGCAATTGGGAGATTACCAGGTGAACCCTCCACGCCCTCATGAACCTCCAGCACTGAGGATGGCTGCGAATATGATTTCTGTATATCAGCAGTTACTCGAAGAGATTGTTGAAGAATGCACTAAGCACACTTATGAGGCATGCTTCCTTACCCCATTGAGGGATCAGGAGGGGTGGCAGTCGAAGCCGGTGAAAACCAGAAAGAGGGCACCTGTCGCTGGAACAACTGGGCCATCCATTCGGAATACTGCTCCGAAGCCGGGTCCACCTCTACTAAAGCCGATTTGGCATGTAACTGAGACAAAGCCGGTCATCCGAATCCCCACCCACAATCGGAGGAGGCAGACTCCGCTTCCCACACATAAAGAAATAAGTCCTGAGGCAAAACGTCTCCAACAGTAAATCAACGGGCTCGACGAATATGAACAGACTGAGCCGAAGCCCCTGCTGGTAAAAGATTGTATACTCTGGGAGCAGCTGGTAGAATTGACCATTGAAGAGAAACCAGAGGAAAAATAGGAAAAAGATGAGACTGAACCTTTCTAGGGGCAAGAGCCGGTAAAGCCAAAGCACCAGAAGAAGAAAAGGCAGCTAAAGATCAGAAAAGAAAAGGAAAGAAAGTCATGATAGTACACTACAATACCCTCTCGGTGCTGTTCACCTTGCCAGGGGAAGATGATGATGCAGAAGCATCGGCCACGCCACTGGAGGCCAACCATGCTGAAGCTTCAACCTCAGCGCATGCTACCCGTTCTGGGAGAAGATGGGGACGTCCCCCACCAGCCAATCACAATATCATTTTCAGGGGAGAGCAGCCTTATCAGATACCATAGCCGGAAGTGCGAGGTGTCCAGATTCCTCCTCCTGCTAGTTTATACCAAGAAGAGAAGAAAGGGGATGGAGCTCCGTCATTCCTTGAATTCTTATCCAGTTTAGAGGGTGAAAAGCCGGTACAAGCTGCACCAGTCAGAAGTAACAAGCACCAGCAGTCAGCATCTCTGAAGTCTAAGCAGGGTGAGGAAGAAGAAAAAGATCCCCTAGCGACACTAAGGACCGTCTTTACAGAAGAAGCCCCTCAAGAAACCAACCAAGAAGCTGAGACAAGAAGTGGGCAGGCAATGCCGCAAGCACCTCGTGAGCCTCCAAAGCCCTGCTGGGCAGAAGAGATGCGGCTCTCCAATGCCCGTGTAGGCAGCCGAATTATGAAAATGCTGAAGAAGCTCCCCACTAGATTCTCTATATGGGAAATTCTTTCCTTGAGCGAGGATGCCCGCCAAGCAATTATCGATGCTTTACAGTCGCCAGCACAGTATGAAGCACTACTGACAGAAGTAAATTCTGGGCCAGCAGTCACTTTCATTGAAGACGACATGTTGATTCCAAATCCCAGCCACAACCGGCCGCTGTACATGAGAGGACATCTCAACTGCCAGCCATTAATCCGGATATTGATAGATCCAGGGGCTGCTGTAAACATTCTGCCATACCGCATCTATCAGAAGTACTACTTTGATATGCATCTCACTAAGGTCAGAGACATGAAGATCGCGGGCTTTAACCAGAAGTGTGAGACACCTTTGGGGGTAGCAGATTTCAACCTCACACTGGGGGACCTCACTACTGTGGTGCGATTCTATGTGATCGAGTCTAACACCACATATAAGGCCTTGTTGGGGCGACCATGGCTGCATGAATACCAGATAGTGCCGTCCATGCTGCATCAGTGCATTAAGTACTGTCATAATGGTAATGAAGAAAGGGTGTTCGCAGATTTGCACCCCTTTGAAGTCTTCGAGTGTCACATGCTCGATGCGTCCTATTATACGGACATTCTGCAAAAAGATAAGAGGAAGGAAGCTGTGACTGGCCAAAAGAAGTCGACAGCGAAGACAGAGGATTGGCCTCCGCCACCACCACGTGGCTATGTCAAGGAGCGTGAGGTATCCCATATCTCTCATGTCGGGGATTTTGCACAGATTGTACCTCCAAGCATTCATCCCGATGATACTGATAATGAAATGAAAGAAAAATATACACAAGTCAAGGTGTCGGAAGGGCTAGTCAAGCCCGTCACCAGTCTGGAGTGCCAGACAGTGCTGCCACTCAAGATTATGGAGGTCCCTCGCTTCTGCGAGCCCCCTATCATATTCTACACCGGGGAGCCTATTGAGGAAGACGATCAGGACTGCATGATCCCGGAAGAATCCACAAGCCGAATGGTGCCAATCACAGGCTTGGACTACACCACACAATGGGTCTTGCAGATGTTATCCAAAATACAAATGCCTTTGCTGCAGCCCGTCGCCCAGAAGAAAGCATTCCAGGAGCTTTGGGATCCGCCCTGGAACAACAAGGAATTTATGAAGATCCCCCAGCACCCAAGATTGGGTTACACTCTTCAGGAATACTACGAGGCCGAGGTAGATGTCATCTTCACCTTTTTCTCATATAAAAACCATACTGAGGTGGGTTATGATGATTACCCCTCAGAAGATGAGGAGATTATATACCAGTCCATAATGGATGATGGGCATCCCGATAGCCAGCCATAGGCTGAAAGGTCTGATGAAGCAAACATATGTCGGTGTTGGGAGGAGTTGTCTTGCAAAGAAGATCTGTTCCAGGCCGAAGCAAAGTTTGACACAGGAACCCCGGATGAAGATCGGATTTCTGATGATAAAAGAGAATGCTTAGAGTTTGAACGTATTCTGGAAGAAGTTCGAGCTCTGCAAAATATAGATTCCCCAGAGAAATTTACGCTAGTAAAGCCTCCGGAAGTGGAAGACCTAATCTTTAAGCCGTACACGGAGTCAGTCATATCCCATGGGCAAGCTGAACAAAGTCGAATGGTTTCTGCCCTGTATGATGAGTCATCATCGGCCGGGGTCCAGCATGAAGAATTAGAGAACTCTAAGACTGAAGAGGACTATATCCCAGGAGGTTTCGTCGATTTACAGGAGGCTCCGCCCGAAGTTGAAGATGGTGGCCAGGCCATTGTTGATGAGCTTGTAGAAGTAAACTTGGGGATAGAAGAAGAACCAAGGCCAACCTTTCTTAGTGTTCTGCTGGAACCAAAGGTCCGAGAATCTTATATACAATTTCTGAGGGAGTTCAGAGACTGCTTCGCTTGGACGTATGATGAAATGCCAGGATTAAACCCCGATGTGGCACAACATCTGCTGGCGATTAATCCGGAAGCCAGCCCCGTAAAATAGCCACCCAGGAGGATGCGACCTGAGCTGATCAACCAAATCAATAAAGAGGTCGACAAGCTTATTGATGTTGGCTTCGTCGAAGAAAATCAGTACACCACATGGCTGGCAAATATAGTGCCCGTAAAGAAGAAAAATGGGTAGATCAGAATATGTGTTGACTTCCGAGACCTTAATAAGGCTTGCCCGAAGGATGATTTCCCGGTGCCAATTACTGAAGTGATGATTGATGCAATCACTGGTCATGAAGCCCTATCATTTATGGACGGTTCATCCGGATACAACCAAATTTGGATTGCTGAAAAAGACAGAGTACACACTGCATTTCGTACTCCAAAAGGAATATTCCACTACAAAAGAATGCCGTTTGGCCTTAAGAATGCCGGCGCGACTTACCAAAGAGCCATGACAAGGATTTTTGATGAGTTGCTCTTCAAAAAAGTGGAGTGCTATGTTGATGACCTAGTGGTGAAAACCAGAAAGAAAGAAGATCATCTACAGGACCTGAGGGTAGTATTTCAAAGGCTGCGGAAATACGAGCTGAAGATGAACCCTATGAAGTGCGCCTTCGGCGTGACCAGCGGAAAATTTCTCAGATTAATTGTCCGGCACAGGGGTATTGAAATTGATCCGTCCAAGATCAAGGCTATTCAAGAACTCCCTCCACTGAAGAATTTGTCTGAGCTAAGGTCTCTGCAAGGGCGCCTGGCCTACATCGGCCGATTTATATCAAATTTGTCGGGTCGGTGCCACCCCTTTCATAAGCTCATGATGAAAGATGTGCCATTCCTGTGGGACGGCGGATGCCAAGAGGCTTTCGAAAAGCAGAAGGAATATCTCAAGACCCCTTCGGTATTAGGGGCACCAATCAATGGCAGCCCTTTGATCCTCTATATAGCAGCCACACATTGTTCATTAGGGGCAATGTTAGCACAAATAAATGAAGAGGGAAAGGAGCAAGCCTTATACTACCTTAGCAGAAGGTTGATCAGAACTGAAGAAAGATATACTTACATAGAGAAGACCTGCTTGGCACTGGTTTTCACTATTAAGAAGCTCCGACACTATATGCTGTCACATGAGATCAGGTTGATATCTACAGTAGATCTGCTCAAATATATATTGACTCAGCCGGCACTCAAAGGTCGACTAGGCAAATGGGCTGCGATTCTGATGGAGTTTGACATTACTTATATACCTCGAAGGGCTATAAAGGGTCAAGCTGTGACTAATTTCTTTGCAGAGCACCCTGTACCAGAAAATGCTATGCTGGAGACCAAGCTCCCTGATGATGAAGTGCTCGAAGCATGCCAAACCCAGCCAGTCATGTGGCAATTATATTTCGATGGGGCATCAAGAACAGAAACTGATTCCAATGGGAAAACCAGAATACGTGCAGGGGCCGGCATTGTGCTGAAATCGCCAGAGGGAGAAGTAATACACACCTCCTGTTCCATAAACAAGCCCTGCACCAACAATGAAGCTGAATATGAAGCTCTGATAATTGGTCTTCAGATCACCCTCAGTATGGGCATTCGGATGCTTCAGGTATTCGGTGACTCAATGTTAGTAATAAAACAAATGCAGGGGGAATTCGAAGTGCGAAAGCCAGAATTAAACCCCTATCACTAAAAGGCTATATGCCTCATGGCGAACTTCTGCCACATTGAGCTCAATCATGTGGGCCGGGGACATAATGCTCAAGCTGACACACTGGCAAAGCTGACCAGCTCACTATCAGTCCCGCCAGATGAGACACTCAACATCATTGTCATGAATAGGTGGCAAGTCCCCAGCATGTTGGAAACGTGTCCCAAAGAGTATGAGGTTGATGCCATTGATAAAGTACAGGGGTCTGATTGGAGACAACATCTATTGCAGTGGTTCCTATACCAACAGCAACCCAAGAACAAAGAAGAGAGAATGAAACTCCTAAGGGTCAAAGATTCCTATGAATGCAGAAATGGAACTTTGTTCTGAATTATGGCCGACGCCCGCAAGAGGATCTTGCTTCCCTGCCTATCTACTGAAGAAGCTTGGCAAACGATGAAAGAGATACATGCTGGAACAATAGGGGCACACCAGGCTGGGCCTAAGATGAAGATTGAAATCAAGAAGCTGGGTTATTATTGGCCCACTATGTTCGAAGACTGTTGCCAGTTTGCAAAGTCATGCCAGAAATGTTAGGAGCATGCCGCTGTACCCAGGAGGCCTCCTGTAGCTCTACACCTAACAATTCCCAGCTGGCCTTTTGCTCAATGGGGAACTGATGTGGTCGGGCCGCTACCGACTTCCTCAGCTAGACACAGGTACATCCTGGCTATAACAGACTACTTCTCCAGGTGGGCGGAGGCAGTAGCACTCAGAGAAGTGACTGGCGAGTTGGTTGCCAGATTCATCAAGCACAATATCATCTTTCGGTTCGGGGTCCCCAGCCGAATAATATCTGATAATGGAAGTCACTTCAAGAACCAGAAATTATATCGGCTTGTCGAGAAGTACAAAATTGAATGGAGGACCTCCACTCCTTACAATCCACAAGCAAATAGATTGGCCGAAGCTTTCAATAAGACGATGTGCACCCTACTAGCCAAGGTCGTCAGCTCTAATAAGAAGGACTGGGGTGAAAAGATGTATGAAGCACTGTGGGCATACCGCACCGTCTATAAAACCCCCACGGGTTGTTCGCCCTATTCACTGGTATACGGCTCCGAGGCAGTAGTCCCTATAGAGCTGGAAGTACCGTCACTCAGAATTGCAGTCCAGCATGGTCTAGTTAGTGACGAACAAACCAATGCTGAAAGAAGACTTGAAGAACTGGCTGAATTAGAGGGGAAGCGTCTGCAAGCCCAGAAAAATATCCAAATATACTAGGTGCGCATGGCGAATGCCTTCAACAAACTCGTGAAAGGACGAGAATTCAAGAAAGTCGACCTCGTTATGGTCAAGAAGAGGGCGGTCATGGCCTCCAACCCAAAAGGAAAGCTGACTGCTAACTGGGAAGGTCCTTACGTAGTACACAGAGTCTACGAAGGCGGGGCCTACGTGGTCGTTAACCACCGTGGAGATGTGCAATTCTCACCCCTCAATGGGAAACATCTGAAACTCTATCGTGCCGCACCACTGCCTATTGGGGGAGTGGCGAATGGACAGATAAATGAAGACTGATGACAATCAGGAGGGTCACTCCTTTGCTACACACTAGACATTAGTTCGGACCCTCCGTTTGGATTAAATGATGAAACCCTATTCTTCTTTGCATTGGTGTTTACCCCACATCGACGATAAAACTCATCCACCTTTTCGGCGAACGGTTTCAGGCCTAAGCTGCTACACATCAACATCAGTTCGGACCTCCCGTATGTATTGCATGATAGAATCCTATTCTCCTATGCGTTGATGTTCGCCCAACGTCAACGATAAAATTTATGCACATTTCCAGCAAATGGCCCCATGCCTGAGCTGCTACATGACAACGTCACTCAGACCCTCCGTCCGAGTAGACGATGAAACCACTCTCCTTTGCGTTGATGTTTATCCCCGCACCAACGATAAGATCCACATTCCGGCAAACAGCTTCATGCCCAAGCCGCCATCTACCAACTTCAGTTCAGACCTTCCGTCTGAATTGCATGATGAAGCCCTACTCTCCTTTGCGTTGATGTTCACCCCACATCAATGAATGGCACATGCTCAGAGAACAACGCGAGAATCAAAAATATAAAAATAATATAAAAATGATAAGAAATGGGGCTTAAAATAGAGGTGCCCCGCCGGACTTGTCCAAAACATCTTGGACGAGTGCAAAAATGGTAAACAACTCGGCTGTGGCGAAAACCCGAAAGGGCGCTACGGGCAAAATTGGGTATCCCGCCACGTGAAAACTCGAGGGCGTATGGGCAAAAGCAAGAGGGGGCTGGCTCTAGTGAAAACCCGAAAGGGCACTTGGGTCAGTAATGTGGTAATATAAAAAGTTCACTTCATAAATCTCCTTCGGCAGCACATCCACCGCATGTCCCACCGATGATGAAACCCCGTCGATCATAAGGCATATCATCTGGATCAATGCTAAAGCCCATCTCGGAATAGACCTTCCGTCTGTTCTGATAAAACCCTTCCACTTTCTGCCCGAGACCCACCACGGTAAAACCTATCCAGTTTAGATCTTACATCTATTCTGATGAAACCTATCATATGTCCCACCGATGATGAAACCTGCTATTGATCGATTGGCATACTGCCCGATCAACGATGAAACCTATCTGGTTTAGACCTTACGTCTATCCCGATGAAACCTATGAAATCTTTGCATTGGTATGAACCCAATACCGATGATGAAACATGCTATTGATCGATTGGCACACTGCCCGATCAACAATGAAACCTATCTGGTTTAGACCTTTCGTCTATCCCGATGAAACCTATGGAACCCCTTGCATTGGTATAAACCCAATACCGGTGGTGAAATCAGCTACTGATGGAGCGGCACACTGCCTGATCGATGCTGAAACCCATCCAGGGTAGACCTTTCGTCTGCTCTGATAAAAACACAACATATTTCCTCAAGTCAATCCAGACCTTCCGTCTGGATGGATAATGAAATCCCATTCCTTTGCGTTAATGTTAAACCCCACATTAACGATGAAATCTACATCCCCAGCGAATGGCTTTGTGCTTAAGCTGCTACACACATTTCTTTAAGTCAATCTTGACCTTCCGTCTAGAAAGATGATGAGATCCCATCCCTTTGCGTTAATGTTAAACCCCACATTAACGATGAAACCTACATTCCCAGCGAACGGCTTCGTGCCCAAGCTGCTACCCACGTTCTCAAGTCAATCCGGACCTTCCGTCTGGATAGATGATGAAATCCCATCCCTTTACGTTAATGATTAAACCCCACATTAACGATGAAACCTACATTCCCAGCGAACGGCTTCGTGCCCAAGCTGCTACCCACATTCTCAAGTCAATCCGGACCTTCCGTCTGGATGGATAATGAAATCCTGTTCCTTTGCGTTAACGTCAATCCCCACAGTAACGATTACAGTCATGCTCTCGGTGAACGGCTTCGCGCCTAAGCCACAAAACACACTCAAGTCGACCCAGGCCTTCCGCCTGGGTGGACGATGAAACCCCATACCCCTTGCATTGATGTTAACACCCACATCAATGACGATGCATACACAGTTGAGCACATGGATTAACAATTTACAAAGCCAAAGTCCTAGTTCAACAAAAGGAAAAAAAATAGACAAAATGGGGCTAAAAATAGAGATGCTCCGCCAGACTTGTTCAGGCACTCTGAACAAGGGCAAAAATGGCCAAAACCCAGCTGTGGTGAAAACCCGAAAGGGCACTGCAGGCAAAATTGGGTACCCCGCCACGTGAAAACCCGAAAGGGCGCGTGGGCAAAAGCAAGAGGGGGCTGATTCCGGTGAAAAACCGAAAGGGTGCTTGGGTCAGTAATGTGGTAATTTAAAAGGTTCCATGCCAATGACATTCTACCTTCATCTCCCACCATTTACAAGAACCTTCCATTTATCGCTCGGCGCCTTGCCCGATCAGCGATAAAACCCTTGCAGGATAGACCTTACGTCTGTCCTGATAAAGTCTTCATATCTCTTTCAAAAGTCCCACCGACGATAAAGCCCATCACCACTCTGATGAAACCAACCATTGGTCGACTGGCACATTGCCCGATCAATGATGAAACCTGTCCAGTTTAGACCTTACGTCTATTCTGATGAAACCTATGAAATTCTTTTGCATCGATATAAACCCAATATCGATGATGAAACCAACTATTGATCGACCGGCACATTGCCCGATCAATGATGAAACCCTATCCAGTTTAGACCTTACGTCTATTCTGATGAAACCTATGAAATTCCTTTGCATCAATATAAACCCAATATCGATGATGAAACCAGCTATTGATCGATCGGCACATTGCCCGATCAATGATGAAACCCTATCCAGTTTAGACCTTATGTCTATTCTGATGAAACCTATGAAATTCCTTTGCATCGATATAAACCCAATATCGATGATGAAACCATCTATTGATCGATCGGCACATTGCCCGATCAATGATGAAATCCTATCCAGTTTAGACCTTACGTCTATTCTGACGAAACCTATGAAATTCCTTTGCATCGATATAAACCCAATATCGATGATGAAACCAACTATTGATCAATCGGCACATCGCCCGATCAATGATGAAACCCTATCCAGTTTAGACCTTATGTCTATTCTGACGAAACATATGAAATTCTTTTGCATCGATATAAACCCAATATCGATGATGAAACCAACTATTGATCGACCGGCACATTGCCCGATCAATGATGAAACCCTATCCAATTTAGACCTTACGTCTATTCTGATGAAACCTATGAAATTCCTTTGCATCGATATAAACCCAATATCGATGATGAAACCAGCTATTGATCGACCGGCACATTGCCCGATCAATGACGAAACCCTATCCAGTTTAGACCTTACGTCTATTCTGATGAAACCTATGAAATTCCTTTGCATCGATATAAACCCAATATCGATGATGAAACCAACTGTTGGTTGACTTGCACATTGCCCGATCAATGATGAAACCTGTCCAGTTCAGGCTTTACGTCTGTCCTGATGAAAACCACATCCCCTTTTATGTCCCACCTACGATAAAGTCTATCCAGTTTAGACCTTACGTCTATTCTGATGAAACTTATGAAATTCTTTTGCATCGATATAAACCCAATATCGATGATGAAACCAGCCATTGATCGACCGGCATATTGCCCGATCAATAATAAAACCCTACCCAGTTTAGACCTTACGTCTATTCTGATGAAACTTATGAAATTCCTTTGCATCGATATAAACCCAATATCGATGATGAAACCAACCGTTGATCGACCGGCACCTCGCTCGATCAATGATTAAACCCTACCCCAGTTTAGACCTTACGTCTATTCTGATAAAACCTATGAAATTCCTTTGCATCGATATAAACCCAATATCGATGATGAAACCAACCGTTGATCGACCGGCACCTCGCCCGATCAATGACGAAACCCTACCCCCAGTTTAGACCTTACGTCTATTCTGATGAAACCTATGAAATTCCTTTGCATCGATATAAACCGGATATCGATGATGAAGCCAGCTATTGATCGACCGGCACCTTGCCCGACCAATGATGAAACCCTATCCAGTTTGGACCTTACGTTTATTCTGATGAAGCCTATGAAATTCCTTTGCATCGATATAAACCCAATATCGATGATGAAACCAACCGTTGATCGACCGGCACATCGCCCGATCAATGATGAAACCTGTCTAGTTTAGACCTTACGTCTATTCTGATGAAACCTATGAAATTCCTTTGCATCGATATAAACCCAATATCGATGATGAAATCAACCGTTGGTCGACCGGCACATTTCTCGATCAATGATGAAACCTGTCCAGTTCAGACTGTACGTCTGTCCTGATGAAAATCACACACCCTTTCATGTCCCACCTACGATAAAGTCTACCCAGTCTAGACCTTACGTCTATTCTGATGAAACCTATAAAACTTCTTTGCATCGATATAAACCCAATATCGATGACAAAATCATTCACTGGTCGATTGGCACATTGCCCCGACCGGCTTTGAAACCTACCCGGGATGAACCATTCGTCTGTTCCGGATGATGCTCTAAACCTTTTCATTCACTTTTCTGCAAACAACCTCACTTGCGGCACATATGGCCAAAAAGGACATCTACTATTACCAACAAAATTCGGTTTAAGCACCCTCTGGATATCGTCACGCGGTGGAGCTAATTCCCCATCCTTTCTCTGAAAGGGTGGACGCTCTCCTGCTAAATATGGGCTATCCGCATGAGGATTGCTAAAACCGCTACCGAATCATCATGAAGTAATGGTGATGCAATAAGTGAAGAACAGCCACACATGAGACCAGCATAAAGATTCCTCTTCACTATATAAAGAAGAAAAAGAGCACAAGAGGAGCCCCTGAGGGGGAATTGTATTACAAAAAGAGGAAAAAGAAGAAGAAGAAGAAGAAGAAGAGATGTTCACTGGCGCCGGAAGATGTCTTCGAAAGCTAGAAGACTCACATACGGAGCAGCCCCCAACTCATGTAGACGAGCCTCCTCCTCCTGTAGCCGAGCGGACTCATCCTGAAGAGACACCACCTGCCCCTCCAACAGAGCTACTTCCTCTACGAACTACGGCTGAGAGGTTGTTATCTGCGGCAGTTCAGCTCGGAGATCAGCCAGTTCTACTTCTAGAATGCTATCCGGTTGCATATAAACTGCTCCCGCTGTGTCAGAGACTGTAGTTGGCCTCGGCGCTCCTGAAGGATAGAGTTCATTTTCCCCAGCTCAGATTTGCACTCTACCTTCTGCAACTTCAAAGCTGCCAGTCTGTCAGACATAACACGCGCCAAGAACCCTTCCAACTCAGGGGCGCCGAGAATCCATTAATTCTGCGGCCGGGAAGCTGTGGTGCGCCGAGAACCAGGCCCTATGCGCCAAGAAGCCATCTGAAGCTATTAATGAAGCAGAAAATTGTCAGAAAATATGGAAAAACAAAGAAAAAGAATATACTGAAACTATTACAGTAAAGCTATCAGGCTAAAGATCAAAGAAAACCAGTATTGAAAGGATAAGAAAGATACTCTCAGATGCTAAATGATGCACCTGCGGACATCGTGCCGCTTATTCTGCACTTACGCCATCCACAGGTGGGGGGCATTTGTTGACACCTAAAATATAATCAAGAACAAAGATGGGACCAAAGAGAAGATCAAATCAGAGATGAAGATCCCAGAGATTCCTACAAAGTCAGAATTGAAGAAGAGTCGTCACTACCAATACCTCACCCGGCTGAAGCCTTCTCCGGCCAAGCTAATGTCCGGCACTGCCGTCGTTCAGACGGTGGTGTTGATTAAAACCATGTCAACCCCCATACAGTCACGTGACTGATGAAGAATAGCTTCGGGATATTCTGATGACTATAGAATGGGATCTACGCTGCTTATCCCCCACTATGGATACAAAGGATCAAATGAATGCCAAGGCAGATGCAGTAACTGTGACAGCTCGTGCCACTAACAAAAGGGAGCCCAAATGACTAAAGCCCCTAAATGGGCCACAGTCCTTGGCACCGAGTGACCATAAGTGAAGCCCAAGTCTCCCACAGTTGGCGCGCCGAGGAGCCTTGCTGCAAGGAAGGGCGCCGAGACCACGCCAAGCCAAGAAGGGGGGTGCTGTGCCTATAAAAACCCCATTTCCTCCACTTACGGAAGGAGATCAAAGAAAGAGGGCAATAGAGAGAAGAAAAAGAAGAGGAGAGAAACAGAAGGAAGAAAAAAGGGAAGAAGAGCGACTGCTGCGGAGGCTGAAGAAGGAGGAGAAGGTCTGTCGACAGGGGGAGGGAGAGGAGCCAACACTCCGCCCTCCCCCATCCTTTGTTTCTTCACTTTTCATTCCTCCGATGTATATCCTCTGCATCTTTTCTTTTTTTTTACTTCCTCCGAAGAATGCTGTTATCTCCCCTCCCCATTTCCTATGAACTGGCATAGTCAGATGATGTAATCGACGATATATATGTATGAATGAGCAAGGTCTTTTCCCTTGATTTCAACATCGAATGCGTCTAGTTCTTGTTCTCCGGACACCTCTTCGATGTACGCTGTTGCTTTGCACTGGTGGAGAGTGAAGGTAGATGTATGGGCGTCTGGAGGCGGGAGTCTGGCGTGTGTATTGGCCGTGATTCTCTACTCTCCCTTGTTTCTGCTCTGATAGAGAAGGCAGCAGGGTCCCTCATTCGAACCCATGGATGGTTGGGACCCAGGGCTTCCGAGGAGACCCAGTTTCGTGGGTTTTACGGCCTCTCATCTCCGAATGTTTTCTCGATGGTAATTCTCTATCTGCACTGCAAGCCAGAAGTCAACGACTATTGTATTCGGGCACTGTATCTGAATTTGGCTCCCGAATCCCTCCCCCAATCTCATGGGTCATTGAGTTCCGGAGCTGATTCCCAAATCCCCTCACTGTCGATTTCCCCCAACATCATCGTCTGCATTTTTCCTGGGGTCTCTCTGTCACTAGCTGGACCTGAGACCGCCTATCTCATGGTCTCCGCTAGCGCATCTGTGAGCAACAATATTTAGGTGACACAGATTGTCACTCTGCCCCGACGAACATCTCTGGTCGAGTTCAATTTCCATGGATAACCAGCCTGTAATCAGACTGCCAGATATCTCTTTAACCCCTCTTGATCCCCCAGCCTTCACCTTCTGGAGCCAAAAAAAATGAAGATCCAGGATTCACGAGAACCCCCTTTGTAATCCCATGCCCGAACCCTGTGAAATTCCCAGAATTAAACCCCCCCTGAAAACTCCAGAGAAGAGCTTCTCGGCGCCCCAAAACCTCTCGGCGCCAGCCTTCCCACACCCAGACCAAATCCCAGCCGCGCCGAGATCACCAGGCCAAGGCGCGCCGACTCCCCACCGCGTCGTGATCTCCCATCCAACTCCCCACCGCGCCGAGATCTAGCCTCACACCCTCCTTGCTGCGCCGAGAACTCTCCAGAGTCTATGAAACCCATTCAATCAAACCCATTCTATAGCCCAGGCCCCATTGGATCGCCAGAGGGGTATGGGTCTCATACCCACTAGTTATCGGAGCTAAATTAACAGGACTTTGTCCCTACATTTCTTGACCCCTCGGTCCACGGAGCTCTGCCACTGCATGTGCTCCGACGGCTCTTTTGAGTAGGGGAATACCAGCGAGATGCCATGACCCGCTCACAATGGAGCTCGGGTTACATGCCCAACTCCTTTCTTCGGCTTCCATCCTGGCACCCCGTGGATGGATGTCCTATCTCCTCTTGGCATAATCCAAGATAAAGGGGAGGTACTGCCGGAACTCTCCCGCATTGCACCTAGTCCTATGATGTCTTCTCCTAAAACCCCGATGGTCCACGGAGTCCTGCCACTGCATGTTCTCCGACGGTCCCGCAAGGGGAATATCAATAAAGCATCGTACTGTCACATAGCGTACGACGATGTCTTAATCCCTCCGGATCCCAGGTCATATACATACCCGATCTTTTACGGATTCCATCCTGCCGCTGCATGGATGGTCTCCTATTCCCACTCGGCATAGTCCAGGATAGTGGGGGATATGCTACCCGATTTAATTCATTAAACTCAACAAGTCTGTCACTTGCTCGTTCATTTTTTCTATAGTATGAAAATTTTATTATGCACATTAATATTTTTGATCGCCCTCCGAGGCCTCCTGTCTTTGGCGTTTAATCAAGGTTTATCCTTCTTAGGAAGGGCGTAATTAACGCCATAGCCTTTACGGTATAGCGGACTTCCGGTCCCGACCCGAATCTCACAATCGACTGACCAAGTCAGGTCGAGCACATAATAAACTATCACCCCGGTGACTGGCACGCCTAATAATTAATGAATGCAAACAAATAAATAATCAATATATAAACAAAATACATAAAATATAAAGACGGATAAAATCCATCCCCACAACCTTCCAATGCCTTCTCCGGGTCCACTCCTCTGGCCTCCTCGTCGACCTCCAGTGATGAAGGGTCGGCCCCTACTTCTCCAACAACACCTCGCTGCACCTCGCTCATACCTGCCTCATCCAGTTCCGATCCTCTGTTTTGATCGTCTTGCTATCTTTTGTTTGGGTAGTGTCAATCTTGACATGGCTATCGTTGGCAGGTGAGATATGACTAACACTACTAACCCGGTCACTTCACCCTAACCGCAGCGGGCATCCACCCCGGTAGAGCCTCCCGACAGTCGAACCTCACCTCCCACATTCCTCATCCCTCACTCTCCCACCTCTCAACCATCTCTCCCTCTCTCTCTAACTGCACGACCCCTCTGGCCGCCGCGGCAGTCCCCCGTCTTTTCCCTCTCACTCCCCTTCTCTTCACATCGCGGCCTCCTCTCCCTCTTCCTTCTCATCTCCTCACCCTCTCTCTCTTTCCCATCTCAACATTGCGACCGCCCTCCCTCTCCTTCCCTCTCTCTCTTGCTTTCGCAACAGCTGGCTACCTCTCCCATCTCTCTCCAACTCACTCCCTTCTCACCGCCACCACCACAGCGCCAACCCCCCTCCGTCGCCAACCTCCCCATATCGCAACTCTACCACTTCACACACCCAACAGCCACCCATTTCTCTCTTTCAACCCCCATCGCAACCTCTCTTCCCATTCACATCCCAGCCACTCTCCTCACCATCGCAGCCACCTCCCTCTCCCCTCTAACATCCCCTTACGTCGACCACCTCCCAGCAGCCACCACCCCCTCTCACCTCCGGCAGCGCCCCACCCTGTTAACCCCGCCATCTACCACTCTCTCCCTCTCTTCCCTCTCACTCGGTGCACCACCCCCCACGGCTGGCCAACACCCCTCCTGCCGCAGCTCTCCCTACTAACCCACCACTACAACCGGCCTCCACTCCCTTCACCTCTCACCCCCAGCGTCCCCCATCTCACCTCCTCACCACGTCAGCTTCCCCTCCCCTCCGCAGCGTCCTCACCCTGTCCGCCTGGAACACCGTAAACGCAGCCCTTCACCACCGCAGTCGCTGCTTCTCCCCTTGCCACCCTCCACTTTCTCTCTAACCACCATTGCCAACCACCTCTGACGTCCCTCCACTCCCCTCTCTCCGCTAAACCACCACCGCGACCCTCCCTCTCCATCTCCCTCTTCTCACCAACACGTAGAACACACCCCCCTCTCTAACCCACTGCACCTCACCGCCACACACTCTCTCTCTCCCTCTAACCCTTTCAACCAACTGACTGCACCGGCGCGAGGCCCTCCAGCACCTCTGGCCACCCTGAACCTCTCTTGCCCACGTAAGAGATCACACCCCGCCTCTTTCACTCTCTTACCCTCTCTCTTTCTCAGTCTAACCCAACCACCGCGGCCACCTCCGCTCCCTCTCTCGCCTCACCACCCTCATCGCGACAGTCACTCCCTCCCTCACTCTAGCCTCCACAACCACCACAACCTCCACTGTCATTCATCCTCTCTCTCTAACCCTCCATCTCTCACACCCTCACCCACACCGTCCGCAGTCACCGCCTCAGCAGCACGTCCACACAACCGCGGCCGCCGCCTCACCTGCACTACCACATCCACCTCCCACCACCCTCTCTCCGTTTCTCTGCCCCGCCATCACACAGCCCTCTCCCTCTTCTCTTCACGCCTCTCACCGCAGCCGACGTCCAGCCTCGCCCGCGACCTCCTCTCCTTCCCCCTCCACCCGTGCCACACCCCGTGGCCACTATCGCGACCGTCGCAGCAACCGCCGCCGCAACCGCCGCCGCGCCAATCTCTCTCTCTCTCTCTCTCTCTCTCTCTCTCCGTCTTCACCACTCCCTCTCCCACACAACCCAGCTCTCTCCCACGGTCTCCTCTCTCTCCCTTTTCCTCCCACGCATGGCCACTTCCCCCCCTGTGCTGCATGCATGCACACTCATTCACACAAACACAACACCTCCACCCTCTCTCTCTCTTTCTCTCTCCACCTCTCCCTCACGATCTCTCTCTCCCTTCACTTCATCTCTCTTCACCTCTCCCTCACGATCTCTCTCTTCCTCTCTCTACCTCTCTCTTTCTCTCTCCTCTCGATCCCTCTCTTCTCTATCTCTCTCTACTCCACCATGCACATACATGGGTTTTTACTTTTTAATATATATATATATATATATATAATTATGATTAAACCCTCGTCCCCCTCTCCATTTTCTATCTTTTCCCCTCTATTTTTATTATTTATTATTAAGTCTTTATCCTCACCTCTCTCTATTGTTTTCTCTTTTCTCTCCACTTATATCATATTTTCTAGATATCCCTCTAAAAAAATAATAAAAAAGGGCCTTTTCCCTCTTCATCTGTCATCACCTCTCTTTTTCTCTCGCTTGATCTTCTTAAAAAAAAATAAAACAAAAAAAATCTCATTCCCCCTATATACATATATATTCTCCCTAATATTTTATTATCACTCTTACTACCTCTACCTCTCTCTCTTCTCTCACTCTCTACCCCACATGCACATACGTGGGTTTTAATATGGGTATACATATGTATTTTTATTATTAAGCTTTCATCCCTCTCTCTCCATTTTCTATATTTTCCTTCTCTTTTATTATCTCTCTCTCAAAAAGCCCTCTCCCAAAAAAATGAACAAAACAACAAAGAAAAAAAAAGAAGGAAAAGGTTCTCTCACGACGGCGTCTTCTCTGAGATCGGAAGGCTCTCTAAGGTCCAAATGCGTGGGTGATAGTTCCGAGTGTTCGCGCGCATGAAGGGGGATCATTCCATCCCGCCGTCTGCTCGTGCCGTGCTCAAGCTGTCGAAGCCCCCGCTGAATCCCGCCACTGGCGTTACCAATACGCCGTTTTCTCAACTTATCTTTCTTGCTCATTTAATTCTTGTAGTCTTTGCATGCATTGCACATTTTTGTTTGTAGTCGTCTTCTAAGTGCAACTCTTGCACAACGTTCATTCATCATATTATCTGTCTATCCCTTTGCGTCCTCAAAAGAGGTTTAAAATAACACTGACCAGGTGTGTTTTTGCCCATAAATTCATCATTATTGTCACAAGGGACTGATACTGCACTGCCGTTATTCTGATCTAATGTTTTGTCTTCTTTTACAAGGGTAACCATCAAAGGAAAGCCCTCTCCTTCGGCCGGCCGAAGGAAGAGGAAGAAGGAACCTGCTGGATCTCCCGTCTCTGAGGTATCACGCGGTCACTTCCTTTCATTTTGGGGCCTCCAGCCCCTGGCGATCACACCCCCCCCCCCCCACGTTCGTGTTTTTGGCTTCCTTATTCTTGTTCTCACCCGCGCGGAGGATCATTCCCCGCGGGGGTTCCCCTCCCCTATTTAATTTCAGCAATTTGATTTCTGTACACTAATACAGACTCTAATTCTAACTCTGACTCTGACTCTAACTCCTATTTTCTTAATTTTACTCCCTTCCCCATTTTAATTATTTCTGTTCAAATCTCGCGGAGAACGAGTTCTCGCGGCAGTTTCATTCCGTCCTTTTATTTCTGTTCAAATCCCGAGGAGAACAAGTTCTCGCGGCGGTTTAATTCTGTTATTTTCATTTTTTGTTCAAATCCCGTGAAGAACAGGTTCTCGCGGAGGTTTCATTAACATCATTGTTATTTATGTCATCTCTATTTCTATCAAATTGTATCCTTTCCATTCCGTGTGTTTTCCTGTCTTGTGTGTTTCCCCGTTCGAACTCGGTAGACACAATCCTCTCTGGGAGTCTTTCTCCGCATCCTCTTTAAGCGCGCATGTTTCTTTCCTGTCAATAAGACCGCGTGACATTCGTCCACATCTCTTGACGATCACGGTGGGACATCTTTTACTTTCCGTTTGGTTACCCATGTGATTTGGCACCCACGTTTGCCCCTCCGTTTGGCGCCCGCGTGTGCCCCTCCATTGGCACCCACATGTGCCCCTCCCTATTGCACCCACGTGCGCTACAGTTGTGCTCCTAGCAGTACCCTTTTGCAATTCTAATTTCATCCCTCGTGCACCTCATGCACTTCACCATAGTCCCCTGTGATTCCTCGAGAGATTCACGCTGTCGCAGAAATTGCCATTTCAGGGTGTGTTTATGTTGTGGAAATCTTGCCTTGCCTTTCCCTCCGTTGTTTTCGAAAAGCGGGCTTCGGCTTGAGAACATGTCTAGAGCCCCAGGCGCGTGCTCAGCATCATCGCCCTTAGCAACTGTCAGTCTTTGTGTGGACATGTCTTGACAAGTGGACGTGCTCTTTGAAAGGCATCTCCCATTGTGTACACGCTCCTTTGATTCTAAAAAGAAAAAAAGAAGAAAAAAAAAGAAAAAAAAAGAAATTCAATTCTGATCTACCTGCTCAATTTATGTTCTTTTCCATCATGTGAAAATTGTTTAATTCCATTCTGTCATGCTTAATTCTTGTTCTTTTTGTTTTGTTGGTGTTTTACATATCTCTATTATACAGCACCACATTGCATGCATCTTCCCCTTTATTTTCCATTTCTAGGAATTCACCCTCTCTCGGTGAAGGAAGGACTCTCCGTTCGGGAATTCCTCTCGACAGACTATGATCTCCTCCATCGGGACCTCCGTAAGTTCCCGACAGTGAAGGATTCTCTCTTCGTTCACTGGGCTGGTTGTACCACAGAAGTTCCCTGGAGTTTAGTTACCCATTCGTGGTGAGACAAGTGACCTTAGCTGGCACAGCGGTGGCCGAAATTCTAACTAGGGTCCTACCTTTTATGTGAACTTCTAGTTTGTGAAAACAAAAAAATCAAAAAAAAAAAAAGAGGACGTAAAGCATTAACTTGTGTGTTAACGTCTGTCATTTGTTTGTTGGTGTATGTTATTACGTTCCGAAAAGTGTTACAGATGGCTGAATACAATTACGACGCTTTCGAGACTGAGGCCTTCAACTATGAGCCCGAAATGCATGACCCAGGTCATGACTCTTATGGAGAGTATAACCCGGGCCAGGGCTACTAGGGCGAGCCAGGGGTCCGTGCCATGGATGCTGGTCTGTCTTATGAGTCCTCACATGGAGTACAGGCCACTGCCAGGGGAGCTTCCCCCTTCATTAGTGCCCCCTATGCCTTAGATTTCCTAGCTCCTCACATCGACTCCCTTAGCCCTCAACAACTTGAAGCCATCCAGGCTGTCATTAAGAGGGGATCTACCTCTCCCTCTCCCCTAGGTCATCCATGCGCCATAGGTGGTCCTCGTGCTACTCCTTTTAAGGACAACATGGGCCAACCACCTCCCCCATTTCAGCATCCCTCACGGCCCCAAAATCTGGCTGTCCCTCGTACCTCGATTCGACCGGGTCATTCCATGGGCAAAATTCACTCTGTTTCTCCTTCACGGCTAGGTGGTCCTCATGTTGCTCATTTTAAGGACCATATGGGCCAACCACCTCCCTCATTTCAGCATCCCTCATGGCCCCAAAATCTAGCTATCCCTCGTACCCCGGTTCGACCGGGTCATTCCATGGGCAAACCTCACTCCCTTTCTCCTTCACGGCCTCCATGTCAAGCCGTCCCTCCAAGGTCTCAAAGCTGACTGTCAACTTCACAAGTCACACCTCTCCAACAAGCTATCATTGATAAAATTGATCAAATGAAGGAACAATTAAAGAGGGTCACGAGTCCGCGACGGCCTCCTACTCCTCCTCGAGTCAATCCCATTCATGCTCTCATAGATAACATCACTAAAATGGAGAAAGTTTGGAAGGAGGTAAGAGATGGGCATGGCATCGAGAATATGAGTGAGCAAGATGTTGTTACAAGCTTTAACGATCAAGTGGACACTATCTACTCACCACCCATTTATCACACTCATTCACATGGCCCTCCACTTCCACATCTACATCCATATACGCAAAATCCTCCATACCAATATACACAACTTCCACCCATCAACACGCCTCCACCACGGCACCCATTTGAATTTGATGATTATGAAGAATTGGAGATGGCATATTATGAAGATTTTCAAGCTCTCCATGATAAACCCACTCCAAGTTTTCTTCGTTTCCCTCTTCCGCCACTTCCACAAGACCCCCCTGCTCAGGACGAAGCCATTATCCCAACCCTTATCTATGAGACATCATGGTGTTACGATGACGGGTCAATACTCTAACAATCTGCGTTAACGCATCATTAATCAACCGCCATCCCTACGCCTGTCTATGAAATCACATGGTGTTACGATGATGGGTCCATACTCCAACAACCTGCGTCAATGCACCATGAATCACCTCCTACCCTGGACGCCTCACGTACCACCAAAACCCGACGCTTCCTACGTACCAAGCCTCCTACCGTTACCCCTCCAACTACACAAATAACCGTCACACCATCAGCCTCTGTCTAGCCTCCCATTAGCCCTTGTTCCCAACCAAGTAATTCTCCATCGCCCTCACCTAAAACCTCCACCATCCCTATAACTTCAAACCCAACCATTCCTATTCCTCCACTCGACCCCCTACCCAAACCGATCATTAATCCTAAGCAGGACCCATCTATTTTTGCACTCGAGCCAATCTCATCTGCTCCCGAGCTAGTGGAGAAGCTCGCCGAGTTTCAACCTCCACCTACCCTTCCTACAACACCTTCCATTAAACATTTGCCATTTATGGAGCATGTCGCCTCCGTCTCGCCTCCTTTCACCACCTCTCAGAGTGGGTTTCTTCCTACAAATACATGTGCCAAAGATGATGTTCAAGAACCGGGCAAGAAGAATTTGGTCATGGCTATGCCATTCAAAATCCAAGATTTCATTTGCCGAATGCCGATTCGGGTTCTTGTGCTGGGCATCTTTGAGGAGGCCGAGTGTCCCCTAGTATTCACTAGGGAAATAAACCAACTATTGATGCCATGCCAACCTAAGTCCAATATTATTAAGGTCACATTGCTCATTGGAAATGACACTTTCAAGGCCCTCGTTATCCCTTACTCGGTCATAGTTCAAATGACTAATCAAGAGAAGGGTTTCTCCACGAGCATAACGATGACACATTCCACTACAAAGGAGATGATGAACTCTATGCTTGAGGGTGGGTCGGGGAAGTCCTTGTTGGCAGCTTTTGACGTTTCGTCCACTCCCCACCAACTTCCATGCAAGGGACGAACGCCCAGGCTACCAAGCATATCCACGCATAATATTCCAACGACCTTGGGCATTGTGCCAAATATGAAGCTCCCTATGCCGAAGGTCGAACCTCCAATGATAGATACCATCCATCTATCAAGGGAACTATTTCCATGGGAGCCATTTCATGTCAACATTCCTGCTTCACAAGCGGGACTCTCAAATTTCTGTTACGATTATTTGCCAAGGGAGTTACCGTGCCTTTTGATATGTCCAAAGGGTCTTATTAAAAGTCCATAAAATGAGAGCCCATGGGCGTTGACCGCACCGATTGAGCCGGTTGGTCAGAGAAGGACAAGGCCTTCTTTCTGGGTACATCGTTGGAGAGGGCATGTAGAGCCAAGAAGCCAAGAAGTTGTGTTGAATATTAAGGGGTTGGACTGTGTGATGGGGACATCACCATCCGTCCTAACACTCTCGCCATTCTCGTCACCCCGGAGGCGTACGTCATGGTCTAGTCATTTATTTTGAGTCCTATGTATGTTTCTTTATTTTATTTGAGTCATATCATTGTAATTTTCATTTTATTTGAGTCATGTCCCTAGGTCTTGTGCTTATTTCCCTAAGTTTGAGTGTCATTAGGTTTATTAGTTAGCTATTGGGCCCAATTCATTGGGCTTGGCCCAAGGGCACTCCCCCTTCCCTTGGTTATTTGTCATTGTGTTAAGAGTCAAGGTCTTTTTGTAAAATGTGGGTTGCCTATATATAGGACCCCATTTCCCCCATTTGAACTAATGAATCAACGAATGAAAAACTTGCCATTTTGAGAGTTCAAACTTCTTATCTAGTGGAGAGATTCCATTATTTGGGTGAGAGACCCTAGGGGAGAGATTCCCCACCCATCCCTCTCTTAATCTCTCTCTTTCACTCCCCTTTCTCTCTCCTCCACACCTAATTTCGAAAATTTTCTCGCTCCTCCCTTCCCAACCACCACTCTCCCACCTACCCCCATTAAAGGCCACTCCCCTTCCCCACACATCCCATTACTCCACCCCCTAGTCCCAATAGAGCTTCCACCAATCTTAGCTCCACCTCCCAACCCCCAACTACTCCACCCACTTCCCCAAGCACCCATCCCACTACCCCAAGCACCCCTTCCCTTCCCCAACACAACCCCTCCCATCCCCAAGACCACCATTGATCACCCACCATTAAGGAAAATTCAAACTCACCTTCCCTCCACCCACTTGTGCCCCCCTCACCTTCCCCTCTCCCTCCAAGCCCAAATTCGCAGCTCCTCTCTCACCCATAGCAAACACCCCCTTCCAGCCCCCATTCTCCCCTTCCCACACCTTGAAACCCCCCCTCCTACACCCCCTCAAAGCTGGGGGTTGCCCCTACACACAACCACCTCATTTCCCCTCCCATCTACCCCATTCCCCATTACCTATCTCCACCCTCTCAAGTTCTGGTTGCAGGTAGCAGATTGGCCGCAGGTTTTAGAGGCCACCCCGTAGTCCCATGAGAGCTTCAGGTAGCATACCATATATCGACAGAAGCGTCTGTTTGTCTTCTTCGCAACGGTGGTGGTCCCGTCCCATTCCGAGTTCGTGATCGACCAGGAGAGCCATTCTCCCACAACTGCGCAGACTCCCCCTGGCAAGAGACCAGAGCCGGATTGGAAGCTCAACTACGATGATCGTGTTGAGAATCGGATCGAGAGTTCTTCTTCAAACATCTTCTACTACGAGTCTTCTAACATCTCCAAGAAGCAGATCCCCATTTGGCGACCGGACCTGAGAGTTATCAATTTTCTCCCTCGGGTGCTCAGTTCTGCTTCCAGTTAGTCTGCACCGACCCCTCCTCAGTGTTAAGAGCCTACCGGTTGACCCCAACATCAGCTGGCATCCCCGTCAGTCTTGCTTCGAAGAGGACTCATCAACGGTTCCAACAACTCCAGCAACACCTGATTCTGAGCTCGGGAGCGACCGTGGCAACCTATGCTTCCTGCTGTTTAGAACCTGAAGCTGTCAGATCCGAGGGTCTGCTACCCTGTTCAAGCCCCTACCCCGACCAGCAGCAGTGCCTGAAGAAATTTATAAAATTCAAGCATCATCCAGATCCAGCTACAAAGAATCTCCAATGGTTTCGTCTGTAACAAAATTCAGGGCTGACCACAGCGTCCAAATACCTGACGGTCTATCCTGAGACACAGTCAGCGGGCAGATTCGGCTTCGACTTCCCTCTCTTCACTTCTAGCTCGAATTCCCCTCCCCGCTTGGCCGGCTGAAGGCCCCTCCCTGCGTGGAGGTCGTATTGAGTGTATTCATTGGCTTCCCTTCCCCGAGATCCCCCCCCTTGCATGGGGGTAGTTCATGTATTATTTACACTCACAGGTTTGAAGCTTCATCGACGCGGCGTGCGGGTGCTTCCCCTCGCCTCCCCGCTCGCCCCCGTCTCCGACCAGAGTCGGTTTCTTCAAACCGGCTAGGTGAGAACTCGTCCCTTGCTCTCAATTATTCTTTTGAAGTAACTAACCCAGTACCCTTCTTCAATTTTTTATACTATTTTCTTAACAGTTCATGAGATTCAAGTAGCTCAGAACATGCATTTTCCCAATCATCTAAAGTATAGTTTTCAAAGGGATTTACCTTATCATCATCATCATCTTCATCTTGACTGCTGCCTTGATTATTTCTGTCAGCCATCATGCAGCTGTCCTCATTTCTTATCTGAGTTCGCTTCAGTATATCCAGAATGTCTTTAGCAGACCTACAATCATGAAGGCAAGACCATAAGGCTCTGTCAGTAGCTGCTTTCATCAGATTAAAGGCTTTCTGATTTTCTCCATCCTTTGATCTATGCCTGTCACTCCATTTGGATACTTTCGTTGGTAATGTGTGAGGACCTTGTGAAATTAATTTCCACAGATCTGGATCAACAGATTTAACATAAGCACGTAAAGCACTGTGCCACTGACTGAAATGAGAACCACTAAAGACGGGTGGATGAGCCATTGAAAATAAATCAGATTAATACAACAGGAATATTGATGCACTAAAAACAAATTAGCACCGAAGACTGCATGATCGGATCTGCAGGTCGCTGGACCTTCTAAGCAGACACCTCTCTGATACCAATTGATAGAGTGCTATGCCCGGATACAGAGGGGGGTGAATGTATCCCCTTCAGAAATAATGCCCAAATTAAAACTCTAAAGCTCAGATATGCGGAATAAAAACTAATGAGCTCTGCAAGATGAGATGATAAGTATGTACATGATCAAATAGTTGGACTGCAACAATGCAGCCACCTGATCAAACCAGAAATGCAGACAGAACTATGCAACCCAAACACACCTAGCAAAATATAATGCTCAAGGTTACTGCAGATAGGAACAATACAAACAATCCAAGATAACACAACTAACCATGCATGCATAACCTGTGAATGGGAGGTAGGAGGCAAGGAGCAAACACACAAAACAAACCACTGCACAGTAGATTTTTTAGGTGGTTCGGTCCTCCAGACCTACATCCACCCCTCACTCCCAACCAGAGTGAGGCTTCACTAGCCAATGCTAGAAACAAGCAGACTCAGTCTGCGAACACTTGCTGCCACACAGCTTGACCAGGAGAACAGCCTCCCCTCTTCCTCCCAACCGGAGGGACACCCCAAGTGACTCCCAGCCACTTGGAAACCAGAGGTCGAAGACCTCTCTTCCTCCAGACCTGGAGGGACCCCTGGACTTGCAACCCACAAGCCCAGAACCGGAGGACGAGCCTCCCTTCCTCTAACCAGAGGGAACCCACAAGTGACAACCTGTCACTTGCAACCCGGAGATCAGATCTCCCTTCTCCTGAACCAACAGGAGGAACCCGACCTCAGTCCAGAGGATCGGAAGAACAAAGGTAATCAGAAAAATAAAAGAAAAAATAAGAAACACAAAATGAAAATAACTTCAGCAACCAGAAAGCTGGAAAATGAAATATAAACTGCAGCTCTCGCAGGAGCAACTGGATTGGATTTGATCCAAAGTCCAGTGAAAATAACGAAGCTTCTCTCTGCTCTTCTTCACGAGCTCTCTCTTTCTCTTTTTCTTCTGCTGCTCTCACTCTCTATCTTCTTCTCTTTCGCAGGCTCTCCCCATCTCTTCTTTTCTCTTCTTCTTCTGCTCTTTTGATCGTGGCTCTCTTTCTTCTACTTCTCTGCCTCTCTTCTTCTTCACTCTCAGTCTCGATCAGCCCTCTTCTGTTCTCATCTTCCTTCTACAGTGGACGAAGGCTTCTATATATATCACAGCAGCTTAGGGCGTGTGTCTCCACAGCTCCCGCCCAAGTCACTCTACCACGTGTCAGCATCTCAGCTCCTTGGATCACGTGTCAGACACCTGCAAGACAAATGAGGAGTTCAGTCGATTAACAAAATCAACTGAAGATAGTGTATAGACTTTATAACTCATACTGTAAAATGCAGTGTATAGACTTTATAACTCATACTGTAAAATGCAGTGTATAGACTTTATAAGCAGCAAATGAATAAGTATGTACACTGAGAGAGTGTATAGAGTTGAAGTTCTTCATGCGAGCTCAGTGTATGGACTTTCAGTTAAATGCATTAACATACCAAGGGAATGAGTGTATGGACTTAAAGCATCAGTTAACCAAGTGTGAAGAGTGTATACACTTGACTGCGTGCATGACAGACAATGTCTAGACTTGCTATTAACATGCATGAGAACCCAATGTACAGACATGTTGTCGCTTCAGCTGAAGACCCCAGTGTATAGACTTGCTGAGGGAGAGACTGTACAGACTTGAAGCAAAGCAAGGCAATCGAGTGTGTAGACTTCACGATGTGCAGACTTGCCAAAGAAACGGCTGTACAGACTTTAGCTCAAGAGCGATGTATAGAGTTTTGAAAGCTTGAACAACGAAGCATGCTGTACAGACTTTGAGTGAGAGTCCAATGTGCAGACTTTCCACCGACCAATGTGTAGACTTGATGGTTGAGAGACGATGGCCAGGACAAGGCACAAACGGATGTATAGACTTTGGACTTGAACGACCAAGCAGGCTGTGTAGACTTAGAAGAGTGAGCCAGTGTATAGACTTCAAAAAACTTGAAGGCCCAATGTACAGACTTTGAAAAGTCTGAACCAATGTACAGACTTGTAACGCTTCAAAGCATAGTGTGCAGACTTTACAGTTCAGCTGCCAATGTATAGACTTGGAAAAGCTCGAACACTGAATCAATGTAAAGACTTGGAAAGTTATCCAATGTATAGACTTTAAGTGAAAGTCAGATGTACAGACTTGAACTCAAGGAATAGCTGTACAGACTCTGAGTGAAGGCATGAACAGTGAATCAATGTGTAGACTTCACTTCAAGTAAGCTACAGCCCAATGTATAGACTTGCCACCAATGCAATGTATAGACTTTGCGAAGCACATGCCAAGGCTGTACAGACTTGCAATGCCATGAAGACAATTGTATAGACTTGACGAATGTGAGACGTTGAAAGAGACGGTGGATGTACAGACTTCAAGGCTTAACTGAGACGGTAGGAGAGACGGATGGCTGTACAGACTTGGTGAGCGCCAAGCGATGTACAGACTTGGATGACCAACGCCAATGTATAGACTTGCACAGTGCTGCCAGTGTATAGACTTTGGCACAGTCCAATGTATAGACTTTGTTTCGAGCAACGTAGGTAAAAGACCCCCAATGTATAGACTTCCAACGTGAGTGACACACTGTACAGGCTTTGCTCAAACAGTTCGATGTATGGACTTGGAATTCCAATAGAAGGATGTATGGACTTTGATAAGAGAATGGCTGTACAGACTTCAGGTGAAGACCAATGTATAGACTTCCAATATGAAGACCAATGTACAGACTTCCAATATGAAGACCAATGTACAGACTTCGAATATGAAGACCGATGTATGGACTTCGAATATGAAGACCAATGTATAGACTTCAATTGAGTGCAATGGCTGTACAGACTTGGAAATCTTTGAGCGATGTACAGACTTGGAGTTAATGCATGAAGACCCAGCAATGTGTAGACTTGACAGTGAATGCATGAACAGTGATGTATAGACTTAGACACAACATGCTATGCAATGTACACACTTGATGTAATGCATGCCGATGTACAGACTTCAATTGAAGTCAACCGAAGAGTGTATATACTTTATGAATGCATATGCCAAGACCAGTGTACAAACTTGATCAAATGTCTAGACTTTGCATGAACAGTCGATGTGTAGACTTCACATGTAGAGATTTTGAACGTGTGTGCTGGCAGTGTACAGACATTGATAGTCTAGGGGGGTTGACCCATCTAAGTCCTGACAATGCTCACAGAGTTTACACTTGAACAAATAATGCATGTGAAAGATTTATGCAGCAGATAACATGACTGAACATATAATGCAATGCTTCATGATCTGATGAACTGACTGAACAGCAAATTAACTGAACATATGAGAGACTGCATTATGATCAGAAAATGACTGAATAACAGCATGATGACTCACACAGCAAGATGACTCACAGTGATTAACTCACATCAAAACCAATCATCAAAAGATTAACTCACATCAAAGCCAATCATCAAAACCACAGGGACACAACAGCTCCCCTAGCCCACCCCCGAGGCAGGACGAACTCCTGTCCGAGCTTAAGGAGGCCATAACCGGTAGGCTCAACCTGGTGCCACCCCAAGGACCTCTCCCCCTAAGAGAGGACATTCCTTCCTCACCCGTGACAGCTCCTTTGCCCCCAACCTCACCTTCCGATCTTTATTCGGAGCCACCTCAGCCAGAGCCACCCGTGCTTCTAACGGGGAAGCTAATCATCGACGAGCCACTACTTAGCTGGCTTAAGAAAGGCTTGGTCCCTAGAACACCTTGATATCCATCCATGGACCCCGCACTACAAATAGTTCTCGTCAACTCATTCCACACGGCCTTCCAGTACTTTTACTTTATTGATAATTTGGAAGACTTATTCTGGAAGTTACTGGCAGTTGAAGTTGACATATATGTTGGCCCCAAGCTTCGACCAACCCAATAGTCGTAGCTTCACGCACCCTACATTGGGTTCTATTACCTCTGTGTGCACCATGGGTCATGTCACCACGGAGACCCTTTTGCTCCTCCCTATGTCTGATGAGCTTAACTCCATTCCACTTGTCCCAAGGGAGGAACCGTGTCTTCCACATGAGACCACTGTCCCATCTATCGTGATGATGGAAGATGACCATCTGCCCATTGACGAACTCTGAACATGGGCTAGTATAGAGAAGGAACCCATCACATGGGGTCACACATTCTTTGATCCATTCGATCCTTTCCCTAGTGAACCTCTTGACCCACCATATCTACTCCACTTCTTCAAAGAAGTTCACTACCACACCCCTACCCCACGGGCCAGTCATCTAACACGTAGCAAGGAGCCCGTTCATTAGGGTAATGAAGAAGGTGAATTCGGCTCTCCTGGCCCACCCAAACCTCTCAAACCTAAAAGGACGTCAGTGTATGAATGGTGCATATTAGGATGTCTAGGATTCCATGATTCCACCAATATTAGCTTGTGTCGTGTGTATGCAAGTCACACATATGGGTGTCTTGAACCTCCACTACATATGTATGGATCTACGTAGCATTAGGTTTGTCTAGGGTCATATGTGAGTCTGTTTTTCCTTTATTTGTATAGTTTGTTCAGAGTCTGTACATGCATTTGTCGAGTGCATAGGGAGTTGCATAGTCGTCATCAAATTCCAGCAATACACGATGCAATGAGTTGCTTTATGCTCAAGGCACCACCACGAGTTCCGAGAGGATGAATATGTCATGATCAGGGTCAAACCTGAACGGTTTCCCTCTGGAACCGTGAAGAAATTGCAAACTCGCAGTGCCAGTCCCTTTCGAGTGTGAGGCAAGTCGGGTCTAAATGCGTATGTTGTATACTTGCCCGAGGAAGAGTCTGGGATCAGCTCTAGCTTCCATGTATTGGATCTAGTCACCTACAGGGACCCAACGATGATTCCCAGTGAGCATTTCGAGCCGTCTCCTCCCCTTAAGAGTGAACTCGCCCCCGAGTGTCCACCACTAGCCTCATTCCCACAACAGCGTGAGCATATAGAACATATACGGGATGAGCAGCTGGCAGCCAAGCGTCTGTCTAATGCATGTAAAAGGCCTGTGCATTCAAGTCTAAGCATGTCTCTAGTCGGTGCACATTTCGTCTCATTCTTATAATCAGTCTGTGCACATGGATGTCCTTATGAACTCCTCCAGCACACAAAGTGTTCGACTAAATGCCTCCATTCTGATTGACATGCTCAAGTCACTGCGGACCCAGACTTAACTTACCAGCACGTGACCCAAGGCGAGTCTGGTCTAGAGACTTAGCCACGTGGAAAGCACTTCTTCAGATCTAACACGTGGACTTCAATCAGCGTACTCTTGCTAGAGTTTCTGGGCGGGAAACATATGTTCCACGCGCCCAATCCTTCACGGCATATAAATTGAAGCCAGATTCTTCAGATCAAGATACAGAGAAAAAGTACAAGAAAAAGGGGGATCTGAGGAGCGCGAAAAAGTGAGAGACAGTTGCTGAGCAACAGAGAGACTAGGACTATCAAGAAGAAGAAAAGGAGAGAAAGAAGTAGAGCAACACACTTCTGAGAGATAAAAGTGAGACATAAAGAGAAAGAGAAGAAGAAGAAGGAGAATAGGGAAATTGAGAGATCACGAGAAGGGTCTGAAGACCTGTTCAACTGGAATTTGGATCAGATCCAAACCAGTTCACTCCAGCGTGAGCATTTTGATTTATCTTCACTGTCAGCTTTCCGATGTTGAATCTTTTGGTTTTTTTCAATTTTATTTTTCATACTCCTTGTAAGCTGTGTATCAGCGGAGGCTAAGCTGTAAGGCCTAGCAGATCAAGCTGTTAGGCAGCGGTGGCTAAGCTGTAAGGCCCAGCGGTCAAGCTGTTAGTCAACGGTCAATCAAGCTGTGAAGCTCAGCTGTTGCGGGCAAGCTGTGAGGCCCATCCGTTCAAGCTATTTGGCAGTGGAATCCACACTCTGGTTGGAGTGTGGGGTGGATGTAGGTCCTGAGCCTTTATGACAGCGGAAGACTCGCTCGAGGAACACGAACAGCCGGCATGGTAAGCCTCTTGCAAGCAAGAATGATCAGAGCGCAAGGCAATCACACATAAGAATGCAATCGCATAATAATTAATCAAACTCCAACTTTATTTCATTAATGATCAAAACATTCTTTTACAATAACTCTTCAACCATCTCTAATCCATCAGACTCAAGAAAAGGAAAAATTACAAAGACTCGATCTAAACAAGATTGAATTCCTAAGTCTTCACTCTCATTTTGATATGGTTCTCATTCGCTCTCGGACCCGCTACTTGTATAACCTGAATCCGAAATCGTATCACTTCCATCTCTAAAAAGATTGGAAATAGGTAATGAGCACACTTACCCAGTAGGTATCTTCGCATCAACATGAATAGCACTATTAAAGTAATTAGCATTTTAGCTCTAAATAATTTAGGTAAAATCATGCGAAATGCAACCAATCATGCGAGTAACCAAAGTAACAAAACGATCATGTAAGATAGAATGAGAGCAAGAATGAACTAGCAAGAACGTAACAAGAATACGATATTGACCTTTCATAAACAAGAATGTATCGAGAATGTACTAGCAAGCCACATAATCATCACTCTAGTATCTTTTGCTTATGAGCAAGTACTTCATGAATTTCTGTGGAATATCAAGCAAGAATGTAATGTACAAGAATGTCATGTCGTGCCGTGGATTTTCACTTATTTATAAAGAAAGTACTCCCAGCGTAATGCGACGCCCGTAGCATCATACCCCATGGTTTATAATAGTATGTTTCCGACAATCAACCGAGGGGACTAGCATAGAGCCCTTGAACACAATCAGTGCTCGATCGCATCTTTAAGTATAAATCAAGCTACTTCCACGCATGTAACAATAAAGTATGGCCAAGAATGTAATAAGTTCAATAAATTCATGATAACAATAATAAATGAATTAACACTTCAATTTAGAATATGAGAGATCAAGAATGACTTATACTATGTTATGCTCATGGAAATAATTCGGCAGCATAACGGTACATTCCTTATTTTACATAAATTAAATTAGGTATCTTGACTCAATTTGGTAAATCCTAGACTATTATTAATCCATCTAGGAACCTTATAAAATCAACCCGTGGGTCAAACCTTGGGTTAAAGCACTCAAACATTGTGACGGTCTTGTACTGGGCCGTTACGTTCACGTGACGGTCGAGCCTTGATCTGTTAGAACGACTGAATCCAGAAACAATAATTGGACCCAGTTAAATGTGACGGTTGTATATTGGGTCGTTACATGGGCCTGGCGGTCTAATATAGATCTGTTACATCGCTAGAACCAGAAAACATCGATAGTGTTGTCTAATCAATTAGGTTTTAATGGTACAACCAACTCGGCGTCCTAGTGGGAATCCCAAGCTCCCGGAGAATTACGGAGGCCTTGAAATAAGATTTCCTAATCCATTGGAAGGAATATCCAATAGAGAGGTCCTCATGTTCAAGAATAATGTTCCTATAGTGCAAAGTGTGAACTAATGACCATATACCGGAATATATGCCATGTACTTAGAGAAAATGACTCTATTGATAGAGAGAGAATGCGTAACAATGTGAAACCAAGAAAAAATTCTGTCCATACATCATTGAAAATCCATGATTTAAAATACAAGACTATAGAATTTTGGCACATGAAATTAACATAACTTAAAATGCTTGTAATCATGCACTTCTTATCATGAATTAATAAATAAACTCAAAGTCATGATATCATGTCAAAACTTAGATAACTAGGCTTATTTATAAGTAAATTGACTGTTTTCCAATTTTGTCTACAGTTCTCCTGACGGTCGAGAGTGGGGGCATCATAGTGATTGTGACGGTTGATCGTGGGGCCATTACAGTATTATAACGCTCCATCTATGGTCCGTCAGAGACAACTGAGTAAATTTTCATACAACAGAGAGTGTAACGACTTATCGTAAGGCCGTTACAGTGTTGTGACGGTCTAAGTATGATGCGTCAGAGTCCCTGCTAACAGTATAAAGAAATTAAAAGACTATGTTTTGAAACCATGTCATGTTTTGAAACGATTTAACTACCCCAATCATGACAAAACAAAGTAAAGGTCATCTAGATGCATAGGTTGCAGTGAATTGACAAGATAATATTTTTTATCTTTGATTAGGGCTAAAGATATGTATGTATGTATGAACCCACTAAAACATGAAATCCATGATCTGTAGTGCATGAAATCAAGCACAATCAGAGGGCTTTTATCCTTAACAAGATGTTTTTGCCAATCATGAGATGACCTACCGCTTAACTGAGCTTTAAACTTCTAATTTGAGCTTGAAAGACGTGCCCTAGTTCTCCCTTTCCAGTCAGTTTCCAGCAACTACTCGCTGCTCTAGCTCCCCAGACTCTTGACCTAAGGACGTGAAATTTTGAGGGTAAGAAGATAAAACTAAGGTGAACAAGAAGTTCTGAATGACCGAAATCTAATTACCTCATTTAGACGTCCTAATCTCTTGATCTTCAGGGGTCTTGCATTCAGTTTCCTGGGTTGCTAAGGTTCGACCAGCAACTTTGGAAGCTTCAATCTTCTTGGTTGGTTGATCTCCTGGCATAAAATTTGGAGAGCTATTAGTCTAATGTATTATAAACAAAAAGTTCTGAAGAACTTACCTGAAATTTTATCTCCTTACCTTGATTCTTCACGAGCCAAAAGTAAGGGTCGCTCAGTTCAGAACTGGGTCTACACCCTCCCCCACTTAGAAGAATTTGGTCCCCAAATTCAATACATAGATTATGGAGAGCGTACTTACAGTTAAATAATTCTGAAAATCTTTTTCGCATAGCTTCTTCGGTTTCCCATGTCGCTTCATATGGCCATGTATTCTTCCATTGAATCTTGACCATAGGAATACCTTTATTTCTTAGTTGACGCATTTCTCGTTCCAAATCTTTATTGGTGTTTGCTCGTATGTCATATCCTTCTCAATCTCCAGATTGTCATAGGTGATAATATGGTCAGGATCATATACACACCTTTTCAGCATAGAGACGTGAAATATGTCATGAACTCCTGCTAATTATGGAGGTAAAGCCAGTCTATAAGCTACGTCACCGACCCTTTCAAAAATTTCAAATGGGCCAATGAACCTAGGAGTTAGCTTGCCTTTGATGCCAAATCTTCGAATACCACGACCCGGAGAAACCTTTAGATATGCATGATCTCCAACCTAAAACTCCGAATCGCGCCTTCGATTATCGGCATAAGACTTTTGCCTATCTTGTGCCATCTGCAATCTTTCTCGAATTCGCTTGATCTTCTCTATAGAATTCTTGATAAGGTCGAGGCCTAGAAATTGCCTTTCCCCTATTTCATTCCAACAAATAGGTGATCTACAACTTTTTCCATATAACGCTTCAAAAGGTACCATTTGTATGCTGGCTTGATAACTGTTGTTATATGCAAATTCTACCAGAGGCAAGTGATCATGCCAACTACCTCCAAAATCAATAGCACAAGCCCTGAGCATATCTTCTACTACCTGATTCATTCTTTCCGTCTGACCATCAGTTTGTGGATGAAAGGCTGTGCTAAAATTCAATCTAGTCCCTAGTGAGTTTTGTAGACCCTTCCAGAAATGTGATGTGAATCTAGGATCTCTATCAGATATAATAGTGACAGGGACACCATATAATTTGACAATTTCATTTATGTATAATGCTGCTAGAATATCCATAGACCATCAACTTTTTATTGGCAGAAAATGTGCAGATTTAGTCAATCGGTCTATGATTACCCATATACCATCGTGTCCTCTTCTGGTTTAGGTAAACCCATGATGAAATCCAACCCTATACTCTCCCACTTCCATGTTGGAATGTCTAAGGGATGTAATTTATCGGCGGGTCTAAAATGTTCTGCTTTAACTTGTTGGCAAGTGAGACAGTGAGACACGAAATCTACTATCTCTCTCTTCATATTGGGCCACCAGAAGTTTCTTTTGAGATCTTGATACATTTTTATACCACCTGGATGAATGGTGTACTTGGACTTATGTGCTTCTTCTAGGATCAATTTCTTCGTATCTTCATGATCCGGTACACATACTCGGCCCTTAAATAGCAATCTTCCGTCATTAGAAATGGAGAAATCCGGCCTCTGATCTATGTTAGCTTTAATCTCCAGTAACGCGGGATCATCATCTTGTAACTTGACCAGATCCTCTATTAATGTTGGTTGAGCTCAGATATTAGCCATGAATCAATCCTCTTCCTTTGTGTCAATATTTAAATTCAACTAAGCAAACTGAGGAATAAGATTAGTCATACTAACCATAAGACTTGATAGCATTCTCATTGGTTTTCTGCTGAGTGCATCGGCTACAGCATTAGCCTTGCCAGGATGATATTGAATAGCAAAATCAAAATCTTTGAGGTATTCTAACCATCTTCTCTGCCTCATATTTAGCTCTTTTTGAGAAAATAAATATTTCAAGTTCTTGTGGTCCGAGTAGACCATAAACTTTTCTCCATAGAGATAATGATGCCAAATTTTTAAGGCAAAAATAACAGCGGCCAATTCCAAATCATGCACATGATAATTTTCCTCGTGACGCTTTAATTGTCTTGAAGAATAACAGATTACCTTTCCATTTTGCATGAGGACACACCCTAAGCCAATGCCAGATGCATCCGTATATACTTCGAATCCACCACCATTCACCGGTAGTGATAAAATGGGAGTTGTAGTAAGATGATTCTTAAGAGTTTGAAAACTCTTTTCACATTCCTCTGACCAGACAAAAGGATTTTCTTTTCTTGTGAGTATAGTTAAAGGAACTGCAATATTTGAGAAGTCCTTAATGAACCTCCTATAATAACCAGCTAGACCCAGAAAGCTTCTTACTTCTGATACAGTCGTTGGCTGGCTCCAATTCCTGACAGCTTCTACTTTCGAAGGATCCATAGCGATTCCTTCCTTGGAAATAATGTGGCCTAGGAATGAAAACTTCTTTGAGCCAGAATTCACATTTGTTAAGCTTTGTATAAAGTTTATGTTCTCTAAGTGTTTGCAGAGCTGTCCTCAGATGTTCTTCATGTTCCTCTTTTGTCTTGGAGTATATCAAGATGTCATCAATGAAGACGACGATGAATCGGTCTAGATATGGTTGGAAGACATTGTTCATAAGTTGCATAAATGCTGCTGGGGCATTAGTTAACCCGAACGGCATTACCACGAATTCATAGTGGCCATAACGACTTCGAAAAGTTGACTTATAAATGTCTTCTTCTTTAATTCTAAGCTGATGATAACCTGATCTGAGGTCAATCTTGGAGAAATATTCTACTCCCGAAAGCTGATTGAAGAGCTCATCAATACGTGGCAACGGATACTTGTTTTTATTGTAAGTTGATTCAATCACCGGTAATCGATGCATAGCCTGAGAGAGCCATCCTTCTTCTTGACAAAAAGAACTGGCGCACCCCAAGGGGATGTGTTAGGTCTGATGAAGCCCTTATCCAGTAGTTCCTACAACTGCTTCTTTAGTTCCTTGAGTTCTGTGGGGGACATCCTGTAAGGGGCTATAGAAATAGGTGCTGCTCCTGGAATGAGTTCAATAGTGAAGTTCACTTCCCTCTCGGGTGGTAAACTGAGTAATTCGAATGGGAATACATTTGGGAACTCATTTACAATAGGGATGTCTACTATGATAATTTCCTTGGACTCCGTAATAACGACATAAGCAAGAAAAGCTTCCTATCCTTGCGAGATAAGTTTGCAAGCGTGAAGTGAGGATATGATAGGCGAGTGTTTCTTGTATTTGATGCCAAGAAAAGAGAATCTTGGAAGACCGGGTTTTCAGAAGGATATAATCCTATTTCTGTAATTGATATAAGCATCATGATCTACAAGCCAATCTACCCCTAAAATGGCATCATAACCTTTCATGTCAAGGCATACTAAGTTCGCGGGGAGATTATGACCTTCTACTATCACTTTGCTATCAGGATAATAGTCGGTAAGCTTTGTTCCAGAACCTAAGGGTGTGGTAATAGCAAGATCTGAAGGTAAGGGAACTGATGCAATTGGTAATATTTTTGTGAAAGTAGTGGTGATAAAAGAATGAGAGGCACCAGTATCAAATAGCACAAATGCAAGATGAGAATAAATTTAAAGAGTATCTTTCATAAGCCCACCATCCCTGGGCGCTTCCTCTTCTTCTGGAATGGCATTGAGGCGAGCTTGCCTCCTGCGTCCTCCACCAGATGACTGGTCCTTCATAAGGGGGGCAATCCGACATGCGATGCTCCCTGTTTCCACAACGTAAACAAGCGTCGAGGCGCTTCCAACACCCTTCAGCCAAATGGCCGAACTTTTCATAAAATGTGCAAGCCGTGGTGACCTGCTCCTCCTCCTTAATCTTTTTATTCTTCTGGGAACTTCCATCGTTCCCGCTCCTGGATCGCTTCTTATTGTCACGACTTTTGTGAGGCTCCGTGATATTGAACTGTTCTTTCTTATAACGCCGATCAGATCGTCGGCTAGACTCTTCTCCTTTCCCATTCAATTCCTCGACCTTTTCTAAGGTCCTTTCACATAAGTATGCCCGCTGAACCATTTCCGTATAAGTACATATGTTTTGGGTCCCGAGCTGTTGAATAAAATCGGGACGTAACCCGTCCATAAACCGATTTGCCTTTAATAGATCGGTACTGATTAGATGCGGTGCATAAGGTGCTAGCCTTGAGAATTATAGTTCATATTCAGCCACTGTCAGCATTCCCTGTCGAAGAGAGGTGAACTCCATAGCCTTTCTTTCTTTCACATGCTCAGAGAAATACTTGGCACGGAATAAAGCTAGAAAACCATCCCATGTATGAGGTGCATCGGCCGGAGGTGCCGGAACCGACTTCCACCATGTTCGGGCATCCTTGTTGAGTTGAAAAGTTACAAGACGCACCTTCTCTTGATCGGTGCATTGGATGACATCAAATATACGGTTCATCTCGTCAATCCAGTTCTCTGCTTCGTCCGGATTAGAAGAGCCATAGAAACGCGGAGGGTTTAAACTCCGAAAATCACGATGTAAATCGCCAGCCCTTGCCCCTGCGCCAGCTTGCGCCATGGTTTGTAATGCCTGAGTAAGGTCGGCAACCGTTTGTTGCTTGTCATTCCAATCTATGCGATGAGCCATGGTAATAATAAGGTACCTGAGAGAAATATAACAATTTGTTATTTCTCGTGAAATTGGAAGAAAATCAATCTTAAAGCTAATTAACTATCTTATCCCGGGCTCTACCCAATTCACACATGGGTATGGAAATTTCTTCCTTAGTTCATAGGTAGGGGTCCTTAAACCTTGGACTTATCCTATGACATGATTCTTCTCCCTAAGTCCTGAGACCTAGGCTCTAATACCAACTTAACTGTCACGCCCCGAGCCTTTACGACAGCGGAAGACTCGCTCGAGGAACGCAAACAGCAGACATGGTAACCCTCTTGTAAGCAAGAATGATCAGAGCGTAAGGCAATCACACATAAGAATGCAATCGCATAATAATTAATCAAACTCCAACTTTATTTCATTAATGATCAAAACATTCTTTTACAATAACTCTTCAACCATCTCTAATCCATCAGACTCAAGAAAAGGAAAAATTATAAAGACTCGATCTAAACAAGATTGACTTCCTAACTCTCCACTCTCATTTTGATATGGTTCTCATTCACTCTCGGACCCGCTACTTGTATAACCCGAATCTGAATTCATATCACTTCCATCTCCTGAAAAGATTGGAAATAGGTAATGAGCACACTTGCCCAGTAGGTATCTTCGCATCAACATGAATACTACTATTAAAGTAATTAGCATTTTAGCTCTAAAGAATTTAGGTAAAATCATGCGAAATGCGACCAATCATGCGAGTAACCAAAGTAACAAAACGATCATGTAAGATAGAATGAGAGCAAGAATGAACTAGCAAGAACGTAACAAGAATACGATATTGACCTTTCATAAACAAGAATGTATCGAGAATGTACTAGCAAGCCACATAATCATCACTCTAGTATCTTTTGCTTATGAGCAAGTACTTCGTGAATTTTTGTGGAATATCAAGCAAGAAAGTAATGTACAAGAATGTCATGTCGTGCCGTGGATTTTCACTTATTTATAAAGAAAGTACTCCCAGCGCAATGTGACGCCCGTAGCATCATACCCCATGGTTTATAATAGTATGTTTCCGACAATCAGCCGAGGGGACTAGCATAGAGCCCTTGAACACAATCAGTGCACGATCGCATCTTCAAGTATAAATCAAGCTACTTCCACGCATGTAACAATAAAGTATGGCCAAGAATGTAATGAGTTCAATAAGTTCATGATAACAATAATCAATGAATGAACACTTCAATTTAGAATATGAGAGATCAAGAATGACTTATACTATGTTATGCTCATGGAAATAATTCGACAGCATAACAGTACATTCCTTATTTTCCATAAATTAAATTAGGTATCTTGACTCAATTTGGTAAGTCCTAGACCATTATTAATCCATCTAGGAACCTTCGAAAATCAACCTGTGGGTCAAACCTTGGGTTAAAGCACTCAAACATTGTGACGGTCTTGTACTGGGCCCGTTACGTTCACGTGACGGTCGAGCCTGGATCCGATAGAACGACTGAATCTAGAAACAATAATTGGACCCAGTTAAATGTGACGGTTGTATATTGGGTCGTTACATGGGCCTGACAGTCCAATATAGATCCGTTACATCGCTAGAACCAGAAAAAATTGATTGTGCTGTCTAATCAATTAGGTTTTAATGGTACAACCAACTCAGCGTCCTAGTGGGAATCCCAAGCTCACGGAGAATTATGGAGGCCTTGAAACAAGATTTCTTAATCCATTGGAAGGAATATCCAATAGAGAGGTCCTCATGTTCAAGAATAATGTTCCTATAGTGCAAAGTGTGAACTAATGGCCATATACCGGAATATATGCCATGTACTTAGAGAAAATGACTCTATTGATAGAGAGAGAATGCATAGCAACGTGAAACCAAGATAAAATTCCGTCCATACATCATTGAAAATCCATGATTTAAAATACAAGACTATAGAATTTTGGCACATGAAATTAACATAACTTAAAATAACTTAAGATGCTTGTAATCATGCACTTCCTATCATGAATTAATAAATAAACTCAAAGTCATGATATCAGGTCAAAACTTAGATAATTAGGCTTATTTATAAGTAAATTGACTGTTTTCCAATTCTGTCTACAGTTCTCCGGACGGTCAAGAGTGGGGGCATCACAAATTGTGACGGTTGATCGTGGGGCCGTTATAGTATTGTAACGCTCCATCTATGGTCCGTCAGAGACAATAGAGCAAATTTTCATACAACAGAGAGTGTAACGACTTATCGTAAGGCCGTTACAGTGTTGTGACGGTCTAAGTATGATGCGTTAGAGTCCCTGCTAACAGTATAAATAAATTAAAAGACTATGATTTGAAACCATGTCATGTTTTGAAAAGATTTAACTACCCCAATCATGACAAAATGAAGTAAAGGTCATCTAGATGCATAGGTTGCAGTGAATTGACAAGATAATAATTTTGATCTTTGATTAGGGCTAAGGATATGTATTTATGCATGAACCCACTAAAACATGAAATCCATGATCTATAGTGCATGAAATCAAGCACAATCAGAGGACTTTTATCCTTAACAAAATGCTTTTACCAATCATGAGATGACCTACCGCTTAACTGGGCTTTAAACGTCTAATTTGAGCCTAAAAGACGTGCCCTAGTTCTCCCTTTCCAGTGAGTTTCTAGCAACTTCTCGCTGCTCTAGCTCCTCAGCCTCTTGACCTAAGAGGTGAAAATTTTAGGGTAAGAAGATAAAACTAAGATGAACAAAAAGTTCTAAATAACCGAACTCTAATTACATCGTTTAGACGTCCTAATCTCTTGATCTTCAGGGGTCTTGCGTGCAGTTTCCTAGATTGCTAAGGTCCGACCAGTAACTTTGGAAGCTTCAATCTCCTTGGTTGTTTGATCTCCTAGCACGAAATTTGGAGAGCTATTAGTCTAATGTATTATAAACAAAAAGTTCTAAAGAACTTACCCAAAATTATATCTCCTTACCTTGATTCTTCACGAGTCAAAAGTAAGGGTCGCTCAGTTCAGAACTGGGTCTTATTTATAAGGATTTGGCTAGGGTTTGAGGATTAGATCGATTCTAGAGTTCTTAGTTGGCCAAAACGTGATCCCTAAGAGTCCCTAGTAACCTTACATATTCTCCTAATTAGGTCTCTTGCAGATAGGATCCCAAAGATCCAATCTTTTTGCTCGTTCTTCCACTCACGGAACTGACAGAGGTGTAACGCATCAGGTCTAGTGCGTTACATAGCTGTAGCGGTCGCCCGATAGACCGTTACATCAAACGTGTTTAGAGTTTCAATGTATTAAAACTCTTTTATTCGTTTATCCTTCTAATTATCTATATAAAAGAGTATTTATCTTTAAAATTCGTGGATAGGCTAAATAACCTTCTAGAATATGGGCCAAACTTAATTGGGCTTGGTCCTTAACCCTTTTGGATCATATTTAGATAGGCTAGGTTAATTATTTTAACAATTGGGCCTTATAATAACTTATTAATCTAATAATCCATTTATTAATTTATTTAGGCCTTTATAAATTCTAAAAAATTATTAAATAACCCAGAAATTACTAATATAAATTTTGGGGCACTACATAAAAAGCTTTTGTGTACTGTGGTTTGCATGCTGAATCGTCAACCGTTAGATGTATGCTAGGCACGCTTCCATCTACGGTTTTGTCTGAAAGGATTTTGTGTTCACGCATGCTTGTGTGGGTTTCGTCAACAGTATAGATTTGCTTGGGAGTCTACTTTTTGCAGTTCATCTGTTCGATCTAGTGCTTCATTGGTGTTCATATTCAGCAGAGCTTAACTGAATTCTATTCTGCATAAGTTTAAAGTCTTCAGGTTAAGTTTTAAATTGTCCAAGTTTTTAGAAGGGGATTCATTCACCCCCCCTCTGAATCCTTGAGTGCACCATTGTCATTCTAACACATTCAAACTTGGACCAAGAAGAAAAGTCCAAGATGCCATTCTAAGGGGGGCGCCCCCTTCCTTTACCCCTTTTGTTTTTTATTTATTTTGACCAAGGGAGAAGAAATTAGATTTTCATATCCCCTAATTATCCCTCTCTAACCCTAGATATGAGGTTAGTTATGGTCATTTAGCTAGGGTTATAAAACTCTTGTATTTTATTATTTGCATGAGGAATTTGAAGAAAAAAATCAAAAACTTCTCCATTTGCCCAAGGGCGCCCCTCTCTCTTCCCCTTGCAGCTGTGATGGTTGCTTGATTCCAAGGTGTGAAGACTTGGCCTTGGTGTGATTCCAAGGTTTATCACCTCTGTTGGGTGTGATTCTCAGCCACCGCCGCCGCAGCCGCCATCCGAGCCGCCATCGCGCTGCCACAACTCGATCTTTCCCCTGATGTCCAAGATTTCAAGATCCAAGAAAGAAGCTCAAAGAAAAGGTTGGTACTCCCAGTCCAGTTATCTGATGATCATCAAATTTTGATGGATCATTTCCCTTGATGTTACCTATCTCCATTTTAAATTTCATGTCAATCCGCCACCGTTTGCCCCATCTCCCAGTTATTTTACTCCACCCGCGCAATCTGCCATTCTACAGATCTGCGTGACAGTACCTTGTTCCTATATTTTTTCCACCCCCTTAGCCACGTCAAAAAATTACCAAATTTTTTTTCACTTCCCCCACATCCCCCTATTTCACCCAAATTAATTTCATCATCCAGATCCACCATTTTCCCCTCGGTCAAAATTCATTTTCAGGCAGATCCCTGTCTATCTGGACTGCTCTATAATCTGAGCCAGAAAAATTATAGTGCTACAGAGTTTTTCATTTCCAATCCTATTGTTGGATGGATCTAAAATCCATATATGCCGTAGCTCTCTGAGTCTACTTCGTAACAACGCCAGTTTTGCTCCGATCCGACTCTGGATCTGGGCATAGGAGCCGATCTCGCCGGATCGCGAAGTTTTGTCCCTAGACAAGACTACAGGACAGAGTTGGGGGTTAATTCTCCCATAAATCCTCGACTACGATCCAACGGCCACTGCTCCCGGAGATCGACCAGGGACACTCCATCAACGTTCCAGCCGGCCGCTGCAACAAGGAGATGCCCGGACACCGCCGGACCCGCTTGCTATTCTGTGGGCCTGAGCTGAACCGAACCGAACCGGCTGTCCGCATCCACTCGAGCATCACCGTCGTGCTGCCCGTCAACCCAAGATCGGCACTCCCGGATCACTGTTTTAGCCTTTTACCTCCCTGCGTGGAGTGGGTTGTAATTTTATTGCTGTCATTTTTCACATTTACTATACCGGGAGTTACGGTTCTTGGCTGGGAAGGTCTTCCCCACGCCCCGAGTGTGGAGGTACGTTTCTGCTCCTCTCTTTGTCGCTTGCTTATTTAGTATATGTTTGAACGCCGTGCTTGCATGAGTTAAGAATTCTAGCCCGTTCAAATAATATCACTGCTGTGAGAGAGTGAGCGTGACCCATCCCATGACTCGACCTGAGCACGTGAAAAGAGTCGAATACCCTTGAGTCACTGTCGGTTTCTCAACCACGCACATCCCCGCATTTCCCTCTTAAGGGATGACTCGTGAGTTCGCGTTTCTGTTAATGGCATATATCCCATAGGAGCTTTTGGTGTCGTCTCTTGTTAACCTTGTTGTTCGCGTCTTTGCTGGTAGCATAGTCCAAATAGTCACGTCATCGCCTAGAGTCCTAGATTCGCATTAAATTGGCATCGAGTCCCTTGTCATCCCATATCAAGTAGCAATGATCACACAACATTGCCAGAAGTGGAAGCAAGATCGGGCTCTCCTCACTGACGACATAAGGACCGAGGCAGATACTAAATAAACAAGAACCAAGAGGGAGAGGACAGCCCCATACCTTGCTGGTCTGAAGAGACCGACACCGCTCGGAGACGAGGGCGAATAGAGGAGTGTGTTAGCCTTGCCCGCACACTGTGTCGGTAATGACTTGGGTGAAATTGGGTACAACCAAAGCCAAACCTTTATGCACAAAGGGTGAACTTGGGGCGGGGAAAGATACAATACTACTCATGCCGGAGGGGGAAGCGAGGGGGAGAGAAACCAGACAGATGCCACTATAGACCGGGCTGCAGATGATGATGATGCTTGGGAGAGTTGGGCAGCCGTTGACGGGGGAGTCCGAGGGGACAGCGGCAGTTGGACGATGGAGGCCGCAAGTGGAGTGTCGATGATGTTAGAGCAGTAGCGAGGATGGCGCGAACTAGAAAGTGATGGTGGGGGTCTACTGCTCGCCGGTGCCAAGTGGAGCCATGGCGCAGGTGTGGCAAGGGACCAGGCAATGATTACTGGGGTGATCATGGCTGGTGAGGCCGGCTGTGGCTACTCGATGCCAGTATCGACGGATGGCTCGATGGAGGGGGGGATGCTGTGGTTAGAGAAGATGAGCTGAGAGTGTGCTTTGGTCCGGGCCGCTGCAGGATTGATGGATGTTGGTTGCCGGTGAATGAGCGATAGTTGCAGGCTATCGGGCTGAGGAGCGCGTTGCTGTGGTGAGCAATGCATGTAGACCGACCTCTAGAGGTGTAGGGATGGCAAGCTACAGTCGTGGTTGTCGAGGTGGGCAGCGATCATAGGAGAGGGAGAGCGGAGGAAGGACGATGCCGGAGCGTGGGTGGCCATCAGTGTTGCTCGCTGTCTGGGCTATCAGTGTTGATGAAGCACCGGTGTTACAGAGTTCTCCTTCACAGCCGTTGGTGGAAGGGGAGGAGGATGGAGAGCGAGTGAGTGTGTGAGGAGGGTTGTGGCAAGGAGAGGAGGGCACTATTGGGCTGCCTCTCACTATCGGGGCGGGCGATGCTGGTCATGGTTATGGTCTACTAAGCTGGATTCTCTCTCTTTTTGACTGTAGAAGAAAGGGGAGGAGGAGGAAGAGATAGTGAAAGGAATGGCAGGAGAGGGAAGAGAGGAGAGGAGAGGGGATGGGCAGGGGTTCTGCAGATGGAGTAGGAGGGGGAAGAGGGCGAGGGTGTAGTGGACTGGTCAGGGGGGAGGGGGGCGACCAGGGTGGGTTGCTTAGGTGGTGGTGTGGGGAGATGGGTTCTCTTGAGGGCAAAGTGTGGGGAGGAGGAAAGGGTGCCGAGGGGAAGGGAGAGGGTCCGTGGGGGGATGAAAGGGTGTCTAGGAGGCTGAGTTCAGAAGCAATGAGGGGTTTGGGGGTGGTGAGATATTATGTCGTTGCATGGGAGAGAGGGGGTGTCACGCCCCGAGCGCGGAAGGAACCCGATACGCGTGATGAGTGTATATCGATCATGTCAATCAGAGCATAAGGAAATTCGACATATAGAGAGAGTGCGCAAAAATAGAGGCAATAACCAAGTCTTTTATTCCATTAATAAACCAAATATTTCAAGTACATAATCCACTAGACCAAATAAAAGGGAAATTACAATAATGACTGAGGAAAATAGGAAAAAGACACGACTAGATAGCAGCTTTAACAATCAAAACAGCTCTACTCTCTTCAGTCATGTCCATTCCCATCCGAATGGTCTTCATCATCGGAATTACTTGAAAAATAGGGGAAACACTAGGGTGAGCGAACGCTCAGTACGGATTACATCTCAAGAACAAGCTTGCTTTAAGTAAATAACATGTTACCTGAACTAGGCATGATAGCTACGCATGAATAATGTCGAGAGTGGAATAACAAGAAGCAATATAGATGCACTAGCAAGATTTCAAGATACTCGTGTAAAGCTATCAAGAATTTCAAGCATGTAATATCAAGTCATGTCATGAGAATTGGCTATTATAAATTCAAGCAAGTAAAGACCCATTTCGGGCCACACGAGTCATATCAAGTCAAGTCAAGCACGAGATATTGTGGAATGCCATAATCTAGAAAGTCATGCACTCCGGTGCAAGGCCACACCGTGGTTAATATAGCTCACATAAGCACAAGTACTTTCGGGTGCTCCTCCTAGGACCAGACTGGGCCCCATTAATGCCAGGCATTGAGTCATGTAATTATTTTAGACATTCACTATAGTTTTATAGCCAATAGAGTTCCAAAGAGTTTATCCATTGTAGGAACATAAGGTAGATTTATGGAATAGAGTTCAAGAACATAACTTTGGACAAGTATGACATAGCGACAAGTCTCTCATAAAACCATGACAATTCATGAAACCAGGTAATTGGCGTCCACTCAGACCGCCACCAATTCCAGAATTGGCACCCACTAAGGTGGCCGCTAATTCTGGGAACAGCACAAGCATGAAGAAATAGCTAGCAACCACTCAAACGGTCGCTAATTCAATTAGCGTCCACTATCTGGTCGCCAATTGCAGACAGAGATAGACTCTCACAGAACACTAAGTGCTCTATGATGGCTAGGGTGTCATGTTTCTTCAGAGTGACATGACAAACTGGGTTCCAAGATTTTGAGGGTACAACCTGCTTGGCTGCCTTGAGGAAATCTAAGACTAGAGTAGACTTACGGAGGTCTCAATGAAGAAAGTACTAGTCTGAAGGAATGAATATCTCGTGGAGGGTCTAATCATCACCAAGAGTTGAGGTGTAAGCGTAAAACAACGTGAAAATATGGACTCCATATCGGATGTGAGATAGAAATGCCAAGAAGACCCATGATATGTGCCAGAAACCTGATAGAAACTATGAGACAGGAAAACAACATCCATTCAGAATGACGCTATATCAAGAAATAACGTCTTTTTAAAGAGTCGCTTAATCAATATTTTACAAAATTTTAAATAATTTTACAATAATTGGCATCCTTTCATAAAGGCGCTATATCTATAAATAGCGTCCATGCTTCTGATGCAAATTCGTGATTTTTTCATGTTGTTTTCTATTTTAATAATTTTTCAGGAAACAACGTCTCTCTACAGTGGCGCTATTTGTTAAGTAGCGACTGTTTGGACGATCGTCCATTCTTTTCAGTTGCAAAGCATTATACACCAGCCAGATACGTTTATTGAGACAAAATACTATTCAATTTCTAAGATTGACATGAATAGTAGCATAACGATGTTTATGAGGAATTTCAAGGAACTAAAGACATGGTCACGTAGAGAAAATTATGCAGATCCTGTGAACATGCTCATAATAATTTTTATACATCAGGTTACATAGTTATTTAATTTTAAAGATGTGTCAATTATTAATTTAGTTATAAGTAAATAGCGTCAGTGAGTTGGTCACTCATTAATTAGCGGCCAGCAGATCGTCGCTAATTCAAGAATTAGCGCCCGCCTGCTCGATTGTTCATTAATCAACAACCAGTAGATAGTCGCCAATTCAACAATTTGTGGCCACTGTAGGGGTCGCTATTCTCATGCAAAGAGCAAACCATTTCTACATAAAATCTGAAGAAACAGGGATCATGGAGACGAGATATTAAGCAGGATGCATGCAACACCTATTATTATAATCTTATGCTATAGTTCTTGAGAAAACCTACCTTTTCTTTGACGGAAGAGAACGAAGATGAGGAAACAGAGGGAAGCAGAGAAACAAGGAAGAGGAAGATGACTTCTTTGTTTAGCTACAGTAGTAGCAATCGTGGCAGCATAGGAAGAAGACGCAGTGCAGTAGCTACTGCAGCGGCACGAACAAAGGAAGAAGTAGCTCGTTGGATGAAGCTCTTCCTCGCGTATGGAAGACGATGAATAGCAGGATGATGACGGATAACCAGCAGCAACAACAGGCTCCTACCGATCGCTTGGGTCTTATTTATAGGGCTTTGGTGCTTTTCGAATCCTATTGGGCACATGGTATCCGAATGGGATTTAAATACCCACGTAAAGAATCCTAAAAGGTTTTGAACTTTCAATGCTAATCTTCTTCTTGCCATATCCACAGCCACCCTCTCCGTTTTGTTTGAAAACCCTAATTCCTCATGCACGTTCGAAGGTGATAGCACTTTGGTGTTTTGTGTAAAGCCCTTGAGTATGCATGTATTTATGTTTATATCCTCAAACCTTTTGACAACCGTAAGGCCCATTGGCCTTAGGCTAAACCTATATATGTGAGGCCCATATACATATGGGTTGGGCTTTAGATGCTAATTGGTTATTGGGTTTCTCAAGTGAGAGGGTTTATCATATCTATTTTAGTTGGGCCTTTGAATTTATTATGTTTAACTTATTTAGAAATTTTATTTCTATAGGTTTTATCCGGGATGCTACACCCTCCCCCACTTAAAAGAATTTGGTCCCCAAATTTAATTGCCCGAATAGATAGGTAGAGGGTGCTGATTACTTACAGTTTAGAATAAATCCGAGAATCTCCTTCGCATAGACTCTTCGGTCTCCCATGTGACTTTATGTTCGAAACTTTTGTTCCATTGAACCTTTACCATGGGAATAGTCTTGTTTCGCAACACGCGAACCTCACGATCAAGGATCTTCAAATACTTTTGTTCATATGTGAGATCCTTTTGTAACACCAGATTGTCGTGTTCTATGACGTGGAACGGATCATGAACATACTTCTTGAGCATAGAGACATGGAATACATTATGGACTTCCGATAGTTGTGGTGTAGCGCCCCGGGAATTTAAATCTAGAATAATAGAATAACTATAAATATTCATCATGAAAAAAGTAAAATTTTGATAAAGGAAAAGTGATAATTAGTTAAAATAGTAAATGGGCTTCAATGTTAATAAATAAAAAAAGAATAGAAATTAATATTCTCCTTTATCTATGAGCTGTACCTTTTAAGTATTTAGAAGGAATAGTATTCCCAAATATATATATATATATATATATATTTATTTATTTGTTTATTTATACACATATATGCACATAAAGAGTTATAGGATCGAACCCGACTCTGATACCTGAGGCATCAATGGAAATTAACAAGAAAGATAAATAAATAAGTTATAACTTATTAAATTTTTGGCATGTATGGGCCTTAATAATATATATATGATATTCTTTATATTAAAACCCAAGTATACCCCTCAGCTAATGGGCCTTAACAGGGTGGGTGCTAAATGAGCCAAAATATATACACACGAATATAATATATATATAATGGGCTTTGGGAAAATAGGTATATAAGATAAAGGTTTAAAGGGCCTTAGTAATGAGCTTAAGCTATGTACGTAAGACACTAACAGGGTACAAAGATAAATATATATATGCATGGGTTTTTATTAACAAACCTTCTTAAGTTTAAACCTCTCACGTTCGAAGCCTTTGCATGAAGTTTAGGGTTTCAATTAATAGTGGGCAGGCGGCTAAGGTTTTGGCAATTACGATGTTAACCAGAACAAAACAGGGAAACATTGCTTCCGATGGAGTTCTAACCCCACTAAGACCCCTTTTCCTCTACAAATAACCCCCTCCATCGAACGTGCAAAGGCTTGTTGCTGCTGCTCGTTCGTCTCCTCCTTCGACAATCGTTCGACCACCTGCTGCCACACGAAGGGCGATCAGGCCTTTTTCCCCTCCTCCTCTGCTACGTGCTACCGTGGTGCCCAGTGGGGTGAAGCAAGGCTTCCTCATTGCTCTTTCTTCTTCCCTGATTACGTGAAGGTCGCTGCAGCTGCTGTTGCTGTTGCCGTTGTTCTATTCTTCATCTTCTGCAAATTCTCTATCTGTATAAACGTCAAAAGGTAGGCAATCTCCCAAGCACAAGTGTAAAACAACTAGCATGCTAGATGTATAGAACATGTAGGTATTATCGTGAAATTGTTTGCTACGTGATTCGTTGTCTATAGCTTGAGATTTTTTTTACGTTTTTGCATGAAAAAGGAATTAGCGACCACATCCTGGTCGTTAATTCAATAAGAAACGCCCACGTGAAGTGCTCTAATTCAATATGACGCCCCTACTCATGGGCGCTAACTATTAAAACTCCTGAATTTATCCTAAATCTAAAAACCTGTTAATTGTAAATAACGACCCAGACAAGGGCGTTATTTACTGAATTGAAGACTTAAGTCAAGGGCGTTATATTCAAATAAGATGGCAGTGACAAAGTCGCTATTTAATGAAATTTTAAAACATTGCTCATCGACCAGTCGTCAATTTCATATATGTCAGTTATAGGTTTTTAGCATTAATAGTTGTTCATAAATATAAAAGTATCCTTTGACCATGAAAATTTATGGGCATACTATTGGGATAGAGACCGAGGTAGTGGAAGTGATTGCACTGTTTTTTGTGCCCCCTATTGCAAGATCTCCCGTCTCTCATCGAAAAATTATTTTGAACGTATGGTTAGGTAGAGTTTTTCGAGCCGGTCATTTCGGTATATTATAAGCCAGATTACGACATCATTTAGTATAGAAACGAGAAGCTTGAAAAATTGATTTTTTTGAAATAACGACCTAAACAAGGTCGTTACTTCAAAATCTGACGCCCATACTCCTAGGCGTCAGATTAACTATATATATATATATATATATATATATATATATATATATATATCATGTAGGCATATCTTTGAAATTCCATTATTATTAGAATACATAACAGAAAATTATGAAAAAAATATATTTGGAATCCTTGTATTTTTCTCCTAATTATCATATATTATTTTTATTTAAATTATTTTTAATAAATCAATGTGCCTTTTAATGTATGTTTTTGAGTTTGTTCAAATAAATAGATATAAATATGAATTCTTGTTAAATAAATTTATTTAAAAATCATGAAAATTAACGTTCCCCAAGAGGATGCCAATTAATAAATGACAGCACCCACGGGCCTTAAAAATAATATAAGTTTATTTAATTATAGTCAATTATAGAATAGGATGGACATGAATTCTATGATTAACGTACACATGTTCTGACCGTTTTCTTCCGTTTTTGACCCATACCATGGGTCTTTTGGCACTCTCATCTCACGTCCGTAAATGGAGTCTCTATTTCATGATTGGTTCCCGCATACACCTCAACTCTTGGTGACATACGAGCCCTCCGTTGGACATTCCGTTCCTTCGAACTGGCAAGTTAGTCATTGGGACCTCCATAAGTTTCCTCGTAGCCTTGGATTCCCTCAAGGCCTATTGAGCTGGTTGTACCTAATCACCTTGATTTCCGAAATGCCATGGTTTTATATGGTTTATTGCTATATCATCCTTATTACAAGTTCTGTCCTTGAACTCTATGTTCCATGAAATCTATCTTAATGTTCCTACATGCTTGATCCTTGAAATTCTTGGCCATTAATATGGAATTAGTCTAGACTAAATGTCAGGGGCTATGGGTCCCAATAAAATGACATTTTAAATGCTACGGGTCCTGATCTGACCCTTTTGGGCGAGGCAAAGTCTAAACGTTACCGGTATACGATGATCGGGTGCAGGCATTCACCAACTCGGTTATTGGCATTTAGGGGCAATCATACAGTCGTGAGAACTCCTAAGTGTGCGACAAAATACTAACTAGTGCTATTTCCATGAGGGGTGGTCATATCGTCGTGATTTTCCCCTTAGTGCATTGGCCAATCCTATATAGTGCTAGATGTGCAAACGCTCTCGTGATAGTGATGATCGGGAGTAATTGCCATCATAGTACACCTTTCCACAACTTATTGTTCGTCATGAAAAGATCTTGATTTGCCTTATTAGAGGGGTTATCATATCGTCGTGATATTCCCTTAGTGTCGTGGCAAATGCTATAGAATGCTTGTAGAAGTAATTGTTCTACTTCTATATCGATCATCATAAATGTTCTTGAATTATCTCATTGATAGTACTCGTTATCTTGTCATGAAGATCCTTCATAATACTGGATACCTTAAGGCTCTCGTGATAGTATCCATCATAGAGCGATGAATGCTATATTTCCTCATGAATGCTAGCTTGAGAAAGTACTTGTTAAGATCTCATTATACTCTCTTGATTATCATTGTCCTTACTCTTCATGAGTTTATCTTGCTTACTCGTTTGTTTATTATAGTTCTTGAATTTATCTCGTGTTATTACAGTTCTCGATTTCTATATCTTGCATGACTTGCATGAGCATGTTAAACTGTAATTGACTTAAAGCTAGCTTGGAAGCATGAGATATTAAGTCCTACTGGGCATTCGCTCACCCTGCGTTTTCCAATATTTTTCAGGTAACGACCCTAGTGATGATGAGACCAAACCTGATGGGTAAGGGCAAGAGTGAAGAGAACTCTGACATCTAGATGAACCGTCTAGTGTGGTTATCTTGTGTCTTATGATAAGTCGATTCAAGAGTCTCATTGTAATTTTTCTTTATTGAGTCTTTTCATTTATCATGCGCCCGAATATCTAAAGAACTTATATTTGAAATGAAATTTGTTATTTGTCCAAATTGTGTTTTGTGGAAATGACTATGCTCTGATTGACATGACTGTTTAACTGTCACGTTCCGAGCAAACGACACGTTCCGCTGCTATCGGTTCGAGGCGTGACAGAAGGTGGTATCAGAGCCTAGGCTTTCTAAATCCCTAGGTCATCAGGTTCAAGTCCTAGATTGAGTCGTCCTTGTCAGTTATCCTATAGGAACCCTGTGAGATTTGGGTAGAGCTTTGGGGTTAAATGATAAAATATGTTACATTCATGTTAGGTACCTACCGAGATATGCATATCATTAATCCAAACCTTATTCTTGTAGTCTAGAATGGCCGCCGAGAGAGCTCAATGGAGAGAAATGCAACGTACGGTTCAAGGGTTGACACAAGCATTACAACAAGTGGCACAAGGTGGAAACCAACATGGAGCTGGGGATCTACATCGAAAATTTCAAAAGATGAATCCCCCGAAGTTTAATGGGTCTACCGACCCGGATGAAGCAGAGAACTGGGTACAAGAATTAGAAAGGACCTTTAAGGTGATGCAATGCACCAATGAAGAAAAGGTATTACTGGGAACCTACCAACTAGAAAAGGATGCCCAAGTATGGTGGGGATCCGTGGAAGCAATCTTACCTAACGAGCAAGTTACGTGGGACGAATTCTTAGAACACTTTAATGAAAAGTATTTCTCCGAAAGAATTCGCGAGAAGAAAGCTATGGAATTTGTGACTTTGAAGCAACGTAGTCTGTCAGTCGCCGAGTATGAAGCGAGGTTTTCTAGATTGGCCCGATATGCACCACACTTGGTTTGCACGGAGAAAATGAGAGCAAAGAGATTTATGAATGGCTTGAAGGTGGAACTTATACCTCAACTAGCGCCACTAGAAATTCAAACATATACGGAGATGGTTAGAAAAGCTCAACTCTTGAAAGATGCTATGGATATGATGGAAAGAATCAAAGGAAAGGTTGTCACGAAGGACTTACCAAATGGACCCAAGAACAAGGAAAACCTGAACGACAAGAAGAGATTTAATGAAGGCAATAAATTCTATGAAAATAAGAAATCCCGGAATAAAGATCGACAAATTGTTCCGACCAAGGGGAAATGCAAGCATTGCAAGAAGGGAAGGCACAATCCAGACGAGTGTTGGTATAAACTTAGAAAATGCATCCGTTGTGGAAGCAAAGATCATAAAATTGCTCGATGTCCACTCTTAAAGGAAGAAGCACCGCAAGCAACGGAAGGTAACCCTATAAACCTATCTCATCTAAAACTTGCATGAATCAGATAATGACCTTAAGTGCTTAGCATGATATGTGAATGATCTAGCCAGAATACATGCTTTTACCCCACTAATTTTGGAAGAAACTCATGTGAATTTGGGGACCAAATTCTTTTAAGTGGGGGAGGGTGTAGCACCCCGGGAATTTAAATCTAGAATAATAGAATAACTATAAATATTCATCATGAAAAAAGTAAAATTTTGATAAAGGAAAAGTGATAATTAGTTAAAATATTAAATGGGCTTCAATGTTAATAATTAAATAAAGAATAGAAATTAATATTCTCCTTTATCTATGAGCTGTACCTTTTAGGTATTTAAGAGGAATAGTATTCCCAAATATATATATATATATATATTTGTTTATTTATACACATATATGCACATAAAGAGTTATAGGATCGAACCCGACTCTGATACCTGAGGCATCAATGGAAATTAACAAGAAAGATAAATAAATAAGTTATAACTTATTAAATTTTTGGCATGTATGGGCCTTAATAATATATATATGATATTCTTTATATTAAAACCCAAGTATACCCCTCAGCTAATGGGCCTTAACAGGGTGGGTGCTAAATGAGCCAAAATATATACACACGAATACAATATATATATAATGGGATTTGGGAAAATAGGTATATAAGATAAAGGTTTAAACGGCCTTAGTAATGAGCTTAAGCTATGTACGTAAGACACTAACAGGGTACACAGATAAATATATATATGCATGGGTTTTAATTAACAAACCTTCTTAAGTTTAAAGCTCTCATGTTCGAAGCCTTTGCATGAAGTTTAGGGTTTCAATTAATAGTGGGCAGGCGGCTAAGGTTTTGGCAATTGCGATGTTAACCAGAACAAAACAGGGAAACATTGCTTCCGATGGAGTTCTAACCCCACTAAGACCCCTTTTCCTCTACAAATAACCCCCTCCATCGAACGTGCAAAGGCTTGTTGTTGCTGCTCGTTCGTCTCCTCCTTCGACCATCGTTCGACCACCTGCTGCCACACGAAGGGCGATCAGGCCTTTTTCCCCTCCTCCTCTGCTACGTGCTACCGTGGTGCCCGGTGGGGTGAAGCAAGGCTTCCTCCTTGCTCTTTCTTCTTCCCTGATTACGTGAAGGTCGCTGCAGCTGCTGTTGCTGTTGCCGTTGTTCTATTCTTCATCTTCTGCAATTTCTCTATCTGTATAAACGTCAAAAGGTAGGCAATCTCCCAAGCACAAGTGTAAAACAACTAGCATGCTAGATGTATAGAACATATAGGTATTATCGTGAAATTGTTTGCTACGTGATTCGTTGTCTATAGCTTGAGATTTTTTTTACGTTTTTGCATGAAAAAGGAATTAGCGACCACATCCTGGTCGTTAATTCAATAAGAAATGCCCACGTGAAGGGCGCTAATTCAATATGACGCCCCTACTCATGGGCGCTAACTATTAAAACTCCCGAATTTATCCTAAATCTAAAAACCTGTTAATTGTAAATAACGACCCAGACAAGGGCGTTATTTACTGAATTGAAGACTTAAGTCAAGGGCGTTATATTCAAATAAGATGGCAGTGACAAAGTCGCTATTTAATGAAATTTTAAAACATTGCTCATCGACCAGTCGTCAATTTCATATATGTCAGTTATAAGTTTTTAGCATTAATAGTTGTTCATAAATATAAAAGTATCCTTTGACCATGAAAATTTATGGGCATACTATTGGGATAGAGACCGAGGTAGTGGAAGTGATTGCACCATTTTTCGTGCCCCCTATTGCAAGATCTCCCGTCTCTCATCGAAAAATTATTTTGAACGTATGGTTAGGTAGAGTTTTTCGAGCCGGTCATTTCGGTATATTATAAACCAGATTCCGACATCATTTAGTATAGAAACGAGAAGCTTGAAAAATTGTTTTTTTTGAAATAACGACCCAAACAAGGTCGTTACTTCAAAATCTGACGCCCATACTCCTAGGCGTCAGATTAACTATTTATATATATAAATATATATATATATATATATCATGTAGGCATATCTTTGAAAATCCATTATTATTAGAATACATAACAGAAAATTATGAAAAAAATATATTTGGAATCCTTGTATTTTTCTCCTAATTATCATATATTCTTTTTATTTAAATTATTTTTAATAAATCAATGTGCCTTTTAATGTATGTTTTTGAGTTTGTTCAAATAAATAGATATAAATATGAATTCTTATTAAATAAATTTATTTAAAAATCATGAAAATTAACGTTCCCCAAGAGGATGCCAATTAATAAATGACAGCACCCACGGGCCTTAAAAATAATATAAGTTTATTTAATTATAGTCAATTATAGAATAGGATGGACATGAATTCTATGATTAACGTACACATGTTCTCACCGTTTTCTTCCTTTTTTGACCCATACCGCTGGTCTTTTGGCACTCTCATCTCACGTCCGTAAATGGAGTCTCTATTTCATGATTGGTTCCCGCATACACCTCAACTCTTGGTGACATACGAGCCCTCCGTTGGACATTCCGTTCCTTCGAACTGGCAAGTTAGTCATTGGGACCTCTGTAAGTCTCCTCGTAGCCTTGGATTCCCTCAAGGCCGATTGAGCTGGTTGTACCTAATCACCTTGATTTCCGAAATGCCATGGTTTTATATGGTTTATTGCTATATCATCCTTATTACAAGTTCTGTCCTTGAACTCTATGTTCCATGAAATCTATCTTAATGTTCCTACATGCTTGATCCTTAAAATTCTTGGCCATTAATATGGAATTAGTCTAGACTAAATGTCAGGGGCTATGGGTCCCACTAAAATGACATTTTAAATGCTACGGGTCCTGATCTGACCCTTTTGGGCGAGGCAAAGTCGAAACGTTACCGGTATACGATGATCGGGTGCAGGCATTCACCAACTCGGTTATTGGCATTTAGGGGAAATCATACAGTCGTGAGAACTCCTAAGTGTGCGACAAAATACTAACTAGTGCTATTTCCATGAGGGGTGGTCATATCGTCGTGATTTTCCCCTTAGTGCATTGGCCAATCCTATATAGTGCTAGATGTGCAAACGCTCTCGTGATAGTGATGATCGGGAGTAATTGCCATCATAGTACACCTTTCCACAACTTATTGTTCGTCATGAAAAGATCTTGATTTGCCTTATTGGAGGGGTTATCATATCGTCGTGATATTCCCTTAGTGTCGTGGCAAATGCTATAGAATGCTTGCAGAAGTAATTGTTCTACTTCTATATCGATCATCATAAATGTTCTTGAATTATCTCATTGATAGTACTCATTATCTTGTCATGAAGATCTTCATAATACTGGATACCTTAAGGCTCTCGTGATAGTATCCGTCATAGAGCGATGAATGCTATATTTCCTCATGAATGCTAGCTTGAGAAAGTACTTGTTAAGATCTCATTATACTCTCTTGATTATTATTGTCCTTACTCTTCATGAGTTTATCTTGCTTACTCGTTTGTTTATTATAGTTCTTGAATTTATCTCGTGTTATTATAGTTCTCGATTTCTATATCTTGCATGACTTGCATGAGCATGTTAAACTGTAACTGACTTAAGGCTAGCTTGGAAGCATGAGATATTAAGTCCTACTGAGCATTCGCTCACCCTGCGTTTTCCAATATTTTTCAGGTAACGACCCTAGTGATGACGAGACCGAACATGATGGGCAAGGGCAAGAGTGAAGAGAACTCTGACATCTAGATGAACCGTCTAGCGTGGTTATCTTGTGTCTTATGATAAGTCGATTCAAGAGTCTCATTGTAATTTTTCTTTATTGAGTCTTTTCATTGATCATGGGCCCGAATATGTAAAGAACTTATATTTGAAATGAAATTTGTTATTTGTCCAAATTATGTTTTGTGGAAATGACTATGCTCTGATTGACATGACTATTTAACTGTCACGTTCTGAGCAAACGACACGTTCCGCTGCTATCGATTCGGGGCGTGACATGTGGTGGCACGGTGATTCGGCAGGTAACCTCGCCAACTCTTTCTAGAACTTCGAAAGGACCGATATACCTTGGTGTAAGCTTACCCTTGACACCAAATCTTCTAATGCCTCGACCAGGGGAAACCTTGAGAAAGACGTGGTCTCTGACTTGGAACTCCAAGTCTCTCCTTCTAGTGTCGGCATAAGTCTTTTGTCTCGACCGAGCCATCTTGAGTCTTTCTCTAATAAGTTGCACTTTCCCAGTCGTATCCCTTATCATATCCGGACCTAGAAGTTGCTTTTCTTCAACTTCGTCCCAGCATATTAGTAAGAGACAACTCCTTCCATATAATGCCTCGAAGGGTGCCATTTGAATGCTTGCCTGATAACTGTTATTATAAGCAAATTTGACCAGGGGCAAGTGATCGTGCCAGCTTCCACCAAAATCAATAACACAGGCTCGTAGTATGTCTTCCACGACTTGATTTATTCTCTCGGTCTGACCATCCGTTTGAGGATGAGAAGCAGTGCTAAAATTGAGTCTCGTCTCCAAGGAGTGTTGTAGACCCTTCCAAAAGTGAGAAGTGATACGTGGGTCTCGGTCAGACACGATCGAAACAGGAACTCCATGCAGTCTAACCACCTCTTTGATGTATAAAGTAGCTAGAACATTAACCGACCATCAGGTCTTTATAGGAAAGAAGTGTGCCGACTTGGTTAATCGATCTATGATAACCCATATTCCATCATATCCGCCCTTAGACTTAGGCATACCCATGATGAAGTCCATTCCAATATCCCCCCACTTCCACTTGGGAATGTCTAGAGGATGTAACTTACCAGCGGGCTTTTGGTGTTCCGCCTTGACTTGTTGGCATGCGACACAACGAGAAACAAAGTCCGCTACCTCTCTTTTCATGTTGGGCCACCAAAAATTCCATTTCAAATCTTGGTACATCTTGGTAGCTCCAGGGTATATAGTGTACCTTGATCGGTGAGCTTCTTCTAAGATTTTATTCTTCAATTCTGGGTAGTCCGGCACACACGTCCTTTCATGAAATAATAGCCTTCCATCAGATGCCAGCTTGAAATCTGGTCGCTCCTCTAGCTTACCCTTGATCTTTTCTAGCACTGGGTCTTCATCTTGTAGCCCTTTGATTTCAGAGAGTAAATCCAGTTGTATCCTCATGTGTGAAAGAGCCTCCTACACCAATTCCCTTTTCAATTCAACATCATCTGGTACACAGATCCTTTCTCGGAATGTGATTAGCCCATCGATTCTCACATGGAAGTCCTCATTGTTCAGTAGTTTCTGCAATGCCATATCTTGCTTTTGTACCTCATCAATTCTGTCTAAGTATTTTGGTCTAGCTGACAACCCAGCCAAGAGACCGAATTACTTCTTTTTCGTGGGTCGTGATTCAATCACACCCTCCATCATATTCCATTCTCGATGCAAGCTCAATTCCATCACTTTACGGCTGAGGGCGTCCGCCACCACATTCGCCTTGCCTGGATGGTACTACAAGGCAAAGTCATAGTCCATCAACAGTTCGACCCACCTTTGTTGCCTCAAATTAAGTTCCTTATGAGTGAATATATATTTGAGGCTCTGATGGTTGGTGAAGACCTCGAACCGAACTCCATATAAATAGTGTCTCCAGATGCGCAAAGCATGGACCACTGTTGCCATTTCAAGGTCATGAGTGGAGTAATTCTTCTCATGGTCCTTCAACTGTCTCAAGGCATAGGTAATCACTCAGCCATTCTGCATTAGTACACAGCCAAGGCCGATCCTGGAGGCATCTGTATGAATAGTGAAGCCATCATTCCCTTGGGGGAGTGCCAATAGTAGATTTGAAGTCAAATTTTCCTTGAGCATCTGAAAACTGTCTTCACACTCCTCTGACCAAGTGAATTTCACTCCTTTCTTGGTCAACTTGGTCATTGGAGCTGCAATGGTGGAGAAACATTCAATTAATCGACGGTAGTATCCAGCCAGACCAAGGAGGCTTCTAATCTCCATTACTATCTTTGGTGCTTCCCACTTTGTTACTGCTTCCACCTTGATGGGGTCCACAGATATACCATTTCTGGATATGACATGTCCGAGAAACATCACCTGGTCTAGCCAGAATTCACACTTACTAAATTTGGCGTAGAACTTGTTCTCCCTAAGAGTCTACAGAACCACTCTCAGATGCTGCCGATGTTCCTCCTGACTGGCAGAATATATCATGATGTCCTCTATAAAGACTACGACAAACCGATCTAGGTAAGGGTGGAAGATCTGATTCATCTGCTCCATGAACACGACCGGTGAATTGGTCAGTCTGAATGGTACTACAAAGAACTCGTAGTGAACATACCGAGTCCTGATGGCCATCTTCAACGCATCTTCGGGCATGATTGTGATTTGATGATAGCCCTTCCTTAGATCGATTTTGGAGAAGACCTTGGCAGATGACAGCTAGTCAAATAATTCTTCAATCCTCGGTAGAGGATACTTGTTCTTAATGGTGGCTTGATAAGCTTGCGGTAATCAATGCACAGCTCCATATCCCCATCTTTCTTTCGCACAAATAGGACTGGTGCTCCCCATGGAGACACACTAGCCCTATTGAAGCATTTGTCTAGCAACTCCTGTAATTACTTCCTGAGTTCGGCAAGCTCTGCCAGAGCCATCCTGTACAGTGGAATGGAGATAGGTGTGGTGCCCGGCGCTAGCTCAATAGAGAAACTCGCCTCTCGAACGGGTGGCAGTCCCGGTAGATCTTCGAAAAATACATCAGGAAATTCTCGGACCACGTCCAAGTCTTCCAAAGTCTTGACGGTGCCTTCTTCAATTACCACACTAGCCAAGAAATAGCCACACCCTTCACTAATCAGCTTGGAAGCCCTGATGGCTGACACCATCATTCTCCCCGACTTGCTTTTCGGGCATTGGAAGAAGAATGTCTCCTTTCCCAGCTTCTGAAAAATCACTCTCTTCCAATAGCTGTCTAAGAGAGCACAATGTTTGTCTAACCAATCCATTCCCAGAATGAGGTCAAAGTCATTCATATTTAGGATGTATGCTTTCCCTAGCAATATCCTCCCATTGATGTTGACTTCTATAGTATGGATCACAATCTTGGTATGGACTTATTTCCCGGTTGGTGTGCTAACTATCATTTCCCCGAAGAATGTGGCCTAGGGTCTGTTCTTCAGTTGATTAGCAAAACTAGTGGATATGAATGTGTGAGTAGCTCCTGGGTCAAACAAGACCTTTGCATAAACATTATCCACGAGGAGCGTACCTTCAGCCACGGTAGGGGTATTGTCTGCCTCCTCTTGCATCAGTGCATAGACTCACCCTTTGTACTTAATCTTCTCCTGCTGGAGAATTGGCTTTTGCTGGGCCTTCTTCGGGCAGTTCCTCGCAATGTGTCCGGCCTCGCCGCATTCATAGCACTTGCCTTTTGCCCTCCAGCATTCCTGTCCTGGATGGTTGCGCCCATAATGGACACAAAATGGAACCCCCAGTCCGTTCCTAGGCATTGGCTCTTGGCGTGCCACCTTTCCCTTGTCTCGCCTCCCTCCTGCTCCTCAGCGAACCTATATATAGACATTTGTTAAAACTTAACCTTATATTTCCCCTAAATCTTTATGGTTTCAGCTATTACATTGCATTTTCTTGCTCAGCTATATGAGCAAGCCTCAATGCTTGTAGGAGTTAGGGTCTTGGATTGCAACATAGCGTCAGACGCTGCTACGCAGTCCGTTGGTGAATTTCTTCACCTTTCGACGTGCGTCATCAAATATGTGCGGAGCATATTGACCCAGAGCGGAGAATCTGGCATCATAGTCAGCTACCGTCATCTTTCCTTGCTCGAGGCTCAAGAATTCTTGCTCGTTAGCATCCCGTACATGTTCGGGGAAATACTTTTCTCAGAAGATAGCTAGGAACTCTTCCCATAATATGTCACCATTGTGATAATTCATGAAGGTGGTCTTCATCTTGGCCTTCCACCACAAGTTAGCTTGATCTTGTAATACATAGGCCGCTAGATACCTCTTCCTCGGGACATCGCATCACGTGAAATTTCTTCTCCATTTCACTGAGTTATCTAGAAGGGGGGTGAATAGATCTATCCCAAATTATAATTGATTTACAGTAATTTAAAAGAAATGTGGAATTAGGAATGAACTACTGCAAATCACGCTACTGAAGCAATATGAATAATCATCTATGGAAGTAATAGTTCACTGAATTGATAAGTCAGTATGGTACCAAACAGAGGGTTGATTAGATAATCTCCTCACGCAAGGGTCAGTTTTCCAGATAGATGTAATCTATCTTTTTGACTTTGCCTTTTTATATACCACTGAGTTATCTATTATAAACTAGAATTATGATGAAGGAATTCAACTTAATTCAGAATAGATTCAGACTTCAACGAACAGGCACATCAATCAAATATAGAAGACTTTAGATGAATACGTAGACAGATCAGAGAAATTAGAGTTGGACTTTCCTAGGCATTCATCTAGTAGAGTGGCGAAAAGTAGATACGCAAACACACAATGAACAAAGTAGTTTTAGGTGGTTCAATCTAGAGCTCGGGATCTACATCCACCCCTTACTCAACTGAGTAAGGCTTACTACTGACTCACAGCTTGAATCCGCTGATCCACAGCTTCGGGGACTAGATCCCTACAATCCGCTGAGCTTCACAGCTTACTAGACCGCTGATTCATAGCTTCAACCGCTGAGCTTCACAGCTTGCTGTCCGAGGATTCAGCATCGCCTGCTGAGCTTTACAGCTTGCTCTGCTGATACACTACTTACAAGAGATTTGAAAAGAAAACAAAAATAGAAATGCAAATGTAGCTCACAATTGAGCAATTCGACTCTGGATCTGATCCAGTAGTCGATATACAACTCACTCAGATTGCAGATACTTCGATACTGTATTTTCTCTCAATTCGCTGCAACTGGCTATCACAAACTTCCTCTCAGATCCCTCTCTGAATCCATTCTTCCTCGATTGCCCTCCTTCCATCTACTTCACTTTTCTCTCTGTAAGTGCTCTTTCAGATCTATACGCTCTACTTCTTTTTGCTTTGCTCTCTTATCTTTTTTTTTTGTTTGAGCGATCAGGCCTCAATTTATAAGCTCGCGAGAATGTGCCGCGTGGAGAACACGTTCTCGCTCAAGGAAATTCAAAAAAGGAATGCTCCGCTGGAAGTCCATGTGTCAGGTGTAGATGGTACGATGATCCATGTGACAGAATATCATAATAGTATTCACCTTGAATCACGTGCCAATTATTGGAATCTTGGATCACGTGCTCTACTTGAATTTCTGCTGCTCTCATGCACTTGATGTTTGGCGTAATCTTGCCAATCAGAAGACAGACATTTAGTCAAACACCTTATACGTTAGAGTTCATACTTAGGCAGTAATCAGAGAAAAAATTATGCTCAGACCCATAATATGAATGTATATGCAAATGCCTTAGAGCAAGGATTTTGATGCACATATTTGTTAACGTGAATCTACATGTGCATCAACTTTGATCTGCACATGTGCATAGACCTTGTTGCATCATGTGCACAGACCTTGAAAAGTGCACAGACCTGAAGTAGCATACTAAAGTATGTGCTCCGACTTGTCTTAGTGAGATAACAATGGATGCACCGACCTGTCAGAGCAAAGTAGTGCATGTGCACTGACCTTAACAAACTAACGATGTGAATGTGCTCTGACTTTATATGTGCATGTGCACCGACTTGCGTAGATAGGAATCTATGCATGTGCTCAGACTTGAAGATGAGCAATGCAAATGTGCATCGACCTTCTATATGCACAAGGCAAATGTGCACTGACCTTCTATATGAATAAGGCAGATGTGCACTGACCTTCTATATGAACAAGACAGATGTGCACCGACCTTTTATGTGCACAAGGACAATGTGCACTGACCTTCTATATGAACAAGGCAGCAGATGTGTATGAACATGCACCGACCTACATATGCATCACTATGAGCATGCACCGACCTTAGTGAGAAACACACACATGAGAAGCTATAAGATACTAAACAGTATTACCATAATGAAAAGTGGATTTAGAGTATTGTTGCCAATCATCAAAACTTAATAAGAAATTAAATTCAGAGAATCAAGTTAAAGAGGACACAACATGAGACACACATTATCCCACACAATCTCCTCACAACATTCTCCCCCTTTTTGATGATGGCAACACCTTAAACTTTGATATGCATTTTGATGGCAACAATGAATTTATTAAGATCTAGAAATATGCACATTATGTAGAAAATGCAGCTACTGTAGTTATCAAACTCTTCACAAGCTAATATGATACCTCAAAAGAATTTCTCAAAGAAAATCTCTCCCCCTATGCCCTTTGCATACCCCAACAAAAACCCATCACAAACCATAACAAATTGTATTCTCTCCCTTTGCCATCAGCAAACAAAGAAATGGTAGAGATGACTAATGACAGGATAGCATCAAGAAGGAGGAAAGAACAAGATGATTCTGATTGACATTCTGAGTGATAGTTCATTAAGCTAAGCAGACAGAGCTCAAATTCTTCAGATATAAGATTCTATGTACTGCATTCTTGATAGAATTTTGGTTTAATAGTAATAAAGATTAGAGTGTATCCATTGGACTCTTGAATAAGTCTGCAAAAACCTTTAATACCAATAAACCAGAATCACATTAGACATGAAAGAAGTGGCCTTACTATATCCTACTTGGTCAAAAATCAGTGAATTTCTTTAGGAGTGGCAAGGATATGTATTGAAGTTAAACAATTTGACATTTCTGAAATTTCACTTTAGGGTTACAGCAGAGGCATTATTTATCTTATTGTTTCCATAATTTTGAACAGATAGATATCATCTATGCCTTTTATCATAAGGGTACACGTTGATTAGACGCCAGTACCCCTAGTTACCTAGCAAAATATACCATCCTGTTTCATATATCAAAATAGTAGAAATAGGTTACACCTTTTTGCATAAGGGTACACGTTTATCTGACGCCAGTACCCCTAGTTACTTAATGAAACTACCCATACTATTTTGACCTTTGAACAGAGATAACTTGAAGCACTTCATGACATGAGTTTTTCTCCATTACTTTGATGAAGTACCCAGTTTCTCAGTGCATTCAATCATTGCTCTACCTATACATATTTTGACTTATTTTCATAATCTTGTTGCCCTTTGTATTTAGAAAGACTTGTTTAAAAAAAAAGTTATTCTAAGTTTCTTAACCAAGAAATCATTAATCCAAGAACTTTCAGATATTTGAAGACTTTATCAGTCATGTTATGAGAAAAATGGTTGAGAGCTATTAATTATGATAAACAAACCAGTTCATTGAATTCAGTCTTTAGACTCTAAAATCTATTAATTTTAAACCATCAGTTCATTCATGAAACAATAGAGGATTCTTATAAAAGAAGATTTCTGATTTTAGTAGCTTAGAATGATGAACTGATTATCAGACTGTCATAATTTCAGAGGCACAGAATTGCAAGAAGCTCTCCCTGTCTATATGCATTGATATTTAGACACAACATGTGGAGTTAAGGATTCAGAAAAACTCTTGATTCAGGGTACTTGGAGGAGGATTGGCCTCTACACATAGTATGCGCTTCCAAACAAAAATTAATTTATCCTTCTACCATCATACCATTTATATACCTCTGAGAGCAAGATGGACATGATGCAAGGAGGACACATAGTTGCCAACATACATAAAAGAGATGGACAAAAGATGTTTATGACACCGACTTCCCCTAACTAGATGCACTTACTGCTGGACATATCATTTCAGATAGATAAGAATGAAATTATCACACCCATTTATCTAAACAGACATTCATGTAGAAAATTTGCAAATTCCAAGTTCTCTTCTCAAAAACTTAAATATTTCATTATCAAGAGGCTTTGTAAAAATATCAGCAATTTATTTTTCTGACTCAATGAATTCTAATTCAATTTCCTTTTTATTTACTTCATCTCTAGGAAAATGATGTTTTATTTCAATGTGCTTAGTCCGTGAATGGTGAACTAAATTTTGAGTCAGAGAAATAGCACTGGTGTTATCACAAAGAATTATAATACACCCAAGGTTAATGTGATAGTCAATAAGCTGGTGCTTAATCCAGAGGACTTGGGCTGCACAGTTCCACGCTGCCACATACTCTGCCTCAGCAGTGGATAAGGCAACAATATGCTATTTCTTAGATGCCCAAGATACTAGAGAACCACTTAGATATTGACAATATCCACTAGTGCTTTTCCTATCTATTCTACACCCTGCATAATCTGCATTAGTGTAAGCTAGAAGGTCTAACTCACACCTAGTAAGATACCATAAACCTAAGTTTAGGGTGCCAGATAGATACCTAAAGATCCTTTTCATAGCTATCATATGTGATTCCTTAGGACTAACTTGAAAACGTGCACACAAACAAACTGAAAATTGAATATTAGGGCGAGTTGCAATAAGATATAACAAGGATCCGATCATACCTCTGTAGATTTTGGTGTCTACCAATTTTCCTTCAAGGTCAGCATCAAGGCTTGTTGATGTACCCATTGGTGCAGTTATGGCTTTGAGGTTTTCCATCTTGAATTTCTTCAATAGATCATTGATATACTTCTCTTGGGTTATGAATGTCCCTTCTATAGTCTGACAGACCTACAATCCAAGAAAGAATTTTAATTCTCCCATTGAACTCATTTCAAATTCATTAGTCATTAATTTAGAAAACTCCTCACACATAGATGACTTGGTTGACCCAAACACTATATCATCTACATAGATTTGAACAACTAAAATATCTTTATCACATACCATTGTGAATAATGTCTGGTCAACCTTACCTCTTGAGAATCCTTTATCTGTGAGGAATTTGCTCAATCTATCATACCAGGCTCGGGGAGCTTGCTTCAATCCATAGAGTGCCTTATCAAGCTTATAAATATGGTCACGAAAATGAAGACACTCAAAACCAGGGGGTTGTTTTACAAAAACATCCTCTTTTATTTCACCATTTATAAATGTAGATTTAACATCCATCTGCGGAGAGTTATTCCTAAACTGCATGCAATTGCCAAAAGAATCCTAATGGCTTCTAGCCTAGCTATAGAGGCAAAGATTCTTCAAAGTCAATGCCAAACTCTTGATTGTACCCCTGAGCTACAAGCCTAGCCTTATTTTTGACTATATTCCCCTACTCATTAGTTTTATTTCGAAAGACCCATTTAGTGCATATAACATTGCCATGTGTGGGTTTAGCAACTAAGTGCCATACCTTGTTCCTATCAAATTGACTAAGTTCATCATGCATGGCATTTATCCAATGTTCATCCTGTAGGGCACTTTCTATATTCTTTGGTTCTATCTGTGAAACTAAAGCAAATGAGTTCAATTCATTTTCAATTCTGAAATGTGCGTTCATTCAAATTACCAATTGTGTTTTCTAAAGGATGATCTCTAAGAAATCTAACATTGGTAACCTGATTACTTGGATGTTCATTTACCTCCCCCTGAGCATCAGATCCTTTTGCTTCAGCCTCTTCCACAGATTCTTCATTTTGGTCTTCTTTAGTTTCCAAGATATCTCCATCAACTTTGTCCTTGTATAAGCTAGTTTCAGTCTTAATTACAAATTCATCAAAAACAATATGTGGAGATTCCTCAACAACTTTAGAATTAAGGGTGTATATCTTATAAGCTCTAGACAGTTCAGAATAACCTAGAAAAATTCCAGGTTCACTTTTAGGTTCAAATTTATCAAGGTCTCATTTAGAGTTGACATGAATAAAGCATTTGCAACCGAAAATCTTAAAATGTGCTAGAGAAGGCTTCTTACCCTTAAGAATCTAATTAGGAGTCATTTGTGTAGAGGGTCTTACCAGGGCTCTATTAATGATATAACATGCAGTATTAATGGCCTCAGCCTAAAACTTCCTAGGCAAATTCCCTTCTACCAGCATAGTCTAAGCCATCTCTACTAGCGTTCGGTTTCTCCTTTCCACCACTCCATTCTGCTCTAGAGTCCTTGGTGAGGAGAACCTGTGATTGATGCCATTTTTCCTACAGAAATCATCAAATTGTGAGTTTACAAACTCACCTCCATGGTCAGACAAAATATTAGAAATATGCTGTTCACATGTCTATTTTATTTTATGAAAGAACTCTTGAAATTCCTCAAATGCATCATTCTTGTGAGACAAGAAAAATACCCAAGTAAATCTAGAAAAGTCATCAACTAACACAAAACCATATCTTTTTCTAGATAAACTAGCTGATCTAATGGGTCCAAATAAATCCATGTGAATTAGCTCATAAGGTTTAGAAGATAGGTTTTCAGTTCTGGACTTAAATGAGTTTCTAGTTTGTTTACATTGGGTGCATGTCTCACAAATTTTATTATCCTGTTTGAAAGAAATTTCAGGAAGACCTTTCACCATGCAATGTTTATTCAATTTATGAAGCACACTATAGTTGGCATGACCTAACCTACGATGCCACAGGTAGGATAAGTCATCCTTATTGACAGTTAGACATAGATTGGTGTGTGTTACATCATCTAAATCTACCATATAGATGTTTTTTACTCCCTTACCAGTAAACTTCACAGATTCAGAATTGGGTTCAAAAATACTGCATGCAAGAGAATAAAAAATAACTTTATGACCTTTATCACAAAGCTGGCTAATACTAAGCAAATTGTAAGCTAGCCCTTCAACTAATAGAACATCTTCAATAAAATAGGAAGAGCACTTACCAACCTTTCCTAACCCAATGATCCTTCCCTTGGTATTATCTCTAAATGTAACATGACCAGCATCTTTCTTCACCAACATGCATAATTTTCCTTTATCCCCAGTCATGTGCCTGGAACAGCCACTGTCAAGATACCATTTGTTCTGGTTGGCTGCTAGGCATACCTGCAAACAAAATCAAGGGGAAAATTTTGGAACCCAAAAATGTTTAGGCCCCATACTAACAGTCAAATCATGCAAGAAGGATAGAAGGTGTTTTGGAATCCATATTTGATTTGTTGTCTTCAATTGAGTTGTGAATTTCTTTACTTTCTGTTTATTCTGTCTCACATTAGCATTTTGAATTTTGGTTGGTAGCTTCTGTGGTTTTGTATGTTGTGACCCCTCTATGTTGATGATGTTGACACTTGCTCTATTCTTTGGCAACACCATTGTTTTGATTGATTGGCAACTGATTTTGATTTGATGAAATTGCTCCATCAGATTGAATATGTGTTCTTTGCTTTTAATACACTGCTGTCTGCAATTCTTACTGTCATAAGTCCACACACTGCATCTCAATTAAATTGATTAAGTGTGCACAGCGTCAACGCATCATGTTACAGCGTCAACGCATAAGTCCACACACTGCATCCCAATTAGATTGATTAAGTGTGCACAGCGTCAACGTATCATGTTACAGCGTCAACGCATAAGTCCACACACTGCATCTCAATTAAATTGGTTAAGTGTGCACAGCGTCAACGCATCATGTTACAGCGTCAACGCACCGTTGGCTTTGAACCTCAGAGTCTGTACATCCGAATTGCCCTTGATCTGGTGAAATGTATACACTCATTCACTGTAGCCTTCACAAATTCAAGTCTATACATTCATCACTTACTTTTCACTCAAGGCAAAGTCTATACAGTGGGGTCTTTTTCCTACGTGTCTTAGGCGAAGTCTGAACATTCGATTCTGAAGCCTGAAGTCTATACAGTCCAGCCTAGTCCTACGATCAAGGCTTTAGCTACACTCAACTCTGTACATTGGCTTCGCTTCATCAAGTCTGTACATTGACTCGCCAACTTCCTTGAAGTCTGTACATCGCTTCATGTCCCCAAAGTCTGCACATCAACAATGATCTTTGAAGTCTGTACACTGCTTCAGGAGCTTCAAGTCCACACATCGCTCAAAGTCTGTACAGAGTCCAGCGTCTTCGTTAGTGTCTCAGGCATTAGGCCAAGTCTGTACAGCATTCAATATCTAGAGTTTCATGAAGTCTGTACATCAGACTGTCACTGCAAGTCTGTACGTTGCATTCGCCTTCACAAGTCTATACAACGAAGCATATACACAGCAATGTACATACTTATATCTTAAGACTTCTTTCTTGTTGCTGAAGGGACAGGGTCGACGCTTGGAGCTTAAAGCGTCCACGCATCAGTAGATGAAGCATTCGATGTCTTCTATTGCGTCAACGCCACAAGCAAGCAGCGTCGATGCAGCAGTTAAAGAAGCAGAGACTCTTACAAGCTATTCCATTGCGTCAACGCCACAATTGTGCAGCGTCGACGCAGCAGCTAAAGAGACGAAGCAAATGGTGTACTGGAATGCTTCACTGCGTTAACGTCATTGATTGACAGTGTCGACGCAGCAAGCCAGATTGCTTTCATGGAACACGTGATCTGAGAACTCTATACATCGGACTGAGGAAGCTAATGAGGGGCTCGTGATCCTAGAAGGACAATGTACCCAGATGAGGACATGTGCACTGACACTCCATTGGATGCTGCCACGTGGTCCAAATTGCTGGGCGGGAAACGTGGAGGGCACACGCCCTGCCTGCTGCTGCTGCTGGTATATAATGAAGCCTTCGTCTTCAGATGGAGGTTGATCGTGATAGAAGTAGAGAGCAGAAGCTGAGAGAAGAAAAAGGGAAAAAGAAGAGAGAGCTTCCACGATCCAGCAGAAGAAAAAGAAAAAGAGAGAAGAAGAAGATACATAGAAGAAGAAGAAGAAATAGAGAAGAAGGAGAAAAAGAGAGAGGAAGAGATCGTGAGAGATTGAGTTAAGAGAGAGCTGATCGAGAGTGAGAGTGAGAGAGTGTGTATCTCAATCTCGTGGTTCAAAACCAGAGCTGAGCTTTGCTCTTTAAGAGCTATATTGCATTTGGGTTTTGAGTTTTCATTTTGATTCTGTCTTTCATTTCCGATCATTGCTTCATCAAGCTGTGTGTCAGCGGTTTGCAGTGGAGGACTCCACTGGACGGGTTAAGCTGTATTTCCCCAGCGGTTGCAGAGGATCAGATCCTCTGATCGGCAAGATGTAAGGCCCAGCGGTTGTAGGCTAAGCTGTATTGCCCAGCAGACGCAAGATGTGCTGCGCAGCAGGAAGCCATACTCGGTTGAGTGTGGGGTGGACGTAGGTCGTTGACCGAACCACCTAAAAATTGTGTGTGCAGTGTGTTTGTGTTTTGTGTGTGATCTGTGTGCGACGGGTATTTCTTGTTTAGTATCCTTTGTTTAGATTAACTGATGTTTGTCTAAATTCCGCTTTAGAACTTACAGTAGTTTTTAAATTAGGCAAGTTGATCTATTCAACCCCCTCTAGATCCACACTCTGTGGAGATAGACTGCGTCCATCTAACCCAACACTTGGTATCAGAGCCTAACTCTTCTGCAGGGACTCATCGCCCGAAGAGAATAGGCAGAGATGGATGCTCGAGGGATGACTGCTGAAGGTCACTCAACAACGAAGCCCCCATTCTTTGATGGATCAAACTACGCATACTGGAAGAACCGTATGCAAGTGTTCCTCAGGGCTAAGGATTATGAGATTTGGAAGATTGTCAGCAAGGGACCTTATGAGCTGTCCCCGAATGAAGATGTATGGACCAAGGAGGAGATCAGAAGGTCCACGCTGAATTGGAGTGCTATTAATGCTATCCAGTGCGCTCTGCATCCTATAGAATTCTCCCGTGTGTCTGTTTGCAAATCAGCTAAGGAGATGTGGGATGCGCTGGAAGTAATTCATGAAGGTACATCTCAAGTAAGAGAGCAGAAGGCTAATCTTCTTGTATCTGAGTATGAAGCCTTCAAGATGAAGCAGAACGAGTCCATCAGCGAAATGTACGCTCGGCTGACTGTCATAACCAATGGCCTCAGAGGTTTTGGGAAACCTCAGGCAGAGTATGATGTAGTGAGGAAAATTCTGCGCTCCCTTACTCCCAATTGGCACACCAAAGCAACTGTGATGCAGGAGTCAAGGGACCTGCGTAATACTAAATCTGATGAGCTGATTGGCTCACTAATGGCATATGAGATAAACATGCCAAGGACAGATGAAGCCGAGAGGAAGAGGAAGCCGATAGCGCTGAAGGCTAGTTCCAGCAAATCAACAAAATCCAGCTCCAGCAGCTCTTCATCATCAGAGGAGAACCTAAATGAAGAGGAAGATGTGACTCGATCTGAGATAGCCATGATGACTAGAGAGTTCAGACGATTTCTCAGAAAGGGAGTAGGACGGTTCGGTCAGAAGAAATACAGTGGTGATCGAAAGGATAAAAGGTATAAATCTAAACCTGCAAAGAAAAATGAAGTTAATGTTTGTTATCAATGCAGGAAACCAGGGCATCTGAAAATTGACTGTCCAGACAATCAGAAACATAAGGACAGGTCAAAGAAGAAAATCAAGAAGGGAAGAGCTATGATCACCACGTGGAGTGATGAAGATGAAGGCTCTTTCAGCAACAGCTCAGATAGTGAAGCCGAATCTGAACAGCCCATTTGCCTTATGGCAACAAGCTCTGAAGATAGAGAGGAGGACACAGATGAGGTAATCACTAGATTTGAAAGCTTCACAATTGCTGATTGGGTAGATGCTTATCATGACATAGCTGATAGAGCTGATGATATTAGAAAAGAGAATAGGCATCTTAGAAGAAAAATCAATTCCATGCAAAATGATAAAACACTAACTGATAAAATTGCATGTTTGGAATCTGAGATTGATGAATTGAAACTCGCATGTTCTGAAGAAGATAAAATCAAAAATGAGTTAAAAGCTTCTAAGGAAGAGAATATAAGGCTTGAAAATGAAATTGATCAATGGAAGCTGAAGATTCAGAAATGTGAAAGTGAAGTCAAAATTATCTCTGAAAAATATGAAGCTGTCCTCAATGTCAACAATGAGCTGAAAAAGGCTATTGATGAACTTTAGAAAGACAATGAGGATAAAATGAAAACCATTGAGAAAATGACCCAAGGAACAGATAACTTAAATGCCTTGTTAGGGTCAAAGGTTAACTTCAGAAAGGAGGGCCTAGGATTTAATTCTAGTACAACAAAAACATTCGGAATGAAAACAATTTCATTTGTTGCTCAAAAGGAAAAGGGACCTCTAATTAGCATGAACTCAACAAATTTAATGAACAAAACTGCTAATCTGAAAAAGACCAGTGCTGAGGAGAAGGGTAAACAAAAACTCAGTGAGCCTAGTAGAGCTAGCACATCTAAGCAGAATCCTAGGGCTCAGACTCAGGTTAGGGGTCAACCTACATAGTGTAGACACGCTAAAATTGACATTATTTTGAGTATATTTCATATCGCAATGCGATGCCCCATTTGACCCTCAAATCGGCTTATTTGAGTGGTTTTTCCCACTTTTCTTGAATTTCCCCTATTTTCCCCTATTTTCCCCTATTTTTCCTATTTTTCCTATTTTTCTGGATTTTTTTGGCATTTATCTCCATTTTTATGATTTTATGAATTCACGCCTTGATCCAGGGCGCGTTTTGATTCACGACCGGACCTAGGGCGCCTTTTAAAGAAGTGACGACCTCTGGAAAGGGCGTCAATTCCTGGCATTATCCAATTTTTGAAAAAGAATAAATGTTTGAAAAATGTTAATTAACGCCCTTATTTGGGGCGTGTTTCAATTGACGCCTCTCCTGGAGGCGTGTTTCAGAATTTCCAAATAAAAGAAATATTTATTTCCAAAATTGATCTGGGAGTTGACGCCCTTGGCCAGGTCGTGTTTTGAATTAACACCCTATGGTAGGTCGTCAATTCTTGAATTGACGCCCTGACCCAGGGCGTGTTTCATCTTCTGTCTTCGCAGCCCTTTCCCCAGAGAGTCCTTGCTTCGTTAGACACCTTCCTTGATTGGGGACTGGAGTCTTGCCTCCGTAGGACTCTTGCCGTTCTTACCTCTTCTTCAACCTATTTAATAGAGACATTGTCTCTGTTAATAGGTTGGATTCTGCTCTTCCGATCCTTCCTCCCTCGGTTCTTGTTCTTCTTCTGTTTTTCTTCGGTTCTTCTTCTGTCTTCTCTTTTCTTTTCTTTCCTTCGCAGGTTGTTGCTGCTGTGGCTAAAGGAGGGGCAGTAACATGTTCAAGTCTTCATCCTATTGAAACCTTCTCCCCGTCGAGGATCAAAGCCCAAAAGCAACAGGCTCCTTGTCTTTTATTTTCTCTCATTATTCTTTTACTGCATCACCGTTTGCATGCATGCATGTTCATGTGTTTATATGCTCTTTCAACTCAACCACGTTGAGAGATCTCCTATAGTGCACACTTGCACTCTTTCCCCTTGTTTTATTTTGTATACATCCATCATATTTCCCACACCCTCTTTGCATAGGGGTTTAAGGGCAACCACCCTTAAGGTGTGTTCTTGCACATGTTTTCATGCTCATCTTTTTATAGAATTGATGCTACACTCACAATGTTTCTAATCCATATTTTCATTGGTGTTTGTCTTTGTTTTGAAAGGGTAATTAATTGAAGAACTCTCTTCATCGGCCGGCCGATCTAGAGGAGAAAGGAGCACTCACATCCCCGCGCATTCAAGGTATTCTTCGCGATCCCTCCTTGATTATTATTCTTATACTTTTGAGGCGTTCGCGTCTCTGGCGATCACAAATTCCCCTTAGCACCTCGTGCTATTTCATGCTTATTTATTCATATTCTTAATTTTTCCATAAGTGGATTTCTAATTAGAATCTACAAATTGGCGATCACGGTGGGACCCCTATTGTTCTCTTTTTTGATTACCCCTTTCCCCTTTGGCACCCTCGCGTGCCCTTTCCCTTTGGTACCCACGGTACCCTTTCCTTTGTGCCCCTCGGGCACCCTCCTTTGTGCTTTTGCACTTCCCCACTAGTGATTGGCTAGTTTATTAGATCTCTTTTTTTAGAAATTCCACTTATCCTCTTAAAAATAAAATCTTAATGAGCATGATATCCTGTTGATTGCCTTATTTATGTGATTGTGAGTGTTTCATTTTGCTGGTCGTGGAGCTTTCTTAGAATTAACACCTCAATTTGGGGCGTGTTTAAAATTAACGCCCCCATACATGGCGCTTTTTGATTCTATAACGCCTTCCAGCAGGGCGTTTTCTAGCGCGTCCCTGGTGCTTTGTGAATTAACGCCCTACCACAGGGCGCCTTTTTATTGCAGAACGCCTCACTCAGGGGCGTGTCTTGTTTTGGCCGTGCATCCCCTGAGAGTTGACGCCCTCACCCCGAGGCGTCCATTTGATTTATAGCGCCCCCTTTCAGGGCGTCTTTTACTGGAAATTATTGTATTGCGGTGTGCAGCTGGTTTCTGAATTCACGCCTTTCTGGAGGGTGTCCTTTTATTTGGTAACGCCTCACACAAAGGCGTTTCTTTGCTACCCCTGGGTTTTGACGTCCTCACCAGGAGGCGTTTCTTTGGTTTGTAGCGCCCCATATCAGGGCGCGTTTTTTTCTGCCTGTGGGCCCTCCACAGTGATTCACGCCCTACCCAGGGCGTCTCTTTTCTGATAGCGACCTTACCCAGGTCGTGTCTTTCCTGAGTTTTCACAGAGCCCGTGCTTATCTGTGCATTGATTTTATATTGATTATACCATTTACTTGGCTCTATTGGTGGATTTGTTTATATCTCCTTGCATTGCATTCATTCATTTCTTTGCATTGGTTTGGGAGACCTCCTCTCTCCTCACTAGGATTCCACACACCCCCTTGGTGAAGGAACGACCCTCCATTGAGCATTCCGTCTCTTTGGATTGGAAATTTCTAAACCAAGCCTCCATAAGCCCCCGCACCCGTGGATTCCCTCACGGACGCCGGGCAGGTTGTACCCTTGAAGTTCCCAAGTTTAGTTGGCCTATACGTGGTGAGAGAGTGTTCCTAGTTGGCATTGGAGTTAAATCATATTGAAACTAGGATCCTCCCTTGTGTGAATCATATCAATTTGTATAAATTCATTAATTCACCAAGGTTCAAACATAAGAAATCAAGGTAACCATCACAACTTGTGTGTTTCTTTGCAAATTGTTTGCACATTAAACTGCTTGAATGGCTTACTTTGATAGACAAAATAACATGTTCAATTCAATTAATGTTCATGAGGGTGATCAACCTAGCACATCTTATTCCTCTCAATTTCAACATGTTCATCATTCTCACCATACTTTCAAGGGACCACGTCCTCATTCTTATGGTCATGCCCGACCCACGGGCAATGTCCATCCTCATGATCCACCCACTCAATCACGAGCCACTATCTCTTCGGGACCATCTCGTCCTAATGATGAGAAAGTCTCCCAAATTTTGCATGCATTAGATCATCTCACCCCTCAACAGATCCAAGCCCTTAAGGCCGCCGTTGGGGGTGCATCTCCTTCATCTCATCCTCCTTCCAATCCTACACGGGTGGCCCATCACCCACCTCCCTCTTCTATTCACAATCCTAATCGGGTAGCCCATTACCCATCCTCTTCTATTCACATTCCTCCCCGAGTGGTCCGACACCCGCCTCCTTCTATTCCTCCTCCATCGCGGCCCCGAGGCCCATTTATTTCTTGCAATCTGGCCCATCCGGGTTCTTCTGCGGGTCATCCCGTTAACTCCCCTCCACGGCCTTGTTATGCCACCCCTCCTTCAAGGCCCAGCCAACCCTTGGTTGCTCAAGTTACACCCCTCCAACAAACCCTTCTTGATAAAATCACTTTGATGGAGGAACAATTAAAGAGGGTCATGGCTCCTCCTACTCCGGTCAATCCTCTCCATGCCGCTTTGGACGAGATTACTAAGATGGAGAGAGAATGGAAAGATAGGAGAAAGGATTATGGCGTCAGCATTCCAAGCGAGCAAGAGTTGGCATTTGAAGAATCCGAGGCAATATACGATGATGAAGCTGCGCAGGCACCCCTTCCGAGTTTCCTTCGTTTCCCAATTCCCCCACTTTCATTCGATGAACCTCTTGCTCAGGATGAAGCCACCATCCCCGATCCAACCCCTATTTTTGAGACTTCTTGGTGTTACGACGATGGGTCGATACTCCAATCGCCCGCGCCGGCGCCTATTGAGTCTCTTCCCACTCCCACTCCCGCTCCTAACACCGCTCGCCCCATTCGACATTTCCTACGCACCAAACCTTCACCCATTAACCCTCCACTAATTACACCTCCACCCACTATACCATCAACCTTCATACCATTAGCCTCCACCAAGCCTTCTCCAATTGACTTCCCATTACCACCACCTCAACCTTCCCTTATCCCGTTAACCCCGAAACCCATGTTGCCTATTCCACCACATAACCCTTCACCTATGGTTAGTCCTGAGCAGGATCCACCACTTTTTGCACTCGAGCTAACCCCGACTGCTTGCGAGCAAAGGGAGAAACTCGATGTGTTTGAACCTCCGCCTCCACTTACGCCAACACTTTCCATTATACCTCCACCACCCACAAAGCCTTCCGCCTCTGCTTCACCTCCTTCTACTGCTCGGAATGTGGGTGCTTCTGCAAGTATATGTGCCGAAGATGATCAAGAGCCGGGCAAGACAGATTTGGCCATGGCCGTGATGTTCAAGACACAAGAATTTATTTGCCGGATGCCGATCCGGGTTATTGTGCCAAGCATGATTGAAGAGGCCAAGTCGCCACCATGCCAAGCATTGATGCTGCGTAAGGGCCGGGCAGGGCACCCTCTGTTCCAATTTCCAAATCTTGAACCCCTGGGCAACATGATGCTTCCGAGCCTAACTTTCCAACTCCCTCCCACTATTACTTTTCACCTTCCAAGGGAGTTGTTATTTACCATTGAAGCTTCATCATGGGCTTGTGCTTTGTTCATTAAGCCAATTGGCTATACACTTTCACTGCCGTGGAGGGGCAGTTATCTTGATGCCAAAAGGCCTTCCGCTATTTTATCCCCCTTCTTGTCTATCACATCTTCCACATGGGCCATTCCAAGGGTAAGGAGGAGGATCTCATTCTCTCGCCCTTCATGTTCTTCACATTCTTTGCATTACGTTGCATTCATGCATTCATTGCATTCATCGCATCCATCATTCTGCATACAATTGCATCTCCTTATTCCCGGGTTTCCAAACCCGTATCTCCCCCGCCTTCCGGCACCGTCGGATCCTCCGCACTTCCCATCTTATTCATATTCATCTTCATTACTCGGGCATCGCGCCCCTTTCCAACCTTTTCATCTCCCAGATTTCTCTCCCTTCTTCCTAGGGCATCGCGTCCCTCGGCATGTGCTTCCTCCGGAACCTCCGGATTCTCCGTTTTATTCTCTCTATTCTCTTCCCGGGCATGACGCCCCTTTCTATCTCATTCCTCCGGAACCTCCGGATTCTCCATCTGATTCTCTCTATCTTTTCCCCGGGCACGACGCCCCTTTCCATCTTCTCCCTCCTGATTTCATCCCTCTAGAACCTCCGGACTTTCCCCTTGGGCATGACACCCCTTTCCACCTTTTTCATTTTCCTCCTCCGGAACCTCCGGACTTTCCCTTTGGGCACGACGCCCCTCTCCACCTTTTTTATTTGCTTCCTCCGGAACCTCCGGACTTTTCCCTCGGGCACGACGCCCCTTTCCACCTTCTCCTTCCTGATTTCATTCCTCCGGAACCTCCAAATTTTTCTCTCCTCCCTGGGCATCGCGTCCCTCGGCATTTGCTTCCTCCGGAACCTCCGGACCCTCCATCTTTCTTCCGATTCATCTTTCTAATCTTCCTGAACATCACATCCTTCATTTTTTAATTCCTTTTCCATCATCTTTTTCCCTATTTCGTCTCAGGGCGTCGCGTCCCTTCTTTTGTCATCCCTCCGGAGCCTTCAGAATTTTCCTCTCACGATTCTTCTCCGCCTCCGGACCCTCCGGATCCGCCTCTTTCTATCTACCAATTTCTTCTTCTAATTCCTCCTGATTCTGGGTCCGACCCAACTTCTTCCACATCCACTGCCTTGGGCATCTGCCCATTCTCCCATTACTTTCGAGGCTTTAGTCCTCATTCCTCCTTCTAATTCTCCTCTCCTTCTGTAGACTGTTCCATGTGATCAGGGTCTCCACGCCTTAGCAAGGGAGTTCTAGCCCTCGCCTCTTTTCCTTATTCGTCTGAGTCTGGTCTTAGCACCACTCCTTCTTGTTAAGCCACTTTCAATCCTTTGCTTTCAATCCTTTATCTGCCTAAGAGGACTATCCCACGATGATCAACCTCTCGCGGCAGCTGCTTTAACAAAGGTTGCAAGGTAACATATTGGCGTAAGTAAGCATTTATATGATATCATTACCTCATTACTTCACGCATGATTTTCAAAATGAAGTGCTTCCTAACAAGATTAAGAGTGGTGTTTTAGATCTTTATCTTAGGCTTTTGTTAAATTAAATCATTGTTAAAAAGAGTCTTTAGGCTTGCTTATGTAGCACCTTGGTTAATAAGAACCCGGCGCTGGAAATTCGACATTCTCTCCTTGCTTGTTAAGATCAACCCTCAGCTGGGCACCTCACACACTTCACGGCGTCCTTAGCCGGCTCCTTTGGTTAAACACCGTTGCTACCTTGGCCATGCCATGAGTATATCTGAAAGTCTTTTCTCTTCTTTACTCGGCCACGTGCAGGGGCAAGAGGTTGACGGATGAGATGACCAACCTTGGTAATCCCCAATATGAGAGGAGTCTCAAATAGGGGTAGTCTTGACCCAAACTAAATATGAATTTCATGATATACATCTCGCCAAAAGGGCTATTATGAAAATCAAGTCAAAATTTTGATAAATGCAAAATTGTGAATTATGGCATGACAAGAGTGGCAAAATCCCCGCAGGGAAAATCCTGGTCGTATGCATGTCAAGGGTCTAAAAATCAAAGGCATAAAGCCCCGGCGCAACAGACTACCTCTTTGAGGGGGAACACTTGGAAAGAATTCAAGTCCCGACATCTCCCATCCTGCATAAAGGTTATCTCTAATTATTCTTCTCTTCTCCCTCCAAGACCGAACATTTCTCAGGTATGACCTTGGTAGGGGTACCGTTGATCAAGGGTAGTCGGTTATAGGGCGCCACCCTTCAATGCACGCCCAGCTTTGGGCAGTTTTTAGCAAAAGGGGAAGGAACGAGGACCCCTAGCCAGTGGTTTAAGACACCCTTTGATGCTGCTTTAGCAATGTCTAACCAAAATCAAACAAAATTGAATATTTCTTGTCCAAAATCTATAAAAATTTGAATATCTTTCCCAAAATTCATAAAAATTGAAATATTTTTCAAAACCCATAAAAATTTGCATATTTTTCCAAAATTCATAAAAATTTGAGTATATTTTCAAAAACCACATAAAAATTTGTATATTTCAAAAAAAACTCCATAAAAATTGCATTATATTTTCTGATGGTGTTTTGCAGGAACAGCTTTGCAAGGACCAAGAGCACGGGATGAGTCCTATCTCTACTCATTTCTATCAATCTATTGATTCTCCCGATATTCTCATGACATGCCACCCTGGGCATTTTTGGTTATCACCTCCTTATATCATTTTGGTTATATCTCCTGATTATCATTCTGATTATTCATCTCCAGATCTTTCAATCAACTCCTACTAATTTCTCTTGATCAATTCTGCCGATGGGCATTATCAGATCTTGATCATTCAACTCCAAATCTTGATTAGCCAAGATTGGCATCCTCATGACAAAATAACAAACAATGATGCTTTGCAATATCATGATTCAACTCATAATGGTTACTATATTGTGACATGCTATTGATGCTTTGATTCATGCTATGCTTGCTACACTTAAATGCCTTATTCATTGCTTATTATCTTTTATATCTTGGCTGATAAATTTTTGAGCGCAGGATAAGAAGCTCTTGGTCCCACCGACTGGACATCATCATCCAAGCCCCACGGTGCTTGCAGCTCAGTTCTCAGTTCCCATGCTCATTGCCCCACCATCTCCTGTATGTATTTTACTATATGTTACATATGCTACTAGATTATATCAAGGACCTTGTGACTTTGGTAAATCTGGAATTTGAGTTCCCCTTCATCAAAAATAATGATGATTTTAGAGGAATCTTAGTCACGCGAATAGGCCGTTGAGCCATCCAAGACTAGGGACGATGGTTCCCTTTTACGAGTTGGTGCGTGGATAAACGGGCTTCGGCTTAGTATCAGCTCGCGAAATAGGTTTCTTGACTCAGTCTGGGTAGTTTAACAATATTATCCTTGATTATCTTATATTTTGTTTGATTTAATTTTTCCCTTTAAACCCAGCATGCATTCATGTAGGACTTTGAATCAATTGTTGAAAATCATCTCTGATAAGCTTCTTTTGTGGGTCAAATTGATCACTATTTCCAGGATATGAGATATTCCATGCCGAATTGTGTCCTCAGTTCGTTTTGTCGCTATTTTGGGTCATTTTCTCGAAAGCTCCTTGTTTGAATTTTTATCATCTTATTTTATCTCCTTTCCTTTGATCCACCTTGGCTGTAGTACGTCCACTGGCTGGTAACCGCTCCCCAATGGTGAAACTTACAAGTTTGTGACCTGGGGTACTTCCACCGCGCTGGAAGTTGATCATTTATTTTATCTCCTTCGTGCACCGCGTGCACAACTCCCCTTTTATCCAAACATTGTTGATTTCATTAAATTTCCCGAGATTTGCTTCATCTCGTGCTTTTGATTTGATTCTCATCAAGTGATGTTGATTGCGTGTCTCATCACACCTTAACATTTACTTTTCAGTTTGCTACGCTCCCTTGCAAAGCAGACGCCAAGGCGGGGCAGCTGTAGACACGCTAAAATTGACATTATTTTGAGTATATTTCATATCACAATGCGATGTCCCATTTGACCCTTAAATCGGCTTATTTGAGTGGTTTTTCCCACTTTTCTTGAATTTCCCCTATTTTCCCCTATTTTTCCTATTTTTCCTATTTTTCTGGATTTTTTGGCATTTATCTCCATTTTTATGATTTTATGAATTCACGCCTTGATCCAGGGCGCGTTTTGATTCACGACCGGACCTAGGGCGCCTTTTAAAGAAGTGACGACCTCTGGAAAGGGCGTCAATTCCTGGCATTATCCAATTTTCGAAAAAGAATAAATGTTTGAAAAATGTTAATTAACGCCCTTATTTGGGGCGTGTTTCAATTGACGCCTCTCCTGGAGGCGTGTTTCAGAATTTCCAAATAAAAGAAATATTTATTTCCAAAATTGATCTGGGAGTTGACGCCCTTGGCCAGGTCGTGTTTTGAATTAACGCCCTATGGTAGGTCGTCAATTCTTGAATTGACGCCCTGACCCAGGGCGTGTTTCATCTTCTGTCTTCGCAGCCCTTTCCCCAGAGAGTCCTTGCTTCGTTAGACACCTTCCTTGATTGGGGACTGGAGTCTTGCCTCCGTAGGACTCTTGCCGTTCTTACCTCTTCTTCAACCTATTTAATAGAGACATTGTCTCTGTTAATAGGTTGGATTCTGCTCTTCCGATCCTTCCTCCCTCGGTTCTTGTTCTTCTTCTGTTTTTCTTCGGTTCTTCTTCTGTCTTCTCTTTTCTTTTCTTTCCTTCGCAGGTTGTTGCTGCTGTGGCTAAAGGAGGGGCAGTAACATGTTCAAGTCTTCATCCTATTGAAACCTTCTCCCCGTCGAGGATCAAAGCCCAAAAGCAACATGCTCCTTGTCTTTTATTTTCTTTCATTATTCTTTTACTGCATCACCGTTTGCATGCATGCATGTTCATGTGTTTATATGCTCTTTCAACTCAACCACGTTGAGAGATCTCCTATAGTGCACACTTGCACTCTTTCCCCTTGTTTTATTTTGCATACATCCATCATATTTCCCACACCCTCTTTGCATAGGGGTTTAAGGGCAACCACCCTTAAGGTGTGTTCTTGCACATATTTTCATGCTCATCTTTTTATGGAATTGATGCTACACTCACCATGTTTCTAATCCATATTTTCATTGGTGTTTGTCTTTGTTTTGCAAGGGTAATTAATTGAAGAACTCTCTTCATCGGCCGGCCGATCTAGAAGAGAAAGGAGCACTCACATCCCCGCGCATTCAAGGTATTCTTCGCGATCCCTCCTTGATTATTATTCTTATACTTTTGAGGCGTTCGCGTCTCTGACGATCACAAATTCCCCTTAGCACCTCGTGCTATTTCATGCTTATTTATTCATATTCTTAATTTTTCCTTAAGTGGATTTCTAATTAGAATCTACACATAGTCTAGTAAACCCAGGTCAAGGTAACCAAGTCTCCACCTACATCTCCACCTCTGAAGAAGGCCAAATACAAACCTGTGTATAGGTCAGCAGGTTCCAAATTACAGGGGAGACAAAGTGCAGCTAGGAGACAACCCAATTATTTTTATCAACCCAGAGCTCAGACCCACTCACAACCAACCTACTTCAATATGTCAGATTGGTCTAGAACTCAGGGTAAGTTTACAGGTCTTGCACACCAGGGTGCTCAATACCAAAGACCTTACAGTGGAAATTGGGTAAATGGGTATGGTTACTGGACATCTAGAAACCAACATTTCCATAGCCAGCCCAGGAACTACTATGGCCAAAATCTTGTGAACACACCCTGGCCAAGGCACTGGCATAGAAATAATAGTACGGTCAATAAACATGCTGCTGCCAAGAAGAAAAGGAACAACAACAGAAGAAAATCTGTAGGATCCACTGAACTAAACACATTTAAACAAATGTGGATTCCGAAACATTTGCTTTCCTGTTTTGCTTCTAGTTCATTTACATTGGAGCCCAATCAGTCTTGGGTTTCAAACTTCTCTACCTAATTGTGTATGCAGGTATGCCTGGCAGCCAAGAACAACTTGTGGTACATGGATAGCGGCTGCTCCAGGAATATGACAGGAGATAAGGCCAAATTTTACATACTGACTGAGAAAGTAGAAGGTCTTGTCACCTTTGGAAGCAACACAAAGGGTAGGATTATCGGATCAGGTAAGGTAGGTAAGTGTTCCACCTGCTGCATTGATGATGTCATGTTGGTTGAAGGGTTAGCCTATAATCTACTTAGCATTAGCCAATTATGTGATAAAGGGTACAATGTTTTATTCAATTCTCAATGCTACAAGGTTTTTGAACCTGACTCTGATATTGTCAAATTTTTTGGAAAAAGACTAAACAATACTTACATGACAAATTTAGATGAAATTCAACACTCTAACCTTTGCCTTACTGCCAGTAGAGAAGACATGGCTTTTTTATGGCATCGTAGGTTAGGTCATGCTAGCTACACTGTTTTGCACAAATTAAATAAGCATGGCATGGTTAGAGGACTTCCTGAAGTCTCATTCAAGAAAGAAAACAAAATCTGTGATGCATGCACTCAATCAAAGATAACTAGAAAGTCATTCAAGTCTAGAACTGAAAATCTGTCTTCCAAACCCTATGAGCTGATACATATGGACCTTTTTGGGCCAACTAGATCTGTCAGCCTATCAGGGAGGAGGTATGGGTTTGTCTTGGTAGATGACTTTTCTAGGTATACTTGGGTTTACTTCTTATTTAATAAGAGTGATGCTTTCTCAGAATTTCAGGAGTTCTATGTTAAAACAAATCAGAAAATTGAAAACATTTTGTCTGATCATGGAGGTGAGTTTGAAAACTCACAATTTGATGAATTCTGCAAGACAAATGGAATCAATCACAGGTTTTCATCACCAAGGACACCTGAGCAGAATGGTGTTGTGGAGAGAAGGAACAGAACCCTAGTGGAAATGGGTCGTACACTCCTTGTCGAAGGTGGTCTATCAAGGAAATTTTGGGCTGAAGCAGTGAACACTGCCTGTTATGTAATTAACAGAGCCATGGTAAGACCTTCTACCCAGCAAACACCATATGAGATATTAAAGGGAAAGAAACCTTCTATTGCTCACTTCAAGGTTTTTGGTTGTAAATGTTTCATTAACATAAATGATAAAAAGGACCTTGATAAATTTGAACCTAAAGGAGAACCAGGAATCTTTCTTGGCTATTCTGAAAACACCCGAGCATACAGAGTGTACAATCTGAACTCTAAAACTGTTGAAGAATCTCCACACTTAGTCTTTGATGAATCCTTGGCAAATTCTAATGTTGGTCAATGCAGGAATGAAACCAATGGTGAAATTCTGAAGGAAGGAGATCCTGCAGACAAATCCGAGGATGAAGAAGAACATAAAGAGCTTAATGAAGAGGAGCCTACAGTTCAGGGGGAGGTAAATCAAGTTCATGATACTCCAATTGCAAATATTAGATATCTCAAGGATCATCCTGTAGATAATGTTATTGGAAATCTGCATGACCCTCCTAGGACTAGAGGCCACTTAAGAATTCAACATGAACTGAATGCTTATGCTTTTGTATCAAACACAGAACCCAAGTCCATTGACCATGCTCTCCAAGATGTGCATTGGATTAATGCCATGCATGAGGAGCTCAATCAATTTGACAGGAATAAGGTGTGGATTTTGGTTCCACCTCCTGATCATGAAACAGTCATAGGGACTAAATGGGTATTTAGGAACAAAACTGATGGAGGAGGGAATGTCACTAAAAATAAAGCCAGACTTGTAGCTCAGGGGTACAATCAGGAATTTGGAATAGACTTTGAAGAGTCTTTTGCCCCTGTAGCTAGGTTAGAAGCTATAAGAATTTTATTGGCTTATGCATGTTCCCTAGGTATAAATCCTCAACAGATGGATGTAAAGTCTACTTTTCTAAATGGGGAAATTAATGAGGATGTATATGTGAGACAGCCTCCTGGGTTTGAATGTTTAGACTTCCCTAATCATGTTTACAAGCTCAATAAAGCTCTCTATGGTTTAAAGTAAGCTCCTAGAGCTTGGTATGACAGGTTGAGCAAATTTCTCACCGACAAGAACTTCACAAGAGGTATAGTTGACCAAACATTGTTTACCAAGGTAAGCCATCCAGATATTCTTATCATTCAGATTTATGTGGATGACATTGTGTTTGGGTCAACTAACCCCAAATTGTGTGAGGAATTCTCTTAAATAATGACTGATGAATTTGAAATGAGCTCAATGGGTGAGCTCAGACTATTTCTTGGACTGCAGGTTACATAAACAGAAGATGGCACCTTCATCTCTCAGTCAAAGTATGTAAAGAACTTATTGAAAAAGTACAAAATGGACAACTTCAAGGAAATGGCTACTCCAATGGGTACCTCAACCAGTTTGGATGAAGACTCTAAAGGTAAACCTGTGGACCAAAGGCTATACAGAGGTATGATAGGATCTCTTCTCTATCTTATAGCATCTAGGCCTGATATACAATTTGCTGTGTGTTTATGCTCTAGATTTCAGGCAAGTCCTAAAGAAAATCACTTTAAAGCTGTGAAAAGGATTTTTAGGTATTTACTAGGCACCCAAGAACTAGGTCTCTGGTATCCTGCTAAATGTGAGTTAGAGCTTCTAGCCTACACTGATGCAGACTATGCTAGGTGTCGAGTAGAGAGAAAAAGCACTAGTAACTACTGTCAATTCCTTGGTAGCTGTCTAGTGTCTTGGGCATCTAAGAAGCAACACACGGTAGCATTATCCACAGCTGAAGCTGAGTATGTTGCAGCATGTAATTGTGCAGCCCAAGTACTTTGGATTAAGCACCAAATGGTTGATTATCAGATAAATCTGGGATGCATTCCACTTTTATGTGATAATACTAGTGCTATATGTCTTGCTAAAAATCCTGTTCACCATTCTAGGACTAAGCATATAGAGATAAAATATCATTTTCTTAGAGATGCTGTAAATAAAAAGAAGATTGAAATGAATTTCATAGAAACTGAAAAACAAATTGCTGATATTTTTACTAAGCCTCTTGGGAATGAAAATTTTAAGTTTCTTAGAAGAGAACTTGACTTATGTAAATTTCAGCATGATGAATGATTGCTTAAACGATGCGAATAAAATCTCTGATGTGTACTTGTTTTTGATTGCTTGGATAAATCATGTGGATGTGAATGTGGATGTAGAACTGTCCTGCATTGCATATATTCAGGGGGAGCTTGTCGAGTCTTTGCAAGTCTTTGCATATCATTCATTCATAACCTATGCATAAGCTCTCTCTCTTAATTAATTCTTGCCATGTTGCATGCATATAGACAGGGGGAGTATTGCTAGAAATTCAGAGTGGTTTCAACCTTCTTGAAGTCATTCAACCTTTATCTCTGAATACTTGTTTATGACATTATGGCAATATGTTGGTCAGTTCTGATTTCTAAGCAGTAGAAAATGGACTTCTTCATTTATGAGAATTTGGATTGTTCAAAGACTGATGTAATGGTTTAAATCTTATAATGGTTGGAGTTTAAAGATTGCAATCAGTATATAAGAAACTTGATAATTGATAAAACTCTCAACCCCTTTCTTATTTCATGTCAGACAAAGCTAATCATATCTGAAATCTGAAAACTCATCTGAAATCATGATTAGAGAGGATAAGCATATGTATTGTTCTTAAACAAGTCATTCTGAAACATAAAAAGGACAGCTAAGAAAGATATTGAAAAAACATTGAAAAATATTGAAAATGTATATATTGGCAGAGCAATGACTGGTAAATCACTGAGAAACTGAGTGATCCATCAAAGAAGTGGACATCACTCATGTCATGAAGTGTATCAGCTATCTCTGTTTAAAATGTTCAAAACAGCAGGCTGGTGTTACTGAGTACCTGGGGGTAACTGGCGTCTGATAAACGTGTACCCTCATACAAAAAGGTATAACTCAGTTCTGTTGAATCTGATCATAGGCAGAATGGTCCATCTTGTTGAATATCCAGGGGTATTGGCGTCTTATAAACGTATACCCTTACGAAGGAATACTTATAGTACCTGAATGCTCAAAATGACCCAATACTTATAATGCTGCTCCTTCAAAAGAAAAGTTCATGAGTGTCAATTTGTTTAGTTTCAATACATGACTTGGCTTCTCTCAATATTTCTTTGAGACTATGAAAGTAAGATATTATGAAACTGAATCTTTTATGCAAATATGATTCTGGTTTACTGTTTTATCATGCACAGTGCACGTATCTATTGCTTGTAGTGCATGAACTCCAGGTTTATCATTCTTAAACCCGAACTCTTTCTGACAGCAGTTTCTAAATTCATTTGACTGAAGACTCTATGCTTTAGAATGCTTATTCATGAACTACCTGTTCAGAATGCCAGTCAGTTCTTCTCGTTTTTCCTCCATAGAAATTATTTTTTCCCTCCTCTTTGTTGATGGCAAAGGGGGAGAATATTGACTAGGGGATGTCTACTGGGAGAATACATATCTGTCTGAATTCTGAAGTCATTTCTGAATTAATTCCAAGGGAGAGTTTGAGGTAGTGAGTTGCATGCATTCATAGCATCTGCATGTCAATCTGCATAACACATCATGTCTTTCATCAAACATATATATCTATGACAGGTTGTTGCTACTCTACTTCATATGGGGTTGCCATCATCAAAAAGGGGGAGATTGTTGTGACCCCTCTATGTTGATGATGTTGACACTTGCTCTATTCTTTGGCAACACCATTGTTTTGATTGATTGGCAACTGATTTTGATTTGATGAAATTGCTCCATCAGATTGACTATGTGTTCTTTGCTTTTAATACACTGTTGTCTGCAATTCTTACTGTCATAAGTCCACACACTACATCTCAATTAAATTGATTAAGTGTGCACAGCGTCAACACATCATGTTACAGCGTCAACGCATAAGTCCATACACTGCATCCCAATTAGATTGATTAAGTGTGCACAGCGTCAACGCATCATGTTACAGCGTCAACGCATAAGTCCACACACTGCATCTCAATTAAATTGGTTAAGTGTGCACAACGTCAACGCATCATGTTACAGCGTCAACGCACCGTTGGCTTTGAACCTCAGAGTCTGTACATCCGAATTGCCCTTGATCTGGTGAAATGTATACACTCATTCACTGTAGCCTTCACACATTCAAGTCTATACATTCATCACTTACTTTTCACTCAAGGCAAAGTCTATACACTGGGGTCTTTTCCCTACGTGTCTTAGGCGAAGTCTGAACATTCGATTCTGAAGCCTGAAGTCTATACAGTCCAGCCTAGTCCTACGATCAAGGCTTTAGCTACACTCAACTCTGTACATTGGCTTCGCTTCATCAAGTCTGTACATTGACTCGCCAACTTCCTTGAAGTCTGTACATCGCTTCATGTCCCCAAAGTCTGCACATCAACAGTGATCTTTGAAGTCTGTACACTGCTTCAGGAGCTTCAAGTCCACACATCGCTCAAAGTCTGTACAGAGTCCAGCGTCTTCGTTAGTGTCTCAGGCATTAGGCCAAGTCTGTACAGCATTCAATATCTAGAGTTTCATGAAGTCTGTACATCAGACTGTCACTGCAAGTCTGTACGTTGCATTCGCCTTCACAAGTCTATACAACGAAGCATATACACAACAATATACATACTTATATCTTAAGACTTCTTTCTTGTTGCTGAAGGGACAGGGTCGACGCTTGGAGCTTAAAGCGTCCACGCATCAGTAGACGAAGCATTCGATGTCTTCTATTGTGTCAACGCCACAAGCAAGCAGCGTCGACGCAGCAGTTAAAGAAGCAGAGACTCTTACAAGCTATTCCATTGCGTCAATGCCACAATTGTGCAGCGTCGACGCAGCAGCTAAAGAGACGAAGCAAATGGCGTACTGGAATGCTTCACTGCGTTAACGTCATTGATTGACAGCGTCGACGCAGCAAGCCAGATTGCTTTCATGGAACATGTGATCTGAGAACTCTATACATCGGACTGAGGAAGCTAATGAGGGGCTCGTGATCCTAGAAGGACAATGTACCCAGATGAGGACACGTGCACTGACACTCCATTGGATGCTGCCACGTGGTCCAAATTGCTGGGCGGGAAACATGGAGGGCACACGCCCTGCCTGCTGCTGCTGCTGGTATATAATGAAGCCTTCGTCTTCAGATGGAGGTTGATCATGATCGAAGCAGAGAGCAGAAGCTGAGAGAAGAAAAAGGGAAAAAAAGAGAGAGCTTCCATGATCCAGCAGAAGAAAAAGAAAAAGAGAGAAGAAGAAGATACATAGAAGAAGAAGAAGAAATAGAGAAGAAGGAGAAAAAGAGAGAGGAAGAGATCGTGAGAGATTGAGTTAAGAGAGAGCTGATCGAGAGTGAGAGTGAGAGAGTGTGTATCTCAGTCTCGTGGTTCAAAACCAGAGCTGAGCTTTGCTCTTTAAGAGCTATATTGCATTTGGGTTTTGATTTTTCGTTTTGATTCTGTCTTTCATTTCCGATCATTGCTTCATCAGGCTGTGTGTCAGCGGTTTACAGTGGAGGACTCCACTGGACGGGTTAAGCTATATTTCCCCAGTCGTTACATAGGATCAGATCCTCTGATCGGCAAGCTGTAAGGCCCAGCGGTTGTAGGCTAAGCTGTATTGCCCAGCAGACGCAAGCTGTGCTGTGCATGTCACGCCCCGAGCGCGGAAGATACCCGGAGATACGCGACGTGTCTATATCAATCATATCAATCAGAGTGGTCGTGTATTCGACGCAAAGACAGAGATGCGCAAAATAGCAAGATAACCCAATCCTTTATTTCATAATGGATAGACTATTACAAATCCAATACTCTGTTTAATAAAAAAGGAAAAGAATACATATTTGACTCAAGAAACTATAGGAAAGACTAGACGACACTTGAGCAGCTCTATCACTTTCACTCTTGAACATTCCCATCCGATTGACTTCCATCGTCGTCGGACTTACCTGAAAAGTACAAAGGGACAAACGGAATGAGCGAACGCTCAGTAGAAAATTATATCTCAAGTACTAGCAAGGGGTTTAAGTAATTACATCTTTCATGAATGCAATAAAGCTATGCATGCTCGCATAAAACGACAAGATAGAGAGAATGTAATATCAAGAAATAAGATGAACTTAATCATGAACTTCCAACAAGATGACAAGTGTATTCAAGGTATTCAAGCAAGCACGTTTAACAAGTCATGTCAAGAACTTTGGCTATCATGCATCAAGCAAGTAAATTACCCTTTTTCGGGCCACTCATTTCATGTAAAGTCAAGTACGATTCAAGTACAAGATGTGTGTGGAATGTCCAATCAAGCAAGTCAAGTACTCGGTATAATGCCAGATACCTTATCATTTTAACTCCCATGGGCACAAGTACTTTCGGGTGCTCCTCCCAGGACCAGATCGGGCCCTATATGCACATGCATTTATCATGTATTTTTGACATCCACTCTTGTTTATATAGCCAATATAGAGTTTCAATATTCAAGCTTGTAGACATGTATGACAACTTTGACAGAATAGAGTCCAAAAATATTACAAAGGACATAGATTGGCGATAATAACGGTAAAATCACGATATCAATAAAACTAGGTAGAATATGGTTCCCTTAACTTAGGTCCCATGACAAATCAATATGGACATTCTTTATATAGAATTGAGGTCCACATAAACATTAGATCAAGCAAGATACCCTCATTCTTATCCTGGAATTGAGGTTTACAAGAACGACATGATATGGCATGATACCATCATCCCATTAAGAATTTCTTATGATATACTCTTTGTATAATCATAAGGGCCGGTATACCATGTTTCTTTAGATTGACATAGCAAGGATCGTGTAATGGGTTTTTAGGGTACAACCAGCTCAGTCGGCCTTAAGGGAATCCAAGGCTACGAGGAGTCTTACGGAGGTCTCTATGACTAACTCGCTAGTCCAAAGGAACGGAATGTCCAATGGAGAGCTTGTATGTCAATGAGAGTTGAGTGTGATCGATGAAACAACGTGAAACGTGGGACTATACTCACGGAGTGGAGAATAGTGCCGATATATATATTATATAACATATGAAATCGTCGGTTAACAAAAACAGGGAAAAATCAGTTTTACAGTAAAATAACGACTTAGGTCAAGTCGTTTCTCAAGTAATTAACGCCTAACAGAAGGGCGTTTACATATTTCTATTTTACAAAATTTTTAATAATTTTATTAATTCATGAAAAACACGCCCTAGTCAGGGGCGTTTTTCAGGTAAGTAACGCCTAACATAAGGGCGTTTACATATGTTCCGTTTTGTAGAATTTCATTATTTCAATAATTTATATAAAACGCGCCCTGGACAGGGGCGTTTCTTCAGAGTTGACGACTATATAAGCAGGCGTCTCATTATTTAAATATTTGACAGAATATAAATAATTTTCAGGATTTATTTAAAACACGCCCTGGAAAGGGGAGTTACTGTTTCATTTTTATTTTACAGGATATACATAGTTCAGGAATTTACAGAAAACGCGCCCTAGAAAGGGGCGTTTCTTTTCAATTTACGCCCTGTGATGGGGCGTTAACAGGTGTAAAACGACGTTGTCAAGGTCGTGAATTCAAGGAATTTACAATATTTCAACAAATAAATTTCCAAGACAGGAGACATGATCATGACAAGAAAATTAGCAGGAATTTACAGGTAGAGTCATGCAAGATATTAGAATCGATATTTCATATTTATTGAATTTTAAACATGATCAATTATTGATTACATGCGATTGTTCATGAAATTAACGCCTGTATACAAGGCGTATACTTTTAATTAACGACCACTGTGACGGTCGTTTCTTTTAAAGTAGTGCCCTATTCAAGGGCGTTTCTTGAAAAATTTACAGAAAACGTATTAAAACTACATGCAACTGTATAAATATATCATGCATGGTGCTTCTTATATTTATTTTTAGTTTGGGCTACGAGACTTGAGAAAATCCTACCTTTAAGAGTTGATTTGGAGATGACGATTTGCAGATTGATATGAAGAAGGGAGAAAACTCTGTTGCTTAAACAGCAACCAATAACTTCAGCCGTATCAGCAGGAAGAAGTCTTTATGTTCAACTGATGAACCCCTTTCGACTGAACTTCCTACAGAGAAATACGAAGAAACATTAATATTTTCTTCATAATACCTGACCGAAGGTAAAGGAAAGATTATTACCTTTGTTCTTCACAACCCCAATACTTCTTCAACCTGGAAGAAGGAAGAAGTCGAATTAATGACCGTCCACCAAATCAAAAAGGGACAGAGGGAAGGAAGAGCTATTGCTCTGTAATTACCTTCAGAGAACTCGAACGCCAAATAGCGTTCACGGGTTCGAGCAGTAGATTATTTATAGGGTTATGGAAGTCCTATTAGGGTTAGTGTTCATGTGGAAGTAATACTTCTATGATAGAGTCATTACCGCGTTTGAACTCTTTCTAATGCTTATCACTTACCCTGGATAAGTTCTGGGTTCGTCGGGTCACGAACTGAATTAACGCCTTAGGTCAGGGCGTCGATTCTTAAATTAACGACCTTGTTCAGGTCGTTTCTTAAGAAACGTCTTGTATAAGGGCGTTCCTTGTTTATGAAACACGCCTAAGACATGGGCGTTTATTTTACTTGCCTATTTGGTCGCGTGAGAGTTGACGACCACATGCGTGGGCGTCCTTTCTTTAGTCACGCCGTATGTAGAGGCGTTTATTTTTAAATTAACGCCTTACTCAGAGGCGTTATTTTTAATTTGCTTTATTTTGTCTGTATTACTTCTGTACTATGTATGTTTTTACTTTTATTTCAATATTCATTTATCAGGGTTGCTACACCCTCCCCCACTTAAAAAGAATTTGGTCCCCAAATTCAATATATATAATTATACACGTGGAGAGTGTATATACCTCTTAGAATAACTCGGGAAATCGTTTCTTCATAGATTCCTCGGTCTCCCATGTCGCTTCGCGTTCGGGATTCTTATTCCATTGCACCTTGAGCATAGGAATAACCTTATTCCTTAGAGCTCGTATTTCTCGATCTAAGATCTTCATAGGCTTCTGTTCATAGGTGAGATCTTTCTGGATCACCAGATCTCTATGTTCAATAATATGAGATGGATCGTGCACATACTTCTTCAACATGGATATGTGAAATACATTATGTACCTCGGACAATTGAGGAGGCAATGCGATGCGATAAGCAACCTCGCCAACTCTTTCAAGTACCTCAAATGGTCCGATGAATCTTGGCGTAAGCTTGCCCTTAACACCAAATCTTCGTATGCCACGTCCAGGCGATATCTTGAGAAATACATGATCTCCGATTTGGAATTCGAGATCTCTCCTTCTTGTATCAGCATAAGCTTTTTGTCTCGTCTGAGCAACTTGCAATCTTTCTCTGATTACTTGTATCTTCTCAGTTGTATCCCTTACCATGTCTGGACCTAGCAGTTATTTTTCTCCAACTTCGTTCCAGCATATGGGTGATCTGCAACTCCTTCCGTATAAGGCTTCGAAAGGTGCCATTTGGATACTAGCTTGGTAGCTATTATTATATGCAAATTCCACTAGTGGTAAATGATCGTGCCAGCATCCTCCAAAGTCAATGATGCATGCACTAAGCATATCCTCAACAACCTGGTTAGTTCTCTCGGTCTGACCATCCGTTTGTGGGTGGAAAGTAGTACTAAAGTTGAGCCTTGTTCCTAACGAATGTTGTAATCCCTTCCAAAAATGAGAAGTAAAACGGGGATCTCTGTCCGACACGATTGAGACAGGAATTCCATGTATCCTGACTATTTCCTTGATGTACAGTGCAGCTAGCACATCAATTGACCATCGGCTTTTTATTGGCAAGAAATGCGCCGATTTAGTTAATCGGTCAATGATAACCCAGATTCCATCATGTCCTCCTTTAGATTTAGACAAACCCATGATGAAGTCCATACCAATATCCTCCCACTTCCACTTAGGAATATCTAGAGGGTGTAGTTTTCCAGCAGGCTTTTGGTGTTCCGCCTTGACCTGTTGGCATGTAAGACAGCGTGATACATAGTCCGCTATTTCTCTTTTCATATTGGGCCACCAAAAGTTCCTCTTTACATCTTGGTACATTTTAGTTGATCCAGGATGAATAGTGTACCTTGATCGGTGAGCTTCATCTAAGATCTTCTTCTTTAATTCCGGACAATCAGGTATACAAGTTCTACCTTTGAATAATAATCTTCCATCAGAAGTTAGTTGAAAATCAGATTGTCCTTCTAATCAGCCCTTGATTTCCACTAATATAGGATCATCACCCTGAAGTGCTTGTATCTCAGATAATAAATCTGACTGTATGCTTACATGAGATAATGTAACAAATTTGGATTCCGTGTCCAAGCTTATATTGAGCTCGGAGAATTGTTCAAGTAACCTCCATTCTTGTATCATACAATTGGCTATCATTGCTCTCGGCTTTCGACTAAGGGCATCAGCAACATAATTACCCTTTCCGGGATGGTATTGTATATTGAAGTCGAAGTCCTTGAGATATTCTAGCCAGCGTCTTTGTCTCATGTTTAGCTCCTTTTGTGAGAATAGATATTTGAGACTCTTGTGATCGGAGTAGACAGTGAACTGTACTCCATAGAGATAGTGTCTCCATATCTTTAGGGCAAATACTACCGCGGCCAGTTCTAAGTCATGGACGGGGTAATTCTCCTCATGCTTCTTCAGTTGACGTGAAGAGTATGCTATGACCTTTCCTTGTTGCATTAGGACACATCCGAGGCCAATGCCAGAAGCATCAGTGTAGACCTCGAATTTCTCTCCTTCTATTGGTAGAGCTAACACCGGAGCTGTAGTGAGATGATCCTTAAGAGTTTGGAAACTTCTTTTACATTCCTCACTCCATTCATATCGGATCTCCTTACGAGTTAACCTTGTAAGGGGCACGGCGATCTTAGAGAAATCTTTGATGAATCGTCGATAATAGCCTGCAAGACCTAAGAAACTTCTGATCTCGCTTGCATTAGTGGGTCTTTCCCAGTTTCTTACAGCTTCAACCTTTGACGGATCTACAGATAAACCGTCCTTGGATATGACATGTCTGAGAAAAGCCACTTCTTCAAGCCAGAACTCGCATTTGCTGAGTTTAGCATATAATTGATTTGTCCTCAAGACTTGCAATGCAATCCTCAAATGCTCTTCATGTTCTTCCTTAGTCTTAGAATATATCAATATATCATCAATGAAGACTACTATGAATTGATCCAAGTAAGGCCTGAATATGCTATTCATTAACTGCATAAAGGCAGCAGGGGCATTTGTTAGTCCAAAAGGCATAACAACAAATTCGTAATGGCCATACCTACTTCTGAATGCGATCTTGTGAATGTCATCATCCTTGATTCTTAACTGATGATATCCCGACCTGAGATCAATCTTGGAAAAATATTTAGATCCTGAAATCTGATCAAATAATTCATCGATTCTCGGTAGTGGATACTTGTTCTTGATAGTAAGATGATTCAACTGTCGATAGTCGATACACAATCTCATGGATCCATCCTTCTTCTTTACAAATAAGACTGGTGCTCCCCACGGGGAAGTACTTGGTCTAATAAACCCTTTTTAGATTAGTTCCATCAACTGCTCCTTCAACTCCTTGAGTTCAGCAGGGGACATTCTATATGGTGCCTTTGAAACAGGACCAGCACCAGGGACTAAGTCAATGGTGAAGGCCACTTCTCTTTGAGGGGGTAATCCCGGCAAATCTTCTGGAAATACGTCTGGGAATTCTCGCACTACCTGAACGTCTTCTATCTTGGTTTTCTTAGCTTCTTTAACAGTGACAAAAGCAAGGAAGGATACACATCCCTTCCTGACGAGCTTGCTTGCTCGAAGAGCCGAAATAAGAGGGGATTTGCTTCGACTCTTAGGACTAGTATAAGTCAGTTCTGGAAATTCTTTGAAAACGATCTTGCTATTACGGCAATCAACCGTTGCCTGGTACTTAGATAACCAATCTGCTCCTAGTATAACATCATATTCTTTTAGATCTAAACAGATAAGATCAATAGGAAAATTCTTTCCTCGAACCAATACCTCACAGTTTTGGTAATGATGCGTGATATCCGTCTCGTTTCCGAGAGGAGTAGACAACACTATTTTCATCCATTCCGGTTCTAGAGATAACGGGTCAGCAAACTTCTTAGAAACAATAGAATGCGATGCACCCGTATCAAATAAGACATGTGCATATTTGGAACAAATTTTCAATGTACCTTCCACTAATCCACCTTCTTCTTCAGGTTCGGTCTCCTGTATTGCATGAAGACGAGCATTCTTTGTCACCGGGCGTTTACCATCGCCGGCTTGGTCGTTCATTAATGGACACTCGGGAATCCGATGCTCACGGCTTCCACAACGGAGACAAGCTTCTAATTTCCTCCAGCATTCTTCCGTCTTGTGACCAGCCTTGTCACAATGCTTGCAGACTGTATTCGAAGGGGTAGTGGTGATAGAGAAAGGCTTGGTCTTCTTGAATTTCTGATCTTGAGAGGAAGAACCTCCATTATTGGGCCTTAAAGTTGGGTTTGAAAGAACCCGAACCCGTGACTTGTTCCTTCTTGTCTTTTTCACGGATCCTATCAGATAGTTCCGTGGCATCTTCAAGTAATTGAGCTCGGCGCACTATTTCAGAATAAATTTGGATGTCCATAGGCGCCAATTGAGTAATATAGTGGGGCCTAAGCCCATTAAGAAATCTACGGGCTTTCATCTTCTCCGTGCTAATAAGATGCTTAGCATATCTAGATAACCTGGAGAACTGAGCTTCATAATCTGCTAATGATAAGGATCGTTGCTTTAATGCAGCGAATTTGGCAGCCTTCTTTTCTTGGACTCGGTCCGAGAAATATTTAGCATTGAAGTATTCCACGAATTCTTCCCATGTTACTTGAGTAGGATCGATGGTTGCTTCAATAGACTCCCACCAGCATCTAGCATCTTTCTCTAACAGGAATGTAGCTAATAGCACTTTGTCCTGGTCCGTGCATTGCATGACACGGAATATGCGTTCGGTTTCCCGAACCCAATGCTCGGCATCGTCCGGATCGGTCGATCCCATAAACTTCGGGGGATTCATATTCTTAAAGGCTTGGTGTAAGCTTCCAGCTCGTGGAGCACCACCTTGTGCTACCTGTTGTAGCACTTGGGTCATCCCTTGAAGGGTACGCTGCATGTTGCGCCATTGAGCACGTTCGGCAGCCATTATCCTACAATTATAATAACTATATTAGTACGTGATCGTATTTAAAGACTCGTATACTATGTTAAATCTAACCCTTGGTTCTACCCAATCTCACTGGTTTAAAGGTTCAACTTATCCTTGGACTTGGATTTTTCCTAGGAATTGAATACCTTAGGCTCTGATACCACAAAGACTGTCACGCCCCGAGCGCGGAAGATACCCGGAGATGCGCGACGTGTCTATATCAATCATATCAATCAGAGTGGTCGTGTATTCGACGCAAAGACAGAGATGCGCAAAATAGCAAGATAACCCAATCCTTTATTTCATAATGGATAGACTATTACAAATCCAATACTCTGTTTAATAAAAAAGGAAAAGAATACATATTTGACTCAAGAAACTATAGGAAAGACTAGACGACACTTGAGCAGCTCTATCACTTTCACTCTTGAACATTCCCATCCGATTGACTTCCATCGTCGTCGGACTTACCTGAAAAGTACAAAGGGACAAACAGAATGAGCGAACGCTCAGTAGAAAATTATATCTCAAGTACTAGCAAGGGGTTTAAGTAATTACATCTTTCATGAATGCAATAAAGCTATGCATGCTCGCATAAAACGACAAGATAGAGAGAATGTAATATCAAGAAATAAGATGAACTTAATCATGAACTTCCAACAAGATGACAAGTGTATTTAAGGTATTCAAGCAAGCACGTTTAACAAGTCATGTTAAGAACTTTGGCTATCATGTATCAAGCAAGTAAATTACCCTTTTTCGGGCCACTCATTTCATGTAAAGTCAAGTACGATTCAAGTACAAGATGTGTGTGGAATGTCCAATCAAGCAAGTCAAGTACTCGGTATAATGCCAGATACCTTATCATTTTAACTCCCATGGGCACAAGTACTTTCGGGTGCTCCTCCCAGGACCAGATCGGGCCCTATATGCACAGGCATTTATCATGTATTTTTGACATCCACTCTTGTTTATATAGCCAATATAGAGTTTCAATATTCAAGCTTGTAGACATGTATGACAACTTTGACAGAATAGAGTCCAAAAATATGACAAAGGACATAGATTGGCGATAATAACGGTAAAATCACGATATCAATAAAACTAGGTAGAATATGGTTCCCTTAACTTAGGTCCCATGACAAATCAATATGGACATTCTTTATATAGAATTGAGGTCCACATAAACATTAGATCAAGCAAGATACCCTCATTCTTATCCTGGAATTGAGGTTTACAAGAACGACATGATATGGCATGATATCATCATCCCATTAAGAATTTCTTATGATATACTCTTTGTATAATCATAAGGGCCGGTATACCATGTTTCTTTAGATTGACATGGCAAGGATCGTGTAATAGATTTTTAGGGTACAACCAGCTCAGTCGGCCTTGAGGGAATCCAAGGCTACGAGGAGTCTTACGGAGGTCTCTATGACTAACTCGCTAGTCCAAAGGAACGGAATGTCCAATGGAGAGCTTGTATGTCAATGAGAGTTGAGTGTGATCGATGAAATAACGTGAAACGTGGGACTATACTCACGGAGTGGAGAATAGTGCCGATATATATATTATATAACATATGAAATCGTCGGTTAACAAAAACAGGGAAAAATCAGTTTTACAGTAAAATAACGAGTTAGGTCAAGTCGTTTCTCAAGTAATTAACGCCTAACAGAAGGGCGTTTACATATTTCTATTTTACAGAATTTTTAATAATTTTATTAATTCATGAAAAACACACCCTAGTCAGGGGCATTTTTCAGGTAAGTAACGCCTAACATAAGGGCGTTTACATATGTTCCGTTTTGCAGAATTTCATTATTTCAATAATTTATATAAAACGCGCCCTGGACAGGGGCGTTTCTTCAGAGTTGACGACTATATAAGCAGGCGTCTCATTATTTAAATATTTGACAGAATATAAATAATTTTCAGGATTTATTTAAAACACGCCCTGGAAAGGGGAGTTACTGTTTAATTTTTATTTTACAGGATATACATAGTTCAGGAATTTACAGAAAACGCGCCCTAGAAAGGGGCGTTTCTTTTCAATTTACGCCCTGTGATGGGGCGTTAACAGGTGTAAAACGACGTTGTCAAGGTCGTGAATTCAAGGAATTTACAATATTTCAACAAATAAATTTCCAAGACAGGAGACATGATCATGACAAGAAAATTAGCAGGAATTTACAGGTAGAGTCATGCAAGATATTAGAATCGATATTTCATATTTATTGAATTTTAAACAGGATCAATTATTGATTACATGCGATTGTTCATGAAATTAACGCCTGTATACAAGGCGTATACTTTTAATTAACGACCACTGTGACGGTCATTTCTTTTAAAGTAGTGCCCTATTCAAGGGCGTTTCTTGAAAAATTTACAGAAAACGTATTAAAACTACATGCAACTGTATAAATATATCATGCATGGTGCTTCTTATATTTATTTTTAGTTTGGGCTACGAGACTTGAGAAAATCCTACCTTTAAGAGTTGATTTGGAGATGACGATTTGCAGATTGATATGAAGAAGGGAGAAAACTCTGTTGCTTAAACAGCAACCAATAACTTCAGCCATATCAGCAGGAAGAAGTCTTTATGTTCAACTGATGAACCCCTTTCGACTGAACTTCCTACAGAGAAATACGAAGAAACATTAATATTTTCTTCATAATACCTGACCGAAGGTAAAGGAAAGATTATTACCTTTGTTCTTCACAACCCCAATACTTCTTCAACCTGGAAGAAGGAAGAAGTCGAATTAATGACCGTCCACCAAATCAAAAAGGGACAGAGGGAAGGAAGAGCTATTGCTCTGTAATTACCTTCAGAGAACTCGAACGCCAAATAGCGTTCACGGGTTCGAGCAGTAGATTATTTATAGGGTTATGGAAGTCCTATTAGGGTTAGTGTTCATGTGGAAGTAATACTTCTATGATAGAGTCATTACCGCGTTTGAACTCTTTCTAATGCTTATCACTTACCCTGGATAAGTTCTGGGTTCGTCGGGTCACGAACTGAATTAACGCCTTAGGTCAGGGCGTCGATTCTTAAATTAACGACCTTGTTCAGGTCGTTTCTTAAGAAACGTCTTGTATAAGGGCGTTCCTTGTTTATGAAACACGCCTAAGACATGGGCGTTTATTTTACTTGCCTATTTGGTCGCGTGAGAGTTGACGACCACATGCGTGGGCGTCCTTTCTTTAGTCACGCCGTATGTAGAGGCGTTTATTTTTAAATTAACGCCTTACTCAGAGGCGTTATTTTTAATTTGCTTTATTTTGTCTGTATTACTTCTGTACTATGTATGTTTTTACTTTTATTTCAATATTCATTTATCAGGGTTGCTACAGCGCAGCAGGAAGCCATACTCGGTTGAGTGTGGGGTGGACGTAGGTCGTTGACCGAACCACCTAAAAATTGTGTGTGCAGTGTGTTTGTATTTTGTGTGTGATCTGTGTGCGACGGGAATTTCTTGTTTAGTATCCTTTGTTTAGATTAACTGATGTTTGCCTAAATTCCGCTTTAGAACTTACTGTAGTTTTTAAATTAGGCAAGTTGATCTATTCACCCCCCTCTAGATCCACACTCTGTGGAGATAGACTGCGTCCATCTAACCCAACATTGCATTCTTATTATTAGCCTAAAAATTTCGTGCCAGTGATTAACCCAATGGACATTAGGATGAGAGTGTCCAGTGTGGGTCCTAGGCTGACTAGGCATGGAATGAACAAAGCCATAAGAGTTCTGGCTTATGAAAATTTTGTGCCTAGGTTGCACATAGAAGTTCCAAGGGTAAGGTTGATGCATCTGAGTAGCATATGAGTTCTGGAAGTGATGTTGCATCGACCTCATGTATAGGCTGCCTTGACCTCTCTTATCAGAATTGTGGTGAAAAGGGTTATGGAAGTGATGTTGCATCGACCTCATGTATAGGCTGCCTTGACCTCTCTTATCAGAATTGTGGTGATAAGAGTTATGGAATGAAGATTAGGTAGGAGCATTGTGGCAGTGGCCTCGACCTGAGGTACCTCTGTTTGGACCTTGGTTCCTAGGAGACTTGTACCCAGAAGGAGTAGACATCGATGCACATTGATGGTTGCCTCAACCTTTCTGTGGAAGCTAGGTTGTTTTGGCCTTGGGGTTTTCTTGGACTCTAGCCTTGTCAGACTGACTCCAAGCCTGTCTTTTGGTCTGAGGTGTGGGAGTGTATAAGCATGATTCCCTAGACACTTCTATCTTCCCTTTGCCCTTGTCCTTGGCACTGGGCTTGATTTTTTCAATATTTTTCAATGACTTTTTATTCTGAATTTCCCCAGAAGTCATTTTTATGAAAGGTTGTGATGTCCCCTTTTCAGCCACAAAAGAGATAGTCCTCACATCAAACCTTTTCTTGTTTGTTGGGTCAAAACCCAAACCTTCCTTCTTGAAGTTGCTTTTAGTTCCCAAGATAGCATTCAGATTTTTAGTACCCTGTGTCATGCTTTCAAGGGAATTTTGTTTGTCCATATTTTCTTTTTTCAGATTTTTGATTGTCTTTTTCAATTCATTGTTTACACCATTGACTACATCATATTTCTCAGTAGCAATCTTAGTTTCTTCGTCAAATTTTTGCATTCTTAATTTGAGTTCATCAATGGTGTTTTTCAGATTCTCATTTTCAATTCTCAAATCAATCAAGACAATTTTATCACTTTCAGTTTCATCAAGAGACTTTTTAAGATTGAGGTTTTCAATTTCCAGACATGCAAGTTTATCATTCAAAGATGTATCATGAACTAATGAATTTACTTTCCTCTTCAGATGTCTGTTCTCTCTATGCATATCATCATATTTATCAAGAATTTTAGCATATGCATCTTCCCAGTCATGATGAGTATAATTCTCGAATGGGGAAGTTACCTCATCATTATCTTCTCTTTCTTCTTCTCCTCTTGACATCAGACAAATCTTCTTGTCATCTTCGCTGTCAGATGTACTATTGTTGCTGTCTTCTTCTTCATCACTCCAGGTGCTCACCATTGCCTTTCCTATCTTGTTCTTCCACCTGGGTTGTTTTTCTTTTAGCAGCTCAGGACACTCAGATTTCAGATGTCCTGCCTTCCTGCAATTGTAACAAACAACAGCATCAGATTTCTTGATAGGTTCAGGTCTGTACTTAGACGGCCTCTTTCCTGAGAAATATTTTCTTCTAAACCCTTTTCCTTCCTTCCTCAGAAATTTCTTAAACTTCCTGGTGATCATGGCAAACTCATCCTGATCATCACCAGAACTAGAGCAGCTATGCTCACTAGATGATCCTTTGTTACTACTATAAGTAACTTTAAGAACCAGGGGTTTCTTCCTTTTCTTAGACTCATCGACCCTCTTAAGGTTCAGCTCATATGTCATGAGAGAACCGATGAGTTCATCTACTGACGTAGTAGCTAGGTTCATTGACTCCTCCATTACAGTGGCCTTGGTGTGCCAAACATGTGTCAGGGACCTAAGAATTTTTCTGACCAGCTCGTACTCACTATACAATTTGCCCAAGCTTCTCAAGCTGTTAGTAAGCACCATTAGACGGGCATACATCTCAGAGATGGACTCATCAGGCTTCATTTTGAAGGCTTCATATTCAGAGACTAACATGTTGGCCTTAGTCTCCCTAACCTGAGACGTCCCTTCATATATCACCTCTAGTTTATCCCACATCTCCTTAGCTGTGGAACATGAGGAAACTCTGTAAAATTCGGTGGGATGAAGAGCACACTGCATGGCATTTACAGCGCTCCAGTTTAAGGTGGACTTACGGATTTGGTCCCTGGTCCAGACCTCTTAATCCTCAGGTAGTTCAAAGGGGCCTTTGCTAACCACCTTCCAGATCTCGTAATCCTTAGCCCTAAGGAAGACTGGCATACGACTCTTCTAGTAAGCATAATTTGATCCATCAAAGAATGGTGGCTTGCTCGTAGTGTGACCCTCAATAGTTAACCCTCTAGCATCCATAACTAACCTCTCCGAGATGTAAAGCCCTAAGGGAGACTTAGGCTTTGATACCACGTGTTGGAATGAAGGAATACAGATCTGGAGGGGGGGTGAATAGATCTACCCCAAATTATAATTGATTTACAGCAATTTAAAAGAAATGCGAAATTAGGAATGAACTATTGCAAATCACACTACTGAACCAATATGAATAATCATATATGGAAGCAACAGTTCACTGAATTGATAACTCAGTATGGTACCAGACGGAGGGTTGATTAGATAATCTCTTCACGCAAGGGTCAGTTTTCCAGATAGATGTATTCTATCTTTTTGACTTTGCTTTTTTATATACCACTGAATTATGTATTATAAACCAGAATTATGATGAAGGAATTCAACTTAATTCAGAACAGATTCAGACTTCAGCGAACATGCACATCAATCAAATATAGAAGACTTCAGATGAATATGCAGACAGGTCACAGAAATTAGAGCTGGACTTTCCTAGGCATTCATCTAGTAGAGTGGCTAAAAGTAGATAAGTAAACACACAACGAACAAAGCAATTTTAGGTGGTTCAATCTCGAGCTCGAAATCTACATCCACCCCTTACCCAACTGAGTAAAGCTTACTGCTGACTCACAGCTTGAATCCGCTGATCCACAGCTTCGGGATCAAGATCCCTACAATTCGCTGAGCTTCACAGCTTGCTAGCTGTCGATTCACAGCTTCAACCGCTGAGCTTCACAGCTTGCTGTCTAAGGATTCAACCTCGTCTGCTGAGCTTCACAGCTTGCTAGACCGCTGACTCACAGCTTCAACCGCTGAGCTTCATAACTTACTGTCTGAGGATTCCACCTCGCCTGCTGAGCTTCACAACTTGCTCTACTAATACATAACTTACAAGAGATTTGAAAAGAAAACGAAAATAGAAATGTAAATGTAGCTCACAATTAAGCAATTCGACTCTGGATCTGATTCAGTAGTCGATATACAACTCACTCAGATTGCAGATACTCCGATACTCTGTTTTCCCTCAATTCGTTGCAATTGGCTATCACAAACTTCCTCTCAGATCCCTCTCTGAATCCTTTCTTCCTCGATTGCCCTCCTTCTATCTACTTCATTTTTCTCTCTGCAAGTGCTCTCTCAGATCTATATGCTCTGCTTCTTTTTGCTTTGCCCTCTTATCTTTTTTTTTGTTTGAGCGACCATGCCTCAATTTATAAGCTCGCGAGATTGTGGCGCGTGGAGAACACGTTCTTGCTTAAGGAAATTCCAAAAAGGAATGCTCTGCGGGAAGTCCACATGTCAGTTGCAGATGGTATGATGATCCATGCGATAGAATATCATAACAGTATTTGCCTTGAATCACGTGCCAATTATTGGAATCCTAGATCATGTGCTCCACTTGAATTCTTGCTGCTCTCATACACTTGATGTTTGCCGTAATCCTGCCAATCAAAAGATAGATATTTAGTCAAACACCTTATACGTTAGAGTTCATACTTAGGCAGTAATCAGAGAAAAATTTATGCTCAGACCCATAATATGAATGTATATGCAAATGCCTTAGAGCATGGCTTTTGATGCACAAACTTGTTAACGTGAATCTACATGTGCATCAACTTTGATCTGCACATGTGCATAGACCTTGTTGCATCATGTGCATAGACCTTGAAAAGTGCACAGACTTGAAGCAGCATACTAAAGTATGTGCTCCGACTTGTCTTAGTGAGATAACAATGGATGCACCGACTTGTCAGAGCAAAGTAGTGCATGTGCACTGACCTTAAAAAACTAACGATGTGAATGTGCGCTGACTTTATATGTGCATGTGCACCAACCTGTGTAGACTAGAATCTATGCATGTGCTCAGACTTGAAGATGAGCAATGCAAATGTGCATCGACCTTCTAAATGAATAAGGCAGATGTTCGCCTACCTTCTATATGTACAAGGAAAATATGCACTGACCTTCTATATGAATAAGGCAAATGTGCACCAACCTTCTATATGCACAAGGCAAATGTGCACTGACCTTCTATATGAACAAGGCAGATGTGCATCGACCTTTTATGTGCACAAGGCAAATGTGCACCGACCTTCTATATGAACAAGGCAGATGTGTATGAACATGCACCGACCTACATATGAATCACTATGAGCATGCACCGACCTTAGTGAGAAACACATACATGAGAAGCTATAAGATACCAAAAAATATTGCCATAATGAAAAGTAGATTCAGAGTATTGTTGCCAAAAGTTAAAGATAAAATGTATTATTACCAATCATCAAAACATAATAAGAAATGAAATTCAAAGAATCAAGTTAAAGAGGACACAACATGAGACACACATTATCCCATACAATCTCCTCACAACATCAGCCACCTCTGGATGGCTCTCCCCCTTAAAAATAGGAGGTGCCAACCTCAAAAATCAATCAAGCACAGGTAAGTCATGGCTGTAGACACGCTATTCCTGACGTCCCCTGAGAAAATCTCATATCACTATGCAACGCCCCGTAGCGGCTCTCGCATTTTGAATCGCTTGAATGCTTCCTTTTATTGAGTCTTCTTCTGCCTTTTCGGCATCCGGAAACCGCCTCGTTGCAGAAGTCATACGGCATTCGGTCGGCAACACCCTCAATCGGACGCATCGGAAGTTTCCGGGACCAGGGTAGTGTCTGGCAGGCGGCTGCCAACGCCTTTTCGGGGAACCCAGGGGGTCCTCATGGAGGCGTCCAGGCCCTTGGACGCCTCCATAATTTCCACATTTACAAAACACAAAGAAATGTATAAAAAAATAGTAAAATCATGGAGGCGTCTAGGCCCTTGGACGCCTCCATCAATGCAAAAAAAATAATAAAATATTAATAATATTAATAATGGTGAAAAAACCATAAAAACAAAAAATAATTTTATGGAGGCGTCCAGGCCCCTGGACGCCTCCATCAACTTGCCCACGGGCGCCGCCCGTCCGCCGGTCGGTTTGTCGTTTGAGAAAAAATCTAAATTGTGAAGACGTCCTGCCAACTAGACGCGTCCATTCATGAATCACGGGCGCCGATCAAAATCACGCGTTGTGCCAAACCGCGTGCGACATTCGGCGGGGGTTCGATGGGCTTTTATGGAGGCGTCCAGAAAATATTCAAAATAAATAAATAAAAATAGAATAAATTATAATTTTTTCCCTGATGAAGGCGTCCAGGGTCCTGGACTCCTCCATCCTCCGGAGCCCTATAAATAGAGACCCCCCCTCAGTACGAGAGGAGCTTCTGAGAGGTCCGATAGGCTGCCGGAGCCCAGAGGCTATCGGAGTCATTTCTAACCCGTGGGGTCTTTTGTAGGGGGAGGTTCTGCCGGCTTCTCGGGTGCCCACGCTCGCGAGAGGAAGGTCGTCTTCGTCCACCGCGCTTCCACGTCGTCCCTACGCTGTCGAAGCTCCGCCGGATCCCGCCATCGGCGCATTCAATAAGCCAACTCTCTCCCCTTTTCTTCTTAGTTCTTTTACATTCATCATCTCGTATTCTCCGTCTCCCTTCATAAGGGAACCTTCGTCGATATACATTTGCATAATTCCATTCATCATAGCATTTTCCTCCTACTCGTGTCCGAGAGGGGTTTAAAAATAACACCAACCAGGTGTGTGTCTTGTCATGATTTCATTACTTTTTATTGCAAGAGATTGATACTACACTGCCGTTTTCTAATTCCGCCTATCTACTGTCTATTATTTTGCAAGGGTAACTGAAGAAAGTCCTCTCCGTCGGCCGGCCGAAGGGGGAGGAAGAAGCAACCCGCCACTTCCAGCCAGTGAGGTAGGCGCGATCACTCTTTCATTTCGGGGTCCTCAACCCTTGGCGATCACATCATAATCTCGAGGCCGCGGCGAGTCATATCCCGCAATGGCCGTTTAAATTTCTATCTTCATACTTTATGTTGCTCTTATACCTGCTATACTCTCGAGGCCGCGGCGAGTCACTTCCCGCAATGGCCGTTTGAATTCTGTCATCTATATATCTTGCTATATCTCTTATGTCTTGCCATATCTTTCTTCTGCTATACTCTCAAGGCCGCGGCGAGTCACTTCCCGCAATGGCCATTTGAATTCTCTCATCTATATATATCTTGCTATATCTCTTATATCTTGCCATATCTCTCTTCTGCTATACTCTCGAGGCCGCGGCGAGTCACTTCCCATAATGGCCGTTTAAATTCTGCTCCTTTTTATATCTTGTTATATTCCTATTATGATATACTCTCGAGGCCGCGGCGAGTTGCTTCCCGCAATGGCCATTTCAATTTTTGTTATTTAATTTCTGCACCCACCCGCCCCGTCGGAGCAATCTTCCGTGGTGGTCCCTTCTCTCTCCTCTTATCTTTAACATATTGTGTTTGTCCCGCTCGCCCCTCCGGAGCAATCTCCCGTGGTGGCTCCTTCTCTCTTCTCTTATTTTTTTTTATGTTGCAGCGAAAGCCAGATAAAATAAAATGAGCCCGCACGCTCCGCATCTTCTTTGTTTCTCAAACCGCGTGACGTCGCTCACAGATTGACGATCATTGTGGGACTTCAGTTGCTTTCTTTTCAGTTACCCTTGCAAGTTATTGTGATTAGCTTTACTATCTCTTGTGTGTTGTTATATCTTGGTTATTTTCTTGTTCTTTTGTGCCCCATATCTCTGTCAGCATTCCCTTGCATACATCCACCCCTCTTTTTTTATTCTTTTTCATTTTTTTCTAAGGATCACCCTCTCTCGGTGAAGGAAGGACTCTCCGTTCGGAAATTCCTCTCGACGGACTAGAATCTCCTCCACTGGGACCTCCGTAAGTCCCCGACATCGAAGAATCTCCTCTTCGTTCACTGGACCGGTTGTACCATTGAAGTTCTCTGGAGTTAGTCGACCCATTCGTGGTGAGACGAGAGCCCCAAGCTGACACGGTGGTGAAACAAAAATAAACTAGGGTCTCTATTTTGTGTGAACTTCGGATCTGGTTAAAAACATAAAAAAATCATCAAAATCAAAACACAAAAAGGGCGTAAAGGCATCCACTTGTTTGATAATCTCTGCTATTTGCTTGCTAGTATATGTTTTTGCGTTCCGGAAAAACTATGAGCATGGCTCACGAGTCTTTTGAGGAAAACCACCCTTGTCGTGGTGAGTCAGTCGAGCCGCGAGTCCATGCTATGGACGCGGGTCCTTCTTATGAGCCCTCGCATGAGGTGCAGGTTATTGCATGGGACACATCCCCACCACAGGGCATCTCCTCTTTACTGGGCATCCTCGCCAACACGGAGCTTACCTCTGAACAGCTCCGGACCCTGCAGGCCATTCTGAAGGGGAAATCTATTTCCCCCACTCCCTAGGAATCAACTCCAGCCATCGCACCTCTCCAAGAGTCGGTGCAGGCCATCCCATCTCCTTCACTGGCGCAAGCCATCCAATCTCCCTCGCTTCAAGGGCAGGCGAGCCAACAACCTCCCTCATTCCAATTCCCTTCACAATCTCAAACTCCCGTTGTTCCCCACGTACCACTCCAGCCGGGGCCAACTGTCGGCAGCCTGGCAGCTCCCTCTCATTCGGGGTTCCCCCCTCAAGTCTCCGGGAGACATTTTCCTCCCCAGTGGCAAGTGCCACCTTCACCTCCCTAGGAGCTCGCCCAATCACTCCTCAACCGGTTCAATAGAATGGACGAACAGTTTCAGAATTTGAAGAAAATGGTGGATGTGAAATCCACCCCGGAGGTTACTTTGCCAATCCTTCCGGTCATCCATCTTCCCCCCTCCGAAATGCCCACGTACCGCAGGTACAATGGCACTGGCAACCCCTTCATTCTCCTCAAGGATTTCATGTATGAGTCCTCCTATTGGCAAAATGACCAGAGATCCTTGGCATACCTCTTTCAGAGATCATTGGACGGTCCTGCGCTAGAGTGGTTCTATTCTTTGGAGCCCCGCGAGGCCGAGAATTTTAAAACAGTCCAGAGAAGGTTCTTGCAAAAGTATCGCGATAGGGTCGGTCCCTCTCTTTCCATCACCGACCTAGTGGCCGAGAAAATGAAGCCCGACAAAGATTTCATCCGTTATGCTGATAGATGGAGGTCTCTGGCAGAAAGGATAAGGGATACCCTCTTAGAGCCTGAACAAGTGAAGATGATTGTATCCAATGCCACCCCACAGTTCAGACATGTCCTGGCCATGAACAAGCTGACCACAGTGGAAGAGCTCTATGAGAGAGCCTGGTACATCCAGACCCAGTTAAAAGACTTCCCCATTATGAACATGTTTGAGCTGCCGAAGCCCAAGGTAGTCAGAAAGACAGGCGTGGGTGTCCCAGGCGGAGCAACAGAAGGGGTCGTAATAAATGAGCAAGTGAGTGCGGTCAACAACACCAACTATACAGCCAACCCAAGGCTTCCACAAATGCCCTGACTTCCCCTCCAACCAGGTCCTTTCCCCTCTCGTCCTCCACCCCAAAACAATCCACCTCAGAACAATATGCCTCAACTACTTCAACCCCAGCAACAACCTCGACCCCAACAACAACAACCACCACTTCAGTACAACCAAGTTCCACCCCCAGGGAATTATGTCCCCCCACAGCAACAAAGGAGGCCGATTGGTCCCAAGAGAGCCTATTACCCACCATTGCCAGAAACTCTGGCAGATATTTTCAACACCCTCATGGCCTCAAACACACTCATCCTACCCAGGGAAAGGCCCGTGTGGCCCCCGAATGTTGATACCTCCAGATACTGCGTCTATCACAGGCAGCCAGGACACACAGTAGACAATTACTTTCAATTTAAAGATTACATCCACGATACGAATGATGAAGGTGGGATTGACTGGGATGAAATGAGGCGATACGGCGCCACTCTCAAGGCTAGGAGACCTCCTCCTAGGCCACAGTTCCAGCAATAACAACAGCAGTTACAACAGCATCAATAGCAACAACAACAACAACAACCGCAGCCTCAGCATGCCCAACCATAACAGCCCAACATGGGCATAATCCAGAATCCATTACCGGAGCACCAACAGCCTAATCACCAGGTCAACCCCATCTCCTCCTTCCCGGAAGTCAGGAGAGAGTAGGTGTGGCACCCAGAAAGTACCTCTATTCTTTCTACCGCCAACTCTATCGTCATGCAACCCCCTCACCTTGCCCGGGTAGCACCTCTCTCTCATCAATCCCCATCAGTACCGCCTTCACCATTCCCACTGTCGTCACGTCCTCTCATGTGCACCCCAATGACCTATCAGCCAACACCCTCCACTATGCCCTCACACCCTCTCCTCTTCTCTCACTCCCCCACTTTACCATCCACCTCTACTGCATTTGCCCCAATGCCTTCTAAGCCCCTTATCATCCGTCAACCGTACATAACCCTGCCTATCTCCACCATACCACCACCAATGCCTTCAAAACCACTCATCACCCACCATCCATCTCAAAACCATTACCCACTTCAAGCCTTACCCACTTCCACTCTGCCTCCACCTCTACCTTCCAGACCCCTTATCCTTCATAACCCGTGCGATATCCCCTCTACCTCCACCATGCCTCCACCTAACAAACCCCTCATCAGAATCCCTGCTCCCATCATCACCCCTGCTTCATCGACCATTCCTCTACCACTACCCCTCAAACCTCTGTTAAAACCCACTGCTACCCCTATAGAGGTACAAAAGCCGCAGGCAATGGTGCTCCAGAGTGGAAGGATTTTCCACAGGGTTTCCCCCTAGAACAATCAGAATCCCGAGCAGTCTCAGCCAGAGAGGGACGATGGAGAACAACTGGAAAGATCTATCCCTGGAACACAGTATGATCTATTGAAAAACTTGGACAAGACGCCAGCTCAGATCTCCATTCTGGAGCTGCTTCAGAGATCCACATCCCATCAGGCAGCCTTAATGGAGTATCTTCAAAAGGTCATGGTGAATGAGGACCTCCCTGTAGAAAAGATTTCTGCCGTCCTGACCCCAACGGACACACAACCGGCCATCATGTTCCACAACTATGAGCTCGCTCCCAAGGAAGCTCAGAAATATGCATTGTGCATTTCAATAAAAATTAATGGGGTATCCATAAACCCGTGCCTTGTAGACACGGGTGCGTCTGCATAAATGTGATCTCCATGAGCACCCTTCAGTTGTGTGGGGTCGACGAGGACCAAATAAGACCTTCCTCGATCACAGTCACGGCTTATGACAATAGCAAAAGGCCACCGCAAGGGATGATTATTCTGAGGCAGAGCTAGGCCCTATGTCAGTCCCCACGGAATTCCATGTCCTCGACATGGACCCCACATTCAAGGCCATACTGGGTCGCCCCTACATTGAAGCCATGGATGCTGTGCCTTCCACCAACCATCAGTGCTTGAAGTTTCCTTACAATGGAAGAATTATTAAAGTAGTCAGCACACCTGTCCTTCACACGGTGGATGCTATCAACACATCTCTGTCCTCTGTTTGGCCATCTCATCGGCCCATATTGTCATTGCTGGATGTGTATGATTCATCTCACATTCCGCTAGCATCAAAGAAGCCGATCAAGGCAAGAACACCATATCTCCCTTTTCACTCCAAAGGTTGGGAGAGAAATATCGGCTATCAATAGGGAAAAGGTCTGGGTGCACAGCTACAAGGTAGGTTGAAACCACCAAAGGAGATTAGGCCGAACCGCAGGTTTGGCCTAGGCTTCAAAGGACCATCCAAGTCGGATTGGAAGCCCCTCACATGGACCCTATAAAACCACTTCAACAAAGGGCCTGTTATTCAGATGGAGGATTATCTGCAAGAAGCACATGGGGGGTCGCATGTTGTGTATTCAGCCGAAAAATGTCCGAGGGTCACCAAAAGAGGCAAGATCAAAGACCCGGAATGCGAATGGGACAAATGGTTTGATATACGGGATATTTCCGTTGCACTGGAAAGGATGTTCTCGCCTCCACAGCTTGAAGGACCGCCATTGATCTCTGAAATGCCAGAGAATATCACCACCGTTGCCAAGGTTCTAAACTATCCTCATCCTCGCCAGAAGGACCCTGTCACCAGCGGATCTTCATCCGCCATCACCATCACCATCGACGACTCATTAGCCGTCATCTTCTCCATTCACTCGTCACAGCCTTTGTTGCTATCATCTTCCTGGGCCAGACGGTTGTCTGATGACCTTCCCAGATCCCCCTCTCTACTTACACACCTGTGCGGGTTTCTCAACCCGCGCCAGGCCTTCAATCATGATATACTCTACGAGCCTCCCAATCCTCTATCCATAACCACTTTTCTCTCTCCTCTGATATCTTTTCACTGTTTTGTCATCAAAAATGAAAATGAAAAAAAAACATCAATTTCCAAACTCATCAACAACACATCTTCGTTGAGGAAACCTCCTACATCTCCCACGGGTGCGTCCCGCCCTGCGGACCACCTGTCCAAGGTCCGATGAGCGACCTTTTCTACCCCTCCTTTGAGGGGTCTTTCCCTGTACATTCTTCACCATCCTCTTCATTTGTTCTTCTTCTGTAAATAATGTCAGTTAATCTAGGAATAATAAGTCAAAGGTAGTACCTAGGAAGAAATTCAAGGGTAGGCAGATCCCTCGTCGATTCCTTCTGGATTTAGCTGCCAGGTGTCAGGCCCTTCTTGCCATCCCTCAGTTGCTAGAAAATCCCATCCAGCTACCGGAAATAGAATGTGAGGGCAACTGTGCAATTGATAAGGGGTATGGAGTCTACGAGATCACGGATGAAGAATACCCTACTGAAGATGAGGGTGAAGAATATGAGGATGCGGCTGGCGCATATGCTAGTGGAATAAAGAGATTCGACGAGCCGTCAACTGCCGTAGAAGAGTCCACCAAAGAAGTCAACTTGGGAACTGAGGAAGACCCTAGGATCATCCTCATAAGTGATAATCTACCACCCTCTGAAGAAGAGGCATTAATTGAAGTTCTCAAGGAATATAAGGACACGTTTGCATGGAGCTACGAGGATATGCCGGAGCTAGATTCAACCCTGGTCGAACACCGTTTAACCCTAAAACTAGGGTCCGTCTCGGTAAAATAAAGGTTAAGGCGTTTCCACCCTCAAATGGCTTTGAAAATGAAAGAAGAAGTCGACAAGCTCCATAAAGCCAGGTTTATTAGAGTCATCCTTTATCCTCAATGGGTGGCAAACATTGTCCCAGTCATGAAGAAAGATGGGAAAGTCAGGATTTGCATCGACTTCCGGGACCTTAACCGCGCGTGTCCAAAGGATGATTTTCCCTTGCCTCACATTGATGTGTTAATCGACCACACAGCAGGATATGAGATCCTCTCATTCATGGATGGATTTTCAGGATATAATCAAATTCGTTTGGCAGAAGAGGATCAAGAGAAGACATCATTCACTACACCTTGGGGAACATATTGTTACATGGTCATGCCGTTTGGGTTAAAGAATGCTGGAGCTACTTACCAAAGAGCTATGATGGCCATATTTCACGACATGATGCACATATATCTGGAGGTGTATGTGGATGGTCTATTGGTGAAATCAAGGACCATGATGGAACATCCAAGGGTTTTGGCTAAGGTCTTGTAGAGATCAAGGGAGTTCCAATTGAAAATGAACCCGAAGAAGTGTGTGTTTGGTGTATCATCAGGCAAATTACTAGGCTTCATTGTGAGTAAAAGGGGGATTGAGATAGACCCCGACAAAGCTAAGGCCATCAGGGATATGTCGCCTCCCAAGAATTTGAGGGAAGTCCGAGGTTTAATCGAGAGGTTACAGTTTATTCGTTGGTTTGTGTCTCAGCACTCACAAAGGTGTAGACCTTTCTATGAGTTGACCAAGCCAGGAGTAGAATTCCACTAGGATTCTAAATGCTAAAAAGCTTTTGAAGGGTTAAAGGAATATCTGGCTAGTCCACCCATTCTCATTCCACCCAAACCAGAAAAACCTCTGATCCTCTACATCTCAGTCTTGGATGAGTCCGTGGGAGCTGTCCTCACACAAGCTGATGAAGAAGGCAAGGAACGGGCAACCTATTACTTGTCCAAACTTCTCAATCCCTGTGAGCAGAAGTACACAGTCATGGAGAAAACCTGTGCTGCCCTCGTTTGGGTAGTGCAGAAATTGAAGCACTACTTCTTGGCTCATGAGGTCCACTTGATTGCTCGCATGAACCCTATCATGTTCCTTCTGGAGAAATCCATCCTTACGGATAGGCTAGCACGCTGGCAAAGTTTTCTTTCCCAGTTCGACATCACCTACATCCAGCAAAAAGCAATTAAAGGCTATGCCATAGCCGAGCATCTCGCCCACCATCCTCTTCCCAAGTTCGATCCTGTCCAATCAGAGTTTCCAGATGAGGAACTAATGTCTGTCACTCAGTCTGACAAGCCAATGTGGACATTATATTTTGATGGAGCTCTAAATTCCCAAGGGAAGGGTATCGGCATTGTCCTTCTAATGCCTGAAGGTGTTACCATCCCAGAGGCATTTCAGCTCGCATTCCCAGTCACCAACAACATCGCTGAATACGAGGCTCTTCTAGCTGGCCTGGAACTAGCCCGTTCTTTCTATATCACTGAGTTGCGAGTTGTGGGTGACAGTCAACTTATTCTCCGCCAGGTGCTTACCAAATATCGCACCCTCGATCCCAAGCTCAAACCCTATTAGGAGCTGGTCTTCGCCTATGCCAAATTGTTCACCAAGCTGATCTTTGTCCATGTTCCTCGCGAACAGAACATTCTGGCCGATGCCCTCGCCTCCTTGGCGTCATCCTTCAAATTCCCTTTGGGTGCATGGTTTAGATCCATCATTCTCTACAAGCGTCTTGTCCCTGACGTTCAGGACCCTTACCTCTTAAAGATCAAGGAACGAGTCCTACAGAAGATCTAGAAGGGAGAAATCCTTGAGAAAAGGGAGATCATGCTGGCAGAAGTTGAAAAAGAGCTGGCCGACGAGGAGAAATCATGGTTCTATGAAATTGTCAAATACTGTAAATATCAGTCTTATCCTGAAGGAGCCACCACAAAAAATAAGAAAGCCATAAGAAGGGTGGCTCAGAAATACACATTGGTTGGAGGTCTACTCTATAGGAGGAGCCTTATTGGCATTCTGTTAAGGTGTCTTGACGACAATGAGGTTTGGAAATGCGTAGAAGAAGCACACTCGAGTGTGTGCGGTGGCCACGTGAATAGCCAGATGCTCGCCAAGAAGATCATTAGGCAAGGCTTTCACTGGCCCACTATGGAAGAGGATTGTGCCATCTATGTCCGTAGGTGTGTCAAGTGTCAGCTTCACGCCGATAAAATTCATTCACCATCCTCCTCACTTCATCCAATATCCTCCCCATGGCCCTTCTCCATGTGGGCATTCGACATCATCGGTCCCCTAGGTGATCCCAATTCCCTCACCAAGCAGAAATCTTTAATCCTTACTGCGACGGAATACTTCACCAAATGGGCCGAAGCTGAAGCTTACGCAGAAATCAAGGCGTCAACAGTCTGTAAGTTCATCATGAAGAACATCATCGCCAGGTTCGGCGTCCCAAGCACAATCGTCACCGAAAATGGGCCACAGTTCATTTCTCAGGACCTTCAGGACCTCTGCAAAAGGTACGCAATTACATTGCATCATTCATCACCTTTTTACCCACAAGGTAATGGCCAAGCGGAGGACACCAATAAAACATTGATCAAAATCATCAAGAAAACCTGCGAGTCTAGTAAGTTTTCAGACTGGCCAGAAAAGCTTATCGAAGCTCTATGGGCCTATCGCACTTCAATCCGTACCCCCACCGGGCAGACTCCGTTTACCCTTACTTATGGGACGGAAGCGGTAGTCCCGTACGAGACTCTGATCCCTTCTCTCAGAGTACAATTGGATGAGAAATTTCCCCTCGATGAACGTCGTAATTCACTCCTTGCCCAGTTGGAACTCTTAGACGAGAAGCGGCTGGCCACTGCCGAGCATGCGCGTGTGTATCAAAATAGACTCGCTCGCTTTTACCAAAAGAAAGTCATTGATAGAAAATTCAAAGTCGGTGAGATGGTCGTAAAGAGAATTTTTGTCAAACCTGGAGGGCCGCGTTCTAAGCTCCAACCCAATTGGGAAGGACCTTACATAATTCAAGTTGTGTACCCTGGCAATGCCTACAAGCTAGTCAACGCCGAAGGGACTGAGTTATCCAACCCTTGGAATGGGCTTTATCTTAAAAAGTACTACCCTTAGCATAGTGTCAAAAAAAAAAAAAAAAAACAAAAACAAAAAAATATTGAAATTTACTAAAAATATATAAAATCTTAAAATGCTGATGCCTGGTGGTCACCATGTAGTTAAGTCGCTGCATCCAACCTCCATGTTAGGATAGGGCCCATTAAGGCTTGGTAGGCACCCGGTCTTGGTCTTCCAGAACCTTGGAGATCGCTGTCTGGTCACATCGGCCTATGCACGCTCAAAGGAAGCCAACATGTACTCACTTACGTATTTTATCCAAAAAAAAAGTTGGTAGCATCACCTACGGTGGGGCCTCACCCAGAAGATCTTCAGAAGCTATAATCTTTATTCTTTTCTCTTCGACCAAATGAGACAGTCGGCGCCCTTAAAACGCTGAGCATGAGAAACCAAAACTCAAACCCCTTAAGGCAAGAGTAGGATCCATTTCCTCGAGCATCGATCAGAGCACGAGAAGAGGGCAGTGTCCCCGTAGGCATACAAAAGGGAGCCCAAAACGTCAAACGACTATATCTCCCTCGCAAAAAGAAACACAAAATCAAAATCAAGAGAAAAGCCTGGTCGTGACCGTGCCTGATGCGATAAATGGAACCCCTCAAAGTAAAAGTCTGAATCCACAGAAGGGGCCATGGAATGTAAATGCTCGAGATTTGGTCCGAAGTTGTTCGAAAGAGGAGAGTTAATGGGCCCTTATTGGCTCGCCGTGTTAACGGTTTTGCCGGTCCTCTCAGTAAGTTTAGCCCATGCACTCTTCCTTCCTCCTTTAAAGATGAAAGCTAGATGGAGTTTCTAAAGGGCGAAACCCGCCAAGGTTTGCGACCTTATTTTAATATACACATATGGTTACCTACTTTGAAAAGCAAAAGCTATCGTTGCAAAGGAGTCTCTGTGTTTCTGGCCAGTCAAGACCCCTGTTTACCACCTTGATGTCTTCTTATTTAACCTTGGGCTTAGGCCAATGCAAGCGCATCACCTATGGGTGCGACGGCGTCTGATTCTGGGTCAGCGTCGCGCGGTTGGTCATTTGGGTTTCAGGGTGTTCCATCATATACCACCAAGGGTTGTGAGGAAATAGACCCGGGTCGGGCAAATTATTTATCTCGAAAACCTTTTGGGTGAATCCCTGTGGTCGGAAGCGACTGGGAGCCTAAGCATGGCATGACAGTATTGTCATCAGGGTAAGTCTTAGCCGGCAGGATTATCATTCGAGGGGTCCAGAGGCCCAAATCAACCTAGATGTGCACTTAGGATATCTGGGAGGTTAGTAAGAAACCCCTGTTCTCATGTAGGTTAGGTGCCATTTGGATGCTTGCCAGGCGTTAGCAACAAAAAAAAAACAAAAAAAAAGAGAAAATGTACATATTTACAAATAAAAAAATTGAATATAACAAAACAACAAATAAATGCCAAATATAAAAAGAAAAACAAATCAATTTTACATGATTACATTTGTATGCAGCATTTCACTTTTTAATCTCGCTTGCATTCGTGTGCTTGTCTGTCGCATTCATCATCACCACATCTTTCCCTTGCCTTCGTTAATAAGGGCTTGACCCCTTGACCCGTTATCAAGGACAAATCAGAACAATCTCGCATATTGGGCAAGGGGCCAAGTCAGAGCAGATATTCTAACTTGTTTGTTTAAGTGATGTATGCAAAAATTTGAGAAAGCAAGAAAGAGGTAATAATCCAAGAATCAAACATTTTATTCCTTTCCAAAATAAAAAAATTTACATCAAGTTCCACCCTCTGTCTCTGCATTACTCGTCCCGCTACTCTCCGGGCAAAATGCTCTCAAGGGTGCTACCCGACTATGAAAAGTGGTAATCCTACCGCTCTGTACTCCTCTTCCTATTCCCACACCCCGACGTTGATCCGTGGGGGCAGCAAAAAAGCTACTAACATGAAAGCCACGCTCTCGTGCTCTTCGGTAGCACTCCTCACCATCTCTCAGCCATTGTTCAGTAAGACCAAGGCTGGTTCGGAGTTCGAATAGCTGGGCCTCCATGGCCCTTCATTCCTCCCTTTCAGCCAATCTATCGGCTCTTTCTCTCTCCCTGTCTCTTTCTCTCTCTGCCCGTTCTCTCTCACGGTCTTCCCTCTCCAACTGGAGAGTGATCCTCAGCTCTATGGCATCCCTAGAAGAGTCATCATCTGGACGACATCGCAGTTCCTCCTCCAGCTTTACTATTCTAGCCTCCCTCTGCGCAGCTTGGGCAAGTGACTCTTGCGTCTCCTTTTCCTGCCAGATATACCATCTTAGATATGCGGCAAGGCATAAACAAGGAGAACTCAACATTGAGACTCTTACCTGTATAGAGAGCATCCCTTCTGCCTCCGCGGCACGCTGTGTAGCACGAGCAAGTTGCTCGTGAAGCAAATCAAGTTCTGAGGTGGGGACCCATAAGCTAGAGACGCCACCCACTCCCATCGCTGAGGAGGCCGCGTCAATCTGGGCGCGCTATGGCCACACATGTGATAGTTAGTGGCCGAACACCATGGATCTAGAGTCTTGATTAGGAGTGTGCACTGTACACCTACCGAGGCACTCAAGGCTTCACGTGTGTCACCCAATTGTTACTCCGTCTCTGCCAGGCGAGATCGCAAGCTCGCTATCATAGTGTCACGGACATCCTGCACCCATGCCATAGAAGTCAGCATTCCCATAAAAATCAAAGCAAGAGAGAAGGGGAGACCTACCTCCACAAGTCCCCAGGGTTGGAGCCGCTCTGCGTACATTGTCTTATATAGACGCAAGTAGTCTTCACTATCCTGTGCATGTGATTCCATGAATCTGCCACCCCGTTGCCAATCTTCATACTATTCGGGGAACCGCACACGCCAATCAATGCAGGTTGCCGGTCCTCGTGTCTTTCTCCCGACGCGAGGTGGCGCAGTCGTATCCACCCATTCCTGATCCAGTCCTAAAGTCCTCATAACTAATCATAGCCGAAGCGGCTCGATTTCATTCAGGCAGTGCATCCACAGTTCCCGTCCGAACCGGGCATGACTTGTTAGAACCCATGGTTAGTCGGCATCGACCATGCCTGAGTAGGGTCTCCAGTTTACCTAGGTTAGGTTGTACATACCCGTTTAGCTGGTCAAAACCAAAAAAAAAAATAACAAAATAAAAGTAAAAGTAAAAAAAATCCCACCATCACTGCAGGGAATTCCTGTAGCTCGCGCCTTAGCACCATCAGCCGGTAGGTTAGAGGCGCTAAACTCATGATGGGTTGCCACCGCCTGGCTAACGGCACCGTGACTGGTCGCCAATGCCGAGCTCTCCCCATCGGGAGGTAATAATAGCTCCACAGCTCCATCATTATATGTCATCATACCTTAAGTGGACTATTACAAAAGAAAAACAAACAAAAAATAAAAAAATAAGACAAAATCAAAAATACCTAGATAAATGGTGTGAAACCACTCGCAGTCATCTCACGGTCTGCCTCTTGGGACAGACCTGTAAACAAATGTGCCAGCATGGCAGCTCCCCAGGCGTAGTGCCCTACTCTTTCGAGGTCTGATAGCAGCTCCAGGAAACGATAATGGATACCGTCTCCTTTCGAGCTCAGTATCAATCTTTCCAGTAAGAAGAGGAAAAATCTCCTCAAATCCATGTTGGATCTTTCCCAATTGCCAAAATTTGTGCAGTACACAGCACGACATCCTCTTTCCATCCTTCCCATGAATTCTTTTGAGGACTCATCGTCCCGTCGACGAGTATCAGTGAGCCCTAATGCCTCCATGATAGATGTCCTAGCTACTGACCTGTTCTTCCGTCCATCTAGGTCCAAACCCAGTAGCTTCTGGGCACCTTCTCGGTAGTCCGCGTAAGTGACTCCGGTCATTGTCTCGCCATCCACCTTGAGGCTCGTAATTCGGGCCACATCTTCCAGACTGGGCACCATGTGCCCCCAGGGCATCAAGAATGCCCGACTCACTGGGTCCCATCTTTCACGCAAGGCTTGGATCAGGACTTGGTCAAGCTTGATCGACTCGATTCGCAGGAAGGCACCAAATCCCATCACGTCTAGCCTGGCCTTCTGAAAATCTGGGAGACCCCTGTATGCTGCCACTACTAACTCCCATGAAATGTGTGATTTCATCACACTCTGCGCGTGCATAAGGAATGGAGAATGGTGTTGTCAAAAGAAAGGAAGAAAGGAAGGAAGGAAGAAAGAATGAGAAAAGGGCGGGAAAGCTCAGCTTACGAGTTGCGATTGGATCCTTTCACTAAAGTGCCCTTCGAGGTCCGAGAGCTTCCTGGAACTGCTACCGCTGGACCTGCTTCTCTTCGAGGAATGGGAAGATTCGCCCTCCATCCTGATCTTAGAACTCTGAGTTCCTTCTCTTTCGTGAAAATTTATACTCTCCGAGTTGGCTCTCGATGTCCCTTCGATGACGAAAGAGACATGTATTTATAGAAATGGGAGAAGTGCGGGCCAAGATTGCCTCCATCACCTTTAACGACAGTCCTCGCGATATGACGCCTGCCCTGCGGTCCCATGTGTCACTTCACCGCTCGCACAGGGTGATTGATTGGACAACACCCTCCCTATACCGTTAGGGATGCCCTGTTACGATGTAGAGGTCGTCCGTAAAGGTTGAAAGATCACCCGGGAAGAGGGGCTAGGGCTGTCATTGTTGACTTCCACGGCTGATTTCCGCATGGAAGACGATCAGAGCAAGATACGATTCCCCGTTTCGTATAGGGTCTCGGCAGACACATCACATGGGAACAGCGCAAAGAAGAAGAAGTGTAGGGAAGAAGGAACGCACAAGAGAACAAACAATCAGCAAAAAATCAAATCACTCCATTCATAAGTTTACATAAGCTGTCATAAACATCAAATTCAGAGAGAGGAAGTGGGTCCACTGGCTCGCCAACTCTCGCCATTATCGTCATGCTCGTCCCTCTAGGTGTCCCTCTCCTCTCCTCTAAGGTGAGGGTCCCTCAGAAGCCTTCTGGATCCCCGTGTAGCAGCATCTGCCTCGCCTCATGGCACCTACTCTACGGCAATGGCCCGCTGCTCCTCCCCTGGCGTGGCGAAGAAGCCACCAACAGAAAAGCGGCGAGACTGGTGGAGTCGCTCCCCGAACTCTCGCGCTCTCTCGTAGCGCGTCTCCATCGCTCCTAGCCTCTACACCACGATCTGAAGGCCTAGCTGGAGCTCCCTCACCTGGGCCTCCAAGGCCTTCCTCTCGGCTTGATCTCGCTGTCGCTCGGCCCTTCTTTCCTCTCTCTCTCTCTCTCTCTGCCTCTCTCCTCGTCACCTGAAGAAGGGCCCTCAACTCTAGGATGTCCGTATGTGGCCTCTCCTTACCGCGACGCCGCAGCTTCGCTACAGTCGCTACCCAGGCATCACGCTCCTCTTCCGCCCAGGCCGCATGGGCCACCACACCGGCGAGTTACTCCCGGAGGGAGGCAATCTCAAGAAAAGGGGCCGACGAGTTGGAAGATGCACCGCCGGCCATTCCCACCATCGCTGTCTGCTGGGCACGCTGGAACAAACAAACAATGGCCGTCAGCTAAGCTCCAAATTTAAAAAAAGGAATGCAGTACTTAACTTACCAGGATCGACAGTTCCTGTTGAGTGACGGCCAGCTGCCACCTGGCCTCTGCCAGTTGGGCACGCAAGCCGTTGATGTCGCGCACATCCCCGGCTTGGGGAAGTCCCACATAACTCTCTCTCTCTCTGCTGCCGTAGGAAGTCAGCACTGTCCTGCACCAATACGCTCCCTTGCTGCCCAGGGAGACATATACGCCAATCCTTGAGCTTCGCCTTGCCGTGACTCTCCTTCCTAACACGGCTCGGCTCATCTGCACTCGCCCATTCATCGGCGAAGCCCGGGGCCCTCGCCATGCCCTGCATCAAGAAAGAAGGGTCTTACGTCAAAACACGAGAACGCGTCTCCTATCAAGGACGCGTCCATCATTTAAGTGCAATACTCGTCGAACCCTTTTCCCTCTCGCGTGGCTTGCTCAAAACTCAAAATAGATCAAAAAGGAGAAGATCGAAGGACATACCGGGCCATGTTCACCTCCCTCCGTACCATCAGGCCCCTCGGATCCCTCAAGTACCCGAAGGGGTCCTTCCTCTTCCATGGACGCCTCTCCGTGCTCTTGCACGTCCCTCCTCGGGAGAGGAGTCCCTCGTCCCTCTCTCCCTTCACAATGGTCCGACCCACCAAACTCCATCGATCGAGAGTGGAAGAAGACAAGGAGGGGCGAGCGAATCTCGACGGGAGGCAGGCTCGTTTGCGGGCAAGGCACGGGAGAAGAGAAGCCCCCTGGCGCTTTAAATCTGGATTCAAAAGTTAAGACGCGTCCCCGCGCCTAGACGCGCCTAAAAAAGAGAGAGAGAAGAAGAAAGAAATAGGTTCCTCCATGCAAAGCGTAATTCCCTACTTCTTAGGACAAGGTCTCGTGAAGCGTGCCTCGGAAGAACAAGTGCAAGGAAAGAAGCATGGGAGAGAGAAAGTACACACAACACAAGGAACCATTGTATTTCATATAAGCAAATAGTCAAAGTACATCATACAGTGAGAAAAGTGGGGTGTACAAGCAACTCTCTAACTCTCGCTACCACCCTCCTGATCATCTCTCTCCTCCCTCCTCTGATGGGGATCCCTAGGGGGGCTCTGCGAACCCTGAGAGGCCGTGCTCGTTTCACCAGGTGGCACCATGCCAGCCTCCAAGGCGCGACTATGCTCCTTTGTAGAAGAAACTAGGAAGCTGCCCATGGAGAACGAACCAGACTGACGAAGCCGCGCGCCACGCTCCTTCACCCTATGATACTGCTCCTCGCTCTCCCGAAGCCTCCCCTCTACAGTGCCAAGGCTCAGTCGGAGCTCCATCACCTGGGCCTCCAGAGCCCTCCTCTCATCGCAATCTCGATGTCGCTCTGCCCTCCTATACTCCCTTTCTCTCTCTATGCTCTCCCTATCCCTCTCCCTCTCCTCTCTCTCTCTCTCATCGCCTCTCTCCTCGACAGCTCAAGGGCAATCCGCAGATCTAGCACGTCGCGAGGGAGCTCCTCAGCCTCCCGCCGCCGCTCCTCCTCTAGCCCTTCTATCCACGCGTCACGCTCTGCCACCCAGGTGTCACGCTCCTGCTCAGCACGGACCGCACGGGCCAGGGCATCCCGAATCTCCGCCACCTGCCAAAGGCCACGTACCCCATAATAGAGCAGTGAAGGAAGAAAAATAGCTAGAAGAGAGTTGGGGTCGAGCAGACACTCACTCGAGCCTCGCGGTCACGCTCGGCCTCCTCAGGACGGGCCACCGCGTACGCCAGCTGCTCCTGAGGGGCAGAAACCTCCGGAGGAGGGCCCCACGAACTGGAGCCCGCTCCACTAGCCATCCCGGCTGCCGCTGCCTGATGGGCCCGCTGGAACACATAGCAAACGATAGTCAGAGGCTAAGTATCAAAAATCCAGGTCACAAAAAAAATGCATTGCATAAACTCACCAGGATCTCTAACTCCTGTCGGATGGCCACCAACTGTCGCCTGGCGTCTGCCAGCTGGGCCCGCAGGTCGACAATCATGTTATCACGAGCGTCCTGCATTGCATATAAGTTAGTATCACATACGTATACATATAGAAAAGGGAAACATTTTTCATTTCACGCTTACCCCTGCCGCACCACCAAGGAAGAGACGCTCCCCGTACGTGGCTCGATACCGTCTCAGCTAGTTGGTGTTGTCCGATACATGGGACACCACTGGGACCCCGCCCTGCTGCCAGTCCTGGTACTGTGCGGGGAAGCGCGTACGCCAATCCACGATCTTCACCTTCCCCTTGGTCTTCCACCCGACGCGGACCGGCTCATCTACGTCGACCCACTCCTGGGCTAACCCCAGCATCCTCATGACCAGCTTGAGCCGCAGCGGCTCGATCTCGTTCAGGCAATGGACCCACACGTCCCGCCCGAAACGAGGATGACCCGTTACAACCCAAGGCTGGCCAGCGTCGGCCATGCCCAGGTAGGGCCTCCACACCACCTACATCACCATACAGGCATCATGTTAGTTGCCATTTTACTCAATTAAGTCACATGCATAAAAACACAAAACTCATACGCATCATACCATAGCCTCGGGGTACTCGCTCAGCTCCCGACGAAGCGACGCCAGTTGGTAGCCATGGGGTGCCGCGACCATGACCGGCCTCCACCGTCGTGCCAGAAGCACGGCTCTGCTGTTCCCCTGTCTGGCTCTTCCCATCGGGAAGTAGTAGTAGCTCCACACCTGCATCCATCATACATCATTAGCACGAACAATTTCATATTTAACTACGGTAAAATGCATAAATAAAATGTTTACATGGAGAAAAGGTGCAAAGCCGCTGACTGTTGTCTCCCTCTCTGAAGTCTGAGAGAGATCAGTGATCAAATGGGCAAGCAGAGCCGCTCCCCACGCATAGTTCCCCACTCTATCCTGGTCCGCCAGGATCCCAAGGAAGCGGCAGTGGATGCCGTCCCCCTTCGTCCCCAGCAGAAGGCGACCCAGGAAAAAGAAAAGGAACCGCCGAAGGTCTAGATCCACCAGCTCTTGCTCGCTCGGGTCCTGGGTGAAAGCTGCCCGAGCGTCTCCCTCTAGTCGTGCCAAAAACTCAGCTCCAGTCTCGCTGACCCGTTGGCACGGGTCACCAAATTCGAGCGCCTCCATAATCTCCACTCGGCCGACTACCCTGCTATCTCTGTCAGTCGCGCTCGTCTCTAGCCATAGTAGGTCCAAGGCACTCTCTCGGTAATCGGGGTAAGTGACCCCACTGACAGCTTGTCCGTCAACTCGTAGCCCGGTGATCCGAGCTACGTCCTCCAATGTCGGCACCATGTGCCCCCAGGGCATCAGGAACGCCCAGCTCAGCGCATGCCACCGCTCCCTCAACGCCTGGATGAGAGGAAGGTCGAGCCGGAAGGGCTCGATCCTGAGGAAGGCTCCAAAACCCATGGCGTCCACCCGCGCCCTCTAAAAGTCCGGCAGCCCACGGTACGCTGCCACCACCAGGGACCAGCTGATCCGGCTCTTCATCACGCCCTGCACACCACAAAACAAACAAAAGGGAATACATCAGAATCATGAATGATAAATAACAAAGACTGCACATATTTATTTTCTATTTATTTTCCCAAAAAAACAAATATATATATATATATATATATATTAAAGGCTCTTCCTTATTTATTTATTTTATCTATTTTATATAAATATGTATATATATATAATAATATATGAAGGCGTCCAATCTTGTGGACGCCTCCATATTTTTCTTTTCTTTTTTAAATTTCATAATTAAAAAAAAACAATACATAAAATTTTTTGAAGGCGTCCAAATAGGTGGATGCCTCTTTACATCTATATATATATTATAATTACATAATAACCCAAAAATAATAATAAAAACAGAACAAAATAAAAAAGAATGGAGGCATCCAGGCCCGTGGACGCCTCCTTCCCTCACTCCCCGGCCTTCTTCACACCGTCTCTCGCCCGCATGTTTAGCCTAATAAACCAACAGAATGGAGGTCTAAGGGGCTTACCGGGTCGTGCTCATCCTCTCCCGCGTCGCCAGCGCCCGCAGGACCCTCCACGGCCAAGGGAGGTGCCTCCTCCTCCGCGACAACATCCTCCTCCACGACAGCCTACTCTGCATGATCCCTCGACTTTCTCAGACGACGAGCAAGTCATTTCCGCTTCTCCCCACCCTGGCTCGGGCCTCGCTCCATTAGGAACTGAGAATGGGTCGGTCAAAGTAGAATGGGCCGTTGGAATGAACAGTGGAGGGGGTGAAGCCCCCCTTTTATAGAAGAGGCCCTTTTTTTGGGGCGTCCAGGCGCCTGGATGCCCCCATAAAATTTTTTAAAAATAAAAAATATTCAAAAAATTGGGGCGTCCAGGCCCCTGCACGCCCCCATAAAAATTTTTAAAAATAAAAAATATTCAAAAAAGTGGGGCGTCCAGGCCCCTGCACGCCCCCATTTAAAAAAAATGTATATACATAAATAAATAAATATATATATATATGATCATAATAAATAAGGGAAAAAAGGAGAAAAATAAAAATCATAAAAATGGTAACAAGGGGAACAATGATCCAAGATGTCAAATTCCAGATTTTATTCCATCAGAAAAACAGAGTGAGCTACATCAAGGGCTTAGGCGCTTTAGGCCTTAACTTCCCCAGTTCGGTTACGTAAGCCCTCCACAGCTCGCATTCTTCCCCTACATGCGCTAAGGCCTTTCCCTTAACACTTATCTTCCAGGGTGCTTTAATGGCCTTCGCTTCCTTCGCATCCGATTCCGTGCCCAACTCCCTCTTCTTCAAAGGGACAATGCCGGTCAGCAGTGGGAACGAGTGGCGTGGAATGCCGATCTAGAGGCAGCATCGATGCGCGTTATAAAGGACAAACTCAGTCGCGCCGATCAGTTGGAGTTCAACTTCGGGAGAAGACCTCATGAGGAGTTCAAGTGAGAGTAGACATGGCGGTGCGCAAGTGAAGAAGCTTTGTGTCATGGTTCGAAAGTGAGACCGCCAGTCTTCACGTTTCTTTAGCCACGGAACACGGTTCGCCACGGTGCCACCGAAGCCTAACACATCGGCTATGTGATAAAGGGGGCTTTGTTGGAAGAGCTTCGAAGCAGTCGGCATCCCCTCACGGTGGTCAAATTTGAAGTGCAAATAAATCCAGCAATTCAGAAGAAGTGCGCAACCGAAAGGAGGCTTACCCATGCTCGAGACAGTAAGGCCGCTGTAAAGGTAGGCAAGGACGGCAGGTCCCACCCTCTTTCCACTCCAAATCCCACGGATGGCACTTAGTTGGTCCTCCTCCACTATGTTGTCGGTATAAGGAACAAGAGAGCACCCGCCAGACAAATGGCGAACCCTTTCATAATCCTTCCAAGTGGTCATCATCTGGTGACCCTCTCAGGGCATCCATAACCCATTCCGTGAGCCTTTGCAAATCAATTCTCTTTTGAGTGCGGACCTTTCTTGCTGCGTCGGGCGGCATGAAGCTTCCAAGGACGCTCTCGGAAGTCCCCCTTGTCAGCATCCGCATAGCTTTACCTTCCCGTAACTCTTGAATTTCTTCAATCCGAGCAGAAGTTCCACCTCCTCGAGGAGGATGGTCGCCTCGAAGGTCGGGAAGATGAAAGTGTGGGTCTGGGGATGCCAGATCTCCACTAGTGCGCCCATAGCCGCCCAGTCCATGCGAATCCTCTCATAGTGCTTGGCATGAATAAGGAGCCCCTGAAGATGCCACCTCGAGAGTATGGCCCTCATGCCAATGGAGATGTTGGAAGTCAACTTTGAGAGCCACGGCAGTTTGGAAAACTTCCTCGGGCCTGGGAAGAGTGGATATGGCTGGAAAGAAGAAGAGAAGGAAAAGAAGTGAAAGAAGGTTCACGCGGAGAATTTGAAATGAATCAGCTTACCATATGCGACTGGATCGTCCCACTCAGATGACCCTCGAGGTCGGAGAGCCGTCTGATCTCGCTGCTAGGCCTGCTCCTCTTCATGACGCGGGAAGACTCTCCTTCCATCCTGAAATCCCTAGATTCTCCTCTCCTTCTCCTCCTGAGCTTTCAAAACTCTCCTTGGTGCATTTGGATGAACTAGCCTAAGGGAGGTACTTATAGGAAGGAGAGGCGCTACAGGACGAAACACGTCACATCGATGGTCAATCGTCAGGGTTCTGTCTAGATATCCTTGTACTGTGGTGCGATTCTGTTGTAATTCTGCTGCTTTCTGATGTATTTAATCTATGTTGGTCTGTGCAGGTTTTACTAACGGACGTCTTTGTCCTATCTTGTGTACCGTCCTTCGGTGTTTGGTCCCCCCACGTCTTGCATCGTACTATATGATATTTACGCCATTAGAACACGTCAAGGACCTTGCGACCCGAACGAATCTGGGATTTGAGTTTCCCTTCAATAAAAATAGTGATGATTCCAGAAGAATTTGGGTTGTACGGATAGGCCGTTACTTTGTGGTAGCATGGGGACGACGGTTCCATTCAGTGAGTTGGTGCGTGGATAAACGGGCCCCAGCTCAGTATCAGCTCACCGGATCGGTATCCTGACCCATTCTTAACGAGTTGACAATATTATCCTTGGCTATTTTCTATTTTAGTTTGTTTTAAATTTTTCTTTAAACACAGCATGCATTCATATAGGACTTTGAATTTATTGCAGAAGATCATTCAAGTGATTCGATTGTGAAAGCCGTTGTGCTTCAATTCTTACAATATGAGATATTCCACTCCGAATGAAATACTGAGTTTCCTTGAGATAGGCCCTACGCTGCTCTTCCAAAGGAGACCCTTGTTTGGACAGACCCTCAGATATTCCTTTGCTTTTTACCTTGTTTGACACACCTTGGCCGTAGCACTTCCACATTGGCTTGTAACCGCTCCCCAAAGGTGAAACCTACAGGTTTATGACCCAGGTACTTCCACACCGAGAAGTTGGTCTCCTTTATTTCGTGCCTGAGCGCACATCTCACCCTCCCTTATTTGATATCCGTCCAAGCAATCGTCAAAATTTGAAAGACCTTCGCCAAGGTCGCCTCATTAAAACTACAGGAAAGATTCCAAACAGCAATGTCAGAAGCGTATCTCATCACACCTTGGCATCAACTTATTAGTCCATTCCCACTGCGTTTCACTCCACTTCGATACCATTCCATTATGTGTCACTCCCTTGCAAAGCAGACGCCAAGGCGGGGTAGCTATAGACACGCTATTCCCGACGTCCCCTGAGAAAATCTCATATCACTATGCGACGCCCCGCAGCGGCTCTTGCATTTTGAATCACTTGAATGCTTCTTTTTATTGAGTCTTCTTCTGCCTTTGCGGCATCCGGAAACCGCCTCGTTGAAGAAGTCATACGGCATTCGGTTGGCATCACCCTCGATCGGACGCATCGAAAGTTTCCGGGACCAGGGGAGTGTCTGGCAGGCGACTGCCAACGCCTTTTCGGGGAACCCGGGGGTTCCTCATGGAGGCGTCCAGGCCCCTGGACGCCTCCATAATTTCCACATTTACAAAACACAAAGAAATGTATAAAAAAATAGTAAATTAATGGAGGCGTCCAGGCCCCTAGACGCCTCCATCAATGTAAAAAAATAATAAAATAATAATAATATTAATAATGGTGAAAAAAACAAAAAAACAAAAAATAATTTTATGGAGGCGTCCAGGCCCCTGGACGCCTCCATCAACTTGCCCACGGGCGCCGCCCGTCCATCGGTCGGTTTGTCATGTGAGAAAAAATCCAAATTGTGAAGACGTCCTGCCAACTAGACGCGCCCATTCATGAATAACGGGCGCCGATCAAAACCACGCGTTGTGCCAAACCGCGTGCGACTTTCGGCGGGGGTTCGATGGGCTTTTATGGAGGCGTCCAGTTTCCTGGACGCCTCCTTGAAAATATTTGAAATAAATAAATAAAAATAGAATAAATTATAATTTTTGCCCTGATGAAGGCGTCCAGAGTCCTGGACTCCTCCATCCTCCGGAGCCCTATAAATAGAGACCCCCCCTCAGTATGAGAGGAGCTTTTGAGAGGTCCGATAGGCTGCCGGAGCCCAGAGGCTATCGGAGTCATTTCTAACCCATGGGGTCTTTTGTAGGGGGAGGTTCTACCGGCTTCTCGGGTGCCCACGCTCGCGAGAGGAAGGTCATCTTCGTCCACCGTGCTTCCACGTCGTCCCTACGCTGTCGGAGCTCCGCCGGATCCCGCCATCGGCGCATTCAATAAGCCAACTCTCTCCCCTTTTCTTCTTAGTTCTTTTACATTCATCATCTTGTATTCTCCGTCTCCCTTCATAAGGGAACCTTCGTCGATATACATTTGCATAATTCCATTCATCATAGCATTTTCCTCCTACTCGTGTCCGAGAGGGGTTTAAAAATAACACCAACCAGGTGTGTGTCTTGTCATGATTTCATTACTTTTTATTGCAAGAGATTGATACTACACTGCCGTTTTCTAATTCCGTCTATCTACTGTCTGTTATTTTACAAGGGTAACTGAAGAAAGCCATCTCTGTCGGCCGGCCGAAGGGGGAGGAAGAAGCAACCCGCCACTTCCTGCTAGTGAGGTAGGCGCGATCACTCTTTCATTTTGGGGTCCTCGACCCCTGGCGATCACATCATAATCTCGAGGCCGCGGCGAGTCATATCCCGCAATGGCCGTTTAAATTTCTGTCTTCATACTTTATGTTGCTCTTATACCTGCTATACTCTCGAGGCCGCGGCGAGTCACTTCCCGCAATGGCCGTTTGAATTCTGTCATCTATATATCTTGCTATATCTCTTATGTCTTGCCATATCTCTCTTCTGCTATACTCTCGAGGCCGCGGCGAGTCACTTCCCGCAATGGCCGTTTGAATTATGTCATCTATATATATCTTGCTATATCTCTTATATCTTGCCATATCTCTCTTCTTCTATACTCTCGAGGCCGCGGCGAGTCACTTCCCGCAATGGCCGTTTAAATTCTGCTCCCTTTTATATCTTGTTATATTCCTATTATGCTATACTCTCGAGGCCGCGGCGAGTTGCTTCCCGCAATGGCCATTTCAATTTTTGTTATTTAAGTTCTGCACCCGCTCGCCCCGCCGGAGCAATCTCCCGTGGTGGCCCCTTCTCTCTCCTCTTATCTTTAACATATTGCGTTTGTCCCGCTCGCCCTGCCGGAGCAATCTCCCGTGGTGGCCCCTTCTCTCTTCTCTTTTTTTTTTATGTTGCAGTGAAATCCAGATAAAACAAAACGAGCCCGCGCGCTCCGCATCTTCTTCGTTTCTCAAACTGCGTGACGGCCCTCACAATGGTGTGGTGCAGGTGCTGGCTATTGTAACATTTGTTGTTGCATGGCCTGCTTTAGTCCTTGGAAACTCTACATAAATCCCTCCAGATTAATCCCCACAGTGGGCACTTGTCCGCCGCCAACTGCTGGAGCATGGACAACCCCGTCGTTCACCCCATTTGGGTCATCTACCCCCGATCCCCTCTCATCCGCCTGGGGAAGATCTCTTTACCTTCTTGGTGGCATTATTCTGAGAAACAAACAATTATTAAGTGAGTGGGTTTTTAAATGGTTTCAAATATACTCTACCCTTTTCCTACTCTAGCCTACCTCTTCTCCTACTACTTGGACATTTGGAATGGTTGTAAGTATAGTTTGTCTCTCGTGCTCTGATACCACTCTGTAACGCCCCGAGATCCGTGTTAGTCTGTGAGGACTAGGTGCAATGGTACACACACAGATTCAGAGGGGGGGGTAAATGAATCCCCTTTAAAAATTCTACCCAATTTAAGCCCTAATTGGTAAGCTATGTGGAATTAAAACTGATTGACTTCAACTAAGTATAAAGCACATGATCAAACACTGGGTGACTGAATGTGAGCTATATTGAGGCAAACTAAAGAACAGATCGTATGTCTATGCAATGGACTACTTGGCAGCAACTGTGCAGTTAACAGAAACACTCTAGGTATGCAATGCATCCAAGATTCACTTAGGCAGACTTGATTGAAAGCGAACCTAGACATTCATCTAGCGTAAATGAACGAACAATCAAACCACAGCACACAGAAGATTTTTAGGTTGTTCAGTCCTCCAGACCTACATCCACCCCACACTCCAACCAGAGTGTGGATTCCGCTGATACACAGCTTAAACTACTGGGCCTTACAGCTTGCCTACAACCGCTGACTCACAGCTTGCTCCGCTGGGCATTACAGCTTACCCACTGCTGATTCACAGCTTCAAACCCCTGGGCCTTACAGCTTATGCCACCGCTGATTCACAGCTTCTAAAATGTAATGTAAAATGGAAAAAAAAGCATGAAACAAATCAGCAACAGAAAGCTGGAAATGAAGCACAATAATGTAGCTCGCTCAGGAGCAGTGTGGTCTAGATCTGATCCAGAGGCCACAGATCTTCTTCCTCCTTTGATCTTGCTGCTACACTCTCTTATGATCTCTTCTCTCAAACCTCTCTCTGATTCTTTCTCTTTCTCTGGTTGCCGTTGACTTTCTCCTTTCTTGTCTTCTTCTGCTCTGGTTGTCTCCTTGTCGCTCTCTCTTCTTCTACTCGTTCTTCAGCGTATATATCTTGAAGTTGGATGATCTGCCCCCTTTTATAAGCACCCAGTGATGGGCGCATGGAAACCATGTTTCCCGCCCAAACTTTCACGCAGATCTGGATCTCTTCTTTCCACGTGTTGTAATCTTAGCACTTTCACTTTCCACGTGTCAAGATCTCCGGTTAATAGATTTGTCTTAGATCACGAGAAGGTTTCCACGTGCCAGCTTCCGACCTTTCTGGGAACACGTGCCTACTTCAGTTTGAGCTCACGTGCTGCTTTGATCCTATTGGTTGGTAGAAGAATGTTTCATTAAACACCTTGTGAACATGAATCATAAGGGATGCACAGACTTTATAGTGTATCGTGTAGACATGCACGGACCTTAATGCACAACTAACATTTACCTTAGTATATGACAAAGCCTGCTAACACCGACCTTATGCACAAGAAACATGACTAGTACCGACCCTTTATGCAATACACACTGTGCTAGCGTCGACCTTACCTTATGAAACTTGATGCTAACATCGACCTTATAACTGCACTTACCATATGCAGGCACAATGCAGACGTGCACTGACCTTAGTCTTGCACAAATGGGATGTGCACCGACTATATGAGGAATATGCACTGACCTTATGCTCGGACATGCAAGGCAAATATGCCCCGACCTTGTATAAACACAAGGTGAGTGTACACCGACCTTTGTGCATGAAAACTAATTATCCACGGACCTTATATGAGTCTAACAAAGTATGCACCGACCTTGGCAATGTAGTATATAGAAAATGTGCACCGACTATATGAGGAATATGTATTGACCTTATGTTTAGTGCAAAAACGTGCACAGATTATGTATAGCAAAACATGCACAAACTCTCATATGAGTGATGCAGAAAGTGCACCAACATTTATGCATGAGACATATAATTGCACCGATTCATCAAAACATGCATCGACCGTGAATGGCACAATTAGGAACTTGCACTGACTTCATATGCCTGGGCAGATGTGTGCACCGACCTTGTGTGCGAATGACAAAACATGCACTGACTTCTATATACGAGAGGCAAAACATGCACCGATCTTAGTAATGCTACGGTAGATATGCACTGACTCAGATCCAGGAAAAATTGGAATATGCACTGACCTTATATGCAAAATGCTTACAAGTGCACCGACCTGACTATTCAGTCAATAGTGACTGGCACCGACTATGTATGCATAAGGTGCAACTGGCATTGACTCTATATAAGCATAGTGCAATATGAGGATCATGCACACCACCTATTCGACCAAATGCCATGGACACATGTTATTCAGTAAACTGTCATGTGGATAGAATTTATGCAAACACGTTGACTTTATGTACACAGTATTTACTTTGCTTTGACTTATGGTTGACCTGTGATGCATTGACACATATGAATGATTGTACCAGACTTTATGCAAGACTTGTACAGAGACATCCACAAACAAGCACATGTGCAGCAATTCATTCCATGTAATTCATCTATACAGCAATATGAGCATTGTATGCACATAAAAAAACACTATATGTAACAAAAACACATGCTGTATGCAATAAGCACATATGGAATCATATATGACATCATACATATGAGTCATAATATTTGTCATCATCAAAACACAATATCCAACAATCTCCCCCTTTTTGATGATGGCAACACTATGAGTGATATGAGTCACGAAAACCAGACAAACCATCAATTCATTCTACCCAAGTGACAACCAAAACATTCTCAGCCTATGACCTTCATAAGACTCAACTCATTCCCCCCCTTTGACTTCATCAAAAAGAATGGTCAGAATGCACAGATGGAATAAAATCAATGAAGAAAGTAGAAATGGAACTCATTCTCCCCCTTTGAAAGATGAATGCATGTCATGTAGAACCTTATGCTTAAAAGATTAATGTACCTTAATCTTCACCCTGACTTAATCAGATAAGGCCACAAGCTATCCTCCCCCTTTGAAAAGAATAAAGTCCATCTAAACAAGATCAGATGCCAAAGGATGTGGCAAAGACTGACAAAGAACATTCTCCCGCTTGGACAGAGCAGATGAAATGACAGATAATTCTCCCCCTTTGAAAAACAATGAATGCAGGCTAGACAAGAATATGTTCTTCCCTTTGACAAAGCTTCTGTGTAGAGATTAATCAAAACACAAATTTTTTAGAAACAAAATGAGTAAGTGATCAAGAGTTGGTATGGACTGAGAGCAGTGATTTGAACACATGTATCAGTGAATATTTAAAGAATTTAAGATGAAGAATTTTTCAGAACAATGCCAACTTCATAAATCAATATCTAGATTTTAGAGTCTTCCATTGCAAGGGCTTATGAATTGGCTTTGATTGAAAAGTATGGTTTAAGCATGATGCAATCAGAGTTCTTGTAATAAGATGCAATACTCATATCTGAGATAATTCTTTAATAAAAATAAACCACTTGCTCATATAAAATTATAGTTCAACCATCTTCCATCTTAATCAGTTTAATTTCCATGACTCCTTTAAGAGTAACACAAGGTAGTATTGAGATTAAACATTCATGTTTATATCTGAATTTGACTGTTCTTACATAATTTTCTGATGCATATATTTTTCAAATTTTTCTTATAGAGAATATGTTTTTCTGATGCACTGACCTTATATGGCAAAATGCTTACATGAGGCACAATACATCTTAGGTGAAATAACCTAGTTACTCAGCGTGATAACCGTATTGCTTCTCTTAGAGAATAGAGGTAGCATTAGAAGCATCTTTTACATGAGGAGACACCTTGGTTAGAGGCCGGAATCCCCAGTTATTCAATACAACCATGCCATTGCTCTACCATCTTTTCACATTATTTTCAAAGATTTTTAAACAGAGTTAACTGTGGTACTTCATGACACAATTCGTTGGACAAGTTTCTCAATAACCAAAGTCATTGCTCTGTACATAATTTTCTTTAAGATAATTTCAGACAGACTAAATGTTCAAGAAAAATACTTACCCTATGTATTTCAATCAAGATTTCTGCTTTTCAGATTTCAGGAAGTCTTACATGAACTTATATGAGACAACCAGTTAAGGTTTATTAAAAGGGTTGAATCAGATAGTTTCAAGTCCATTAAGTTCAAACTTAAGAGAACATTAGACTTAAACCAATGCATATCAACAAATATTCTTAAACACGTATAATGGAAGGTTCAACATTAAAGATGATTTCAAATTTATGAAGCAGTCCACAGGCTGAAGTTTTCTTCAAATCTCAGTTCAGTCATTATCTGAGCAGCAGCAAACATCAGAAATTTAAACTATCATGCATAGAAAATGATGATTTCACAACTCATGCTTGTTATATAGTTAATCAGACAGTTTTTTAGGAAGATCTGTTAAAGAACAGTGAATTTCCAAAGATGCAGCAAGTGGTATGCGCTTTAGTAATGCAATTCATAATGGACTGAATTCAAATGAAGCTCTCCTTCCGTAGATTGAGGAGTAGCAGACAAAAATCTTCAGATTTAAGACAAGTAAGAATTCAGATGATGTATCAATAGAAATCATTTGATGATAGGAATCACTGACACCCAGATACAACCAGATGTGTTAAAAGTGAGTTGACAATAAGAATTCAAATAGTAACAGACTAATGAATTAAAAAGCTCTCCCTGTCTATATGCAGTGATTCACTTCTTTTTTGAATTTTAAAATTAATTGACATGTAATGACTAAACAGACTCCCCCTGACTATATGCATTATGAAACAAAATTCTATATGCCACATGTGCATGGACCTTTATGCAAGGGAAATCATGAACTATGTTTTATATGCAATATGACCCATGGTACCAGGCAGAGGACTTGGTCTACACGACCACCTCACACATAGTAAGAACCTCCAGATTGATTTCATCTGTGCTTTAGTAGCTTACCATTTGATATACCATAGTGGTCATGCATGGGAATGTAGTACCAACACAGTCCTAAATGCATCAGATTTTTAATAACTATATGTCAACCGGACATGTAAGCAGACAATTGACATATGCAATTCACATATATGCACAAAATTGCAGACTACGCTTATGAGTTTCTAGCCTTCTCTATGTGCATAATCAAATGTCAAACATTAATGCATGCAAATGAGAAATGAATTCAGCATGTCTTTAATGAATATGTCTACACATAGCTCAATATATGAAGAAGCTCAAATTGTGCAGCGCAAATGACAATGCCGTTAAGAATATGTATGCATGAGATTTTATTTAACAACTTAAGCATGAAATGCATCAAACGAGATTTTTGAAGAAAGCAAGCCTAAAGAATGGAAGAATGTTACCTAAAGTGTGCAGAAACGGGGTTTTCATACTAGGGTGCCTTGGTTTATTTACCCCCTTTATTCTTCAACCCAAGGCACACCTGCAAAACATCAAATCATTTGGCACAAATAGGCACCCAAGATATCTTGGGTCTTGAAGTAACAGAGACACCTTTATCAGGTGCTCTAAGTAGTTTATGTGCTTGAGAGTCATCAAACCTCATTAGATGACAGTTAGACATAGAATGTCCTAACTGTCCACAATAATGGCATGAAGCAACAGTTGTATAATTTTTCTTATGCACATCACTGTAATCATGTAATATATGTACATTTTCATGGAAATTTCTGTTAACAGAATGAGCATTCTGTTTATTGAAACTAGCCAGCCAACAATTGACAACTTTATGGCCTGGCTTACCACAATTAAAACGTGTAATGAATTTTTCTTTAAAAACTAATTTATTCCAACAGACACTTTGATTTATAGGGAATTTAACACATTCAGATTTAAGGTTCTTTCCCTGAGCATGCCAACAGTTCTTGACTATATGGCCATGCTTTCCATAGTGAGAGCAAGAAGAAGGATTTCTTCTATGAGACCCTAACCAGCATTCAATAGCCTTGTAATCAGGCTTGTTACAATTGAAACATGTGATATGCTGGTTTATCAAACCATATTTATTCTTTTTAAGACCACGATGGTTTGCTGGGAATTTGGCATGATATGACCATGAGTTTTTCTTACCATTTGCAAACCAAAACTATGCAGCAACATGTCCTACCTTACCATAATTAAAACATGTGTTCTTTTTCTTGGTGCTGAGAAATTTCTTAACATGAAAATCCCTAGCATGCATTCTATTAACATTCAGATCATCCTTTTTCAGCATAGAACAATCATCCATGAAGTGACCCTGCTTACCATAGTAATGACAAGAACTACTAGATTTCCTTGTAGCATGGTTTCTATCAGATGAGTTTTTAGCATGCATTTTTCCACAGTTCAGATTCTCCTTTTCATGTGCATGTATGTGTGTGTTCATCCTATTTACAGCATGCAAATTCTCAACATGAGAGTGAATGAGCTTTTTCTACAAACTACCATTCTTTTTGCCATTTTTAGTTTGTTCCTTATTTGTCTTAATAGTAGCTTGCTTAGGATTCTTCTTAGCAGTGAATTCAAAAGCAGATGAATTCTTGGTTGTCAGGTTTTTATTTTCTATTTGAATTTTCTGGGGTGCCAATTTTTTTAGGGAAATATTGGAAGTGTTAGCTCCTTTTGAACCTCACACAAAGGTTGTATATAGTTGATTCCTTATGACCCTTTTAATCCTAGAATCACAGCCTACCACTTCTTTTTGTTCAGTTGTTTCATCATTCAAGAGATCTTTTGACTTCTCTTTATCCTTTAGAGTTTTTGACAGAGAGTCTTTTAGATCACAAATTTCATTTTCTAGAGAAGCAATTTGAATCTCATAACTGGCAATCTCTTGTTCACTACAATTAACACATTCACTTAGCACTTTGTTAGCAGTTTTATATTTCTCAATTTCTTGTTCCAGATTGCTCAGTTTTTTAGATTTTGCATTACAAATAGTTTTCCCTTTTTCAAAGGTAAGCAGTCTTTCAGACATGGCAGAGTTCAGCTATTTTAACTTGTCATTTTCTTCCTTAATTTTATCATTTTGAATTAACTCATTTATTAAAATTTGATCATCTGAATTGGCTTCCGAAGATGGTTTATATTTAGAACTTTTCTTCAGATCTTTTTGAAGTTTTTCAATATTTCTCTGCAGCTCTATGGTCACATATTTTATTGCATCAGATTTTTCAGCTATCACATTCTTCTCAACTTCAAGTTTCGTAGATTTTTCTTCACTTTCTTTAAAGGATTTTCTGAGAGATTCATTTTCAGATTTTAGTTTGTTCAGTTCTAGGTTAACACATTCAAGATCTTCCAGCAATTTTTTATTCTGAATAGGATCATCAGTAGAGAAATGATTGTCACTAGTTGAGCTAAGCTTTTCTTCTAGTTCAGAAATTTTATTTGCAAGTTCTTGATTTTCAGTTTTTAACAATCCAATTTGTTTCTTAAGTATTTGAATATCAGACAGACAATTTTCATGAGATTGTTTATTTTCAAACAATTTTCACAAGGTGCGTTTGTACTGTTCTAATCAATTTTCTTTTTCAACTTTTTATGTTATTTTCTTAATTTTTCATATTCTTCTAACAAGTCAGCATATGCTTCCTGCCAATCATCTAAAGAGAAATTGTTGAATGGATTTACCTGTTCATCGTCCTCTTCCTGATCACTGCTGTGATCACTGCCTTTAGCCATGAGACATTCTTCTTCCTTTTTCTCATGAATAGCAATCACCTGATCCAGGATTTCCTTTCCTGATGTGCACCTGAAAGCAAATGGAAATAGATCAGTATCAATTGTAGCTTTCAGAATATTTAAAACTATAGAGTTCTCACTTTCCTTTACTTAGTCCTCATGAGACCATTCGGTCTAATTCTGAGGTACTTTATGTGGCCCGTTGGATACAAGACTCCATAAATTGGAATCAATAGAGTTCATGTAAGTGCCTAGGCCTCTTAGCCAAGAACTAAAATTAGAACCGTTGAAGATCAACGGAAGAGTCAATGAAAAATAGTTAAGTAGATTCGAGCGATATACTGAAAGTAACAATGGATGAGCAATGCACCAAAAACAAGATAGCAGGATCCTCTACAGATCGTTGGATCTGATCAATCAGAGACCCACTCTGATACCAATTTTTAGTCTGTGAGAACTTGGTGCAATGGTGCACACACAGATTCAGAGGGAGGGTGAATGAATCCCTTTAGAAATTCTGCCCAATTTAAGGTTTAAGCTACAATAAGTAAACTATGCGGAATTAAAACTGATTGACTTTAACTAAATGTGAGACACAAGGTCAAGTACTTGGTGACGGAATGTAAGCTATATCGAGGCACACTAAAGAACAGATCGTAGGTCTATGCAATGGACTACTTGGCAGTAACTGTGCAGTTAACAGAAACTCTCTTGGTATGCAATGCATTCAAGATTTACTCAGGCAGACTTGATTGAAAGCAAACATAGACATTCATCTAGCGTAAATGAATGAACAGTCAAACCATAGCACACATAAGATTTTTTGGTGGTTCGGTCCTCCAGACCTACATCCATCCTACACTCCAACCAGAGTGTAGATTCCGCTGATACACAGCTTAAACTGCTGGGCCTTACAGCTTGCCTACAACTACTGACTCACAGCTTGCTCCGCTGGGCATTACAGCTTAGCCACCGCTGATTCACAGCTTAAAACCGATGGGCCTTACAGCTTATGCCACCGCTGATTCATAGCTTCTAAAATGTAATGTAAAAGGGAAAACAAGCATGAAATAAATCAGCAACAGAAAGCTGGAAATGAAGCACAATAATGTAGCTCGCTCAGGAGTAGTGCTGTCACGCCCCGACGTGGAATATCGGGACTGACAGTAGAAACAAGTAATAACAATATGTTGATTTCTAGACATGATATGCAAAAACATAAGGGTTTATCACGAACATAACTCTATTAATTAAATAACAAATTCATAATCCATGATCCCATTACAACTCCATCTTAAACAACCTTAATGAAATTCCACCACAACATTAAACTACATTACATTGACTGACTACCCATTGCAACTCTTTGATCCACATTCTAAAACACAACTAAACATAGACTATTATTCTAGCTCCACAGCATCTAACTGGCTCGCTCCATGATCAACACTCTTGCCCGTTCCCATCGGATTGCGAGTCCTCACCTGAGCTACCTAAAAAGGGGGAAAGAACTAGGTGAGCGAACGCTCAGTAGGTAATAACAGGCAAGTTTAAGTAATTAACCAATTAAATTGCATGTTTGAGTGCGTAAATAAAGAACGAAAAGGAAATAACTATGCAACAAAATAATGAAAGGAAGGCAAGACCATGATATAATCGAGAATTTGGCCAACAAGCAAGATTTAACCAAGTCAAGAGAAATTCAAGTGCAATGCCTCACCATGTCATTCAAACTCCCCGGGGCATAAGTACTTTTCGGGTGCTTCTCCCAGGACCAGACCGGGCCCTTACGATGTGTTGGCATTGATTTGTTGGATCCAAGATCCCAAGTTATGTCTAGACATTAATCAAGTTAGATGGCCAATACTTCAAGATATGGAACTTACCAAAATTTCAAGGGTAAGTTGATGCAGACATCATGTCTGGAAAGTTCAAGTTATCAAGGACCAATCAGGTCCGTGGATTCAAACACGAATTCCCACGGAAAACACTTCTAGATGATAAGTGGTCAAAACTGTGCCGCTCAAGCAATGCACGGTCTAAATTGGACCGTTAGGACAGAGATGGGCTTAGGATTAGCCATACCGAAGTCAAAGATACACAGTCTATGTAGGGCCGCACGAGGAATTGGACGGTTGAAAACGGGCCGTTCACGACTAGTAGAGCTCGGAAGCCCAAGAACAAGATAAACGGTCCATGTAGGGCTGCTCAAAAGACAGATGGTCCAATAAGACCCGCTCTATTACATGGGTGGTTCCAATAGGTCCGTTCAACTTAATCAACTAGAAGTCTACCCAAACGGGCTCCGGGCTGCCATACGTGGGGCAAAACTAAACCAGGGTCCAGCTCACTCTCAACTGGTCAACCTAGGGCTTATTGGGTCGAGCCAAACACAATTTGGTCGAAGATAGATCAAGGTTAAACGACCAATGTAGTGGCACTTGGCTAGGGTTGCATGGTTATTTATGGGCCGCCCGATATGATAAACGGTCCCTTTCGGGCCGCGTAAATCTCAGGGGGTCCAAGTTGAGCCGTGACTGACAAAATGATAACCCAAGCGATTCGATTATGTGCACAGGTTCAGGCCTTGGTGGTACAACCTGCCCGACGTCCTAGTGGGAATCCCAAGCTAGCGGGGGCTTACGGAGGTTCTGTAATGAAGGTCCTAGTCTGACGGAAGGAATATCCGGCGGAGAGTCCAAAACATTACAAGGAAATAGGGCTAATAAAACATCGGAAACCAGTGAGACGGTCAGTCAATCCTACCGGAGTAGAACGATTGTCATACAACCATAATAAAATTTTCAATTTAATAATAGATTCATGATTAACACTAACATTCATGGAAGAAGATGATCTTAGGTCAAGATGAATAAATCAGCAAGAGTTATAATCATTTACTGTTATAATTTTCCAGGGTTTTTATGCATGTTGCTAACTTACATTTAACCACTAATCTACTATCAAAAATCATGCAATGAGCGATAACTTAATCAATTCTGTAAAGATGGATGGTCCAGTAGGGACCTTTCATCCTCCTCGGCGGTCGCACGACATGCCGTTTATCCCCCTCAGGTCAGAAGGCCTTCTGAAGATGAGCGGTCTGTAATGAGCCGCTGGGTGAGACGAACGGTCAATAACTGGCCGCCTGACAGAAAGGCGGTCTAGGTCAAGCCGCTCTTCTCGGAAACATAATACGAATCACAATACATAAACGGTCAGTAATATCCCGCCTAACAAGGTTGGGCGGTCTATTGTGAGGCCGCATAAGTCAAAAACACTCAACCCCCTTTCGCCCTACCCGCCTCCGGCGAGTTGGCTAGGGTTACAATAAATTACAAAATACACATAGCATAGAGCATGATAATTAGGGCTTTTGGATTCAAAAGAAAGAGCACGAAATACTCTACAAGATAACGTAAACAATTTAAGATTTGTGCCTGTAATCCCTACTTACAACGAGATGAAATAAATGAAACCCTAGATGTGACACGCTTCTACTAAACCTTAAAATTCTCGCATGATACTAAGCAACTTTTAGGGCTTTTGCGTTCAATAGAAAGGTCACTCGATGCTGGTTCTAACTATATATGATACTTAAGGTCTGGCTTGTTATAACCTACCTTAAACGGAGGAAGAAGAGGGGACGACGACGCGCTACGGACACCCTACCGGTGATCGCTGGAATTCTCCCTCCACCTGAGCTCTCGTCGGCCACCACAGCACCCAAACGAAAATAGGGTTCCTAAGGGTCATTTTTATAGGTCACACAAGGTCTAGAGTCTTCTATTCGCGGAGATAGAGTCCAAGCAAGTTGGACGTGCGCGAATCGCGCAGATAGGGTTGGCCGTCGCCTTCTAAACCAAAATTCGCCCTCTAAGGCTTAGGGTTTCGAGGAGAACTAAGAGGGGAAATGATCCTCTCATCCTAGCCTTCCATTTGGATCCGATCTCAGCCTAAATGATCAGGTATTGGGCTCAAATTTCATGTTTTAAGGTCAATTAGGTTTAAGTGTGATTTGGGCCTTAATCAGTTAATTTGGCTTGTTTTACGAATTTTATTTGGGCCGGTCATTGAAGACACTATTGTTAAACGTTTTATCCTCTACAAGATTCTAAATTTTCCAAATTTTTATAAAATAGTCAAAATTTAACTTACTCTATTTATCAAAGATTTTATAATTAATTTCTTATAAATTTTCTAGAAATTTTTATTTATTAATAAATCAGGGTATTACACCCTCCCCCACTTCGAAGAATTTGGTCCTCCAAATTCACTGCACTTTAACACGATGGGGAGTAGAACAACTCACCTAGAACAAGTCGGAATACTGTTTTCGCATGGTATCTTCTGACTCCCAAGTAGCTTCTTCAGTTCCACGTTGACTCCATTGCACCTTGACCATAGGTATAGACTGGTTTCTGAGCTGTTGCTGCTTACGATTTAAAATCTTAACAGGTATTTCTTCATAAGTCAAATCTTCCTTTAACTCAAGATCCGCATGCTGAATGACATGAGTAGGGTCATATACATATTTTCTCAACATCGACACATGAAAGACATTGTGTACTCCAGATAACTGAGGTGGTAGTGCCAGATGGTACGCAACCTCCCCCACTCTTTCCAAGATCTCGAATGGACCGACATATCTGGGACTTAGCTTGCCTTGAATGCCAAATCTTCGGATTCCTCTTATAGGAGAAACTTTCAAAAACACATGTTCACCAACTTGAAATTCCAAGTCCCTCCTTCTATGGTCTGCATAACTCTTCTGTCTCGATTGTGCTACTTGTAATCGGTCTATAATAATATGAATATTCTTTGATGATTCAGAAATAAGATCTGGCCCCAGCCATTATTTCTCACCAACCTCGTTCCAACATAATGGAGACCGACAGCTTCTTCCATACAGAGCTTCAAACGGAGCCATCTGAATGCTGGACTGATAACTATTATTATAAGTAAATTCAATCAAGGCCAAGTGATCACTCCAACTGCCTCCGTAATCAATCATGCAGGCTCTCAACATATCTTCCACTATCTAGTTGGTTATTTCCATCTGTCCGTCTGTTTGTGGATAAAAAGCAGTACTGAAATTCAGACGGGTTCCTAAGATTCTTGCAATCCTTTCCAAAAATGTGAAGTGAATCTGGGGTCTCTATCAAACACAATACTGACCGGAATACCATGGAGTCACACCACTTCCTTCATATATAAAGCTGCTAGAACATCAACAGTCCACTTAGATTTAATAGTCAAGAAATGAGCGGACTTTGTCAATCTGTCAATGATAACCCAAATTGCATCAAATCCGTTACGAGTCCTAGGTAGACCCATAATGAAATCCATACCAATACTTTCCCACTTCCATTGAGGTATGTCTAGTGGTTTCAACTTCCCTGCAGGTCTGAAATGCTCGGCCTTAACTTGCTGACACACCAAGCATCTATTCACAAATTCTGCAATTTCCTTTTTCATATTTGGCCACCAGAAAGATCTTTTCAAATCCTTAAACATCTTCGTAGCTCCAGGATGAATGGTATATTATGATCTATGAGCTTCCTCGAGGATCTTGTTCTTAGCTTCGGTCACATCAGGTACACAAGTCCTTCCCTAAAATAACAGTCTGCCATCATCAGCTATCATGAATTCTGGTCTGCTACTCAAGTTCTCCTTGATTTCTACCAACTTTGGGTCATTGTCTTGCAAGGACTTGATTCCTGCCAATAATTCTGGTTTAAGCTGAAACTGAGCAATCATAGCTCGATCCTTGTCAACATTAATATCCAACCCGGCTAATTGCTACAACAGCTTCCATTCTTGCATCATGAGACTTGACAATTTAGCCATTGGCTTATGGCTTAGGGCATCCGCCACCACATTACCCCTCCTGGGATGATATTCTATGGAGAAGTCAAAATCCTGTAGATACTCCAACCATCTTCTCTGCCTCATATTGAGCTCTTTCTGAGAAAATAAATACTTCAAACTCTTGTGATCTGTAAATACTGTGAATGTCTCTCCATATAAGTAATGCCTCCATATCTTTAAGGCAAAAACTACGGTTGCTAGCTCCAAATCATGGACAGGATAATTCTCCTCATGCTTTCTCAACTACCTAGAAGAATAGGCTATCACTTTCCCATGCTGCATAAGCACACATCCCAAACCAATTCCCGAAGCATCGGTGTACACCACGAAGCCTCCTTCTCCAGATGGTAATGCTAAAACAGAGGCAGTAGTTAAACATTCCTTCAAAGTCTGGAAGCTTTTCTCACAATCTTCCGTCCAATCAAACTTATTCTCCTTGCGGGTTAATCTTGTTAAGGGTACCGCAATCTTGGAGAAATCTTTAATAAACATCCGATAATATCCTGCCAAGCCTAGGAAGCTTCTAACTTCTGTTACACTAGTAGGCCTGTCCCAATCTTTAACTGCCTCTACCTTCGACGGATCAACAGAAATACCTTCTTTCGTAATGATATGCCCTAGAAAGGACACCTCTTGTAGCCAAAATACACACTTGCTAAACTTGGCGTATAACTGATGGTCTCTCAATAATTGTAATGCCATCCTCAATTGTTCAGCATGTTCTTCCTCACTCTTGGAATAAATCAAAATGTCATCAATAAACACTACAACCCATTGATCCAGATAGGGCCGGAATACATCGTTCATCAACTGCATGAAAGCTGCATGTGGATTCGTTAGTCCAAAAGGCATTACAATAAATTCAAAGTGCCCGTACCTACTACGAAAAGCTGTCTTATAAATATCATCCTCCTTAATCTGCAACTGATGATAGCCTGATCGAAGGTCAATCTTAGAGAAATACCGAGCTCCTGCTATCTGATCAAATAACTCATCAATCCTCGGCAATGGATATTTATTTTTTTATAGTCAACTGGTTCAGTTGCCGATAATCAATGCACAACCTCATCGAGCCATCCTTCTTCCTTACAAATAACACTGGAGCCCCCCACGGGGATGTAGTTGGATGAATAAATCCCTTCTCAAGTAATTCCCTCAACTGCTGCTTTAATTCCCTCAGCTCCGCAGGGGACATATGATAAGGAGCCTTAAAAACAAGGGTCGTGCCAGGAATTAAATCGATGGAAAAGATAACTTCCCTCTCCGGTGGAAGCCCTGGCAATTCCTCAGGAAAAACATCTGGAAAATCTCGGACGATAGGAATGTCCTGAATCTTAATCTTCTTCTCAGGGGTCACATAAACAAAGGCTAAAAATGCCTGACATCCTCTCCTCATCAACTTATCGGCTCGGATGGTCGAGATAAGTGGCACAGATCTATGGTGCCTAAACCCTATAAAAGAAAGTCCCGGGTGTCTCAAAAAATACACAGAACTGGAACTACAATGGACATTGGCCTCATGCTTAGCCAACCAATCCGCTCCTAGAATTACATCATAGTCATTCATATCCATGCGAACCAGATCGGCAGGCAAATTCAATTCATCAACCATGACCTTGCTAGAAGGGTAAAAATACTTAATCGCTGATCTAGAGCCAATAGGAGTTGATATCTCTAAGGGGGAATTCATCAAAACCGGCTTCACAGCTAATGTCTTAGCAAATTTTCGTGAAACAAATGAATGAATGGCACCGGTATCGAAAAGAACAAAAGCTGGCTTTCCATGAACAATAATGGTACCTTCCACGAGTCCACCCTCCTCGGTGGTGCCTGCATCCTCCTCTTGTAGGGCATGGAGCTTGCCCTGCTGCTTCTTGCCGCCTTGAGATTTTGTCGGGGTAGCTTGCTCAGATAAAAGAGGACACTCTGGAATGCAGTGATCCCTACTCCTGCAACGCAAACAGGCACCCAGCTTGCGCCAGCACTCTTCCATCTTGTGACCGAGACGATCACAATACTTGCATACGCCCTTGAATGGAACAATCGGGCCAGGCTTCTTGTCCTCATTCTTGGACATTTTCCCCTTCCATGAACCAGGCCCGCCATTGGGCCTCTTCTTGCTATTCCCGGGTTTAGCACTCCCGGAACCAGTAGGTTGCTCCTTTTTAACATTCTTCCCACGAATTTTCTCCATCATTTCCAAAGTATCTTCTAAAACTTGGGCCTTCCTCACCATATCTGCATAGGTTTGAATCTCCATCGACGCCAACTGGTTAATATAATGCAACTTTAGCCCATTGAGAAAATGTTTCGCCTTCATCTTCTCTGTGGAAATCAAATGAGTAGCATAACGAGAGAGTCTAGAAAACTGGGCTTCGTACACCACTACAGATAGACTTCGCTGCTTCAAAGCAGCAAACTCCACCGCTTTCTTCTCTTGAGTTCTGTCGGAAAAGTACTTGCTATTGAAGAATTCTTTGAATTCCTTCCACGAAATTTGTCTGTTATCGAGGGTCGCCTTTATTGACTCCCACCAAGTCCTAGCATCACGTTCCAACTAGAAGGTTGTTAAAAGCATACGCTCCTGGTCACTGCATTGCATAACTTCAAAAATTCTCTCCATCTCCTTAAGCCAATGTTCGGCTTCATCGGGATCAGTTGAACCTCCAAAACGTAGGGGATTCATCCCACGAAAACTCCTGTGTAGATCACCAACACCATGATTCGCCGATCCACCTTGGGCCACTTGTTGCAAAGCTCGTGTGAGTCCTTGGACGGTCCGCTACATGTCCCGCCACTGTGCACGCTCAGCAGCCATTAGAACGTCCTGTACGAGAATGGTTTATCTTAAGTTTATTTAGAAGAAAGAGTTTTAGAGTTGATTATTAACTCAACCCAAGTCTCTACCCAAATTCTCACTAGGTTGGGTCCTTAGACTTATAACAAGGGTATAGGTTCTACCGTAACCTCTTAAAATCCTAGAACTTAGATAACCAAGGAATATTAGAAACCTAGGCTCTGATACCACCTAACTATCACGCCCTGACGCGGAATATCGGGACTTGCAGGAGAAACAAGTAATAACAATATGTTGATTTCTAGACATGATATGCTAAAACATAAGGATTTATCACGAACATAACTCCATTAATTAAATAACAAATTCATAATCCATGATCCCATTACAACTCCATCTTAAACAACCTGAATGAAATTCCACCACAACATTAAACTACATTACATTGACTGACTACCCATTGCAACTCTTTGATCCACATTCTAAAACACAACTAAACATAGACTATTATTCTGGCTCCACAGCATCTAACTGGCTCGCTCCATGATCAACACTCTTGCCCGTTCCCATCGGATTGCGAGTTCTCACCTGCGCTACCTAAAAAGGGGGAAAGAACTAGTTGAGCGAACGCTCAGTAGGTAATAACATGCAAGTTTAAGTAAGTAACCAATTAAATTGCATGTTTGAGTGCGTAAATAAAGAACGAAAAGGAAATAACTATGCGACAAAATAATGAAAGGAAGGCAAGAACATGATATAACCGGGAATTTGGCCAACAAGCAAGATTTAACCAAGTCAAGAGAAATTCAAGTAAGAGATTATTGTCATAGACATCATGCTAGTCATGCACTCGGTGCAATGCCTCACCATGTCATTCAAACTCCTCGGGGCACAAGTACTTTTCGGGCGCTCCCCCAGGACCAGATCGGGCCCTTACGATGCGTTGGCGTTGATTTGTTGGATCCAAGATCCCAAGTTATGTCTAGACATTAATCAAGTTAGATGGCCAATACTTCAAGATATGGAACTTACCAAATTTCAAGGGTAAGTTGATGCAGACATCATGTCTGGAAAGTTCAAGTTATCAAGGACCAATTAGGTCCTTGGATTCAAACAGGAATACCCACGGAAAACACTTTTGGATGATAAGCGGTCAAAACTGTGCCGCTCAAGCAATGCACGGTCTAAATTGGACCGTCCAGGAGAGAGATGGGCTTATGATTAGCCATACCGAAGTCAAGGATACACGGTCTATGTAGGGCCACGCGAGGAATTGGACGGTTGAAAATGGGCCGTTCACGACTAGTAGAGCTCGGAAGCCCAAGAACAAGATAAACGGTCCATGTAGGGCCGCTCAAAAGACATACGGTCTAATAAGACCCGCTCTATTACATGGGCGGTTCTAATAGGTCTGTTCAACTAAATCAACTAGAAGTCTACCCAAACGGGCTCCGGGCTACCATCAGTGGGGCAGAACTTAACCAGGGTCCAACCCACTCTCCACTGGTCAACCTAGGGCTTATTGGGTCGAGCCAAACACAATTTGGTCGAAGATAGATCAAGGTTAAATGACCAATGTAGTGGCACTTTGCCCGGGTTGCACGGTTATTTATGGGCCGCCCGATATGATAAACGGTCCCTTTCGGGCCGCGTAAATCTCAGGGGGTCCAAGTTGAGCTGTGACTGACAAAATGATAACCCAAGCGATTCGATTATGTACATAGGTTCAGGCCTTGGTGGTACAACCTGCCCGACGTCCTAGTGGGAATCCCAGGCTCGCGGGGGCTTACGGAGGTTCCGTAATGAAGGTCCTAGTCCGACAGAAGGAATATCCGGCGGAGAGTCCCAAATATTACAAGGAAATAGGGCTAATAAAACATCGGAAACCAGTGAGATGGTGAGTCAATCGTACCGGAGTAGAATGATTGTCATAAAACCCTAATAAAATTTTCAATTTAATAATAGATTCATGATTAACACTAACATTCATGGAAGAAGACGATCTTAGGTCAAGATGAATAAATCAGCAAGAGTTATTATCATTTACTGTTATAATTTTCCAGGGTTTTTATGCATGTTGCTGACTTACATTTAACCACTAATCTACTATCAAAAATCATGCGATGAGCGATAACTTAATCAATTCTGTAAAGATGGACGGTCCAGTAGGGACCTTTCATCCTCCTCGGCGGTCGTACGACAGGCCGTTTATCCCCCTCAGGTCAGAAGGCCTTCTGGAGATGAGCGGTCTGTAATGAGCCGCTGGGGGAGACGAACGGTCAATAACTGGCTGCCTGACAGAACGGTGGTCTAGGTCAAGCCGCACTTCCCGGAAAAACATAATACAAATCACAACACATAAACAGTCAGTAATATGCCGCCTAACAAGGTTGGGCGGTCTATCGTGAGGCCGCATAAGTCAAAAACACTCAAGCCCCCTTTCGCCCTGCCCGCCTCTGGCGAGTTGGCTAGGGTTACAATAAATTACAAAATACACATAGCATAGAGCATGATAATTAGGGCTTTTAGATTCAAAAGAAAGAGCACGAAATACTCTACAAGATAACGTAAACAATTTAAGATTTGTGCCTGTAATCCCTACTTACAACGAGATGAAATAAGTGAAACCCTAGATGTGACACACTTCTACTAAACCCTAAAATTCTCGCATGATACTAAGCAACTTTTAGGGCTTTTACGTTCAATAGAAAGGGCACTCGATGCTGGTTCTAACTATATATGATACTTAAGGTCTGGCTTGTTATAACCTACCTTAAACGGAGGAAGAAGGAAGAAGAGGGGACGACGACACGCTACGGACACCCTGTTGGTGATCGCCGGAATTCTCCCTCCACCTGAGCTCTCGTCGGCCACCACAGCACCCAAATGAAAATAGGGTTCCCAAGGGTCATTTTTATAGGTCACATAAGGTCTAGAGTCTTCTATTCGCGGAGATAGAGTCCAAGCAAGTTGGACGTGCGTGAATCACGCGGATAGGGTTGGCCGCCGCGTTCTAAATCGAAATTCACCCTCTAAGGCTTAAGGTTTTGAGGAGAACTAAGAGGGGAAACGATCCTCTCATCCTAGCCTTCCATTTGGATCCGGTCTCAGCCTAAATGATCGGGTATTGGGCTCAAATTTCACGTTTTAAGGTCAATTAGGTTTAAGTGTGATTTGGGCCTTAGGGTTGGCCGCCGCGTTCTAAATCGAAATTCACCCTCTAAGGCTTAAGGTTTTGAGGACAACTAAGAGGGGAAACGATCCTCTCATCCTAGCCTTCCATTTGGATCCAGTCTCAGCCTAAATGATCGGGTATTGGGCTCAAATTTCACGTTTTAAGGTCAATTAGGTTTAAGTGTGATTTGGGCCTTAATCAGTTAATTTGGCTTGTTTTACGAATTTTATTTGGGCCGGTCATTGAAAACACTATTGTTAAACGTTTTATCCTCTACAAGATTCTAAATTTTCCAGATTTTTATAAAATAGTCAAATTTTAACTTACTCTATTTATCAAAGATTTTCTAATTAATTTCTTATAAATTTTCTAGAAATTTTTATTTGTTAATAAATCGGGGTATTACAAGTGTGGTCTGGATCTGATCCAGAGGCCACATATCTTCTTCCTCCTTTGATCTTACTACTGTACTCTCTTACGATCTCTTCTCTCAAACCTCTCTCTAATTCTTTCTCTTTCTCTAGTTGCCACTGACTTTCTCCTTTCTTTTCTTCATCTGCTCTGGTTGTCTCCTCGTCGCTCTCTCTTCTTGTCACGCCCCGAGCGCGGAAGATACTCGGATATGCGCGACGAGTTTATATCAATCATGTCAATCAGAGTAGTAGTGTATTCGACACCAAAACAGAGATGCGCAAAATAGAAAGATAACCCAATCCTTTATTTCATAATGGATAGACTAATACAAATCCAATACTCTATTCAATTAAAAAGGAAAAGTACATAGTTGACTCAAGAAAATAGGAAAAAGACTAGATGACACTTGGAAAAGCTCTAGCTCTTTCACTCTTGACCATTCCCATCCGATTGACTTCCCTCGTCGTCGGAATTACCTGAAAAGTAGGGAACACACGGAGTGAGCGAACGCTCAGTAGGAAATTATATCTCAAGCGCTAGCAAGGGGTTTAAATAATTACATCTTTCATGTTTGTACTGTAGCGATGCATGCTTGCATAAAACGACAAGATAGAGAGAGAATTTATCAATAAGACAGCAAGATGAACTAGTCATGAGCTTTCAAGAAAAGATAATCAAGATATTCAAACAAGTACTCTTTAGCAAGTCATGTCAAGAACTTTGGCTATCTTGTATCAAGCAAGCAAGTAATTACCCTTTCTCGGGTCACGCAATTCATGTCAAGTCAAGTACGAGTCAAGTACAAGATTTGTGTGGAATGTCCAATCAAGCTAGTCATGCACTCGGTATAATGCCAGATACCTTATCATTCAACTCCCATGGGCACAAGTACTTTCGGGTGCTCCTCCCAAGACCAGATCGGGCCCTATATGCGTAGGCATTTATCATGTATATTTGACATCCACTCTTGTATATATATATAGCCAATATGGAATTTCAACAATTTAAGCTTGTAGACACGTAGGATAACTTTGAGAGAATGGAGTCCAAAAATACGACATTGGACATAGATAGGCGATAACAACGGTACAATCACGATGAACGATGAAACTAGGTGGAATTAGGTTCCCTTAACTCGGGTACCATGACAAACAAGTATGGACATTCTTTATATAGAATTGAGATCCACAAGAACATCAACAAATGGCATGATATCATCATCCCATTAAAAATTCTCATGATATACTCTTTGCATATCATAAGGGCCGGTATACCATGTTTCTTTAGAGTGACATGGCATTTAATAGTGTAATGGGTTTTTAGGGTACAACCAGCTCAGTCGACCTTGAGGGAATCCAAGGTACGAGGAGTCTTACGGAGGTCTCTATGACTAACTCGCTAGTCCAAAGGAACGGAATGTCCAATGGAGAGCTTGTATGTCAATGAGAGTTGAGGGTGATCGATAAAACATCATGAAACGTGGGACTATACTCACGGAGTGGAGATATAGTGCCGATATTCATATATATAGATATACTGAAACCATCGGTTGTCAGAAACAGATAAAAATATTTTTACAGGAAAATAACGACTTAAGTAAAGTCACTACTCAAGAAATTAACGCCTTCAGTAAGGGCGTTTATCTATTTTACATTTTTGCAAAGTTTCAATATTTCCGTATTTTACCAAAAACGCGCCTTGGTTAAGGGCGTTTATTTACAAGTTGACGACGTATACAATGGTCGTTCATTCTTTACTTCTATTTTTGCAGAATATATATTTTCAGTAATTTACCAAAAACACGCCCTGGATAGGGGCGTTACTTTCCAATTCACGCCCTGAACATGGGCGTTAGTCAAGTGAGAGACGACCTATACAGGGTCGTGTATTTCAAGAATTTGCAATTTTTCAAGCATTGAAATTTCCAGAAAACGAGATATGGTCATGACAGGATAATATCAGGATTTAATGATCATGCACTGATTTAGAATCATGTTTAAGTGAATATTGGACTAATTAACATGTGTAATTATCAGGTAATTAAATTGACGTCTGTGTACAGGGCGTCAAATCTTTTGAATTGACGACCTTGTCAGGGTCGTTTATTTAAATAGCGCCCTAGTCTGGGTCGCGTATAAAATTAATGCCCTTGGAAAGGGCGTTTCTTTCCAACAATAGAACTTTTAAAACTCGTGAAAACTATATGCATGAACTAATATATATGGTTTAATATAGTTATTATGGTGATTTGGGCTACAGTGCTTGAGAAAACCTACCTTGATGATGATAAACTGACGGATGAACAGATGTAGGTTCTGAGAAAAACGATACTCTATTTTATAAACAGAGTCTTTTTGAAGCTTTCGATCCTAACAGCAGCAGCAAGGGTAGTAATAGGTTGCAGATGAAGAACCCTCAATTCTTCAGTAGGTTACGATGACTCCTACAGAGAACATATATATACAATCGTTAGTATTATCTCCATAATACTTGACTGAAGGTGGAAGAAAGAAGAACTTACCCTTTGTTCTTCTCACGTTCGCCTTCTTCAACCTGTAAGAAGAGAAGAAGATGAAGAATCAATGATTCTTCATGTAACCGAAAGAAAAGAGAGAAGAACTGATGTTCTTTACGTACCGTAGCAGCAGCAGATCGACCAAATAGCTTTAGGGTTCGATCGGCAAGGGTTTTTATAGGATCCTTAGAATCCTAATAGGGTTAGTGTTTGATTGGAAGTAATACTTCCATGATAGAGTTATTACTACATTCGAACTCTTTCTCATAGTTATCAACTTACCCTGGATAGACACCTGGGTCGAACGAAACTCAAACTAAATTAACGACCTAGGTCAGGGCGTCGAATTTAAATTGACGCCTGGTCAAGCGTCGTTTCTTGTTGAAACGCGTCCATTCAAAGGACGTTATGCAAACTTGCCCTTTTTATTTATTTTTGGTCATTTGAAATTTGACGCCTTATTATTTGGGCATCCTTTCTTTAATTCACACCTTAGGTGAGGGCGTTTTCTTGTAAAGTAGCGCCTATATCTAAGGCGTTATTTTCATCAGGGTTTAATTATTTTTATTCCAAGCTCTTTCGTTTATTTACTAAATCTTTTAATCTATTTTGATTTATTTTATTTATCAGGGTTGCTACACCCTCCCCCACTTAAAAAGAATTTGGTCCCCAAATTCCATATCATACATTTACATATGGAGAGTGTGGAGTGTGTACCTTCTAAAATAAGTCTGGAAATTGCTTCATCATAGATTTCTCGGTCTCCCATGTAGCTTCTTGTTCTGAATTCTTATTCCATTGTACTTTTAGCATGGGAATAACCTTATTCCTTAGGGTACGTACTTCTCGATCTAAGATCTTCATAGGCTTCTGTTCATATGTGAAATCTTTCTGGATTACTAGGTCTCCATATTCAATAATATGTGATGGGTCATGTACATACTTCTTCAACATAGATATGTGGAACACATCATGTACTTCGGACAGTTGAGGGGGCAATGCGATGCGATAAGCAACCTCGCCAACTCTTTCTAGTATCTCAAAAGGTCCGATAAATCTTGGGGTAAGCTTGCCTTTAACACCAAATCTTCGTATTCCACGTCCAGGCGATATCTTGAGAAATACATGATCTCCAACTTGGAATTCAAGATCTCTTCTTCTTGTGTCATCATAAGCCTTTTGTCTAGACTGAGCAACTTGCAGTCTTTCTTTGATCAATTGTATCTTCTCGGCAGTGTCCCTTACCATTTCTGGACCTAACAGTTGTTTCTCTCCAACTTCGCTCTAGCATATGGGTGATCGGCAACTCCTTCCGTATAAGGCTTCGAAAGGTGCCAGTTGTATACTTGCCTGGTAGCTATTATTGTATGCAAATTCGACCAGAGGCAAGTGATCATGCCAGTTTCCATCAAAATCAGTGATGCATGCTCTAAGCATATCTTCAACTACTTGATTTGTTCTCTCGGTCTGACCATCCGTTTGAGGATGAAAGGCTGTACTAAAGTTAAGCCTTGTTCCCAACGAACGTTGTAGTCCTTTCCAAAAATGAGAAGTAAAACGGGGATCTCTGTCAGACACGATTGAAACAGGAATACCATGTAATCTGACTATTTCCTTGATGTATAGTGCAGCTAAGACATCAACTGACCATCGACTCTTGATTGGCAAGAAATGCGCTGATTTGGTCAACCGATCAATGATAACCCATATTCCATCATGTCCTCTTTTTGATTTAGATAATCCCATGATGAAATCCATACCAATATCCTCCCATTTCCATTTAGGGATATCTAGAGGATGTAGTTTTCCAGCAGGCTTCTGGTGTTCCGTCTTGACTTGTTGGCATGTGAGACAGCGTAATACGTAGTCTGCTATTTCCCTTTTCATGTTGGGCCACCAAAAATTCCTTTTCACATCTTGGTACATCTTGGTAGATCCAGGATGAATCGTATACCTTGACCTATGAGCTTCATCTAAGACCTTCTTCTTCAATTCTGGGCAGTCCGGTATACAAGTTCTATTCTTGAACATTAATCTTCCATCAGAAGCTAATTGGAAATCCGATTGTCCTTCTAATCTGCCCTTGATTTCTACTAATGTAGGATCATCATCCTGAAGTGCTTGTATCTCAGATAATAAATCTGACTGTATGCTTATATGAGATAATGTGACACATTTAGGATCCGTGTCCATGCTTATATTGAGTTCAGAGAATTGTTCTAGCAATTTCCATTCTTGAATCAGACAATTGGCTAACAGTGCTCTCGGCTTTCGACTAAGGGCATCAGCTACATGATTACCCTTTCCGGGATGATATTGTATATTGAAGTCGAAGTCCTTAAGATATTCCAGCCATCGTCTTTGCCTCATATTTAGTTCCTTCTGTGAGAAAAGATATTTGAGACCCTTGTGATCGGAGTATACAGTAAACTGTACTCCATAGAGATAATGTCTCCATATTTTGAGTGCAAATACTACCGCGGCCAATTCTAAGTCATGGACGGGATAGTTCTCTTCATGCTTCTTTAATTGACGAGAAAAGTAGGCTATAACCTTCCCTTGTTGCAGTAGAACACACCCGAGGCCAATGCCAGAAGCATCAGTGTATACCTCGAACTTTTCTCCTTCAATTGGCAATGCTAAGATAGGAGCTGTAGTAAGATGATCCTTGAGAGTTTGGAAGCTTCTTTCACATTCCTCATCCCATTCATAACGGATCTCCGTGCGAGTTAACCTCGTAAGTGGCACGGTGATTTTGAGAAATCCTTGATGAATCGCCTGTAATAGCCGGCAAGTCCTAAGAAACTTCGGATCTCGCTAGCATTGGTCGGTCTTTCCCAGTTCCTTACAACTTCAACCTTTGATGGGTCTACAGACAAGCCATCCTTTGATATAACATGTCCGAGAAAAGTCACTTCTTCAAGCCAGAATTCACACTTGCTAAGTTTTGCATATAATTGGTTTATCCTCAATATTTGTAATGCAATCCTCAAATGTTCCTCATGCTCTTCCTTGGTCTTGGAATAAATCAATATATCATCAATAAAGACCACCACGAATTGATCTAAATAAGGCCTGAATATACTATTTATTAACTGCATAAAGGCAGCAGGGGCATTCGTTAGTCCGAAAGGCATAACAACAAATTCATAATGGCCATACCTGCTTCTGAATGCGGTTTTATGAATATCCTCGTCCTTGATTCTTAGTTGGTGATATCCAGACCTAAGATCAATTTTGGAAAAGTACATGGATCCTGAAATTTGATCAAACAATTCATCGATTCTCGGCAGTGGATACTTGTTCTTGATAGTGAGATGATTCAATTGTCGATAGTCGACGCATAACCTCATGGATCCGTCTTTCTTCTTTACAAATAATACAGGCGCTCCCAACGGGGAAGTACTTGGTCTAATGAATCTTTTCTTAATGAGTTCCATCAATTGCTCCTTTAACTCCTTGAGTTCAGCAGGGGACATCCTATAAGGTGCCTTTGAAATCGGACCAGCACCAGGGACTAAGTCAATGGTGAAGGCCACTTCTCTTTGCGGGGGTAATCCCGGCAAATCTTCCGGAAACACGTCCGGAAATTCTTGTACCACTGGAATGTCTTCTAACTTAGCTTCCTTAGCTTCTTTAACTGTGACAAAGGCAAGGAAAGATGTACACCCTTTCCTGATGAGCTTGCTAGCTCGGAGAGCTGAAATAAGAGGGTTTTTGCTCCGACTCTTGGGGCTAGTAAATATTAGTTCTGGAAATTCCTTGAATGTAACCTTGCTATTGCGGCAATCAACCGTGGCCTGATACTTGGATAACCAATATGCCCCTAGTATAACATCATACTCTTTCAGATCTAAACATATGAGATCAATAGGGAGATTTTGACCATGAATCAATACCTCGCAGTTTTGGTAATGATGTGTAATATCAGTCTCATCATCTAGAAGAGTAGACAAAACTAACTTTATCCATTCCGGTTCTCGGGGTAATGGGTCAGCAAACTTTTTAGAAACAATAGAATGTGATGCACCAGTATCAATTAAGACATATGCATTCCTGGAACAAACTTTCAATATACCTTCCACTAAGCCGCCTCCTTCTACTTGCTCGGTTTCCTTGATTGCATGAAGACGAGCATTCTTGGTTACTGGGCGTTTTCCGTCATCGGCTTGATTATTTAGTTGTGGGCAATCGGGAATCCGATGCTCACGACTCCCACAACGGAGACATGCTCCTAGTTTCCTCCAGCATTCTTCTGCTCTATGACCCGCTTTATCACAATGTTTGCGCACTGTATTTGGAGAGGTAGTGGTGATAGAGAAGGGCTTGGTCTTCTTGAACTTTTGGTCTTGTGAGGATGCTCCTCCATTGCTAGGCCTTTTCTTGAAGTTGGGTTTAAAAGAACCCGAACCTGTAACTTGTTCCTTCTTATCCTTACCACGAATCCTATCAGACAGTTCCGTGACATCTTCTAATAGTTGAGCTCGGCGTACTATCTCCGAGTAGACTTGAATGTCCATCGGCGCCAGTTGAGTAATAGCTTGGGGCCTGAGCCCATTAAGAAACCTCCTAGCCTTCATTTTTTCGGTGCTAACTAGATGCTTAGCATACCGAGACAATCTAGAGAATTGGGCCTCATACTCAGCCACTGACAAGGATCGTTGGTTTAATGCGGCAAACTCTGCAGCCTTCTTTTCCTGAACTCGGTCCGAGAAATATTTCACGTTGAAGTGTTCAACGAATTCTTCCCACGAAACCTGATCTTGATTTATAGTAGCCTCTATTGATTCCCACCAGCATCTAGCATCCCTTTTTAACTGAAAAGTAGCTAATAAAACTTTATCCTGATCCGTGCATTGCATAACACGGAATATACGTTCTATCTCCCTAATCCAGTGTTCAGCGTCATCTGGATCAGTAGAACCCGTGAACTTGGGTGGGTTCATGTTCTTGAAAGTCTGGTGGAGACTTCCTGCTCGTTGTCCACCTCCTTGTGCTACTTGTTGCAGCACTTGAGTCATGCCTTGAAGGGTACGCTGCATGTTGCGCCATTGAGCACGTTCGGCAGCCATTATCCTACAATTATAATAACTAGATTAATACGTGCTTGTATTTACAGACTCATATACTATGTTAACTTTAACCCTTGGTTCTACCCAATCTCACTGGTTGAAGGTTTAAAACTTATCCTTGGACTTGGGTTTTTCCTAGGAATTGAATACCCGAGGCTCTGATACCACAAAAACTGTCACGCCCCGAGCGCGGAAGATACTCGGATATGCGCGACGAGTTTATATCAATCATGTCAATCAGAGTAGTAGTGTATTCGACACCAAAACAGAGATGCGCAAAATAGAAAGATAACCCAATCCTTTATTTCATAATGGATAGACTAATACAAATCCAATACTCTATTTAATTAAAAAGGAAAAGTACATAGTTGACTCAAGAAAATAGGAAAAAGACTAGATGACACTTGGAAAAGCTCTAGCTCTTTCACTCTTGACCATTCCCATCCGATTGACTTCCCTCGTCGTCGGAATTACCTGAAAAGTAGGGAACACACGGAGTGAGCGAACGCTCAGTAGGAAATTATATCTCAAGCGCTAGCAAGGGGTTTAAATAATTACATCTTTCATGTTTGTACTGTAGCGATGCATGCTTGCATAAAACGACAAGATAGAGAGAGAATTTATCAATAAGACAGCAAGATGAACTAGTCATGAGCTTTCAAGAAAAGATAATCAAGATATTCAAACAAGTACTCTTTAGCAAGTCATGTCAAGAACTTTGGCTATCTTGTATCAAGCAAGCAAGTAATTACCCTTTCTCGGGTCACGCAATTCATGTCAAGTCAAGTACGAGTCAAGTACAAGATTTGTGTGGAATGTCCAATCAAGCTAGTCATGCACTCGGTATAATGCCAGATACCTTATCATTCAACTCCCATGGGCACAAGTACTTTCGGGTGCTCCTCCCAGGACCAGATCGGGCCCTATATGCGCAGGCATTTATCATGTATATTTGACATCCACTCTTGTATATATATATAGCCAATATGGAATTTCAACAATTTAAGCTTGTAGACACGTAGGATAACTTTGAGAGAATGGAGTCCAAAAATACGACATTGGACATAGATAGGCGATAACAACGGTACAATCACGATGAACGATGAAACTAGGTGGAATTAGGTTCCCTTAACTCGGGTACCATGACAAACAAGTATGGACATTCTTTATATAGAATTGAGGTCCACATGAACAGCACATCAAAGGTAAGATATCCTTATTCTTATTATAGAATTGAGGTCCACAAGAACATCAACAAATGACATGATATCATCATCCCATTAAGAATTCTCATGATATACTCTTTGCATATCATAAGGGCCGGTATACCATGTTTCTTTAGAGTGACATGGCATTTAATAGTGTAATGGGTTTTTAGGGTACAACCAGCTCAGTCGACCTTGAGGGAATCCAAGGTACGAGGAGTCTTACAGAGGTCTCTATGACTAACTCGCTAGTCCAAAGGAACGGAATGTCCAATGGAGAGCTTGTATGTCAATGAGAGTTGAGGGTGATCGATAAAACATCATGAAACGTGGGACTATACTCACGGAGTGGAGATATAGTGCCGATATTCATATATATAGATATACTGAAACCATCGGTTGTCAGAAACAAATAAAAATATTTTTACAAGAAAATAACGACTTAAGTAAAGTCACTACTCAAGAAATTAACGCCTTCAGTAAGGGCGTTTATCTATTTTACATTTTTGCAAATTTTCAATATTTCCGTATTTTACCAAAAACGCGCCTTGGTTAAGGGCGTTTATTTACAAGTTGACGACGTATACAATGGTCGTTCATTCTTTACTTCTATTTTTGCAGAATATATATTTTCAGTAATTTACCAAAAACACGCCCTGGACAGGGGCGTTACTTTCCAATTCACGCCCTGAACAGGGGCGTTAGTCAAGTGAGAGACGACCTATACAGGGTCGTGTATTTCAAGAATTTGCAATTTTTCAAGCATTGAAATTTCCAGAAAACGAGATATGGTCATGACAGGATAATATCAGGATTTAATGATCATGCACTGATTTAGAATCATGTTTAAGTGAATATTGGACTAATTAACATGTGTAATTATCAGGTAATTAAATTGACGTCTGTGTACAGGGCGTCAAATCTTTTGAATTGACGACCTTGTCAGGGTCGTTTGTTTAAATAGCGCCCTAGTCTGGGTCGCGTATAAAATTAACGCCCTTGGAAAGGGCGTTTCTTTCCAACAATAGAACTTTTAAAACTCGTAAAAACTATATGCATGAACTAATATATATGGTTTAATATAGTTATTATGGTGATTTGGGCTACAGTGCTTGAGAAAACCTACCTTGATGATGATAAACTGACGGATGAACAGATGTAGGTTCTGGGAAAAACGATACTCTGTTTTATAAACAGAGTCTTTTTGAAGCTTTCGATCCTAACAGCAGCAGCAAGGGTAGTAATAGGTTGCAGATGAAGAACCCTCAATTCTTCAGTAGGTTACGATGACTCCTACAGAGAACATATATATACAATCGTTAGTATTATCTTCATAATACTTGACTGAAGGTGGAAGAAAGAAGAACTTACCCTTTGTTCTTCTCACGTTCGCCTTCTTCAACCTGTAAGAAGAGAAGAAGATGAAGAATCAGTGATTCTTCATGTAACCGAAAGAAAAGAGAGAAGAACTGATGTTCTTTACGTACCGTAGCAGCAGCAGATCGACCAAATAGCTTTAGGGTTCGATCGACAAGGGTTTTTATAGGATCCTTAGAATCCTAATAGGGTTAGTGTTTGATTGGAAGTAATACTTCCATGATAGAGTTATTACTACATTCGAACTCTTTCTCATAGTTATCAACTTACCCTGGATAGACACCTGGGTCGAACGAAACTCAAACTAAATTAACGACCTAGGTCAGGGCGTCGAATTTAAATTGATGCCTGGTCAAGCGTCGTTTCTTGTTGAAACGCGTCCATTCAAAGGACGTTATGCAAACTTGCCCTTTTTATTTATTTTTGGTCGTTTGAAATTTGACGCCTTATTATTTGGGCGTCCTTTCTTTAATTCACGCCTTAGGTGAGGGCGTTTTCTTGTAAAGTAGCGCCTATATCTAAGGCGTTATTTTCATCAGGGTTTAATTATTTTTATTCCAAGCTCTTTCGTTTATTTACTAAATCTTTTAATCTATTTTGATTTATTTTATTTATCAGGGTTGCTACACTTCTTCTGCTCGTTCTTCAACGTATATATCTTGAAGTTGGGCGATCATCCCCTATTTATAAGCAACCAGCGATGGGCGCGTGGAAACCATGTTTCCCACCCAAACTTTCACGTAGATCTGGATCTCTTCTATCCACGTGTTGTAATCTTAGCACTTTCACTTTCCATGTGTCAAGATCTCCAGTTAATAGATCAGTCTTGGATCACGAGCAAGTTTCCACGTGTCAGCTTCCAGTCTTTCTGGGAACACGTGCCTGCTTCAGTTCAAGTTCACATGCTGCTTTGATCCTGTTGGTTGGAAGAAGAATGTTTCATTAAACGCCTTGTGAACATGAATCGTATGGGATGCACAGAATTTATAGTGTATCATGCAGACATGCACGGACCTTAATGGACAACTAACATTTACCTTAGTATATGACAAAGCCTGCTAACACTGACCTTATGCACAAGAAACATGAACTAGCATCGACCCTGTATGCAATACACACTGTGCTAGCGTCGACCTTACTTTATGATACTTGATGCTAACATAGACCTCATAACTGCACTTACCATATGCAGGCACAATGCAGACGTGCACTGACCTTGGTCTTGCACAAATGGGATGTGTACCAACTATATGAGGAATATGCACTGACCTTATGCTCGGACATGCAAGGCAAATATGCACCGACCTTGTATAAACACAAGGCGAGTGTGCACCGGCCTTTGTGCATGAAAACTAATTGTGCACGGACCTTATATGAGTCTAACAAAGTATGCACCGACCTTGGCAATGCAGTATATAGAAAATGTGCACCGACTATATGAGGAATATGCACTGACCTTATGTTTAGTGCAAAAACGTGCATAGACTATGCATATCAAAACATGCACAGACTCTCATATGAGTGATGCAGAAAGTGCACCGACATTTATGCATGTGACATACAATTGCACCGATTCAGCAAAACATGCACCGACCGTGAATGGCACAATTAGGAACTTGCACTGACTTCATATGCATGGGCAGATGTGTGCACCGACCTGGTGTGTGAATGACAGAACTTGCACTGACTTCTGTATGCGAGAGGCGAAACATGCACTGATCTTAGTAATGCTAAGGTAGATATGCATTGACTCAGGCCCAGTAAAAATTGGAATGTGCACTGACCTTATATGCAAAATGCTTACAAGTGCACCGACCTGACTATTCAGTCAATAGTGACTGGCACCGACTATGTATGCATAAGGTGCAACTGGCATTGACTCTATATAAGCATAGTGCAATATGAGGATCATGCACACCACCTGTTCGACCAAATGCCATGGACACAGGTTATTCACTAAAATGTCATGTGGATAGAATTTATGCATATGCGTTGACTTTATGTACACAGTATTGACTTTGCTTTGACTGATGGTTGACCTGTAATGCATTGACACATATGAACGGTTGTACCAGACTTTATGCAAGACTTGTACAGAGACATCCTCAAACAAGTACATGTGCAGTAATTCATTCCATGTAATTCATCTATACAGTAATATGAGCATTGTATGCACATAACAAAACACTGTATGTAACAAAAACACATGCTGTATGCAATAAGCACATATGGAATCATGTATGACATCATACATATGAGTCATATTGTTTGTCATCATCAAAACACAATATCCAACAATCTGATCCCCATTTTATGGGCATATATATTTTTTTCTTTTCTTCTGTCGGACCTCGAGACATTACTTCGTACGTATCGCAGAAGCACAATATATAAACATGCATACATGAGCATGAGATAGAGAGAAACCACAATTACAAGAAATGTAAACAGCATCTCAACCATTCATAATTTCCAAAAGAGAGTACATGTCCATTGTTTAAGAATAAACATGAGTCCTCATAGGCTTACCACCCTATAACCATACAGATAAGAGAAACATTCATCCATAGCATACCCAGACGAACTATGATCTAGCACTACTCCTCAGCTGTAGCCTCTTCCTCAACCCCCTTCTCTATGTCTCCTGAAAACATGTGTCACAAGGGGTGAGTGTTGTTGGATGGTTAAGAGAGGATTTAGAGGGGGTGTTAATAGATCCGGGTATACACAATGAGCACTTTTAATTAGTGATCCTTACTAACGACGCTGAACCAAAACAAAATACAGATCTGCACTGAAAACAGTGTGTTGATCAGCGATACGAAGAGAATGAAAAACATGGAGAGCCTGAGAATGGGAGTAGGAGAGATGGACAGAGTGCATCAAACCATAACACAGGGTTTTTAGGTGGTTCGGCTGTCCCAAGACAGACCTACGTCCACCCCTCTCCCAACTAGGAGAGGCTTCCACTCTTTGGCCAAAAGAAGGATAACCACACACACGCTGTCGCTACAGCTAGGCACGGGGAGAAGCCCCCACACGAGGAGCACACTCCTCACGAGGATGAGGTCCTCACCACACACGGGGACAAGCCCCACAGAACAAGTTGATCAAAAGATGAGAAACAAAAAGAGACAAAGGAAAACGAAGCTGCTGCAGGTGCAATGATTTTAATGAAAGGCACGTGAGTGATAGGGCAGGTGTAATAGTGTGAAGGATGCAGAGCTGCATGTCTTGGCTGCTGACTTTCTTCCTTCTCTTCCTCTTTTTCTTTCATATGAAGCTCAACGGGCACCCATCCCTCTTTTCTTTCTTTTCTCCCTTTTCTTTCATATGAAACTCAATAGGCAGTCATCCCTCTTTTCTTTCTTTTCTTCATACGAAGCTCAATAGGCACTGATCCCTCTTTTCTTTCTTTTTTCTCTTTCCTTTCTCACCCTCTGCTTCTTCCTGAAGGGCCCAGCTTCAGTTCTTGCGGCTTGCCCATTCATGCAAGGGGTCCTTCCTTTTTATAACCGCAATCAGCCCTTCTAGAGGTTTCAGGTTGAATGTGATTGGCTGTGCGTATTCTATAATTTGTCTTCAAGATGCTTTTGTCTTGGCAGCCTCTGATTGGCCAGAGAAGCAACAAAATAATTTCTAGCATTTTGTTACTTTGGTTGACCAGAAAATATGTGAGTAGATGCTTCTCAGGTAAGATCTGCAACATCTTTTCCTTCTACTGGCTGGACTGTCAAGGACATCCTTTTGTCCAGTGCGATCTCAGTGACAGAGTATCTTATTGGGTGGAGGCAAAAAGGTCGGTACCATGAAAGGTGACTATTCCAGATATGGGAACTGGCTTCTCCATTGACCAAAATGACTAATATAGCAAGCCAATGATGACAAGGATGTTGACTCAGCAAGGAAGAACTTTCTAGACCTCAAAAGATGTGTTTTTTGGCATTTGCGGTTCCTATCTTTGGTCTCTGGAATCTTTTCTGAAGAGCCTACAGGTTTGCTAAAAAAGGCCTCTGGGAGCCACTCACTGAGGCATTTCATCAAACAGATCCTTCTTCTTCATTGAGGTCGGTGCACATAAGGTGCTTGGCCTTTGGCAGGGTCGGTGCACATTAAGAGCTTCTTCAGAAGAGGTTGGTGCAGATTGGAACTTCTTCAGTAGTGGTCGGTGCACATTGAGAAACAAGGTCGATGCATATTAGAGATTCCTTCATTGAGGTCGGTGCACATAGGAACGTCTTCAGTAGGGTCGATGCACATGTGACCTTAGGCTCAGTAAGGTCTGTGCACATTTCCATTTAGCATTACCAAGTCTGTTCACATTTGCATATATCACAACTAAGTCTGTGCACATTAGCATACCAAGTCTATGCACATTTCATATTTCAGCATATGCAGGTCGATGCACACTTCAAGGTTGATGCTTGTCAAGGTCGGTGCACATTTCATAACAAGGTTGATGCACATCTCATACTTGAACATTTAGGTCGGTGCACATTTTTGTTTGAAGGATATGAAGGTCGATGCACATCTGTCTGCAGCATATGAAGGTCGATGCACATTCATGTTCCATCATATGCAGCTCGATGCACATCTGTCTACAACATATGAAGGTCGGTGCACATCTATCTGCAGCATATGAAGGTCGATGCATATTCCTGTTCCATCACATACAGGTCGATGCACATTCTTGTTTGAAGCATATAAAGGTCGATCCACATTCCTATTCCATCATATGTAGGTCGATGCACATGAAGCCCTTCCTTCAGTAAGGTCAATGCACATATTCTTTTTGCATCAGAAGGTCGATGCACATTTGGAGTTGAGGTTGATGCACATGAACCGCTTAGCAGATTATCTTCACACCTAGACACATCAAAAGATGGCATGAGTTTCTGAGCCAATTGGCTAATGACTCATGGTGTGACATCATCAAAACATCATGTACTTAACATTCTCCCCCTTTTTGATGATGGCAACAATGAGTCATGTGCTTACTGATTAGAAAAGTAATTTTGAAGAGTAAAGCAAAAAATTATGCTGTGAACAAGATATGCAACGAATGCAAACTCCCCCTTAATGCAAGCTCCCCCTTAATGCAAGCTCACACTCTCTCCCCCTTTGACACCATGAAAAACGGAGGAGTGAAAAATCAGAGGAAAGGTTCAGAACTAAGACACACATTGGTGAACCTGGACCATCAAATTGAAGGATTTCCCAGCAGGCTAGCATGCTAGGACAAAAGGAGGAACTGAGGGATTAAAGTCAAGAGCACATGCAAGTACGGTTGAAACAAAGGAACGAGCCGGGGTATGCTCATAGAGACTACTAAGGTTGATATACCTTGAGGAAACAGGAAACATAATGTTCCCGGTTCAGTCTATCTTTAGAGATCTATCGACATGAGAGGAACAACAACCATCAGTAGTGAAGTCCAACAGATATAATGAAGAGACAAAGAGTATAGGCACCTCTGGTAAGCAATTTTGAGATTACATGACAGTCAAGTTGAATTGGCACCGTTTAACGTGAAAGTCACATTTATTTCAGCGCAACTGCCCCAGTTACTTAGTGCAGTTTACTATCGTGCCGCATGGGAACCAGAGTTGGCCTGCCACATCATGCCTGACCCGCTAGCACTTCTTTGGTGTAAGGGTGAAGTTTTTCAGTGGGAACAGGCTATTGCTCTTTTTATTTTTGAAATGTTTGTTTTCCCTTTATTTTTGAAGAGCTAGAGCAGAGATAGTTAAGAGAGCACCTTTTTACGTAAGCCACCTCACGTCTCAGGTGGAGTGCACCTAGTTACTCAGCATACCTCGACCATTACTCTACAATTAGTGCCTTGAGCCAGTGACTCATGTGAAGTACTAGTGGACCACAATACAGAGCGTGAAAAAAAATCACTGGATGAGCACAAGCAGACCGTGCTTCAGGGCATATCAATAATAGTAGACCAATGAGGTCCCCCCGTTAGGGTTCAAGATTTCAAAAATGCAGAGGTTTGTTGAGTTTAAGCCCTCAATTACAAGGATCAGCCTTAATGCTAGATACAGGGATTTCTTCTGAGAATGGCCAGTCAAAGAATTGATCTTAGAGAAGAACCTCTTGAGAAATAACTTGCTCCCCCTGAAACCATGCATGTAAAATAGAGAGAATGCAGAATGCAAGTTCCCTTAATACCTGGCGGAGGTATTGCCTCACGCATAGTGAGTGGTTCTAGGCAGACTGAACTTGCCCTTATCTACATTAGCATTTTATATACCAAAGGGAAACTTACTTATGGCAGCATGTAGATATATGAAATGCAGCTAGCTAAACATGCACAATGGATTAAAAGGACTCCATATGTGGGATGTACTTATTTCAAATGAGAGCAATCCAAGGTGGAAAATCTGTCAGTGCTCAGAGGTTTGGTAAAGATATCTGCGACTTGTCTTTCAGATTCAATAAACTCCAATTCGAAGTTTTTCTTGTTTACCTCATCTCGAAGAAAGTGATGCCTTACTTCAATATGTTTTGAATGAGAATGCTGGATGAGATTTTTTGCCAGATTGATGGCGCTTGTGTTGTCGCACAAGATGGGCGTACATCCAAGATCTACTTCATAGTCTTGGAGTTGATGTTTTATCCACAATACCTGGGTCCCACAGCTACCTACCTCTACATACTCTGATTCAGCGGGAGACAAGGCCACTAAGTGCTGCTTCTTAGAAGCCCAAGAGACCTAGCAACCACCCAAGTAATTGCAATACCCACTAATACTTTTCTGATCAAGTTTGCACCCAGCATAATCAGCATCAGTATATGAAATTAAATCAAAACTGCATGATGAGGGATACCATAGTCCTAAGTCATGTCTGTTAGCAATGTATCTTAAGATTCTCTTAACATCAATCAAGTGAGATTCTTTCAGATTTGCTTAAAATCGAGCACACATGCACACACTGAACTGTATATCAGGCCGTGACGCAGTGAGATATAAGAGGGATCCGATCATATCTCGGTATGTTTTAGGATATATAGGTTTGCCATTCTCATCTGCATCTAGGGATGCATTTGTTCCCATAGGTGTAGATATGGCCTTGGTATCCTTCATCCTGAATCTCTTCAGGATTTCCAGTGTGTACTTGGATTGGTTTATGAAGCGGCCTTCCTTTGACTGTAAGACCTGCAATCAAAGAAAAAATCGAAGCTCTCCCATAAGGCTCATTTCAAATTCTTCTGTCATAAGTTCAGCAAATTGGTTGAACATGGTAACATTTGTTGATCCAAAAATTATGTCATCTACATAAACCTGTACAACAATGATATGGCCATTCATTACCTTTGTAAAGAGTGTTTGATCAATCTTACCTCTGATGTAGCCTTTGTCAGTTAAATGTGCACTGAGTCTATCATACTAGGCCCGTGGAGCCTGCTTCAAGCCGTACAGTGTAGTGCCCCAGAATTTATTTAAGAATTTTTTGGCATTATTAGCAATTAAATGGACTAATTTAAATTCATTAATCAATATAAGGCCAAATGGTGTTAATCAATTAACCCAACTCACTTAATTAGAGTCCAAAAAGGTTTTAAGACCAGGCCCATTAAGTTTGGCCCATATTCTAGAAGGTTATTAAGCCTATCCATGAATTTTTAAGAATAAATACTAATTATATAGATAAATATATGGATAGGTAAGTAAAAGAGTTTTAATAATTAGAAACTCTAGCTACGACGACTGTAACGGTCTATCGTAAGACCGCCACAGCCGTGTAACGCGGTAGGGTTCGACCGTTACACTCTGCGTATTCCGTGAGTAGAAGAAGTTGTAAAAAGATTGGAACTTGATGTTCCTATCCACAAGAGACCGAAGTAAAACAATGTATAAAGACTCTAAGAACTCTTAGAGATTAGGTTTTGATAGATTAAGGACTCTAAACATGATCTAATCTTCAAACCCTAGCTAGAACCCTATAAATAGGACCTACTTCTGAACTGTGCGACCCTTACTTTTTGGACGTAAAGAATCAAGGTAAGGAGTCACTATCTCAGATAAGTTCTTTAGAGGCATTTGTTTACAATACTTTAAACTAACTCCCCTCCAAATTTCACATCTTTAGGTCAAGAGGTCGTGGAGATAGAACCTAAAGAAGTCGCTGAAAAAGTCACAGAAGAAGGAAAACTAGGGCAAGATTCTCAACCCAATTCAGAAGATACAACCTTAGTTAAGAGGTAGGTTATCTCATGAATGGCAAAAACAACCTGATAGGACTAAAAGCCCTCTGGTTTGATTGAATTTCATGCATAGTAGATCATTAATTTCATGTTTTACTAGTTATTATACATGCCATGCATCTCTTAGCCCTAATAGAGAAATTAAAGCATGTTATTCATCTAATCCACGGATACCCATGCATATAGATAGCCTATACTTCGTCATCATGCCTAGAATAGATATGATGTTTGATTTACAGACATGATGTGAGTTGATCTCTTAGTGTCTTACATGTTTTCTGTTAGCAGACGCTCTGACGCATCAGCGTAGGACCATCACACTCAAATAACGGCCCTACGACAGACCGTCACACACCCTGTTATTTTTGGATTTTCACTGTTGTCTCTAACGCACTAGGACATGCGCGTTACGTTCATGTAACGCCTGGTTCCTGACCGTCACAATCACTGTGACGCCCCATCTCTAGACTGTCAGAGTCTATGATCTGTCAACCCTAGATAGAATATAACTTGCCAATATTATTTATTGTTAAGCCTAGTTACCTAAGTTTTAACCTGATCATGTGATTTTAAGGTTATTTGATTGTTCATGATAGGTTTTGCATGATTTGGTGTCTCATTGTTATTTTAAGTAATGTTAGTTTAATGAGCCCAATTCTATAGTTTGTATTATAAAGCATGACTTTTCTTTTTATCCTTGTATTGACGGAGTTTTCATCATGATTTTCATATTGATTATACATATCTCTCTCTATCAATAGAGTCATTTCTATAAGTGCATGGCACATATTCCGGTATGTTGTCATTAGTTCACACTTTGCACTATAGGAACACAATCTTGGACTTGAGGACCTCTCTATTGGATACTCCTTCCAATGGAACTAGGAAATCTTGTTTCAAGGCGTCCGTAATTCTCTGCGAGCCTGGGATTCCCACTAGGACGCCGAGTTGGTTGTACCATTAAAAGCCTATTAAATAGAATACACTATCGTTATTTCTGATTCTAGTAATGTAACGGCCTTGCACTGGACCGTCAGGCTCACGTAACGGCCCAATGAACGACCGTCACATTCCTCTGAGTCTATTTTCATCTTTCTGGACTCGGATCACTGTAACGGCCCATTATTGACGCGTCACATTATGTAACGGCCCGGTAAACGACCGTCACACTGCTGGCATATGTTAACCCAAGGTTTGACCAAGGGTTGATATTTCAATGACTCTAGATAACCCTTGATGATCTAGAACTTATCATATTACTTAATAGACTTAATGTAATGAATGGAAGATAAGAAAAATACCGTTATGCTGTCAATTTATTTCTAAGAGCATGACATTGTTTAAGTCATTTTCTTGACTCATTCTTGCATCGAAGCATTCATTCATTGATTCTAGTTATCATGAAATTATTGGAAGTACCACATTCTTGGCCATACTTTACTGTTATATTACGTGGAAGTAGCTTAATTTATAACTGAAGATGCGATCGAGCACTGATTGTGTTCAAGGGCTCTATGCTAGTCCCCTTGGCTGATTGCCGGAAACATACTATTTTATAAACCATAGGGTATGATGCTACTGGCGTCGCATTGCGCTGGGAGTACTATTTTTATAAATAAGTAAAGATCCACGATACGACACGACATGACATCCTTGCTTGATATTCCATAGAAATTCACGAAGCACTTGCTCATAAGCATAAGATGCTAAAGTGATGAATATGTTGCTTGCTAGTACATTCTCGATATATTCTTGCTCGTGAAAGGCCAAATATCATGTTCATGTTATATTCTTGCTAGTTCATTCTTGATCATTCTATCTTATCTTGTTACTTTGGTTTGATCGCATGATTGATTCGCATTCGCATGATTTTACCTTATTCTTTAGAGCTAAAATGTTAACTACTTTAATAGTGCCTTCATGTTGATGCGAAGTACCTACTGGGCAAGTGTGCTCATTACCTATTTCCAATGTTTTTTACAGGAGGTGGAAGTAGTTCGGATTCGGATTCAGGCTATACTAGTAGCGGGTCCGGAAGTGAGTGAAAGTCTTGTAAAGCTACGAGTGAAGACTTAGGAAGTTTATCATGTTTAGATTGAGTCAATGTAATTTTCCTATTTCTTGAGTCTAGTAGAAGGAAAAGATGATGAAAAGTGGTTGTGTTATGAATATTGATCATTTATGAAATAAAGTTGAAGTTTGATTAAATCCTGTGCAATTGCATTTATGTGTGTGATTGTCTTACGCTTTGATTGTTCTTGCTTGCAAGAGACTTACCATGCCGTCTGTTCACGCTCCCCGAGCGAGTCTTCCGCTGTAAATAAGGCTCGGGGCGTGACAGTTAAGTTGGTATCAGAGCCTAAGTCTCAGGACTTAGGGAAAAGAATCATGTCATAGGATAAGTCCAAGGGTTAAGGACCCCAACCTACGAACCAAGGAAGGAATTTTCATGCCCATGTGAGAATTGGGTAGAGCCGGGATGAGATAGTTATTAGCTTTAAGATTGATTTTCTTTCGGTCTCACGAGAAATAACAAGCTGTTATATTTCTCTCAGGTACCTTATTATTCTTATCATGGCTCATCGCGTAGACTAGAATGGCATGCAACAAACCGTTGCCGGCCTTACGCAGGCATTGCAAAGCATGGCCCAGGCAGGGGCAGGAGCACGGGCTGGCGACCTTCATCGTAATTTTCGGAGTCTAAATCCTCTGCATTTCTATGGATCTTCCAATCCAGACGAAGTGGAAAATTGGATCGATGAAATGAATCGTATCTTTGATGTCATTCAATGCACTGATCAGGAGAAGGTCCGTCTAGCAACATTCCAATTAAATAAGGATGCTTGTACTTGGTGGAAATCGGTCCCGGCACCTCCGACCAATGCACCTCACACGTGGGATGGTTTTCTCACTTTATTTCGTGCCAAGTATTTCTCCGAACATGTGAAGGAAAGGAAGGCCATGGAGTTTGCCTCCCTTTGTCAAGGGATGATGTCAGTAGCAGAGTATGAGCTGTAGTTTTCAAGACTAGCACCATATGCACCACACCTTATTAGCACAGAATTATTAAAGGCAAATCGATTTATGGACGGGTTGCGGCCCAGGTTCATTCAGCAACTTGGGACACAAAATATCCGCACTTACGTAGAGATGGTTAAGAGAGCATATCTATGCGAGAGGACCTTAGAGAAGGTCAAAAAGTTGAAAGGAAAGGGAGAGGAATCCAGCTGGCGCTCAGATCGGCATTATAAGAAGGAGAAGTTTAGCATCACGGAACCCTACAAAAGCCGTAATAACAAGAAAAGATCAAGGAGCGGGAACGGTGGAAGTTCCCAAAAGAATAATAAAAGGGTTAAGGAAGAGAAGGAGCAAGTTGCCGTGGCGTGCACTTTTTGCTAGAAATTCGGCCATTCGGCGGAAGAATGTTGGAAGCGCCTCGGTGCTTGTTTGTGTTGTGGAAGTAGGGAGCATCGTGTGCCAGATTGCCCCCTTATGAAAGAGTAATCAGCTAATGGAGGATGTAGGAGGTAGGCTCGCCTCAATGCGGTTATAGATGAAGATGAAGCACCTAGGGATTTAAATGATGGGCTTATGGAAGTTACTCTTCAAATCTGTTCTCGCCCTGCATTCGTGCTATTCGATACGGGTGCTTCTCATTCTTTTATCTCCACCACTTTTGTAAAAACCTTACCTATTGCATCAGTTTCCTTAGCTTCAGATCTTGCTATTACTACACCTTTAGGATCTGGAACTAAGCTTCAAGCATTATCCTGATTACGAGGTAGTGGTAGAAGGACACAATCTCCCCGCAAACTTAGTATGCTTGATATGAAAGGTTATGACGCCATTTTAGGGGTAGATTGACTTGTAGACCATGATGCTTATATCAATTGCCGAAATAGGATAATATCTTTTCGAAAGCCCGGTCTTCCAAGATTTTCTTTTCTTGGCATCAAATAAAAAAAGCATCCTACCATTATATCTTCTCTTCAAGCTTGCAAGCTTATCTCGCAAGGATGCGAAGCTTTCCTTGCTTCAGTCATTATTACCAAATCTAAGGAGATTGTCCTAGCCAATATTCCTATTGCAAACGAGTTCCCAGACATGTTCCCATCTGAACTACCTAATTTACTGCCCGAAAGGAAAGTAAACTTTACCATTGAACTCATTCCTGGTGCGGCACCTGTTTCTATAGCCCCTTACAGGATGTCCCCCAAAGAACTCAAGGAACTAAAGAAGCAGTTACAAGAACTTCTAGACAAGGGTTTCATTAGACCCAGCACATCCCCTTGGGGTGCGCCTGTTCTATTTGTCAAGAAGAAAGATGGTTTTCTCAAGCTATGTATCAATTACCGGCGACTGAATCAGCTTACAATTAAGAATAAGTATCCGTTGTCGCGTATTGATGAGCTCTTCGACCAGCTTTCGGGAGCTGAGTACTTCTCTAAGATTGACCTCAGATCTGGTTATCATCAACTTAGAATTAAAGAAGAAGATATTTATAAATTGGCTTTTCGAAGTCGTTATGGCCACTATGAATTCGTGGTGATGCCGTTCGGGCTAACTAATGCCCCAGCAGCATCCATGCAACTTATGAACAGTGTCTTCCAGCCATACCTGGATCGATTCATTGTCATCTTCATCGATGATATCCTGATATACTCAAGGACAAAAGAAGAACATGAAGAACATTTAAAAATAACTTTGCAAACACTTAGAGAACACAAGCTATATGCCAAACTCAATAAGTGTGAATTCTGGCTCGAGGAAGTCTCATTCCTAGGCCACATTATTTCAAAAGAAGGTATTACTATGGATCCTTCTAAGGTAGAAGCTGTCAAGAATTGGAGTTGGCCTACGACTATGTCTGAAGTAAGGAGCTTTCTGAGTCTAGCTGGTTATTATAGAAGATTCATTAAGGACTTCTCAAAGATAGCAGTCCCTTTAACTAGACTCACCAGAAAAGAAAATCCTTTTGTCTGGTCAGAGGAATGTGAGAAGAATTTCCAAATTCTTTAGAATCATCTTACCACAGTCCCTATTTTATCACTACCAATGGAGGGTGGTAGATTTGAAGTGTATACGGATGAGTTTGGAATTGGCTTAGGATGTGTCCTTATGCAGAATGGAAAAGTGATTTGCTATTCTTCAAGATAATTGAAGCGTCACGAAGAAAATTATCCTGTACATAATTTAGAATTGGTAGCAGTTATCTTTGCCTTGAAAATTTGGCGTCATTATCTTTATGGAGAAAAGTACGATCTACTCAGACCACAAGAGCTTGAAGTATTTATTCTCTCAAAAGGAGCTTAATATGAGGCAGAGGAGGTGGTTAGAACATCTCAAGGACTTTGACTTTGCTATTAAATATCATCCTGGCAAGGCAAATACTGTAGCAGATGCACTCAGCAGAAAACCAATAGGTATGTTATCAAGTCTCATGATTAGTGTGACTAACCTTATTCTTCAATTTGCTCAGTTGAATTTAGATGTTGATATTAAAGAAGAAGATTGCTTCATAGCTAATATCCGAGCTCAACCTACATTGATAGAGGATTTGGCCAAGTTACAAGAGGATGATCCAATTTTACTGGAAATTAAGGCCAATATTGAACAAAGGTCGGATTTTTCTATTTCTAATGATGGAAGATTGCTATTCAAGGGCCGAATGTGTATACCGGATCGTGAGGATACAAAGAAATTGATCTTAGAAGAAACACATAAATCAAAGTACTCCATTCATCCAGGAGGTACAAAAATGTATCAGGATCTCAAAAGAAATTTTTGGTGGCCCAATATGAAGAGGGAAGTTGCCGACTTTGTATCTCGTTGTCTCACTTGCCAACAAGTTAAGGCGAAACATTTCAGACCTGCAGGTAAATTACATCCCTTAAATATTTCAGAATGGAAATGGGAGAGCATAGGAATAGATTTCATTATGGGATTACCTAAGACAAGAGGTGGACACGATGGCATATGGGTAATCATAGATCGATTGACAAAGTCTGCACATTTCATAGCAATAAAGAGTCGATGGTCTGTGGATATCCTGGCAACATTATACATAAAAGAAATTATTAAACTACATGGTGTTCTTATCACTATTATATCAGATAGAGATCCTCGATTTACATCACAGTTCTGGAAAGGTCTACAACATTCACTAGGGACCAGATTAAATTTTAGCATAGCCTTTCATCCACAAACTGATGGTCAGACGGAAAGAACAAATCAGGTGGTAGAAGACATGCTCAGGGCTTGTATCATTGACTTTGGAGGAAGTTGGCATGATCACTTGCCTCTGGTGAAATTTTCATATAATAACAGCTATCAAGCAAGCATACAAATGGCACCTTTTGAAGCTCTATATGGAAAAAGTTGTCGATCTCCAATATGTTAGAATGAGATAGGGGAAAGGTAATTTCTAGGCCCTGACCTTATCAGAGATTCTACAGAAAAAATAAAGCTCATCCAGGAAAGAATGAAGATGGCACAAGATAGGCAGAAATCTTATGCCGACAATCGAAGGCGCGACTTGGAGTTTCAAGTAGGAGAACATGTATATCTGAAGGTTTCTCCGGGTCGCGGTATTCGAAGATTTGGCATTAAAGGAAAGCTAACTCCTAGATTCATTGGCCCGTTTGAAATTCTTGAAAGGGTCGGTGAAGTGGCTTATAGATTAGCTTTACCTCCACAGTTAGCAGGAGTTCATGACGTATTTCACGTCTCTATGCTAAAGAAGTATGTATATGATCTAGATCATATTTTCACATTTGATAATCTAGAGATTAAGAAAGACTTAACATACAAACAAACACCAATAAAGATTTTGGAACGGGAAGTGCGTCAATTAAGGAATAAAGTTATTCCTATGGTCAAGATCCAATGGAAGAAAATATGGCCTTATGAAGCGACATGGGAAACTGAATCAGCTATGAAGAAAAGATTCCCAGAATTGTTTGACTGTAAGTACACTCTCCACAATCCATGTATTGAATTTGGGGACCAAATTCTTCTAAGTGGGGGAGGGTGTAGTGCCAAAAAATTTATTTAAGAATTTCTGGCATTATTAGCAATTAAATGGACTAATTTAAATTTATTAATCAATATAAGGCCAAATGGTTTTAATCAATTAACCCAACTCACTTAATTAGAGTCCAAAAAAGTTTTAAGACCAGGCCCATTAAGTTTGGCCCATATTCTAAGAGGTTATTAAGCCTATCCACGAATTTTTAAGGATAAATACTAATTATATAGATAAATAAATGGATAGGTAAATAAAAGATTTTTAATAATTAGAAACTCTAGCTACGACGACTGTAACGGTCTATCGTAAGACCGCCACAGCCGTGTAACACGGTAGGGTTCGACCGTTACACTCTGCGTATTCCGTGAGTAGAAGAAGTTGTAAAAATATTGGAACTTGAGGTTCCTATCCACAAGAGACCTAAGTGGAACAATGTATAAAGACTCTAAGAACTCTTAGAGATTAGGTTTTGATAGATTAAGGACTCTAAACTCGATCTGATCTTCAAACCCTAGCTAGAACCCTATAAATAGGACCTAGTTCTGAAATGTGCGACCCTTACTTTTTGAACGTAAAGAATCAAGGTAAGGAGTCACTATCTCAGGTAAGTTCTTTAGAGGCATTTGTTTACAATACTTTAGACTAACTCCCCTCCAAATTTCACATCTTTAGGTTAAGAGGTCGTGGAGATAGAACCTAAAGAAGTCGCTGAAAAAGTCACAGAAGAAGGAAAACAAGGGCAAGATTCTCAACCCAATTCAGAAGATACAGCCTTAGTTAAGAGGTAGGTTCTCTCATGAATGGCAAAAACAACCTGATAGGACTAAAAGCCCTCTGGTTTGATTGAATTTCATGCATAGTAGAGCATTAATTTCATGTTTTACTAGTTATTATACATGTCATGCATCTCTTAGCCCTATTAGAGAAATTAAAGCATGTTATTCATCTAATCCACTGATACCCATGCATATAGATAGCCTATACTTCATCAGCATGCCTAGAATAGATATGATGTTTAATTTACAGACATGATGTGAGTTGATCTCTTAGTGTTTTACATGTTTTTTGTTAGCAGACGCTCTGACGCATCAGCGTAGGACCGTCACACTCATATAATGGCCCTACGACAGACCGTCACACACCCTGTTGTTTTTGAATTTTCATTGTTGTCTCTAACACACTAGGACAGGCGCGTTATGTTCATGTAACTGCTGGTTCCTGACCGTCACAATCACTGTGACGCCCCATCTCTAGACCGTCAGAGTCTATGATCTGTCAACCCTAGACATAATATAACTTGCCAATATTATTTATTGTTAAGCCTAGTTACCTAAGTTTTAACCTGATCATGTGATTTTAAGGTTATTTGATTGTTCATGATAGGTTTTGCATGATTTGGTGTCTCATTGTTATTTTAAGTAATGTTAGTTTAATGAGCCCAATTCTATAGTTTGTATTATAAAGCATGACTTTCCTTTTTAACCTTATATTGACGGAGTTTTCATTATGATTTTCACATTGATTATACATATCTCTCTCTGTCAATAGAGTCATTTCTATAAGTGCATGGCACATATTCCGGTATGTTGCCATTAGTTCACGCTTTGCACTATAGGAACACAATCTTGGACTTGAGGACCTCTCTATTGGATACTCCTTCCAATGGATTAGGAAATCTTGTCTCCGTAATTCTCCGCGAGCCTGGGATTCCCACTAGGACGCCGAGTTGGTTGTACCATTAAAAGCATATTAAATAGAATACACTATTGTTGTTTCTGATTCTAGTAATGTAACGGCCTTGCACTGGACCGTTAGGCTCACGTAATGGCCCAATGAATGACCGTCACATTCCTCTGAGTCTATTTTCATCTTTCTAGACTCGGATCACTGTAACGGCCCATTATTGACGCGTCACATTATGTAACGGCCCGGTAAACGACCGTCACACTGCTGGCATATGTTAGCCCAAGGTTTGACCAACGGTTGATATTTCAATGACTCTAGATAACCCTTGATGATCTAGAACTTATCATATTACTTAATAGACTTAATGTAATGAATGGAAGATAGGAAAAATACCGTTATGCTGTCAATTTATTTCTAAGAGCATGACATTGTTTAAGTCATTTTCTTGACTCATTCTTGCATCGAAGCATTCATTCATTGATTCTAGTTATCATGAAATTATTAGAAGTACCACATTCTTGGCCATACTTTACTGTTATATTGCGTGGAAGTAGCTTAATTTATAACTGAAGATGCGATCGAGCACTGATTGTGTTCAAGGGCTCTATGCTAGTCCCCTCGGCTGATTGCCAGAAACATACTATTTTATAAACCGTGGGGTATGATGCTACTGACGTCGCATTGCGCTGGGAGTACTATTTTTATAAATAAGTGAAGATCCACGATACGACACGACATGACATCCTTGCTTGATATTCCACAGAAATTCACGAAGCACTTGCTCATAAGCATAAGATGCTAAAGTGATGAATATGTGGCTTGCTAGTACATTCTCGATATATTCTTTCTCGTGAAAGGCCAAATATCATGTTCATGTTATATTCTTGCTAGTTCATTCTTGATCATTCTATCTTATCTTGTTACTTTGGGTTTGATCGCATGATTTTACCTTATTCTTTAGAGCTAAAATGTTAACTACTTTAATAGTGCCTTCATGTTGATGCAAAGATACCTACTGGGCAAGTGTGCTCATTACCTATTTCCAATATTTTACAGGAGGTGGTAGTAGTTCGGATTCGGATTCAGGCTATACTAGTAGCGGGTCCGGAAGTGAGTGAAAGTCTTGTAAAGCTACGAGTGAGAACTTAGGAAGTTTATCATGTTTAGATTGAGTCAATGTAATTTTTCTATTTCTTAAGTCTAGTAGAAGGAAAAGATGATGAAAAGTGGTTGTATTATAAATATTGATCATTTATGAAATAAAGTTGAAGTTTGATTAAATCCTGTGCAATTGCATTTATGTGTGTGATTATCTTACGCTCTGATTGTTCTTGCTTGCAAGAGGCTTACTATGCCGGCTGTTCGCGCTCCCCGAGCGAGTCTTCCGCTGTAAATAAGGCTCGGGGCGTGACATACAGAGCCTTGTTCAACTTGTAAACATGATTAGGCAGATCAGCAAGTTCAAAGCTAGGGGGCTGTTCTACAAACCCTTCTTCCTTTATCAGCCCATTCAAAAAGGCCCTTTTGACATCCATTTGATATAATTTAATGCCTAAAGAACATATAAAAGCTAGCAAGATTCTGATGGCCTCTAATCTAGCAACGGGGGAAAATGATTCTTCAAAGTCAATGCCAATTTCTGATTATAACCCTTGGTCACTAATGTGGCCTTATTTCTAATGATGGCCCCCTCCTCATTGAGCTTGTTCTTAAAAACCCGTCTAGTCCCAATGACATGCTGGTCGGTGGGTCTGGGAACTAGATACCAAACAAGATTTCTTTCAAATTGGTTGAGTTCATCATGCATGGAATTAACCCAATTTTCATTTTGCAGGGCCTCTTCAATGCACTTAGGTTCAAATTGAGAGACTAGTGTAGTGAGGTCTTCATTATGCACAACTTTTTGGAAAGACCGGGTCCTAAGAGGATCATGCATGCTTCCTATGATGTTCTGAACAGGATGGTCATTTAGAGTATGCGTATTTGTAGAGGACTCACTTGGAATGGTTGATTGTGTAGGGATTTCGGTTGGCTGGACGGTCTCTTGTTCCGCAAATTGTGACTGACTGTTCACCATAGGTTCTTCCTTGTGTTCCAGAAAGCTTCCGTCAGCATCCTCCCTTTCCCTGGTCACAACGCTTTCATGTTTATCCGTTGATGTTTCAGCAAACACCACATGTGGAGTTTCCTCCATTGTTCAATTCCTAACATTAAACACCTTATATGCGCTTGATGTTTCTGCATAACCCAAGAAAATGCCAATGTCACTCTTGGCCTTAAATTTATCTAAATCTAATTTGTCGTTATCATGCACATAGCATTTTGCACCAAATACTCAGAAATAGGCCAAGTTTGATTTTTTACCTTTCAACATCTCATAAGGGGTTTTCTTACTCTTTGGCCTTACCATGGCCCTATTGATAATGTGGCATGTAGTGTTTGTTGCTTCAGCCCAGAATTTCCTTGAGAGTTAGCTCTAGATCAACACGGTCCAGGCGATCTCTAGAATTGTGCAATTTTTTCTTTCCATAGTGCCATTTTGTTCTGGGATCCTGGGGGAAGAAAATCTACGTGTTAGCCCTTCTTGGTCACATAATTCAGAGAAGGATGAAATTTTGAATTCTCCTCCATTGTTAGACAGGATGGTGGAGATTTTGAATTTACCTTCTTGCTTCACTTTCCTAAAGAATTTTTGAAAAAAAATAAATGCATCATTCTTGTTAGTGAGAAAGAAAATCTATGTGAAGCGAGTGTAATCATCAACAATCATATAACCATACCTTTTCCCATTAAGGCTAGCTGTTCTCGATGGACCGAACAAGTCCATATGCAAGAATTCAAACGGAGTAAATGATTGGGGCTCACTTCTTGATTTGAAGGTTTTTCTAGTTTGCTTACCTTGGGAGCAAGCTTCACATATTTGATCATCTTTTATATAAGCCAATTTAGGTAATCCATTCACCATCTCATGTTTGGACAATTTGTACAATGTGCCATAGCTGACATGTCCCAGTCGACGGTGCCACAGACCTGCATTACTGAGTTGGCTGGCTGTCAGGCATAGTCCTTCAAAGCTAGGGTCATCAAGGTCTATCATATAAACATTATTGACCATGTGTCCTATAAAAAGCACAGATTCAGAATCTTTCTCAAGGATCCTACATTTATTGGCGTCAAACATCACCTTGTGACCTTTGTCACACCGCTAGCTTATACTGAGCAGATTGAGCTCAAGACCTTCAACGAGCATCACATTTTCAATTGATTTAGAAGGATTCTTACCCACGATGCCCGTCCCAGTTACCTTGCCTTTATCCTTACCACCAAACTTCACCTGGCTTCCTTCCTTCTTGATTAAGTGGCTAAATTTCTTCTTGTCTACCGTCATGTGCCGTGAGCAGCCACTATCCAAGTACCAACAGTTGTGATGGGCTGCTAGGCAATCCTGCATAGAAGATATTAGGAAGAGGTTTTGGGAAACCAAACACATATGGGTTCAGAGACAGAACTGAAAGTATGCAATAAATTGTTTGGAATCCAAACTTGCTTGAAAACTTTCATTCTATGATCGAACTAGCATTGGTTATTAATGTTACTCGGTTGGTTGTAGGCATGACAAGCATAATTCATGAAATTCATGGGGTGTGAGTTAGGCTTAGATTGGTTTTTTGCCTTTTCAAAACATTTGAGTTTCTTATGGAAGATACCCATGCTGGGCTGACCATTGAATCTTCTTCTGTTATTGTGGTCATTTTTCCTTTCAGAGTGGTAGACTGATTTGTGTCGAGGCATGTCCCAGGTGCTTCGACCTGAAGAACACTGGGGCGTACTGAAGTGTCAACCTGTTTGTCTATGATGTTGACTTTATGGCTCGGTCACCCTTGTTTGGCTAGTGCTACCTTGACCTGTTGGTCCAGACCATTGACCTCTCCTTTTGGCAGACTTGTGTTGAATCTGTGGTTTAGCAGCATTGGGTCTGGTCTGATGATTGGTGCCTCGATCTGATTGTGTAGCATGTTGAGTGCAATTCTCTTCCACGGGTTCTTCAACAATCAATTTCCCATTCCCTTTCTCAGGATAGAAGGAAACAATTTTGAACTCAAAAGGCTTCTTATTGGTAGGATTGAAACCAAGCCCTTCCTTTCTAAAATTTTTCCGGGTACCTAAAATAGCATCTAGATTGGATTTTCCCAGAGTCATTTTTTCTAGGGTAGATTGTTTGCCCTTCAACTCTTCTTCAATTCTTTCCAAGTTCTTTTGCATCACAAGATTAACAGTGTTAACAGTCTCATACTTTTCAAGATTAAGCCTACTCTCCAATTCCCACTCTTCGCATCTTTATTCAGTCTGGCTTAATTATTCTTTAAGCGCAACACTCTCTTCTTTTAGGATTAACAGATCTGAACAGGTGATTTTATCTTGTTCTTTCAATTCTTCATTCGTAGCTGTTATGATTTCCAACTTCTTGTTTACAGAATCATTTTGAGCAAGGGAGTTAAGTTTGTTCTTCAATTGCTTATTCTCATTTCTATACATTTTATATTTCTCAAGTAGATCTGCATAAGCATCTTCCCAATCCTCTATTGAAAAGGTCTCGAAAGGATTCCTTACCTAATCCTCACTCTCTTCAGCCATGAAGCAGAAATGGTCTCCATCTTCATCCGTAGAGAAGCCTTCATCCTCTTCTTCTTCATCGCTCCAAGTGGAGACCATGGCCTTGGGCTTCTTTCCCTTGGCCTTGGTCAGATGCCTCATCAACTCAGGACATTCTCCTCGCATGTGTCCTAGTTTCTTGCACTCGTAGCAAATCATAGTGTCAGACCTCTTAGGTTGAGAAGATTTAAAGTTGGAGTTTCTACTCACCTAGGGGTTCTTCTTCTTCTAGAATTTACCTCTTGAACTGTCTAGTGAGCATAGCATGGTCGGCCAGTGATGTTTCTGGGATCTCATCTTCATCCTCTTCATCTGAGTCTTTAGTATTCTCAGAGACCATGAGCCCAACAATCTTCTTGGGTTTGATATCTTCCTCACTTTGCTTGAAATTGAGCTCATACGTCATGAGCGAGCCTATCGGTCCGTCAATAGTCAGTGTAGATAGATCCTTTGAATCCTCAATGACAGTGGCCTTAGTATTCCACACTGGGGTGAGAGATCTAAGTATCTTCCTAATAAGTTTAGCTTGAGCATATTCTTTACCTAGAAGTTTCAAATTGTTTGTTAACTAAGCAAATCTTGCATACATTTTAGAGATAGATTCTTCTGGCTTCATTCTGAACACCTCATATTTAAAAGTTAACAGGTTGGCCTCGATGGCTCTCACTTCAGATGTCCCCTCATAGATTAACTCAAGTTTATCCCACATTTCTTTTGTGGATTTGTAAGTGGAGATTCTTGAGTATTCCGTGGGGTGGATAGTGCATTGCATGATACTCATGGCGCTCCAATTAGTGGTGAATTTTTTGATCTGATTTGGGGTCCAGGTGTCGTCTATCTCAGGTATGACACGAGGACCCTTACTAATCACATGCCAAATCTGGTGATCCTGGGCATGCAGAAAGACTTCCATTCGGTTCTTCCAGTATAGATAATTAGTACCAACGAAAAATGGCGGTTTATTGATGGCCTGGCCTTCAGCTACATAGCTGTGAGGGACACTCCCATCGGATCTCCCTGGGTCATTGGACCACATCTCTAGGAACATGCCCTGATATCAATTGTTGGATGGTTAAGAGAGGATCTAGAGGGGGGTGAATAGATCCGGGTATACACAATGAGCGTTTTAATTAGTGTTCCTTACTAACGACACTGAACCAAAATGAAATATAGATCTGCACTGAAAACAGTGGGTTGATCAGCAATACAAAGAGAATGAAAAACATGGAGAGCCTGAGAATGGGGGTAAGAGAGATGGATAGAGTGCATCAAACCATAACACAAGGTTTTTAGGTGGTTCGGCTGTCCCAAGACAGACATACGTCCACCCCCCTCCCAACTAGGAGAGGCTTCCACTCTTTGGCCAAAAAAAGGATAACCACACACACGTTGTCGCTACAGCTAGGCACAGGGAGAAGCCCCTACACAAGGAGCAAACTCCTCACAAGGATGAGGTCCTCACCATACACGGGGACAAGCCCCATAGAACAAGTTGATCAAAAGAAGAGAAACAAAAAGAGACAAAGCAAAACGAAGCTGCTACAGGTGCAATGACTTCAAATGAAAGGCACGTGAGTGATAGGGCAGGTGTAACAGTGTGAAGGATGCAGGGCCGGCTGTCTTGGCTACTGACTTTCTTCCTTCTCTTCCTCCTTTTCTTTCATACGAAGCTCAACAAACACTCATCCCTCTTTTCTTTCATTTCTCCCTTTTCTTTCATACGAAGCTCAACAGGCACTCATCCCTCCTTTCTTTCTTTTCTCCCTTTTCTTTCTCACCCTCTGCTTCTTCCTGAAGGGCCCAGCTTCAGTTCTTGCGGCTTGCCCGTTCATGCAAGGGGTCCTTCCTTTTTATAACCGCAATCAGCCCTTCTAGAGGTTTCAGGCTGAATGTGATTGGCTGTGCGTATTCTATAATTTGTCTTCAAGATGCTTTTGTCTTGGCAGCCTCTGATTGGCTAGAGAAGCAGCAAAATAATTTCTAGCATTTTGTTACTTTGGTTGACCAAAAAATATGTGAGTAGATGCTTCCCAGGTAAGATCTGCAACATCTTTTCCTTCTGATGGCTGGACTGTCAAGGACGTCCTTTTGTCCTGTGTGATCTTAGTGACGGAGTATGTTATTGGGTGGAGGCAAAAAGGTGGGTACCATGAAAGGTGACTATTCCAGATATGGGAACTGGGTTCCCATTGACCAAAAGGACTAATATAGCAAGCCAATGATGACAAGGATCTTGACTCAGCAAGGAAGAACTTTTTAGACCTCAAAAGATGTGTTTTTTGGCATTTACGGTTCTTATCTTTGGTCTCTGGAATCTTTTCTGAAGAGCCTACAGGTTTGCTAAAAAAGGCCTCTGGGAGCCACTCACTGAGGCATTTCATCAAACAGATCCTTCTTCTTCATTGAGGTCGGTGCACATAAGGTGCTTGGCCTTTGGCAGGGTCGGTGCACATTAAGAGCTTCTTAGAAGAGGTCAGTGCAGATTGGAACTTCTTCAGTAGTGGTCGGTGCACATTGAGAAACAAGGTCGGTGCATATTAGAGATTTCTTCATTGAGGTCGGTGCACATAAGAACTTCTTCAGTAGGGTCGATGCACATGTGACCTTAGGCTTAGTAAGGTCTGTGCACATTTCCATTTAGCATTACCAAGTCTGTGCACATTTGCATATATCACAACTAAGTCTATGCACATTAGCATACCAAGTCTGTGCACATTTCATATTTCAGCATATGCAGGCCGATGCACACTTCAAGGTTGATGCTTGCCAAGGTTGGTGCACATTTCATAACTAGGTTGATGCTCATCTCATACTTGAACATTTAGGTCGGTGCACATTTTTGTTTGAAGGATATGAAGGTCGATGCACATCTGTCTGCAGCATATGACGGTCAATGCACATTCCTGTTCCATCATATGCAGGTCGATGCACATCTGTCTGCAGCATATGAAGGTCGGTGCACATTTGTCTGCATCATATGAGGGTCGATGCACATTCCTGTTTCATCACATACAGGTTGATGCACATTCATGTTTGAAGCATATAAGAGTCGATGCACATTCCTGTTCCATCATATGCAAATCGATGCACATGAAGCCCTTCCTTCAGTAAGGTCGATGAACATATTCTTTTTGCATCAGAAGGTTGATGCACCTTTGGAGTTGAGGTCGATGCACATGAACCGCTTGGCAGAATATCTTCACACCTAGGCACATCAAAAGATGGCATGAGTTTCTGAGCCAATTGGCTAATGACTCATGGTGTGTCATCATCAAAACATCTTGTACTTAACAAGTGTGACGCTCAGTAGGCAGCTTAAACAAATCGGGGTTAACTCGCATCTATATAACCAAATTATACACATAATTCAGATGTTAATTATAACATAATCCATTCATTATCATCTACTTAAAATAACTCATATGAGGAAAATATATATTCTTTAACTAACATATAAGGTACCCATGCATGCAACAAGACCTCAGTGAATAAGCAGTTACACATTATCACATTTTCAAGAGTTTTCACATTTTTGTTATTCATGGAACTGAACAGCTGCCGCAAACACAAGAGGCCCGCATACACACAAACGAATGCAAGAGTACTGCGCAGACCCGGTAGCGGACTCCCACCTAGACTCCTACTGCACGGGTGATGAGGGCATCTCACGACCCTCCCTCTAGCTCGAGTTGCCTGCACACTTTTGATATGGGATGGCTGTGATCTCTACATGTTATCTTCCTTTTCCATGATCCCATCTTATGTATTTTCATTTTATTGAGTCTTATCTTATGTACTTTCTTTTATTGAGTCTTGGTATCTAGTCTATTTCTCTTATTTTGTGTAACTGGGCCTTAGTACCTTAGTGTGGGCCTAATGGGTTGAGTCTAGGACTTGTTGAGTCTTTTGTCTTAATGACAGGGTCATTTTGGTCATGTAAAGAATGGCTGCCTATATATAGGCCCATCTCTCCTCATGTACTCAACTTTTGGATGAATATTGAAAGAGCCATTCTACCACCTCTCATAATCTCTCACACTCTCTCTCTCTCTCTCCCTCTCTCTCTCCCTATGAGAAGTTTGCCCCCCTCCTCTCTCTCCTCTCCTCCCAACTACCTCCAACTCTCACCTACCCCCATTAAAGCTTCCCACTTCCCATAGCCATCTTTACTCACCCCCCTTAGTCCCAAGGAAAAATCTTCCCCATTCCAACACTCTCTTCCCCATTCCAACACAATCACCTCTCTTCCCCACACAATCTCCCAACTTCCAAGACCAATTTGAATTTGAAACCCTTCCCTCCATAGCTTTGGCCGACCCTCTCCCCTTCCATTAGGCCAAATTCGCCCCCCCCCCCCCACCTCCTCTCCCACTCACCCTCTCTCTTGTGCACACCCACTTCTCCACCACCACCTCTTGCAGCTCCAGCTCCCTCTCCACCCATCCCTGCCCCACCAGAACCCCTTGGAAGCCCTAACCATGTCCCTCCCCTCTCCCAAACCCTCAGCCATCACCCCAAGCTGTGCTAACTCCCCTTGCCCCACCCCTTGTTCTTGCAAGTTGCAGTTTCAGGTAGCACGTCGCAGGCAGCAGAGTGGGGTCCTGAAGTCGCTTCATCCCCGGCCCCTCCCTGCTCCTCCTAGTGTCAAGGCCTACATCTCTGGAAAGGTCGTTCAGAGAGCTTTCAAGACGAGGTGGTTTCGTCGACATCCGAGTTCCGAGCTGTCCGCAGGAGCCGATCTCCCTCGACCACGCAGAAGGCCTCTGGCAGGGAACCAGAGCCTCAGATCCAGTCCGACCACGGCTTCTTCCTTGAAGATCTGGGCGCCATTTATGGAGGGCAGAAACTACTTCCAGTTAGCTGTCATCTCCAAGAAGAAGGACCTCATTCGCCCCTCGGAGCTTCTAGTTACCATTTTCTTCGTCGGAGTGTGTAGTCTGTCCCCTGTGGGTCCAGGTTTGACCTGTCCCTACTTATCCGGCCACCTCGCTCTCCTCCGATCTCGGATTGTGGCCCCGTCAACTTCTGCTCGAAGCTACTCCGACCACGCTCGCGTCACCACCAATTTCGTTCTGATCAGAGTTCGGGAGCTTCCACAGTGCCTTCTGCAACCCACTGCATCCGTTCTGCACCAGCCAGAGACAGAAGGTGCTGTCCTGTTCCAGTCGCCGACCCGATCAGCCCCGAGTTCCTGAGGCTCCCCAAAACTTCAGACATCATCCTTGGTCCGTTGGGAAGCTTTTGGCGCAAGTCTCATCAAGATCTGAGCTCTATGGAATTTTTGGCAGCATCATCACCGCCCCACTGTCCAGCAACTCTGAAGATTGGCAGAACCGGCAATGCTCCGAACGTCGGGTTTTCTTCATAATTCCCCCACCCCGCTTGGCCGGCTGAAGGCCCCTCCCTGCGTGGAGGTAGTTTTGGATGTACTAAGCTTAATCCCCACCCCAAGATCACCCCTCCTGCGAGAGGCGTAGTGTTGTACTCCTTTCACTTTCAGGTCAAGCGACACCGCCGCGGCGATCGGGTGTATACCCTCGCCTCCCGGCGCGCCCTCGTCTCCGAGCGGGATCGGTGTTTACACACCGATCAGGTGAGCATCTGATACCATCCTTGATTGCCGCATTTCTGCAAATTTAGTATTGCTTTGTATGCCCGTCGGACGGTGAGAAGAGAGCCCGTTCTTGTTTGCCACTTCAAGTGCATCCACCGCGGACCGAGAGTGAGTGCCACCCAAATCCCGCCCTGCGGGCCAGCCGCCCACGAAGTTGGGTATCCCAGATCCTTAGGGGTCAGCCAAAGCCCACTAAGTCAATTCGAATCATTGGGTCTCGCCTCGGACCCTTGCCATCATCCCCCGGCCCCGCCAGGTGATCGCGTGTGCCGTGTGAGTAAGACGCTATTGTGAGAGTCATTGGAGTGCTTGTATGCTTGCGGATCTAGGTCCTAGGTTGTTCATTTCATATTTAGTTATCCTTGGGCTGTGCCACATCAAGTGGTATCAGAGCGGTCAAAGGCTTATCCTTACAAGTCTTGTCTTGGGTCACACTAAGTCTTTCATAGGTGCATCCGCACACCCTTGCATAGCCCACCCAACTTTGCATGACCACTCGTAGTGGAGTCCATTATCAAGTCAATCCATCCTCTTCTAATACCACCATGAATCCCAATCTCCAAGAAAATCCCGCTCACAATGAGCATGAGCTTCCCGACCACATGAGATTTCTTGTGGAAGGCATGACCAATATTATGGGACGGCTTGATGATATAACGGCCCGACTTGAACAAATTGAGGAAAATAGGTCTGCCCCAAGGGTAGGAGATAGGAGGGAACCACCCCCACATGCGGAGCCAGCCATAGGAGAGCCCAACCTTAACCACCCTCCCGAACCGGAAAGGGACCCACCTCCTAGAAGGAATGAGAGACTCCCCCGGGACAATCCGGATGACCAACTTATGAGACTTGTGAAAATCGATGCACCCACCTTTGATGGGTCTCATCATCCGAGCATCTACTTAGATTGGGAGGCAGCCATGGACCAATATTTTGATTGGTACCCAATGACTGAGGATAGGAGAGTCCGGCTTGCAAAGATGCAATTAACCAAACTAGCCAAGACTCATTGGATGAATGTTGAGGCATTAAGGATAGTTAGGAGGGAAGCTCCCATCACCACATGGGGGGCCATGAAAGACCAACTCAAACTCAAATATGTCCCACCCTCCTACCATCAAAACCTCCTAGATGAGTGGCAAGTCTTGACCCAAGAGGGAAAGACCGTTATGGAGTACATTGAGAAGTTTGACTACTACCTTCTCAAGTGTGGAGTCCAAGAGGACCCCGCCGTCACACTCTCCCGCTTTAGGAATGGACTCCAATTTCATATCAAAAAGGAGTTATGCATGCGTCAAGTAGTCACTTTAGAGCAAGCCTACCAAGTAGCTCGGGATTCCGAGAAATTCTCTCGGTATACACGAATGGTTCCCCCTCGGGGGATGGACCCTAAAGCCATGGCACCTCGGGCCAACCCTCCACCTCCCCAAAGAGGTCTCCTTCCCACACCCATGGGAGCTCCTCCCACCCGGGTCACCCCTCCTAGTGGCACTCCACCACCCCGCCCCACAAGTGGGCCCCTAAACACAACCCTCAATAGGCCCAATCCGACACCCACCCCCCCTCACACTAAGATGACCCCAAACCATCAAAGTGGGCAGCAATGCTTTAGGTGCTATGGGTATGGACACTTTGCCAATCAATGCCCCACCAAGGGAGCATCTAACTTGCTCATAGAGGAGACTAACCCCCAACCCCAAGCTGAATTTGAAGGGGAAGTTGAGATATATGAACCCTCTCTTGAATGGGAGGAGGAGTATGAGAACCACTACATAGAGACCATCCAAGAACAACTCCCTCCATCCACCGACTCCCACCTCGGAGTGGTTAGGTGCACCCTCACTCAAACCCAAGATTGGAAAAGAAACACCATATTCCATACCTACATCCGGATAGGGAGCCATGTTAGAAAGGTCATCTTGGATAATGGAAGTAGTGTGAATGTGGTGTCACCCGACACCGTCAAACTTTTGGGCCTTACCACCTCCCTACATCCACACCCATATCGGGTAGCATGGATTGATGCCACCTCCATACCCGTTAGTGCTCATTGTCTTGTCCCCATTACATTCCAATCCTATCAAGGCCAAGTATGGTGTGACATCCTACCAATGGAAGTTGGGAGTATACTCCTAGGGCGGCCTTGGATCTACGATGTAGATGCCACCTTCCTTGGAAGGACAAACACTTGCATCTTCACTCATGAGGGAAAGAAAATCCAACTCAACCCTTCTCCACCCCGCACCCTTCCCAAGAAAACATCTCCCTCCCTTGAGGGATCTCCTACCCCTCCCACTATTCCAAACCCACTAAACCCCACCCCATCAAGCCTTAATCCTAATATCATCAATGAGCCTCCTAGGAGCCTACACCTCATCACTAGGAAAGAGCTTGAGGAAGAAGTCAACCACGGAGAACAAGTGTGTGCCATTGTCATTTGCCTCGGGGAATCCACCCCAACGAACCCACACCCAATAGAAATTCAATAGCTCCTTGAGGAATTCCATGATGTGTTTCCCGAGGAACTCCCGGACAAACTACCACCCATGCGCGATGTGCAACATGCCATCGACCTCGTGCCCGGGGCCACCTTGCCCAACCTCCCACACTACCGCCTCAACCCCACCGAGCATGCTGAGCTCAGGAGGCAAATTGAGGAGCTCATCAAGAAGGGCTTCCTCCGGATTAGCAAAAGCCCTTGTGCCATCCCAGCTCTTCTCACACCCAAAAAGGACGGAACTTGGCGCATGTGTGTGGATAGCCGAGCCATCAACAAGATAACGGTCAAGTATAGGTTCCCCATCCCTCGGTTATATGATATGTTAGACATGCTAGCTGGAGCCACCATCTTCTCCAAAATTGACCTCAAGAGTGGCTACCATCAAGTTCGCATTAGGCCCGGGGACGAGTGGAAAATCGCCTTTAAGACTAAGGACGGTCTCTATGAATGGCTTGTCATACCTTTTGCCCTTTCTAATGCACCAAGCACCTTTATGCGCCTCATGACCGAGGTCCTCCGACCCTTCATTGGCATCTTTTTAGTTGTCTACTTTGACGACATCCTCATATATAGCCAATCCAAGGAAGCCCACCTCGATCACCTCAAACAAGTGTGCACCATTCTTAGGAAGGAGAGTCTCTTTGCTAACCCCGGGAAGTGTCATTTCTTGACCAATCAACTATCCTTCCTAGGATTTATTGTCTCATCCCAAGGGGTATCCATGAGGTCCAAGCTATTCTGGAGTGGCCCGAGCCCTAGACCCTTCATGAAGCCCGAAGCTTTCACGGGCTAGCCACCTTCTATAGGAGATTCATCCGTGGGTTTAGCACAATCACCGCTCCTATCACGGATTGCCTCAAGAAAGGCACCTTTGTGTGGACTAGGGCAGCCTCCAAAGCATTCCTAGAGCTCAAGGAAAAGATGACCCAAGCCCCGGTCCTTTGCCTACCCGACTTCTCGAAAGTCTTCGAAGTCACTTGTGATGCATCCGGGGTAGGGATTGGGGGCATTCTTAGCCAAGAGGGTCACCCGGTAGCCTATTTTAGTGAGAAACTTTGTGAGGCTAGGACTAGGTACTCCACATATGACAAAGAGCTTTATGCCGTAGTTCAATCCCTTCGGCATTGGAGGCACTATCTCCTACCCAAGGAGTTTGTGATCTTCTCAGACCATGAGGCTTTGAAGTACCTCAACACCCAACAAAAGCTCAATGCCCGCCATGCCCGATGGGTAGAATACATTCAAGCTTACACCTTTGTCCTCAAGTACAAAATGGGTAGTGAGAACCGCGCCGCCGATGCGCTAAGTAGGCGGGTAGCCTTACTCTCCACCATCCAGGTAGAAGTGAACGGGTTTGAGAGAATCAAAGGAGAATATCCAAATTGCCCCGACTTTGGGACTCACTACAACACTCTTTCCACTCAGCCCCACAAGGAACATGAGGGGTTCATACTTCAAGAAGGGTATCTATTCAAGGGAGCTAGGCTTTGCATACCCCGGACTTCACTTCGGGACTTCTTAGTTTGGGAGTTACACAGTGGTGGCCTAGCTGGACACTTTGGGGTCCAAAAGATCATAGAGTTAGTTGAGAGGAAATTCCATTGGCCTAGTCTCAAGAAGGATGTGGCCCACATTGTGGGACAATGTCGTATTTGTGCCTCAGCCAAACAAGTGAAGCAGAATACTGGGATTTACACACCCCTACCCATACCAGACCGACCTTGGGAGGATTTGAGCATGGACTTCATCCTTGGCCTACCTAAGACCTTGCGCAAACATGATTCCATCTTTGTAGTGGTTGATAGGTTCTCAAAAATGGCCCACTTTATCCCATGTTCCAAAACCTCCGATGCTTCTAGGGTCGCCCGATTATTCTTTGATGAGGTGGTCCGACTCCATGGATTACCTAAGACTATTGTATCTGATCGGGATGTGAAATTTACCAGTTATTTTTGGAAGACTCTTTGGCACATAATGGGAACCCTCCTCAAATTCTCCACTGCTTACCATCCTCAGACCGATGGCCAGACTGAGGTCGTCAACCGAAACTTTGGGAACTTGCTCCGTTGCCTTGTAGGGGACCACCCTGGGAATTGGGATCTCCTCTTATCTTAAGCCGAGTTTGCCTACAATGATTCTGTCAATAGGTCCATAGGCAAGAGTCCATTTGAGGTTGTACATGGTTATAGGCCTAGAAAACCTTCCGATCTTATTCCCCTTCCCCCACATGCTAGAGTGTCAGTCTCAGCTGAGTCCTTTACACAGCATATCAAAGAGTTGCATGATGACATCCGCAAGCATATAGGAAAGAGCAATGAGGCTTACAAAAGGCGGGCAGATGCTCATCGGCGCCACTGCGAGTTCCAAGTGGGAGATTCGGTGATGGTGAGGACGGAGCGGCTCCTTCCAGGGCCTGCCTCCAAGTTGAGGGCACGGGGTTCGGGACCCTTTCGAGTTCTGAGATGACTTGACAGTAATGCTTATGAGCTGGACCTACCTGAGGGTTTTGGGGTACATCCTACTTTCAATGTGGCGGACCTGGTACCCTACAAGGGCCCCGCGGTGGAACCTAGTGAGGAGCTCGAGCCTTTACCCCTCCTTGAGAGGGAGACTCCCGGAAGGACTCCACTTTCTAGCCTGAAAGACCGACGAGAGCAGATAGAGGCAATACTGGATGAGCAAAGTATCATTACTAGGCACAAGGTGTATCAGCGCTACCTGGTTAGGTGGAAGAACCATTCCCCGATAGAGGATACGTGGGTGAGTCGGGAGGATCTGCTGCGCTTGGACCCTGACATGCTGGAGCATTACGACAGCCAGGCGGACCCATACTCGACGGGGTCGAGTTCTCCCCACCCCGGGGGATTTGATGAGGGCATCTCACGACCCTCCCTCTAGCTCGAGTTGCCTGCACACTTTTGATATGGGATGGCTGTGATCTCTACATGTTATCTTCCTTTTCCATGATCCCATCTTATGTATTTTCATTTTATTGAGTCTTATCTTATGTACTTTCTTTTATTGAGTCTTGGTATCTAGTCTATTTCTCTTATTTTGTGTAATTGGGCCTTAGTACCTTAGTGTGGGCCTAATGGGTTGAGTCTAGGACTTGTTGAGTCTTCTGTCTTAATGACAGGGTCATTTTGGTCATGTAAAGATTGGCTGCCTATATATAGGCCCATCTCTCCTCATGTACTCAACTTTTGGATGAATATTGAAAGAGCCATTCTACCACCTCTCATAATCTCTCACACTCTCTCTCTCTCCCTCTCTCTCTCTATCTCTCCCTCTCTCTCTCCCTAAGAGAAGTTCGCCCCCCTCCTCTCTCTCCTCTCCTCCCAACTACCTCCAACTCTCACCTACCCCCATTAAAGCTTCCCACTTCCCATAGCCATCTTTACTCACCCCCCTTAGTCCCAAGGAAGAATCTTCCCCATTCCAACACTCTCTTCCCCATTCCAACACAATCACCTCTCTTCCCCACACAATATCCCAACTTCCAAGACCAATTTGAATTTGAAACCCTTCCCTCCATAGCTTTGGCCGCCCCTCTCCCCTTCCATTAGGCCAAATTCGCTTCCCCACCTCCTCTCCCACTCACCCTCTCTCTTGTGCACACCCACTTCTCCACCACCACCTCTTGCAGCTCCAGCTCCCTCTCCGCCCATCCCTGCCCCACCAGAACCCCTTGGAAGCCCTAACCACGTCCCTCCCCTCTCCCAAACCCTCAGCCATCACCCCAAGCTGTGCTAACTCCCCTTGCCCCACCCCTTGTTCTTGCAAGTTGCAGTTTCAGGTAGTAGGTCGCAGGCAGCAGAGTGGGGTCCTGAAGTCGCTTCATCCCCGGCCGCTCCCTGCTCCTCCTGGTGTCAAGGCCTACATCTCTGGAAAGGTCGTCCAGAGAGCTTTCAAGGTGATGTGGTTTTGTCAACATCCGAGTTCCGAGTTGTTCGCAGGAACCGATCTCCCTCGACCACGCAGAAGCCCTCTGGCAGGGAACCAGAGCCTCAGCTTCAGTCCGACCACGGCTTCTTCCTTGAAGATCTGGGCGCCATTTTTGGAGGGAAGAAACTACTTCCAGTTAGCTGTCATCTCCAAGAAGAAGGAGCTCATTCGGCCCACGGAGCTTCCAGTTACCATTTTCTTTGTTGGAGTGTGTAGTCTGCCCCCTGTGGGTCCAGGTTTGACCTGTCCCTAATTATCCGGCTACCTCACTCTCCTCCGATCTTGGATTGTGACCCCGTCAACTTCTGCTCGAAGCTACTCCGACCACGCTCGCGTCACCGCCAGTTTCATTCCGATCGGAGTTCGGGAGCGTCCACAGTGCCTTCTGTAACCCACTGCATCTGTTGTGCACCAGCCAGAGACAGAAGTTGCTGTCCTGTTCCAGTCGCCGACCCGATCCGCCCCGAGTTCCTGAGCCTCCCCAAAAATTCAGACATCATCCTTGGTCCGTTGGGAAGCTTTTGGCGCAAGTCTCATCAAGATCTGAGCTCTGTGGAATTTTTGGCAGCATCATCACCGCCCCACTGTCCAGCAACTCTGAAGATTGGCAGAACCGGCAACGCTCCGAACGTCGGGTTTTCTTCATAATTCCCCCACCCCGCTTGGCCGGCTGAAGGCCCCTCCCTGCGTGGAGGTACTTTTAGATGTACTAAGCTTAATCCCCACCCCAAGATCACCCCTCCTGTGAGAGGCGTAGTGTTGTACTCCTTTCACTTTCAGGTCAAGCGACACCGCCGCGGCGATCGGGTGTATACCCTCGCCTCCCGGCGCGCCCTCGTCTCCGAGCGGGATCGGTGTTTACACACCGATCAGGTGAGCATCTGATACCATCCTTGATTACCTCATTTCTGTAAATTTAGTATTGCTTTGTATGCCCGTCGGACGGTGAGAAGAGAGACCGTTCTTGTTTGCCATTTCAAGTGCATCCACCGCGGACCGAGAGTGAGTGCCACCCAAATCCCGCCCTGCGGGCCAGCCACCCACGAAGTTGGGTATCCCAGATCCTTAGGGGTCAGCCAAAGCCCACTAAGTCAATTAGAATCATTGGGTATCGCCTCGGACCCTTGCCATCATCCCCCGGCCCCGTCGGGTGATCGCGTGTGCCGTGTGAGTAAGACGCTATTGTAAGAGTCATTGGAGTGCTTGTATGCTTGCGGATCTAGGTCCTAGGTTGTTCATTTCATATTTAGTCATCCTTGGGCTATGCCACATCAACGGGACGTTACGTATCATCGTCCCCCAGGTTCTGTGGCGTTACATATTGATAGGTTTTTGACCAGGGCATTACGTATCGCCATCCCACAGAACGAACCAATCGAATTGATAGGTTTTTGACCAGGGCGTTGCGTATCGCCGTCTCCTGGGATCTTTTACTTCCGTGGCATTATGTATCGCCATCCCGCAGATGGGCCCGAAGTCCTACCTTATAGAATGCTACTGTTTTTCATTTATAACATTCATATCGTATTCACATTCACATGCATACTCATTTTGCAAATAGTTGTATGGTACTTTATCATAATAAGCATGCTTCAAAATGGTTTAAGTGGACGAACCACAATCATAAGCTTACTGGTCATGGAAAGGAGCATGATCAGGTTACTTAATAAAGGAGGACATGTTAATTTCTAGGCTACACATGCATAGAAAATGACATCTAACAATATGTACGGAATTTATAAGAGCATGAAATTTTTACAGTGAGGTGCTACCTTAGTCTCCTATCTTTTCCGAATTTTTTAGATTTTTATGAATTAAAATGCCGTTTCAAAACTCTCTTTTTCTAAGTTTATGGAAATTGGGACAGAACCACAGGTGCATCGACCTACCCACATGTGCATCGACCTTACCATGGTCTGCACCATATGTGCATCGACCTTACCTTGGACCTGCTCAAACCTATCCAAAGGCTATATTGCATGTGCATCGACTTTACCTTAGACCTGCTCAAACCTGTCCAATGGTACAATACATGTGCATCGACCTTACCTTGGACCTGCTCAGACCTGTCCAAAGGCTACAATACATGTGCATCGACCTTAAATGGACCTGTTCAGACCTGTCCAAAGACTATAATACATGTGCATCAACCTTACCTTGGACAATACCAAATGTGCATCGACCTTACTATGGCCAACACCAAATGTGCACAGACCTTATTATGGCCGACATCAAATGTGCGCAGACCTTACTATGGTCAACACCAAATGTGCACAGACCTTACTATGGCCGACATCAAATGTGCACAGACCTTACTATGGCCAACACCAAATGTGAACAGACCTTACTATGTCCAACACCAAATGTGCACAGACCTTACTCATGGACCTGTACTGACCTGGCCACATGTGCATAGACCTATCAAGAGACTTTAAACTTCGGTAGAGACTCAGAGGAAACTCGCGAGAGCCCATAACTCGATGAAAAATAGAAAATGAACATGTTGGTCGATCCCACGTACCCTTAGACCCTCTTTAAAGTATAGAAAAATATTTGAAATTATTCTAATGCACTGTTGACTACTAAAATTGAGGTTAGGTGCCTACCTTTGAAATGTTAAAATCGACGATGTCACGTCCCGAACCGATTGCAGCGAAACATGTCGTTTGCTCGGAACGTGGCAGTTAAATAGTCGTGTCAATCAAAGCAATCACATAAGACCAGAATTTGGCGAAAATAAACTTTTATTCATATGAACATGTAATTACAACTTATTGACTCAATTACAACATAAAGAAAAGGAATGGACACACTAACAGGACTTAGACCTTTGAAACTTGATAAAAGATACTAAGCTAATCTAGTCATGACTAATTAGTTAGAAGACACCATACTAGACTCATGAAAAGTAAAAGACACGGGTCATCTAGTTTCCAGAGCTCTCTTGCACATTTGTCCCTCCCGTTTGAGTCACGGCCATGCTAGCCACTTGATTACCTGAAAAATATTAAAATAGGTTGGATGAGCGAAACGCTCAGTAGGAATTATATCTCAAGAACAAGCAATTGGTTTAAGTAATTACATTTTTCACATGTAAATGCAGGTAAGAGGATGCATGTAGAATTAACCGAGGAAGTGAAACAAAACTAGTAGGAGATTAACAACATTATGCAAAACTTCCAAGCGAGTCTTAAACAAGAGATATTAATGAGAGAATTTATAGATTATTGGCTATTTTACACAAGTACTTGCCCATTCCGGGCCACGCTAGTCGAGTCACGCAAGTCAAGTCACGCACGTAAGTAATATCAAGTAACGTCACGAAAAGAGAGAGTGAGTGTGGAATGGCAAAGATCAAACTAGTCATGCACTTCGGTGCAATGTCAGACACCGTGATCAATTTAGCTCCCATGGGCACAAGCACTTTCGGGTGCTCCACCCCGGACCAGATCGGGCCCTATATGCACAACATTTAAAGATAGATCTAATCATCCACTATAGTTCATAGCCAATAAGGAGTTTCAAGAACAAGCTTTAATAGAACGATAAGGTATAATTTATGGAATTCAAGGGCAAGGCCCTTGAGTAGGGACAGACTAGCGATAAAATCCACACTAAAGCATAGAAAAATCATGACATGTTGATAAACTGGGTGGAGATTGACACCTAGGTAGGTAGCCATGATATCAAGAATAAGCACTTATATAAAGTCGCTTGTTCTTTGTACATGATAAGGTAGAAAGTGTTAGGGTGCTAGGCCCGGATACAGAGGGGGGGTGAATGTATCTTGGTACGAATAATGCCCAAATAAAAAACTCAGATGCTAGGCAAGTTCCAGAATTAAGCTAATTCGATTGAACATAATAACAAGCAGTAGGAGCGTGCCTATCCAAGCATCTAGTGGAAGCAAATCAAGCAATCAAACCACTGCTCAATAGATTTTTTAGGTGGTTCGGTCCTCCAGACCTACATCCACCCCTCACTCCCAACCGGAGTGAGGCTTCACTAGCAAATGCTAGAACCAAGCAGACTCAGTCTGCGAACAAGGGGCTGCCACACAGCTTGACTAGGGGAACAGCCTCCCCTCTTCCTCCCAACCGGAGGGACACCCCAAGTGACTCCCAGCCACTTGGAAACCAGAGACCGAAGTCTCTCTTCCTCCAGACCGGAGGGACCCCTGGACTTGCAACCCACAAGCCCAGAACTGGAGACAAGTCTCCCTTCCTCCAAACCGGAGGGAACCCACAAGTAGCACCCAGCTACTTGCAACCGGAGATCAGATCTCCCTTCTCCTGACCCACCAGGAGGAACCCGACCTAAGTCCAGAGGATCGAAAGTACAAAGGTAATCAGAACACAAAGGGGAAAACAAGAAATAAAAATAACATAGCAACCACAAGCTGTAAAAGACGAAACACAAAGATAGCTCTCAATGGAGCTGGCTGGCCTGGATTTGATCCACGGTCCAGCAGGAACAAATCTTCAGATGCAGCTTCTATTCTTCTTCTCTCAATCCTCACGAGCTCTCTTTCTTCTTCTTCTTTTCTTCTTTCTTCTCTTTCGCAGGCTCTCTCTCTAGCTTTTCTCTTCTCTTCTTCTTCTGCTCTCTACTGCTCTTTTCTTCTTTTTCTCTTTCACTCTCTCGATCTCTGTAACTCTTCTCTTCTGCTGGATCGAACTCTCAGCACCTCTGTACTTCTGCTATTTCTGCTTCTCTATTTTCGATCACCTTCCTTCAGACAACCGAGACTCCCTTTTATAGCAGCTCGAGCAGAGGCAGCACTGGGCGCATGTGGCCTCCACATTTCCCGCCCAAGTATTTGGCCACGTGTTAGCATTTCAGCTCCTTGGATCACGTGCCAGACACCTGCAGGATTAAAGAAGTGTTCAGTCGATGAACAAAATTAACACAGGCTGTGCATAGTTCAGCAATGTATAGACTTCAATGAATAAGCTCATGAATGGCAGTGTATAGATATGTGATGAACAATGCATGAACTAGCCTTACCAATGTGTAGACTTTACATTGCTCAGCCACTGTATAGACTTCACGAAGCCTAACTAGTGTACAGACTTGGAACGAGTGTGCTGTGAGCATTGAAGACTCAAGTTATAACAACCGAATGTATAGAGTTGTGGTCGGACAACCCAATGTATAGACTTGAAGCATGAGGCCAATGTTCAGACTTTGATGCCCAACGGCAATGTCTAGACTTCGACAAGCTTGAGCCAGTGTATGGACTTTGCGAGAGTGAGACGAAGCATGAGACGCTGAAGGACCGATGTACAGACTCTGAATCGTGAAGGCTGGCTGTATAGACTTGAATCGCTTGAAGCGATGTACAGACTTGGTGAGGCTCAAGCAGTGTACAGACTTGTGAAGGCTTCAGCGTTGTACAGACATGGAAGTACCACTGTGGATGTATGGACTTGATGATCCACTGTGGATGTATGGACTTGAGTGAGTGAAGCCGATGTACAGACTTGCCGATTCGAAGCCACTGTACAGACTTTGAAGAACAGTTCAATGTATAGACTTCACGCTGTACAGACTTTGAGCTTTGATCGTTTGAGCAGTATGCAATGTACAGGCTTAGCAATGTATTGACTTGGCCAGGAAAGCGTAGGGAAAGGTATGAGTGTATAGACTTGGCCAAGCGTAGGAAAAGCTGTGGAGTGTACAGACTTGGTGAAACAAAGTCCAGTGTATAGACTTGGTAAAATGAAGTCCAGTGTATAGACTTGCAGATGCGAAGATGATGTACAGACTTAGAAGGATTTGAACGAGAGAGTGTATGGACTTGGTTCCTGTAGCAGTGTATAGAGTTGAAGGTCTGAAAGTGATGTGTAGACTTGGTGAACACTGCAACAGTAATCGGATGTATAGAGTTGAAGTTTAGACAAACCAGTGTATAGACATGAAGCTTGACAATCCAGTGTATAGACTTTGAAGAAATGAGACGATGTGCATACTTGCTGAGTTGACGCTACAGCCCAATGAGTTGACGCTGTATAGACTTTGTCTTCCAGCGTATAGACTTGATGAATGCATGAAGACATTGAATAAGACCCAGCAATGTGTAGACTCTACAGTGAATGCATGACCCAATGTATACACTTGATGCAATGCATGCCGATGTACATACTTCTAGAAATGATGCACTGTTGATGCTGTACAGACTTCAATACATGGAAGACTCTAAATGAGACGTTGGCAGAGACAATGCATGAGACGGTGAAGGACCGATGTATAGACTTCACCAACACGAACAGGCTGCACAGTCCACTGTATAGACTTGATGATATGAACTTCAGGAGCATATGACACGGCTGTACAGACTTTGTTACCCAAATGAATGAATAGACTTTGCCACAGTCTAATGTATAGACTTGAAGAAACTGAACTGAAGAGTCGACGCATCAGCTCAAGGAGTTGACGCACTACTGTGTGGACAGAGACAAATATGACTGAAGGGTCGATGCATCAGTACAATGAGTTGACGCACTACTGTGGAGACTGTACAGACATAGTGTTGACAGAATTAAATAGAGCATGTTATCTGATAGCCATATGAACTCCATTCACTTACATGATAAAACATGAATTAATCGAGCATATAAAAGAAAGCATTATGATCAGAGAATAACTAAATAATACCATGATGACACACACAGCAAGATGACTCATAGAGATTAACTCACATCAAAAATCAATCATCAAAATCATCATCAAAACCACAGGGGCACAACAATCTCCCCCTTTTTGATGATGACAATACTACACTGTGAGTAATGCTGATGACACAAACTATTCTCCCCCTTTGACTTCATCAAAAAGAAAATAGTTTGAGAAATTATAGCATGTATAAAAATTCAGTCAATTTCTCCCCCTTGCTAGAACAAAATTCTCCCCCTTTAAGAGTTTCAGCAAAAGCATGAGTTAGAGATGATCAAAAGGAACCTGCATGCACTGATTGAATGATATTCTCTCTCTTTGGCAAACAATCTCTCCCTTTGGTATAATCAAAATAAACCATGGGAAGGGGTATGAATGTAGATGCAGATACCAGAAATATGAATGCAAGAGCACAATTCTTCTCCTTCTATGCAGCATGATGCATATGACAAGGAGGCTCCCCCTCAATAAATGGAACCTTATGAAATGAATGAGAAGGAGACCACAGGGGCAAACAAGGAGAAGTTCAGGTCAATGGACCAAGGATAATGAGCAGTAAAGATTCAAATAAGCAGATTTTTCAAAGAGGCTTCAACTACAAGAATTTCAGTCAGATTTTCAAGGGAATGTCATTCTCATAAATCCAAATCATAATATTTCAAAGTCTTCCATTATAAGGGCTTGTGAATGATTTTTATTGATCAGCATGGTTTAAACATGATGTATGCAGAGTTTATCAATAAAATTCTGTATTGATATCTAAAACCATGGTTTAATAAAAATGAACCAAACCCTCATATTTATCTTGATTAATCTCCCTTTCTCTTACACAATTAAATTTATTGACTTCTTTCGGAATTACATGCATTAGTATTGAGATCAAGCAATTATGAAGTCATATGAATTTGTCTAGGGTTGTAGCAATTTGATTTTAGCATCAATATTCAAACATTTCAATTTGTTCAATAAATTTTTTCATGCTACAAATTTTACGACCACTCTAGTTCAGTGCACACCTTGTAACTAGAGGATATACCTTGATCAGAGGCCAATATCCCTAAGCACTTAGTGTGACTAACTGTCATGCTTTATATGAACAGAGATAGCATTTACACATCATGACACACTGCAAATCATTTCTTGATGAGTGAGTTGTATTTCTCAGTGTGCATGCCATTGCTCTGCCTGAATTTTCAATGAATTTTATTCTGCAGAGTTGACTAAGACACCTCATGACACAGTCCTTTGGACATGGTTTCTCAGTGACCAAAGTCATTGCTCTGACAACAATTACCATTTAGACAATTCAGACAAATTCCTTTGCTTCAAGTCAATAATAATTTCATGTACTTAACCAATTAAAGCCATGAATTCAATAATGCAGATTTCAGAAGATTTTACAAGACACAGCATGAAACAGATGGTTAAGGTTTATTAAACATGCTTCAGATATTTTTAAGAGATTTTAAAGCCAAACTCATTGAATACATTAAACTTAAACCACATGAGTTATTTCAGTCATTCATAAAAACGTATAATAGAAGATTTCTAGTTTAAGAATTTTTCAGATTTATGATTGAGATAGTCCCATTGAAATCTTCATGACAGACTGATAGATTTCTGAAGCCAAATGATACTAATTGATAGGAGAGATTTTGAAGCTTAGTGTTTTCCGAATATGATCAAGGTTTGTCAACAAAAATGATAAGAAGGGATATGCAATGAATTCTGACAAATGTATGCATTTGACAACCTATATGCAATGCATTGACTCTCCCTGACAACATGCATTCAGACAATCTTTTTGGCATTTTTAGTTTAAGGAAATGTAATGCACTATATGTATGCAAAAACTCAAGACTGAATGCTATGCAAGGACATGCAATTAACTCCCCCTGAAAACATACAATGTTTGCCATGATACACTGAACATATGATTTTGATTCATGCACATTTAGACTGTCCTAACCAGCAAAGTGACCCATGGTACTAGGTGGAGCACTTGGTCTAAAAGACCACCTCACACATAGTAAGAACCTCCAGACAGACTTCCCTGTCTTTTGGTACCTTACCATTTATATACCATTGAGGTCATACATGATAATTCAACATGCAGTCCTATATGCAATTCAGAATGTTCAGTAAGCTATTGCAACACATAAATTTCAAATAATATTCACATTCAGTTCAGATTTTCAAAAATTTCAGAGTGCATGTTCAGAAAATAATGCAATTGGCAGATGATGAATGAATATGCAAGAACAGATTTAATATGCAAGCACTAGATGAAACTAAGAACATGATATGCAAGAATACATCAAACCAGATATGCAATGAGTTTCAAAATGGGAAATGCAGAGAGATTACCTGAAAAGTGTGAGAATGGGATTTTTCATTCTTGAGTGCCTTGGATCATTACCCCTTTTATTCCAGTCCCAAGGCACACCTGCAAAATAAAGTTTATTTTGCACAAACAGGTACCCAAGAAGTCTTGGGTCCTGACATGACATTATCACTTCTAGCAGATTTTCTCAGCACATTTTTAACTTGATAGCAAGGAGCAGCAGTTTTCAGATCTGATTTATGCACATTCTTGTTAGCATGAATTCTATGTGCATACACATGAGATTTTCTGTTAACAGAATAAAAATTATGTTTACCAAAACCAGTTTGGTTTTGATATCCTGCCAGCCAACAGGTTGCAACCCTGTGACCTGGCTTCCCACAATGATGGCATGTAAATTTCGCAATATGGAGTTTAGCAGAGTTATTCTAAACATTCCAACAATCTCCAGCTCTATGGCCTCGCTTCCCACAGTTATAACATGAAAGTTTTGCAAATTGTTTTACAGGGAATTTAGCATGTTTGAGATTCACATTTCTACCCTGAATATGCCAACAGTCCTTGACTGTATGGCCATGCTTCCCACAATGGGAGCAGAAAGGGGACTTTCTTCTAAAAGAACTTGCCCAACATTCAGTGGCCTTATGCCCAAACTTGTTACAATTAAAACATTTGACATGCTGGTTCAGAGAAGCAGTTTTGTTTATATTAAAAGCATGTTGGTTAGCATAAGATTTAGCATGATGTGAGAGTGATTTTTTCTTTCCATTAGCAAACCAACATTGAGCAAAGGTGTGGCCTAATCTACCACAATGAGAGCATTCACTTTTCTTTGAATGAACAGCAGGTTTTTTATCATGATATTTCCTAGCATTCATCATTTCAGCATTCAAATCATCCAGTTCGTTTATCTCACACTCATGCATCAAATGGCCAATTCTATGGCAGTAATAACATGACATTTTCTTTTTCTGAACCTCATGATTTCTGACATGAGTTTTCCTGACATGCATTTTACTGGCATTCATGTCATCTTTTCCTTTCAGTTTGCATTTATGCATTTGATGACCAGCTTCATGACACTTAAGGCATGACATGAGTTTCCTGTTAGCATGAGATTTAAAAGCAGGATGCATGTAAGTAGTAGAAGCCATTTTGTTCTTTCCTTTTTATTTTTCAGTTGGCTTCAGAATTCTTTGAGCAGCAAATTGGAACACTGAAGGATTGGCTGAACTAACAGAGGCAACATTTGAAACAGCAGAAGTTTGAATCTTATTTTCAAAACTTATTTTCTTTGTTGGGTTATAGCCCAACCCTTCTTTTTGAAAATTGACTTTAACACCTAGCAGTTTGTTCAGATTATCTTGCCCACTGACAAATTTAGACAAGGAGTTTTTTAAATCCTGAATTTTATTTTCTTGAGAGGAAATGTGTAGCTCATAACTGGCAATCTCTTGTTCACTGCAATTCACACATTCAGTTAACACCTTGTTAGCAGTTTTATATTTTTCAATTTCATTTTCCAGATTGTTCAGTTTTTCAGAATCTTCAACACAAATACTTTTTCCTCTTTCCAAAGTAAGAAGTCTTTCAGACATAGTGAAGTTCAGCATTTTTAACTTCTCATTTTCTTCCTTGAGTTTGTCATTCTGAACTAATTCATTTATCAGAAGTTGATCTTCTGAATTGACTTCATGTTTTCTTCCAGTCTCAAATTCCTTTAATTCTTTTTGCTGTTTCTCCAGATCTTTCTGTAATTCTATGTTTACAGATTTTATGGCATTCAATTTTTCAGTCAGCAATGTGTTCTCCTGTTTAAGTTTCTCAAATTTTTCATCATTTTTATTGGAGAACTCTCTAAGAGAATCATTTTCAGATTTCAGCTTGTTTAATTCAGACTTAACACATTCAATTTCTTTCAGCAAATCCTTGCTCTGAACAGAATCATGACTAGCTAGACTAAGCTTCTTTTCAAGTTCAGAGATTTCTTTCTCATGATCTTTATTCTCAGTTTTCAATAATGAAATTTGTTTCTTCAACATTTAAAAATCAGACTTACAAGCATCATGAACATTTTTCAATTCAACACAATTTCTACATGGAGAACTTGAACTATCTAACCCAGTACCCTTCTTCAATTTTTTATACTGTTTTCTTAACAGTTCATGAGATTCAAATAATTCAGCATATGCATTCTCCCAATCTTCTAGAGAAAAATTCTCGAAGAGATTTACCTCATCGTCATCATCTTCTTCAGTTTGATTGCTGCCTTGATCGCTGCCACTTTGATTTCTTCTGTTGGCCATCATACAGCTGTCCACATCTATCTCCTGAGTTCACTTCAGTGTATCCAAAATGTCTTTAGCAGAACTGCAATCAACGAAGCATGAGTGAAAAGCTCTATCAGTAGCTGCCTTCATCAGACTTATAGCTATCTGATTTTCTTCATGCAGTGATTTTTGACTATCAGTCCATTTGAACTTTTTCTTTGGTAGTTCATGAGGACCATGTAAAATTACTTTCCATAGGTCTAGATTCACAGATTTAACATAATTCTTCAGACTAGCGAACCATGCATTAAAATGCGTACCACTGAAAATCGGTGGATGAGCCATGAGAACACAACAGATTAATGCAACAGGAATATTGATGCACTAAAAATAAATTAGCACCTAAGACTACAAGATTGAATCTGCAGGTCGCTGGACCTTGTATGCAGACACCGGCTCTGATACCAACTGTTAGGGTGCTAGGCCCGGATACAGAGGGGGGTGAATGTATCCTGGTACGAATAATGCCCAAATAAAAAACTTAGATGCTAGGCAAGTTCCAGAATTAAGCTAATTCGATTGAACATAATAACAAGCAATAGGAGCGTGCCTATCCAAGCATCTAGCGGAAGCAAATCAAGCAATCAAACCACTGCTCAATAGATTTTTTAGGTGGTTCGGTCCTCCAGACCTACATCCACCCCTCACTCCCAACCGGAGTGAGACTTCACTAGCAAATGCTAGAACCAAGCAGACTCAGTCTGCGAACAAGGTGCTGCCACACAGCTTGACTAGGGGAATAGCCTCCCCTCTTCCTCCGAACCGGAGGGACACCCCAAGTGACTCCCAGCCACATGGAAACCAGAGACCGAAGTCTCTCTTCCTCCAGACCGGAGGGACCCCTGGACTTGCAACCCACAAGCCCAGAACCGGAGACAAGTCTCCCTTCCTCCAAACCGGAGGGAACCCACAAGTAGCACCCAGCTACTTGCAACCGAAGATCAGATCTCCCTTCTCCTGACCCACCAGGAGGAACCCGACCTCAGTCCAGAGGATCGGAAGTACAAAGGTAATCATGACACAAAGGGGAAAACAAGAAATAAAAATAACACAGCAACCACAAGCTGTAAAAGTCAAAGCACAAAGATAGCTCTCAATGGAGCTGGCTGGCCTGGATTTGATCCACAGTCCAGAAGGAACAAATCTTCAGATGCAGCTTCTATTCTTCTTCTCTCAATCCTCACGAGCTCTCTTTCTTCTTCTTCTTTTCTTCTTTCTTCTCTTTCGCAGGCTCTCTCTCTAGCTTTTCTCTTCTCTTCTTCTTCTGCTCTATACTGCTCTTTTCTACTTCTACTCTTTCACTCTCTCGATCTCTGCAACACTTCTCTTCTGCTGGATCGAACTCTCAGCACCTCTGTACTTCTGCTATTTCTGCTTCTCTATTTTCCATCACCTTCCTTCAGACAACCGAGACTCCCTTTTATAGCAGCTCGAGCAGAGGCAGCACTGGGCGCGTGTGGCCTCCACATTTCCTGCCCAAGTATTTGGCCACGTGTCAGCATTTCAGCTCCTTGGATCACGTGCCAGACACCTGCAGGATTAAAGAAGTGTTCAGTTGATGAACAAAATTAACACAGGCTGTGCATAGTTCAGCAATGTATAGACTTCAATGAATAAGCTCATGAATGGCAGTGTATAGACATGTGATGAACAATGCATGAACTAGCCTTACCAATGTGTAGACTTTACATTGCTCAGCCACTGTATAGACATCACGAAGCCTAACTAGTGTACAGACTTGGAACGAGTGTGCTGTGAGCATTGAAGACTCAAGTTATAACAACCGAATGTATAGAGTTGTGGTCAGACAACCCAATGTATAGACTTGAAGCATGAGGCCAATGTTCAGACTTTGATGCCCAACGACGATGTCTAGACTTCGACAAGCTTGAGCCAGTGTATGGACTTTGCGAGAGTGAGATGAAGCATGAGACGCTGAAGGACCGATGTACAGACTCTGAATCGTGAAGGCTGGCTGTATAGACTTGAATCGCTTGAAGCGATGTACAGACTTGGTGAGGCTCAAGCAGTGTACAGACTTGTGAAGGCTTCAGCGTTGTACAGACATGGAAGTACCACTGTGGATGTATGGACTTGAGTGAGTGAAGCCGATGTACATACTTGCCGATTCGAAGCCACTGTACAGACTTTGAAGAACAGTTTTCAATGTATAGACTTCACGCTGTACAGACTTTGAGCTTTGATCGTTTGAGCAGTATGCAATGTACAGGCTTAGCAATGTATTGACTTGGCCAGGAAAGCGTAGGGAAAGGTATGAGTGTATAGACTTGGCCAAGCGTAGGAAAAGATGTGGAGTGTACAGACTTGGTGAAACAAAGTCCAGTGTGTAGACTTGGTAAAATGAAGTCTAGTGTATAGACTTGCAGATGCGAAGATGATGTACAGACTTAGAAGGATTTGAACGAGAGAGTGTATGGGCTTGGTTCCTGTAGCAGTGTATAGAGTTGAAGGTCTGAAGGCGATGTGTAGACTTGGTGAACACTGCAACAGTAATCGGATGTATAGAGTTGAAGTTTAGACAAACCAGTGTATAGACATGAAGCTTGACAATCCAGTGTATAGACTTTGAAGAAATGAGATGATGTGCATACTTGCTGAGTTGACGCTGCAGCCCAATGAGTTGACGCTATATAGACTTTTTCTTCCAGCGTATAGACTTGATGAATGCATGAAGACATTGAATAAGACCCAGCAATGTGTAGACTCTACAGTGAATGCATGACCCAATGTATACACTTGATGCAATGCATGCCGATGTACATACTTCTAGAAATGATGCACTGTTGACGTTGTACAGACTTCAACACAGGGAAGACTCTAAATGAGACGTTGGCAGAGACAATGCATGAGACGGTGAAGGACCGATGTATAGACTTCACCAACACGAACAGGCTGCACAGTCCACTGTATAGACTTGATGATATGAACTTCAGGAGCATATGACACGGCTGTACAGACTTTGTTACCCAAACAAATGAATAGACTTTGCCACAGTCTAATGTATAGACTTGAAGAAACTGAACTGAAGAGTCGACGCATCAGCTCAAGGAGTTGACGCACTACTGTGTGGACAGAGACAAATATGACTGAAGGGTCGACGCATCAGCACAATGAGTTGACGCACTGCTGTGGAGACTGTACAGACAGAGTGTAGACAGAATTAAATAGAGCATGTTATCTGACAGCCATATGAACTCCATTCACTTACATGATAAAACATGAATTAATCGAGCATATAAAAGAAAGCATTATGATCAGAGAATAACTAAATAATAGCATGATGACACACACAACAAGATGACTCACAGAGATTAACTCACATCAAAAACCAATCATCAAAACCATAGGGGCACAACAAAAGAATCTGTGTCTACATAGATGCACAAAAATCCTTAGGGGATAGCAATGGTATGGTTTCCCATTCCATTAGCTCAAGAAATATTCTCACGGTATCTAAATAGCATACCATGAGGGCCGGTATACCATGTTTCTTTAGAGTGACATGGCAATTAAAAAGTGTCATAGGTTTGTAATGGTACAACCTGCTCAATCGGCCTTGAGGGAATCCAAGGCTACGAGGAGACTTACAGAGGTCTCTATGATAAATTCACCAGTCTAAAGGAAGGAATATCCCGCGGAGGGCTCATCTATCACAGAGAAATAGTGGGAGAATCGATAAAACACCGAGAAATGTGAGACTATACTCACGGACTGAAATATAGTGCCATATATATAAACCCACGGAAAAGAGGTTACTGGAAAACTACGGAAATCAAAAGATAGAAAATGGCGCCTTAGACAGTGCCATTATTTCATTGTATAAAGTATTCATTAAATTCAAAAATTTCACATTATATATATGTAACAGTTTAATTTCAGAAATTCCACATTATATCTATATAACAGTTACTGGAATATTTCTACACAGGGTAAATGGCGCCTTGGGCTGAGTCACTGTTTCAGGATATAGCGCCCAGGTTAGGGGCGCTATTTATTGAATAGCGACAGGGTCTCAAGCGTTGTTTCAATTATATATATATTAATTTCAAGAAAAATATGTACATAATGGAAATGGCACCCGTGTGAAGAGTCTTCAATTCTAGGATATAGCGCCCTAGACAGGGGCGCTATTTAAATAGAGACTTAGGCTCTGCCATCATTTACTTTCTCATGAAATGTGACATTAACAGTAGTACTTTTTTAATAAAGAGAATTTTGCAACAGTGAATATATGGACAAAAAGAGAAAAATAGTAGGATTACAAAACTATGATCATGCATTAATTTAGACATTATGTTATATAGTTATTAAATTTTTAACATGGGTAATTATTAATTAGCAAAGGAATTAACAACTGTTCAAACAGTCATTGAATTTTAAATAACGCCCAAGGTTGGGTCGCTATTCATGATTTATGCCGAAAAAACTCCGATCCCGAAAAAATTGCAAACCACTCTTGATCTATATGCATGCTCATGATCTGAAGCTAATTAGATTGGGCTTGGTACTTGAGAACACCTACCTTAAATGAAGATTAACGAGGGTCGAAGATTAAAGTTGATGCAGAACGAAGGAAGATTACGCTGCAGCAGTAAGAAGAATGGCAGCAATGGGTAGCAGACACAGGGAAGAAGAAGATGCTGCAGAGGTTGAAGGATCTTCACGTAGCCACCATAGGAAGAGGATCGGGATGTAGGAAGCCGCAGCAGAGGAAAAAGATGACCACGCAGCGGAAGCAAGGGAAGCAAAGGAGTGGAGGGAGACGCGGCACAGGGACGACAATACCACTATTGACGTAGCAGCATGGCTTCCCTTCGACGCAGAGGCAGTAGCCTGCGCTCAATGGTAGAGGGGTTTATTTATAGAATTTTAGAGTCTAGAGTCCTAATGGAACCGAGATTTCCTAAGTATGATTCCTACTTAATATTAAGTTCTCATACCCTTACGTTCCTTCCCAATTCGTAGCCGCCTGCTGTGTTTGTCATCCAACCCCAAACTAACCATGCAAACGTTGTCAAAGGCCATCCTGGGTTGGGTTGTGAGCAATACTAGCCCATGTTATAGATGGTTGTCTTTAAGACTTCATGGCTATACCTGTTTATCTGTGGGTGTTTTTCGATTGCTACATAGGCCCATGTTAATGGGTTTAAAACCCACATTCGATAGTTAATGGTGACGATGTACGCGCATAGGTGAAAACCCCAGTTACATATATATATATATAGATATATTGCATTATATGCACAGATATGTGAATGAGTGGGTTTACTCATCGTAATATATATATCTTATTGTATTATAAATATACACACCTATATATGTGGGTAGTTTCTTCATAGTGGCTTAAGGCTAGGCATGCATGATATACTATATGTATATAGTTTTTAAGCTTGTATAATGGGTTTTGGATTAAGACTCGTTAACCTTGACCTAAATTTACCTACGTGAAACTCATACTTGGAAGTAAAGGTCTCTTAACTTTTAATTGGTTATTGAGTCCATTAGGTATGGTTCTTGTTCTCCTCTACATTGGTATAGAGCCCCTTAAGGCTGGAGTTGAGGTTTGGGATGGCCATTTACTCCTTAATGGGTTGTACTTAATGGTTTATTACCAATCCCATATTTGGATCAAATCTTTGTATCTTATCGTCATCATTACTCTTAATTATCTATCTATCTTATGGGTATCAGAGACAGGTTCGATCCTAGTCTCTTTTTAATATCTTTAACGTTTAAGATCCTTTAAATTTTTATTGGCTATCTCTATTTGATATTTATTAGTATGGTATAGTTATTATCATATAATTTCTATTTAAGTTTTTGGGGTGCTACATCCTCCCCCACTTAAAAGAATTTGGTCCCCAAATTCACATCACTTTTTCTACTCAAGACGGGGAACTAGCTATAATTGATTAATGTCTACACAAAGGAAAAAGTTTAAATATATTGAAAGAACTACTTTAGGAAGACTAATTTTGGCTTGAGTGTGAGGGGTACCTTCCATAGCTTTTTCTTTGGCAAGCTCATCTTTCACTAAGGCTTCAGCTCCTTCCTGGTGTTTCGGGCTTATAATAGGACATTGCGCTATCCTATGCTAGAGACTCCCACACCGAAGGCATGCTCCAGTCTTTCGATAGCACTCGGCTGGTGGATGTTTTCCCCTACCACAAATCCCACACTTTTCTCAAGTTTGACTTACCAATGCTACCTTAATTTTCCCCTTCTTGCATTTCTTACATAGTTTGCACTTCTCACATTCTTTGAAACCCACACCCTCGTTTGGCCTTTTCTGAGTCATGGTAAACTGCCCGAAATTGTTGACTTGGTCTTTCCTTTCAACTTTCTCTTTCTCTTCCACGGTCTTCTCCAACATCTCGACTCTTCTGACAAGATCAGCGTAGGCTTGAACATCTACCAAGACCATTTCAGAGACAAAGTTTGGTTTGGATGTCTCCATTTTGTTTATGTTCCTACAAGATTAGCTAGGGAGATTAATTATTGATGCAAGAATTAATAATAATGAAATATAAGTATTTTATCATTCATTTATAATTTAACCCCAAGCTCTACCCAATCTCACGAGGTTCCTATAGGATAACCGACAAGGAGACTCAACCTATTACTTGAACTTAATGACCCAAGGAGACAAGGATACTTGACCAATCATTGGAATCTAATAACTTGAGGATGTGAAAGCCGAAACTCTGATACCACCTCTGTCACGCCCCGAACCGATAGCAGCGGAATGTGTCGTTTGCTCAGAACGTGGCAGTTAAACAGTCGTGTCAATCAAAGCAATCACATAAGACCAGAATTTGGCGAAAATAAACTTTTATTCATATGAACTTGTTATTACAACTTATTGACTCAATTACAACATAAAGAAAAGGAATGGACACACTAACAGGACTTAGACCTTTGAAACTTGATAAAAGATACTAAGCTAATCTAGTCATGACTAATTAGTTAGAAGACACCATACTAGACTCAAGAAAAGTAAAAGACACAAGTTATCTAGTTTCCAGAGCTCTCTTGCACACTTGTCCCTCCCGTTTGAGTCGCGGCTATAGATTTGTTTTAATTAAATTCCTATCCCCCCCCCTTTAAATACATACATGCATAAACATGTGAATCAAAGACAAGGGGGATGAAAGGATGAGAAATACTAACCGTGATCGCCACCAAGGTTCCAACAATGCTAAAGGATGAAGAAGTGTAAAGAACGGCACCGTGTACCTTGAAACTTAAAGACTTGATCACGCTTAAAATGGGGTGCGGGGGAACTTGTGGATTCAAACCTCCTCTCCTTCCAGCCGGCTAGAGGAAGAGGGCCTCACGTTGTATTCATGCTCTCCTACAAAACAAAGCCAAAACAAGGATAACAAACGTATTAGAACATGTATAAGTAGCATCAATCCCGCAGTGATAAAATAGGGATAGAAATTGAGGGCAAACTCACCGGGGGGAGATTTTTAACCCCTGTGGAAGGGTGGAAATAATAGGTGTGTGTATTGTGCATGCATGAGATTTGAAATCACGAGATTTGATTGAGAGAATAGAGAGAAAACATTGATGCAAAATGTGCAAAAGTGCATGTAGCAGAAAAGTGCAGGAAACTGTGATGATTTGTGATTTTAAGAGGAAGATAACTAAGAATATAGATCATGAAATCAAGCCCAAAAGGATGAAATAGAAAGCTAATACTTCCCTCTTCAAGCCAAGGTCAAAGTTGTGAGTTGGAATTGCAGCATGGGTTCGCCCTGAACCAAGAAAGAGCCCCCCCGTCGCGACTGTGAACTGGGCAGTTTTTATAGAGTTTTGTAAGAAAGCCCCATCTTCTTATCACGATTCCTAGAGATATAGTCCAAGATAAATCAAGTTCCTTGGATTAAACTCGAGATAATACTAAGGATAAGAGATAGGAACAAACGGGGATCAATTCGGAGGAGGATTCGAGAAGGTATGGCTCTTGGAAGGTAGCCTCGTCGTACTGGAAATCAGAGTTTTAGTTGTACTCGGATGCTTAAATCCTGATCTTGCGACCCATATCCCGAGAGATATAGCCAATGAAAATTTGATTTCTATGAATCAAATTCAAGATAATACAAAGGGCTAGAAGTAGGAAAAAATGGGGATCGATTTGGATAAGAATTGAAGAAGTTATGGGCTCTGCAAGATAGGCTCGCCGTGTAGTTTTCGTGGCAGAGTCCAGCACAAATTGGACTCTCAGTTGTGTGTAACGGTCTGTCGTAGGACCGTCAGAGTTATGTAATGGCCTAGGGTTGGTCCGTCACACTCTAGGGGTCGAACGGGATGATTTCAGATAAGTTTGACTGTAACGGTCTAGTATAGGACCGTCACAGTGCTCTGACGCATCTGTACTAGACTATCACTTATGCTCTGACGCACCTACACTAGACCTTCACACCGATGAAGGAAAATTCTGGGCAGACTACGTGCGACTTTGGAAATTGAAGAGTATCTCTCAAACGGGGCAGAACTAGCAAAAGTGGTACAAGAAGAAATTGTAGATAACGGAGAGAGGAACAACTTTTATGAAGAAAGTAAGTTGAGAAAATGATCAAAAGAGGGAGAAAATGGGGATACAACAGAGAGGAAAATTCTGAGATAGATGAACAGCAAAGCACGTCGGAAAAATGCAAATAGCTCACAAACGGGGCAGAACCGGCCAACGGCGTAGAAGAAGAAATTGTAGATCATTGAAAGATGAACAACCCTAGTAAAGATAACTTTTTGAAAAGAGGAACAGAAGGAGATGAAAAAGGATCACTTTTAGAACTACGCAATGAGAGAGAGCCGATTACTTGAGGGAAGCCGGCCTAAATGGGCTGAAAGTTGACTTGGAAGCCAGAATTTAATAAGATAAGCTTCAGGGCTCTAGGAAATCATGATCTCCAAGACTTAAAGGATATGGTATGGTCAAAATGGGCTCAAAATCCATCCAAGGAAGCTCCAAAACAATGGCTAATTTGGGACATCAAAAATGATGAAAAAGAGAAATGACGCAACTTGTGGCCTAAAACGGCTGTCAACAGATGCCCCTCCTTGATGTCCACTTTGTAAGGGAACGAGAGAAAGCAACGTAGAGGCGAAATAGAAATGAGATGGAGCAAAAGCGATAGCGACATGAAATGGAGATGAAGCGGAGAGAACTGATTAGCAGGCATCAAGGCAAAAAGACACCCATCACAATCAACAAGCGACAAGAATTCTCTCGAAAATGCCGAACTAACCACCTGAAATGGATGACAAGGATGAGACGTGTCTGGAGAACTAACTAAGGGTGGAAACACGACCAACCTCATCGGGGACACAATCCACTGAGAATGAGTTGGTCGATAGGAACACATCATAAGAGCTGGAAAAGGAGAGATAAGACTGAGATAAAATCTAGACAAGAATCACGCTGGCCAACCAAACCATGCGGCAAGATTAGAGAAATCGTTTAAATTCAGAGTGGAATGAAGAATCTCTTACCCAAGAGAACTGAAGTGCAATCAACCATTGCTGAGGAGAAATCGTTGAATGGATCACGAGACGTGAATGCTCAAAATGGCATGATGCATGCTGGGCTAAAATAAAGAACCAGCTGGTCCTTGACAAGTTATAATAATGTAGAAGGGATCGAGAGCCATACCTGACTTACCTGCCAAGCGAAACTGCATCTTTTTTTTTTGATTTTATGATTTTTATGGATTTTCAAATAAGACAACAACAATATGAATGAACATGATAAACAAGCATGAACATAACGACGATAAGATAACGCTCCACTGAACGACCGACAACACAACAAAACATAACGATCAAACGAATGGAAAATAACACAACAAGATGAACAAGCACATATGCAATGGCATGAACAGACAACACGTATGCAAGATGAATGTGGGGGACAAGACAACAATGGAGTGAAACAACACACGGTTGGGACAAGATAACACGCAAGTGGTGGGACAACACATGAGATATAAAAGGATGACTAACAACATATGTAAGATAACTAACAACACATGGTGAAGAACAAAATATGTGTGGGACAACACGGTGAGACATAGACACGGCGAGACAAGGACACGGCGGGACAAAGGATATAAATAAATACGCCCTTCAATCAAAACCCAAGATCAGAATGAAGTAGAACCGCCATGTTCATAATCGTGAGGTAAAGTCCTCTCATAGAAATATGATCATTGCAAACAAAAGCTGAGAAGGACATAAGATTCAGAACAGATCGAGAGACATGATTGAAGAAGGGAAGAACATATCAAAGATGTGGACAGGAGACAGAGCACAAAGATATAGCAAGGAATGCCTGAGTACCTCTAACCTACACACTTAGCAAACAGATTACGTATCTATTCTCAAAATAAAATATAAAAGATAAATATTTTTAGATTTTTTAATTTTCTTAATTTTTTTTGGATTTTGGAAATATTTAATTTTTTTGGATTTGAAAAATATTTCATTTTTTTTAGATTTTTGACAATATCTCATCATTTTTTTTGGATTTTTGACAATATCTCATTTTTTTGATATTTTTGAATAGTAATCCACAGCACCCAAAGACAGGCTCGAACTACTGGCCAGGGATCGCCGTCCCTCCCCTCTCATTAAAGACTTCCCTTGAGCGCCTGCATGTGAGGGTGACTTACCATAACCAACTACCTCTAAAGAACGGTGCCCCAACTAAGGCCAGACCCGGGATACAACCCAGCCTAAGAGGGAAAAGTAGAAGAAAATTGGAGACAAACTTTATGCAGGATGGGAGATATCAAGATTCGAATTCTTTCCAGGGCATTACCCCTCAAAGAGATAGCCTGTTCCGCCGGGGCTTTGTGTTTTTAATTTTTAGACCCATATTTATCAGGCACGCATGCGACCGGGCTCATGACGTCCCACGGGGAACTGTACTACCACTCATGCCATGCCTTTGATTTTTATAATTATGCATATTGATCAGATCATTGATTTTTGACAGCCCTTATTGGCTAGATTTTACATGAAAGCTCATTTTTGAGGGTCAAGACTGCCCCTATTTGAAACCTCTCCTATATTAGGGAGCGCCTAGGTTGGTCATCTCATCCATCCATCTCTTGCCCCTGCACTTGGCCGAGCAGAGAAAAGAAAAGACCTTTGTGCATACCCAAAGTATGGCCAAAGCAGCAACGGTGTGCCTCAAAGGAATCGGCTATGGCTCACCGTGAAGTGTGTGAAAAACCCATGCTCAAAGGCCACCCTCAACGATTAGGGAAATAACTAGACTCCCAGTGCGGAGCTATCACCGGCCTAAGGATGCTGCAGAAGCGAACTCATTTTAAATGACCTAATTGAACTAAACAAATTTCTAAAAGCCACTTAACCATGTCGAGGAACCAACGTTATAAGCATGTGCAGGAGTAATAAGAGTAATAGCAATGATAACATATTCTTGCACAAAATAAAAATACCTTTGCAAATCCGTGAAGTGATCTTGACCATCGCGCTTTGAGGAGTACGAGCTTTATTTTCCTTGCTTGACAGGACAAAAGGGAGAGGATAGCAAAGGGATTGAAAGATTCCTTGACATGGAGGAGCGATAGACACCAAACTAGACGAAGGAGGATAAAAAGGAAGAGAGACGAGGGCTAGAACTCCCTCGTTAAGGCACACAGACCCTGATAACAAGGAACCGGATATAGAAGAAACCAGATTAGCTCAGATCAAGGCGGACTAAAGCCTCGAAAGCAGCAAGAGAAAGGGCGAAGACCCCGAAAGGGAGAAGAGGAGAAAATAGAAAGATAGTGAGAGGATTGCTGTGAAGATGAGGAAGAAGGAGAATGATCATCCGACGTGGCCAGAGAAGGAGAGTAGTAGTCATCCGGCAGGGTCAGAAAAGGATCAGAAGCAACACCCGGAAGTCCTGGGGAAGAATCAAAGGCAACACTCGGAAGTCCCGGGGAAGAAGAATCAGGTGATGTCCCGAGATTGGGATGGAAGGATGACATAGACCGGAGCCTAAAATCGTGAGAGGAGGGAAAATCTGGAGGATCCGGAGAAAAAGGAGAGGAATGGGGACGCACGGACCTACGGAAGGAGGAGAAAATGATGGAGATAGGATCAGATGAAAGTACACTACCCAAGGGTGGGAAGTGAGTAGAAAGAAAGATGAATGAAAAGAAAGGGAGGAAGAGGTGGACCCCTGAATGCACAACTGACGGCTCTTGAACCTGCATCGCCGTCTCTTCTTAGCTGAAATTGGCTTGAAATGGACCTACTTGGCGCGGGGTTGGACCTTCAGGCCTCTTATTTTGCAGTGTCTCCTTAAATAATGGGCCCATCTGGCAAAGAACCTGACCCAGCTATGAATATGCAGCTTCATCGGGGCGGTTGCCCCTAGACACCCGACGCTAACAACAGTAGACGGACATTCTTGGGCAAGTGACTCCTTAGAAGGATGAATATCAAAAAACCATGGAGTTTTGTCTTTCGACACAAGCAACATGATATTCGGCAACTCCACTTGGTAATCAGGCCTGAAGCACAACTCCCTTAATAAAAGAGCAGGACGAAACTGAGGGAGAGTAATGCGCGACGTTGATGTGGCCGGCATACCAACAAACCAAGGAAGATTGCATAACAAGTGTAGAATGTCCCCGGAAAATGTAGAAGATACAACCAATTGCCCCTAGAACATAGAACCCATAATCTGCTTGGCGGCCGTATGCGTTAGCACAACACGGGTAGAGAACCCTTCTTGGCCTGTCATCTGAATGGCAATAGAGCGAGGAGAAATAATAGCATCAACGGTGAACTCTCTGGCGAGCAAAGAGATTGCCATAGGCCTTGCTCGGAAAGAAACTGGCATCAACTCAAGGGAACTCTTCTCGTCAACCGTCTTCACTAGGAGTGTAGGCTCAACATCCCCAAAATAACCAGGGACTAGGATGCGGATCAGCATGAAGTCTTGGATCTTGGAATGCACGGTCGGCACCGGATCATCCTGACTTGGCTTATTGTCTCCCTGGGGATTAGACCCAAGAGGCACCATGGGTAACGCACACCCGCTCCGTGGGGTGGAAATAGGTGGAAGAACGGGGATATGAGTAGGTTCAGAAGACGCGGGGGTTTCAAAGGGTATGTTATGTTTAGGTGGAGGCAAAGCTAAGGGTGGAGGTATGACTTGCTCGGGCGAGGGCGGCAAAGGTGAAATTTGCTCAGGCTCGGTCAAAGGTGATGACGGGGGGTGATGGAGCTTTAGGCAATGGTGAGGGTGGTGGAGATGGTGTAGGCGATGGAGAGGATGGTAGAGATGGTGATGTGGTCGATGGAGGTAGTGGACATGGCAAGGGTGAAGGAGGGGGTTGTGGCACCCACCGTCGATGTATCGACATAATGCGCCGAACGACATTGGGGGTGGAAGTAGTGGTGGAAGAAGTAGAAGAAGGGGAGGTGGCACTAGCCTGAGCATATGCTTGGGTTTATGGAGGTTGTGGAGATTGGATAGGAGATAGCGAAGGTAACAGAGTAGGCGAGGTAGTAGGTGATGGAGAGGGTTCAACGCTAGACGAAGAATCATTGGGGTGCCCCCGGTCTTGTAGAGATGGAGACGGCTGCTTGGGCGTTGCTTCTTGTTGCTGCTGCTTGCTGTGGAGATCTAAAACAACTTTACGCATGGCGGCCCAATCAATCCTTTTATTACCTTCCAGGCCATAAACATACTCTCGGAACTCGAGACAATCCTCAACCAAATGCCCCTGCTGGCGGTGAAAATCACAATATTGAAGCATATTCCCGACCGCGGGTTGGCAAGGCACAACCGGAGAGAGCGGCAATGCGTGAGTGGCCATGAAAGCCCTAAAAATGTCAGTAAAGCACTCCGGCAATGGAGGACAAGGAGCCCGCTTCGGGCAAGGCGGATGCCGAGGGGTATGAGGTGGTAGAGAAGGTTGTGGAGAGGGAAGCAGAGGTTGCATAGGTAATGGAGTGTGGCTGGCAGAGGTGGGATTTGGTGAAGGCATATGTGGAATGGAGTGGGGAGGTATGTAGACGGCATCCACCTGCTCGGGATTTGGTGTGACCTTGACCGGGGGTGGAGACGGAGACGGGTATGCGGACACAGGAGGCTGACTCATGGAAGGTTGATATGCGAAGGCATATAGGTATGTAGAGGCGGGGGGTTGGCTCGTGGAGGGATATGTTGTGGAAGGCTGACTCATAGCGGGCTGACTCATGGGAGGGTAGAGTTGGCACGTGGAGGGTGAAGGTTGATATGTGGAGGTGGATGGTGGAGACTCGGGGTCAAGGGAATCTTGGATTTGCTGGCGAATGAAGCGGGCTCGGCTGTAAAGTTGTTGCCAGGAGGTGATGTCGTTGAGGGCTAAGATAAACCGATACTCAGGCGCGGCATTGGATATCAACATCTTGATTTGCTCTCCCTCCGGAATGTGTCCCAGGACTTGCGCGGCCAAGCGACGCCAGCGGTCAGCAAAGGTGCATAACTTCTCATCGGGCTTCATCATCTCATGGGCCAGATCCGCCATAGAATACTTGGGCCCAACCTTGTCTTGATACTGTTGAATAAACTTTTCTTGAACGTCATGAAAACTCACAACTTGCTCTTGCGGAAGAGAGGAGAACCAATCCCGAGCCGGGCCTTCCAATGACAGACCAAATAGATAGGCCACCATGCGTTGGTCATGCCGAAATTGGGCCGACTCATAAACAAACTCCTTCAAGTGCACATACGGGTCACCGACTCCACTATAACGGCGATATGTGGGAATTTGTGATGGAGGTGGGAGCCGAAGACCTTGGAAAGCGAACGAAACACTTAAAGAGGATTTAGGATCGATTCGACGTTGAAGCTCATCAAGTTGGCGTTGGGTTTGAACAATCATCTCTTGGGTAGGGAGAGATCGAGAAGAATATGGGCCAGCTTGAGCAAGAGGATGTGAATTTGGACTAGTATGATGATAATGGGCCGGATAAGAGGATTCGGGCTGAGAAGAAGAAGGGCCCATTCTGGGAATGGAAGGATATGTGGGCCTGGAAGAAGCATGAGCACAAGGACCCATTGGGCTGGAAGCATAAGGAGAAGAAGAATGAGTCTCATTAGAAATATAAGGCTCATTATGAGAATGGGGCCCATTAAGATGATGAGGCCCATTAAAGAGAGAAGAAGGCCCATTAAGAGAATGAGGCCCATGAAGATGAGATGTAATAAGACGTTGGACCTGGGCCGGGTCCATTTGGTGAACAAGGCTTGAAAGATGGGCCATGAGATTAGCATGTTCCTCGGAGGGATCAGAGGGACCACGGGAAGATGGGCCCGCGTGGGAAGAGGATTCCACGCGGGAATGGAAAGAAGATTGAAAAAAAGAATGATACAAGGGGTTAGAATGATACTCCATAAGGGCAAATGGAGACTTAATACAAAGATATCAAGGAGAATACAAGTGGGGAAGCAATGGCTTAATGGGCTTGAGAACAAGGGGGGCTGACCCACTAATGCAAAGACGAATGGACAATAGACCACAGGATAATGGACTAGATAATAGACATACAAAATGGGGTAACCTAAGTGGGCCTCACAACGACAAAAGATGTGGATGCAACATAAAACACCACTAATGGGCTTGGACAAGCCCAAACAACACAAACAATGCAATGTGGGAGTTTTCACCCAAGTCAAACAAGTTGATATGATGGGAAATATTTTAGAGATTTTAATAGACCTTTTCATGATTTGAATTAATAATAATTCCCTCAAGATAGGAATATTATGTGAATAAGGTCTAAACTTTGGGTTGACTAAGGTTAACTCACTCACACTTATGCAAATGCAAGCCTAAGGGGTGGAAAGGTACATCTGGCCCGGTGTCCGTGTGGGAATCCACGGCTCACGGGGACTTATGGAGGTCCCGGATAAGATCACCTAGTCGACTCCAAGGAATATGGAGGTGAGAGGATCACTTACCAAGGTAGGAAATACAACTATGATATGTAATGTATGGCCCTATGTGCACCGGAGTGCATGCAAATTCTAGCTTAAAACTAGAAAATCAAGACTAGATTAAACTATGCAAACTAGATCCAACTAAGACAAATAGTATATGGATGGAAAGACAATACAAAGGTCTTCACAACGGGCCCAAATGATGCGAATAAGGAAAGGATGGAAATACAATACAAAGGACTATCCAATGGAACAAAAATTAGTGCAATCAAACACCAGGAAGGCAGCCAAATCACTGAGTAAAGATGTACTTGTGAACCTGTCCCTGAGCCTGCCTGCAGAACTTATGCATAAAACTTAAAAAGTTGGACAATATTAGAATATGCAAATGTTAACCAAATGATGCAAATTATATATGGATGGAAAGACAATACAAAGGGCTATCCAATGGAATAAGAATCGGCGCCATCCGACCTCGGGAGCAAAAGTTATGCCTCTACGAACATGGCCCTGTGAGCATGCGCGCAGGACTGCCAAGATCTGTAACGGTCTAACAAATGACCGTTACATCACCATGATGGTCTACCATAAGACCTTCACACAACCAGAGCCCGTAAAACGCCAAAAATAGTGGGAGAATAGAGGTAATATCACCTAAACATGAACATGCACCCACCCAACTTACAAAAGAGCATGAAAACAAGCGTGACGGGTATTGGGGTCCCACCGTGATCGCCAAAAAACTGTAGATTTATTTTAATTAGATTCATATCCCGCCCCCTTTAAAAACATACATGCATAAACATGTGAATCAAAGACAAGGGGGATGAAAGGATGAGAAATACTAACAGTGATCGCCACCAAGGTTCCAACAATGCCAAAGGATGAAGAAGTGTAAAGAAGGGCGCCGTGTACCTTGGAACTTAAAGACTTGATCGCGCTTGAAACGGGGTGCGGGGGAACTTGTGGATTCAAACCTCCTCTCCTTGCAGCCGGCTAGAGGAAGAGGGCCTCACATTGTATTCATACTCTCCTGCAAAACAAAGCCAAAACAAGGATAAAAAACCCATTAGAACATGTATGTGTAGCATCAATCCTGTAGTCATAAAATAGGGGTAGAAATTGAGGGCAAACTCACCGGGGGGAGATTTTTAACCCCTGTGGAAGGGTGGAAATAATAAGTGTGTGTATTGTGCATGCATGCGATTTGAAATCACAAGATGTGATTGAGAGAATAGAGAGAAAATGTTGATGCAAAATGTGCAAAAGTGCATGTAGCAGAAAAGTGCAGGAAACTGTGATGATTTGTGATTTTAAGAGGAAGAGAACTAAGAATATAGATCATGAAATCAAGCCTAAAAGGATGAAATGGAAAGCTAATACTTCCCTCTTCAATCCAAGGTCAAAGTTGTGAGTTGGAATTGCAGCATGGCTTCGCCCCGAACCAAGAAAGAGCCCCCCCGTCGCGACTGTGAACTGGGCAGTTTTTATAGAGTTTTACAAGAAAGCCCCATCTTCTTATCATGATTCTCGGAGATATAGTCTAAGATAAATCAAGTTCTCTGGATCAAACTTTAGATAATACTAAGGACAAGAGATAGGAACAAACGGGGATCAATTCGGAGGAGAATTCGGGAAGATATGGCTCTTGGAAGGTAGCCCCGTCGTACTGGAAATCAAAGTTTTAGTTGTACTAGGATGCTTAAATCCGGATCTTGTGACCCAGATCTCGAGAGATATAGCCAATAAAAATTTGATTTATATGAACAAAATTTAAGATAATACAAAGGGCTAGAAGTAGGAAAAAATGGGGATCAATTTGGATAAGAATTGAAGAAGTTATGGGCTCTGCAAGATAGGCTCGCCGCGTAGTTTTCGGGGCAGAGTCCTGATAGGATCGGTGCGAAGGATTCAGAGGGGGGGTGAATGAATCCCACCCTTAAAAAACTTTTACTCAAACAATATTGCAGATTTAAAACACAGATGGCTTAGAAAATAGAGCAAATATATAAGGCACGCCTAAACTATCAGCTAGCGAAAGCAACACAGATAGAAACGAGAATGCTAAGGCAACCTATGAAGGAGGTAGAAGACAAGGAGCAAAAACACAACCACACTGCACAGAAGATTTTTAGGTGGTTCGATCACCAAGACCTACATCCACCCCTCACTCCAAACCGGAGTGAGGCTTCACTAGCTAACGCTAGAACCAGCAGACTCAGTCTGCGAACACTTGCTGCCAAACAGCTTGACCAGGGGAACAACCTCCCCTCTTCCTCCCACCCGGAGGGAACCACTAGTGACTCCCAGCCACTAGCAAATCAGAGACCGAGGTCTCTCTTCCTCCACACCAGGAGGGAACCCACCAGTGACTCCCCGTCACCAGCAAACCATAGGTCACAGACCTCTCTTCCTCCAGACCAGGAGGGACCCGACCTCTATGCAGAGAATCGGAAGAACAAAGATAACCAGAGTAACAAAAGGAAAAGGCAAGAAATGAAAATAATCACAGCAAACAGAAAGCTGTAAAGTGAAATCATAATTTGGCTCTGCAGGAGCTGACTGGCCTGGATATGATCCACGATCCAGTATGAACTGATCTGCTGATGAAGCTTCTTATCTCTTGATCTCTCTTCTTCTTACTCTTCTTTTACTTCTCTGCTTCTTTCTCTCACTGTCTTCTCTTCTTCTCATAATCCTCACGAGCTCTCTCTCTTTCTCTTTTTCTTCTGCTGCACTCTTCTTCTATTTCTTCTTCTTCTGCTCTCTGCCTCTCTGCGGCTCCTTTCTTCTATCAGCACTCGATCAGTCTACTTCTGAGGAAGAAGACTTCTATATATATAGAAGCGACAGATAGAGCTAATGTTCTGCACGATTCCCGCCCAAGCTTTAGTCCACATGGCGGCATCTCAGTTTCTTGGATCACGTGCCAAGTACCAACCTCAGATCACGTGCCCAGTCACCTGCAAGTTTAATGAAGAGATACTTCAGTCGATCAACAAAATCAACACAGGCTGTACATACTTTACTCAGCAGGCAATGTATAGACTTAACAATGCATATGCACAATGATGCAGTGTTCAGACTTTGCTGAAGACAGCCAGTCGATGTATAGACTTGGCTGAAGCCAACGCTGAAGTAATGTTCAGACTTTGCTGAAGACTGGTAGAGGATGTATATACTTGCTATAATGCATGCATGATAAAGGAGCATACGGATGTATAGACTTTAAGTAAAGGTGCATGAGCAATGTATAGACTATGCGTATGCACACTAGCGAGTGTATAGACTTTGGCTTGATCAATGCACAATGCTCATATGGATGTATAGAGTTGGTCATGTGAAGGAGGACGAGTGTACAGACTTGTTGAGACAATGCATGATCAAATGATGCAATGTACAGACTTGATGGCGTGATGGCAATACATGAACAAGTGATGCAGTGTACAGACTTGATGGCGAGAAGGCAATGCATGAACAAGTGATGCATTGTACAAACTTGAAGGCATGAAGGCAATGCATGAACAAGTGATGCAGTTTACAGACTTGATGAATGCAATGCATGCACAACCGATGCAGTGTACAGACTTGGTCTCTTGCAATGCAGCAATGTACAAACTTAATGCTTCATGCACAAAGACGCTAAATGAAACGCTAGAATGTAAAGACTCAATGTTTAAAAGATGAGCAATGCACCGATGCATGAGACGAAAGCTCTGTACAGACTTGGTGTGCCGTACATGAGCAGTACAGTGTATAGACTTATGGACTTTGAGTGCGTGCATCTACAGTGTGTAGACTTGATGAAATGCAAGGCAACGCAGACACTGGCTGTATAGACTTGGATATGTATGCAGGACGAGGCAAGGCAAACTCTGTACAGACTTGATGTGAAGACCAATGTATAGACTTCAATGCAAATGAGAAACCAATGTACATACTTGAATGCTAGAGACAATGTATAGACTTGAATAGCTTCAAGGCACAATGTGCAGACTTTACCAGTGCATAGACTTGGACTTCTGAACGTAGGTAAAGACTGGGAATGTATAGACTTGACGAATGGCTTGAAACACAGACACGCTGCCAATGTATAGACTTGCACAGTGCTGCCAATGTATAGACTTGGCCCAACTAAGGACCGATGGATGTATAGACTTTACCAACACAGTCCAATGTATAGACTTTGCGAAGCACAGTCCAATGTATAGACTTTGCGAGATGCAGACTGGGCAATGTACAGACTTGAAGATGTGAACGACACAATGTATAGACTTGGCCCCTTGACGAATGTACAGACTTGGCTTCGTGCTTGCTACAGGACAATGTCTAGACTTGATGCAACTTCGAAGCACAATGTGCAGGCTTTAACAATGTGACGCAATGTACACACTTCATGAGACAATGGATGTACAAACTTCAGCTAAGTAAGCTACAGTGAATGTATGGACTTTATGAACGATGCAAACGGCTCTGTACACACTTGAAGTAATGCATGCCGATGTACAGACTTTAGTTGAAGCCAACCGAAGAGTGTATAGACTTTATGAATGCATATGCCAAGACCAATGTACAGACTTGAAGAGGATGCAAGCAGTGTATAGACTTAGTCTACGATAACGGACCAATGTACAGACTTAAGGTCTCGCATGCAATGCAGTGTGTGAACTTTGAAGTGCTTACAGCTGTGTAGACTTCAAATGTAGAGACTTTGAACGTTTGTGCTGGCAGTGTATAGACTTGGAAGTCTAGGGGGGTCGACCCATCTAAGAAGGGGGTCGACCCACTTCTGCATGCAGTGTACTGACTGTATGCTCAATGCAATTATGCTGACTCTTTTATATGAATGCATCGACCAGAGGTTAGATAAATATAATGGTATGTCATTCACAAGCACACATTCACAAATCCATGAACACATATGAATGCACTTAAATGAATCAACAAGGTCTTTCATGCACACATGCATATGGTGACTTATAGTGTTTGCTATCATCAAAACCAATCATCAAGACCACAGGGGCACAACAATCTCCCCCTTTTTGATAATGGCAACACTATGAGTCACACTGACTCAAGTCAAAAACATTCTCCCCCTTTGACTTCAGCAAAAAGACATTAGTTAGAGAGAGGAAAATTAAGCAGATTTGAAGCGATTGATATAACATTTCTCCCTTTAACTACATGAAAACACATACTTCCCCAAAGAGTAATAGGACTCATACCAATTTCTCCCCCTTTGTTTTTGTCAAAAAGAAAGTAGTTTGAGAGGTTAGAGCAGATTTATGACTCAGTCAATTTCTCCCCCTTGCAATAAACAAGATGAACCATGGAGAGGTATGAATGTAGAAATGCAGATGCAACAAGAAATGCAATACCTCCCCCTAAATATATGAATGCAAGGTCACAATTGATATGAACATGATTCAATATGACAAGGAAGCTCCCCCTGAATAGATGCCAATTGATATGCATCTGTTGCATTTTTCTCAATTGATATGATTGAGAGGGAGACCACAGAGGCATTCGAGGATATGTTCAGGTCAATGAACCAAGGACAATGAGCAGAAGAGTTTCAATTAACAGATTTTTAAATAAGCTCCAAATACAAGAAATTCAGCAAGATTTTCAAGGAGATATCAATCTCATAAATCTAAATCATAAGTTTTCAAAGTCTTCCATTATAAGGACTTATGAATGAACTTTATTGAATAGCAGGGTTTAAACATGATGTATGCTAAGTTTATCAATAAAATTCTGTATTTATATCTAACGTCATGGTTTAATAAAAATGAACCAAGCCCTCATATATGTATCTTAATTAATCTCCCTTTCTCTTACACAATCAAATTTATTGACTTCTTTCGGAATTACATGCACTAGTATTGAGATCAAGCAATTATGAAGTCATATGATTTTGTCTAGGGTTTGTAGCAATTTTGATTTTAGCATCAATATTCAGATATTTCAATTTGTTCAACAATTTTTCATGCTACAAATTTTACGAGCACTCTAGTTCAGTGTACATCTTGTAACTAGATGATATACGTTGATCAGACGCCAATATCCATAAGCACTTAGTGTAACTAATAGTCATGCTTTATGTGAACAGAGATAGCATTTACACATCATGACACACTGCAAATCATTTCTTGATGAGTGAGTTGTATTTCTCAGTGTGCATGCCATTGCTCTGCCTGATTAACAACCATTCTTAAGCAGAGTTAACTATGGCACCTCATGACACAGTCCTTTGGACATGTGTTTCTCAGTGACCAAAGTCATTGCTCTGACAGAAATTACCCTTTAGACATTTCAGAAAAATTCATTTGCTTCAAATCAATAATAATTTCATGTACTTAACCAAATAAAGCCATGTATTCAATAATGCAGATTTCAGAAGATTTTACAAGACACAGCATGAAATAGATGGTTAAAGTTTATTAAACATGATTCATATATTTTTAAGAGATTTTAAAGTCAAACTCAATAAATACATTAAACTTAAACCAGCTGAGTTATTTTAGACATTCATAAAACTGTATAATAGAAGATTCCTAGATCAAGTGTTTTTAGATTTATGATCGAGATAGCCCCATTGAAATCTTCATGAAAGACTGATAGAATTCTGATACCAAATGATAGGAGAGATTTTGAAGCTCAAGGCTTTCAGAATATGATCAAGGTTTGTCAACAAAATCAATAAGGATATGCAATGAATTCTGACAAGTGTATGCATTTGACAACCTACATGCAATGCATTGACTCCCCCTCACAATATGCATTCAGTCAATCTTTTTGGCCTTTTCAATGTAGTGAAATGCAATGCTATTAACTACATGTATGCATAGACATGCAAGGACTCAACATTGATTGCTATGCAAAGACATGCAATTAACTACCCCTGAAAACATGCAATGTTTGCCATGAAAACTGAACATATGGATTTGTGATTCATGCTCATTCAAACTACCCTATCAAGCACTATGACCCATGGTACTAGGCGGAGAACTTGGTCTAAAAGACCATGTCACACATAGTAAAAGCCTCCAGATAGATTTCCCAACCTTTTAGTGGCTTACTATTTAATATACCATAGAGGTCAATCATGATAATTCAACATGCAGTTCTATAGGCAATCCAGATTTTCAGTGAGCTATGCAACAGATAGATTTCAAACAACATTCATATGCAGTTCAGATTTTCAGAAGTTGCAATTTGTTTTCAGAGATTATGCATATCAACAATTAACAAACAACTACAATTGGCATATGTATGCATCCGATGCAGACAACCCTTTAAACTCATATATGCATAGAACATTCAGCAAGTGCATGATCAGAAAATAATGCAAATGGCAGATGATGAATGAATATGCAAAAACAGATTTAATGTGCTATGCAGTAAAACTAAAAACATGAAGTGCAAGAAATTTACCTGAAAAGTTCAGGAAGGGGTTTTCATTCTTCAGTGCCTTGGATTAATCCTGATGTGACACCACCTTGGGGTGATGACCACAAGACAATATGACCCTTGGACCTAAGGTTGCAAGCAAGCAAATTGGCGATGATACCACTCGAGCGGCTCACTCGCTTGGTGCACACTTGTGCCCGTGGGCAACTAAACGATAATGGAGAGGGTCCGGGGTGGGACAATGATGCTCCGGTGCTTGGCAAGCTTGGGGAGAACCCCAATTGGGCCAGGGATGCCCACTCACGGGTGGCCGTCACACCATGGGTGTGGGTTGAAATGGCTCGCTCACAACTCGCCCACGATGGACACTCACATGTTCGGCAATTTGGGCCGGGCCCTCGCTCTCCGTCCGACGCAGCAAAGCAAGAATACTAAGCTAAGCAAGTGATATTGACCAGCAAGGAAAGGGGGACCGAGGCTCACCTAGCCAGCGTGAAGATGCCAACTTCGGCCGAAGACGGGGGCGAGCGGGGAGGCAAGGGTTTGCGCCCGCAAGCCGTGTCAGTGTCGCTTCAAATCTGCAAAAATATTATTACATGAACTACACCTCTCGCAGGAGGGGGGCTCTTGGGGTGGGGGTTAGACTTATTACAACCAAGATTACCTCCCCGCCGGGAGGGGCCTTCAGTCGGCCAAGCGGGGTGGGGAAATTATGAAGAGAACGCCGACTCTCCAAGCTTCGCCGGTTCTGCCACTCTTCAGTTTTGCTGAATAGGTTGTCGATGAAGATGCTACCACGGACTCAACCGAGCTTCAAATTTGATGAAACCGGTGCCAAAAGTTCCCCAACTGGCCGAGGATGATGCTTGAATTTCTTGGGAAGCTTTGGAACTCGGGGCTGATCGGACCGGCGACTGGAGCAGGACAGCAACACTCTACCTCTGACTGATGCAGAACTGATACAGTGGATTGCAGAAGGCACTGCGGTCGCTCCCGAACTCCAAATCGAACGAAACTGGACCTGCAGGGGGCAGACTGCACACTCCGGCGAAGAAATTCAGAACAAATAGCTCGGGCGGGCGATTGGCGTCGTTCCTTCTGCTACTGATGGAGGACTAGACGAAGAAGAATTTTGTAGAAGGAAGCGTGATCAAGTTCCTCCAAGGTTGGCCGCTGAACGGCTTCCAAGATCGCTCTGGCCTTCAGTCTGGGACAGATTGTGCAGTCGTTGAAGATGACGTTCCTCTGGACAGCTCCGAACTCGAATGCAGGCAGGAGTACCACCGTTGGAAAGAAGACTTGGAGACGATTCTAGAAATATAAGATATGCCACCGGGAGCCTTCAGGGGAAGTCGTGGCTGCTACTGCAAATCACTGCTTTTCTGAAACCTGCAACAGGGACAGAATAGGTGGAGGAGAGGGTGTGGGGAAGGGCATGAACAAGGGGTTATTTGGTGGATGGGGAAGGGGGGGTGCGACCTTGGGTGGTTAGGGAGGTGGGGAGATGAAAGGGGACAGCCCAAGGGAGAGGGAAATTCGAAATTTGGCCTAGGGAAGGGCTCTTTCAGTCTTGGGGAGAGGGAGGGTTGCTTGGGAGAGTGGAAAGGTGCCTAGGAGAAGGGGTTTCCACCTAGGGGTTGGAGGGGGAATTGAATGAGTGCATAGGGAAGGGGCCTTAATGAGGGGTGAATGGAGAGGAGAGAGAATGAATTTCAAAATTGGGGCGGGGAGGAGAGAGAGAGGGGGCACAACCCACTTAGAGAGAGTGATAGTAAGAGAGAGAGAGAGGGAGATATTGAGAGGGAACTAGAAGGTGTGAAAATTTTATGGATTCAATATTCAAGCATAATTGTTACAAATGAGAGAGGGGTGGGGCTATTTATAGACCCCACACTTTTCCTAAGACCAAACTGACCCTGACAAACTAACTAATGACCAAACAGTCCAAGGGAGGGGCGCCCCTGGGCCTAGCCCAATGAATTGGGCCCATTAACCTATCAAACCAACATAATGACTTCAAGACTTAGGAAAATGACTTTCTAACCTAGGTACATGACTCAATAAAAGGAAAATTACATGTTTAAGACTCAAATAAAAATAAGAAAATTACATGACTTGACTCACAAACACATGAGGAATATAATGGCGTACACCGACGATCAATCCGAGCTTCAGAAAATGTGGAGGGGCAAGGGATGTCCCCATCATACCCTCGGGGTGGGGAAAACTCGACCCTGTCGAGTATGGGTCCACCGGGGAAGTAGCATCCCAAACGTAGTTCTGGGCGAACCTTGTTCTCCAAACTCGACCCTTGTCCATAGCCGAGGAACGGTGCTTCCACTCGACAAAGTGGCTCGGACACACCCTTAGGCTGGTGAAGAGATCTTGCTTTGCTTAGTATTGCCGCCATGTGCTGACGTCGGGCTCTCGGGCTAGTTTGTGGCGGCACTCCGAGGGTGTCTCTCACAAGGATAGGTGTAGGCTCAAGACACTTACTAGGATCCACCGCGGTACCCTTAGGGGGTGCCGGATCCGCCACGTGGGAAGTGGGATGAATCCCAAAACCCATTGGTAAGTTCAACCCGCAAGCCGGGTGCCAAGGCCACTCGGAACTTGGCAAGGTCCAAGTCCTCGTGCCCTCAAATTGGAGGTGACCCTAGAGTAGAGCCACTCCAAAATCATCATCATCATCAAGTCACCAACGTGGAATTTCAAGTGGCGCTCACGAGTTTTTGCCCGCTTTTTGTAATTCTCACCGCTTTTTGCTTGATGCATGTTTTGATGCATATGCCATGTACTAAGATGCGGTGTGAGTGAGTAGTGCATGGTATGCAAAGGTGGTCCAGGGCAACCACATGTAGACCTATCATGCATTGATGTTATGAAGACTTTGAATGTCTTGGGAGGACCAGGGCATCCATAGGTGTCTCTTTCATGTGTGAGTGTGATGAGTGCCGGGGGACCCGGACATCCATGAATGCTCCTAACATGCTTGAGACTCATGATGAATGAAGGTGGGCCAATACATCCAAATACGGTCCACTTATGCTTCCTACTTGACATGTGGGTGATGTAAATGAATGTACCCGACTTATGAATCATGCCAAGTGGTATTGTATGCCAAGACTTATGCACTCTTGTGACAAAGATGTCTCCTAGGTGTGGGCTTTTGGACTTCCATTGGAATGGGTCAAAGGGGTCTAGGAAGGTGGATATCATGAAATGGGACACTTCCTCGATCCCTGGGTGTATACCACCCAAAGTCATGGCTCCCATGGTATAACCCGGGTCTGGGATGGGGTGGATTGGATCAAACATGGTGGGTTGGGGTAGGGAAAGGTAGGTGGTGGTTAAGGTGGTTGGGTCACACGGGTTCCTTGACTCCCATTGGAATAGATCATAGGGATCATAAAATGGGTTACCAAGGGAGAGGAGCTCCATGTCTTCAAGGTCCTCCAAAGGTGCTAAGTCATTCCTCTCCATGATAATTGGGCCAATGTTCTTGGTGAGTGGGTCGGCCACAAGGGGAGGGCTTGGCTTTCTACAGGCTGTAAGAAGCTCCAAATTGAGGAGAAGGTCGGGCTCATCGGGTGTGGGGAGGAATAGAAGGAGGTCGCTAGTGTAGCAACCAATGGTGCAAACCGAGGTGATAGACCCTATGCATAGATGTAGGAGGTCAAGGCTCTTAGGTTGTTTGGCCATAGGGGTCAACATGCTAGTGAACTCAATTTGCCATGCTAAGCCCTTAAGAAGATCTTCTAAGGTTTCCACTTGGTAGGATGTTTGGATTATGGTGTGATAGGAGGAGAAGGGTACAATGGGAAGGTTTTGCTCCATGGGAGGGTAAACATAAGACATGGTAGGGTGAATTGGTCTCTCCTTTAGCCATCTAGCTAGGGGCCCATCTATGATTATGGTGCTATTTGTGAAGGCTTGTGGCTCTTGGGGGTCCAAGCTATGTGGAGGGGACATTTGTGATTCTTCCTCGCCATATGTATGAACTTGGGTTTCCTCAAGGATGGGGATGGGTTCCGGAATGGCATCTACTCCCATGTGGATGGTTGTGGTCTCCTTTCTCAAGGGAATGGGAAGGTCTATTGAGGGTGGGGTGATGATGGTTGGTGCATGGTGTACCCGGGGTGGTGGGTAATGGGAAACTTGGTTTTGGATAGGGAGGGGAAATAGTGGAAGCCTAGGACTTGGGACTTTTGGGGTAGGGAGTGGGAGATGGGTTGGTTGGGGTGGCTTGGGTTGGTTGGTCTTGGGGGGAGTGTCCCTTTTAGGGGACAAGGGAGGGGTAGTGGTGGGGACCAAGGGGGCTTGTGGGGTATGGGTTTGGTGGGAGCTTTTAGATTGGAGGGTGGTGGCCGTCATGGGCCTAGGTGGAGGGGTGGACACGGTGTCCACTTGGTTTTTAATGGTGAGGGTTGGATGAGTGGTGGTCACCATGGAGGGAATTGGGTCGGTTAGGGGTCTCTTGTCCTTGGGATCGTTTGGGGTGGAAGTGGGGGCTAAAGGGGCTTGACTAGTGTAGGTTAGGGAAGGGGGGTTTGGTTGGGGTGTGGGGGCCCTCATGGGGTTAGGTGGGGAGGTGGAGGCCTTGGACACTTGGGTTCTAGTGGTAAGGGTTTGGACGGGTGGGGTTGGAGGAGTGGGAGTGCTCCTCGAGTTTTGTTAACCCGGGTAGGAGGGAGGAGGTCGAGGAGTGTAGACTTTCCTAAGTTCGGCTCTCATGTTCTCCCATGTGTTAATAGGCTCTAGCCTCATAACCCTCCTAAATTGTTCAATGAACTTCCACCTATCCTCGGCATGGTACACAAGTCGACTCTTGGCAAGGTAGATTTTCATGGGTTCAGTCATTGGATTCCTTTTAAAGTATTTGTCCATGTTTTCCTCCCACTCTAAATATGCACTAGGGTGGTATCCATTAAAGATAAGGTCCTCAAATAGGACTTTGTCCAAAGGGGTGTCAATCGGACCTTTGCGGAGGGCCGAGTGAGATAGATGTGACTTACATGAAGTAGCCATGCTAGTGGACAAAAGAGATGCAACCGAAGACTCTAAATGCATATGAGCGTCCTAGGACCAACTTGATAGAGATAAGTTGTGAACTTGCTCTGATACCACTTGATGTGACACCACCTTGGGGTGATGACCACAAGACAATATGACCCTTGGACCTAAGGTTGCAAGCAAGCAAATTGGCGATGATACCACTCGAGCGGCTCACTCGCTTGGTGCACACTTGTGCCCGTGGGCAACTAAACGATAATGGAGAGGGTCCGAGGTGGGACAATGATGCTCCGGTGCTTGGCAAGCTTGAGGAGAACCCCAATTGGGCCAGGGATGCCCACTCACGGGTGGCCGTCACACCATGGGTGTGGGTTGAAATGGCTCGCTCACAACTCGCCCGCGATGGACACTCACGTGTTCGGCAATTTGGGCCGGGCCCTCGCTCTCCGTCCGACGCAGCAAAGCAAGAATACTAAGCTAAGCAAGTGATATTGACCAGCAAGGAAAGGGGGACCGAGGCTCACCTAGCTGGCGTGAAGACGCCAACTCCGGCCGAAGACGGGGGCGAGTGGGGAGGCAAGGGTTTGTGCCCGCAAGCCGCGTCGGTGTCGCTTCAAATCTGCGAAAATATTATTACATGAACTACACCTCTCGCAGGAGGGGGGCTCTTGGGGTGGGGGTTAGACTTATTACAACCCAGATTACCTCCCCGCCGGGAGGGGCCTTCAGCCGGCCAAGCGGGGTGGGAAAATTATGAAGAGAACGCCGACTCTCCAAGCTTCGTCGGTTCTGCAACTCTTCAGTTTTGCTGAACAGGTTGTCGATGAAGATGCTGCCACGGACTCAACCGAGCTTCAAATTTGATGAAACCGGTGCCAAAAGTTCCCCAACTGGCCGAGGATGATGCTTGAATTTTTTGGGAAGCTCTGGAACTCGGGGCTGATCGGACCGGCGACTGGAGCAGGACAGCAACACTCTGCCTCTGACTGATGCAGAACTGATACAGTGGATTGCAGAAGGCACTGCGGTCGCTCCCGAACTCCAAATCGAACGAAACTGGACCTGCAGGGGGCAGACTGCACACTCCGGCGAAGAAATTTAGAACAAATAGCTCGGGCGGGCGATTGGCGTTGTTCCTTCTGCTACTGATGGAGGACTAGACGAAGAATAATTTTGTAGAAGGAAGCGTGATCGAATTCCTCCAAGGTTGGCCGCTGAATGGCTTCCAAGATCGCTCTGGCCTTTAGTCTGGGACAGATTACGCAGTCGTTGAAGATGACGTTCCTTCGGATAGCTCCGAACTCGGATGCAGGCAGGAGTACCACCGTTGGAAAGAAGACTTGGAGACGATTCCAGAAATATAAGATATGCCACCGGGAGCCTTCAGGGGAAGTCGTGGCTGCTACTGCAAATCGCTACTTTTCTGAAACCTACAACAGGGATAGAATAGGTGGAGGAGAGGGTGTGGGGAAGGGCATGAACAAGGGGTTATTTGGTGGATGGGGAAGGGGGGGTGCGACCTTGGGTGGTTAGGGAGGTGGGGAGATGAAAGGGCACAGCCCAAGGGAGAGGGAAATTCGAAATTTGGCCTAGGGAAGGGCTCTTTCAGTCTTGGGGAGAGGGAGGGTTGCTTGGGAGAGTGGAAAGGTGCCTAGGAGAAGGGGTTTCCACCTAGGGGTTGGAGGGGGAATTGAATGAGTGCATGGGGAAGGGGAAGGGGCCTTAATGAGGGGTGAATGGGGAGGAGAGAGAATGAATTTTGAAATTGGGGTGGGGAGGAGAGAGAGAGGGGGCACAACCCACTTAGAGAGAGTGATAGTAAGAGAGAGAGAGAGGGAGATATTGAGAGGGAACTAGAAGGTGTGGAAATTTTCTGGATTCAATATTCAAGCATAATTGTTACAAATGAGAGAGGGGTGGGACTATTTATAGACCCCACACTTTTCCTAAGACCAAACTGACCCTGACAAACTAACTAATGACCAAACAGTCCAAGGGAGGGGCGCCCCTGGGCCTAGCCCAATGAATTGGGCCCATTAACCTATCAAACCAACATAATGAATTCAAGACTTAGGAAAATGACTTTCTAACCTAGGTACATGACTCAATAAAGGGAAATTACATGTTTAAGACTCAAATAAAAATAAGAAAATTACATGACTCGACTCACAAACACATGAGGAACATAATGGCGTACACCGACGATCAATCCGAGCTTCAGAAAATGTGGAGGGGCAAGGGATCTCCCCATCAAATCCCCTCTTTATTAATCAGCTTCCAAGGCACACCTGCAAGTTAGCAAACTATTTTGCACAAATAGGTACCCATGAAGTCTTGGGTCCTGACATGACAGTATCACTTCTAGCAGGTTTTCTCAGCACATTTTTAACTTGATGATCATTAAATTTCATCAGAGGATAACCATCCATGAAATGTCCAGATTTGCCATAATGATGGCAAGAAGCAGCAGATTTCTGAATTGATTTATGCACATTCTTATTAGCATGAATTCTATGTGCATATGCATGAACTTTTTTGTTAACAGAATAAAAATTCTATTTACCAAAACCAGTTTGGTTTTGATATCCTGCCAGCCAACAGGTTGCAGCCCTGTGACCTGGCTTTCCACAGTTATAGCATGAAAAACTCAGATTTTCTAGCATAGAATTTGATAACATGGGGGTAAACATAGTTCTTCTGAGCATGCCAACAATCTCTAGCTCTGTGGCCTACCTTACCACACTCAAGACATGCAAGAGTTTTCCTTTCAAAAACATTTTTGTTGTCATGGAAATTAACAAACTCAGAATGAAATTTCTTCCCCTTAACATGCCAACAATGAGCTGCAATGTGGCCCAACTTGCCACAATTGAAACAAGCAGAATATTTTCTATTTACAACAAATTTGTTCCTATCATAATCATTTCTGTCTACAAGGAGATTGATAGTTTCAGAATTAAACTTTCTACCCTGAGCATGCCAACATTCAAATGCCTTATGACCAAATTTGCCACAGTGAAAACATTCAGTTTTCTTTTTCTGAGGTGAAGGAATTTTATCATGAAATTTTCTAGCATTCCTATCATCATTCTCCATCAATTTACACTCATGCATCAGATGTCCAAATCTATGACAGTAATGGCAGATCATTTTCTTTTTAGATGCATGTGAGTGTGTGTGAGGACTGTGATCATGTAGCACCCCGTATAATTTTTTTATTATTATTATCAATATTTTTCAAATAAAAATAAAATAAAATAATATTAGATGAACTATTTAGGTAGTTTATGTAAGAAGTAGGAACATGAAGTTATCATATATAAAGGTTATTCACTTAACAAGAGACTTCCTAGTGTAGTTGGTTAAGTAGCTTGTCTTCCAATCCAATGACCAGGGTTCAAATCTTAGCATCCACCATGTATCTACCCTTTTTGCCAAATAATTATATGATATAAGCTAATCTTGCACTTACGAATTGGGCCATGGGTTAGATGTCCAAACAACTGTCTCTTATCTCTCCAGCCTATCTCTTATCTCTCCAGCCTGTACAAGCTGCAAAGACTCATTATTTCAGATCTTGTCCCCTATCCGTTCATACTAGACCCTATAACATCCCCTTTTGCTACCCCCATTCCCATTCTAGGCTAGCTGAGGTTAGGGCAAAGCTTTGCTAGAGGGGTTCTGCTGCTACGAACTTCACAGAGATAGGTGTTCTCAACTTTTAACTAAATTAGTAGCTAATCTAGGATGATTAGTCTAGGCCTTTAGTATTAGGCTCATTTCCATGTGATTTTAGTGTTTTTAAAGCATGTGTTGACTTAAGTCTAGGATGATTAGTATGCCTTAGCTTCACACCTAAGATAATTAGCACGTATTAACTTTATACCCAGAATAATTAGCAAGTATTAACAAGTATTAGTCTCATATCTAGAATGATTAACATGTGTTGGCTTAAATCTAGGATGATTAGCATGCATTAGCTTCATACTTGAAATGATTAGCATGTATTAGCTTTATATCTAAAATAATTAGCAAGTATTAGCAAGTATTAACAAGTATTAGTAAGTATTAGTCTCATACCTAGAATAATTAGTATGTGTTAGCTTAAATCTAGGACGATTAGTATGTATTAGCTAATATCTATATTTGATATAGTTCATGCTTTAGTAAAGGGCCTGTCATTTGTCAATTTCTGTGAAACTAAAACCACCATGTTAAAAATGTTATATAAGAGAAACTAAAGCCTGAAAATAGTGAAAGAAGAAATTGTAGTCAAGAGGATGAAAAATGTGGAAAAAGACCAAGTTGAAAGAGGCCAAGTGGAAAAGGACCCAGTTGAAAGCACAATGAAATGATATTGAAAATATAGGGTTATAAGAAGGAGAATAATGAAAAATCTAGAGAGAATGAGAATGTGTGCAAGAAGAGAAAGTCATAGATTGGAAGGTTAGGAAGAAGTTTCATGAAGAGTGCAAAGAGAGAAAATGAGAGGAAGAAGGTGAAAAATGTGAAAAAATGAGATCTATAGACGTAGGTGAACAGTTACTGAGTAAAAAATCAGAACCGTAGAAAATTAATTATAACTTAAAAATTAAGAAGAATTGGAGGATATGGTAAAATAAGAAAATCTGTATCTACAAGAGGGGAAGAACTTTTGTGAAGAACTCAGAGTGAAAGGAGGACTGGAAGGGCATGAAAACTAGGGAACAAAACTGATGAGTCGACTCTGCCTGATGGATAAGTTGACGCAGTACTGTTCATATGAACTGATGAGTCAACCCTGTGAGCTGGAAATTGAACTGATGAGTCGACGCAGCCTGATGGATGAGTTGACGCAGTACTGTTCATATGAACTGATGAGTCAACCCTGTGAGCTGGAAATTGAACTGATGAGTCGACGCAGCCTGATGGATGAGTTGACGCAGTACTGTTCATATGAACTGATGAGTCAACCCTGTGAGCTAGAAATTGAACTGATGAGTCGACTCTGCCTGATGGATGAGTTGACGCAGTACTGTTCATATGAACTGATGAGTCAACCCTGTGAGCTGGAAATTGAACTGATGAGTCGACGCAGCCTGATGGATGAGTTGACGTAGTACTGTTCATATGAACTGATGAGTCAACCCTGTGAGCTGGAAATTGAACTGATGAGTCGACGTAGCCTGATGGATGAGTTGACGCAGTACTGTTCATATGAACTGATGAGTCAACCCTGTGAGCTGGAAATTGAACTGATGAGTCGACTCTGCCTGATGGATGAGTTGACGCAGTACTGTTCATATGAACTGATGAGTCAACCCTGTGAGCTAGAAATTGAACTGATGAGTCGACGCAGCTTGATGGATGAGTTGACGCAGTACTATTCATATGAACTGATGAGTCGACCCTGCCTATGAAAATGAACTGGTGAGTCGACCCTGCCTATGAAAATGAACTGATGAGTCGACCCTGCCAACAGATTTGAACTAATGAGTCGACCCTGCCAATGAAAATGAACTAATGAGTTGACCCTGCCTGTGAAAATGAACTGATGAGTCGACCCTGCCAGTTCATCGCATTGACGCGGCGAACTGATGAGTTGACGCGGTGAACTGATGAGTTGACGCGGTGAACTGATGAGTTGACGCGGTGAACTGATGAGTTGACGCGATGAGCTGATGAGTTGACGCAATGAACTATTGAGTCCACGTGATGAGCTGATGAGTTGACGCAATGAACTATTGAGTCGACCCAGCTAGCTCAATACGTTAACGTGATCATTAGGCTTTCACTTTTGCCATCTCCACTGATAGATGGCAGCCGGAGAGGTGATTTTTAACTCTTGACAGGGTCCTCTGAACCCTGTATAATTCCCAGGAAGGGCATCCCACAGTAAGGATGTCATTTCTAAAATTGTCAGGTGGCCCATAAGGCACCTCTCTTATATAGTTTTTCCGTGTATCAAACGTTACTGGTTTCCACTCCTAGTTCATCCCTACACATCAATGCGCCCTTGGATTCCATTCCATAATTCCACCTTATATATCATACTGGTCAAACCTTGAAATTTCACATTGGCTATAAATGAGAGTGGATGTCAACATACATGATAAATGCTGTGCATATAGGGCCCGGTCTGATCCTGGGGGGAGCACCCGAAGGTACTTGTGCCCATGGGAGTTTATTGACCACGGTGTTTGGCATTGCACCGAAGTACTTGCTTGCTAGACTTTAGACATTCCACTCATTCTCATGATATTACTTGATTGATTGACTTGAGACCCGCAAAAGGGTAAAAGTGCTTACTTGAATGCATTATAAATAGCCAATTCCAGTTATACACTTGAAACTACTTTGCTTACTATTACTAGCTTGAATAACATGTTTCTACTCAGTTACTAGCTTGAATAACATGTTTCTATTCAGTTATCACTGACTTGACATCATTTACTATCACTTGCCACTGCTGCTTGAAATTGTGAAATCTATATACTCTCACTTTCTACTTCCGTCGATTTTACAATTCTTTGATATCTATCTGTCTGCATGCATAGGTTACGTACATTAAATGAATGTGTAATTCACTTAAAGCATGTTAAAATTTGAGATGTAAATCCTACTGAGTGATTCGCTCATCTAGTTGTTTTCTAACCTTTCCAGGAAATTCAGATATCAGCCAGAACTCGGAAGGGAATGAGTCGGAGTGATGAGTGTAAAAAATAGAGTTATCTTGTTATCTTGTAAATTGTACTTGTATAAATGGTGTTATTGTAATTTCATTTATGTCAGTCATATCAAGTTATGTCAGACGTCAGCTGTGTTAGTCCAATAATTGTAATAAGGGCTTGAAGCCTAGTAGTTGGACTTGGATATGTATGTAATTGTCATTGGGTTAGTTGTATCAATTGTCAGCTCATCCTAATTGTATTAACTTTGAGTTAAATCCTAGTCAATTGCGCACTCTGATATTTACATGATTGACACGATCTATATAGACGCATCACGCCTCCGGGTAATCTTCCGCGCTCGGGACGTGACAGTTTTCGTGGTATCAGAGCCTAGGTTTTCAAACCTAGGGAACTAGAAAAAATAAATGGTTAGAAATTGAAATCTAAGTAAAAAAAAAAAAAAAAACTTGAGTCCAATTATAGGTAAAACCCAAGTTCAAGGATAGATATACCTTACCCGGTGAGATGGATAGAGCCATGGGTTAAGATTTATAGTGACTTTATCCTTATAAGTAAAACCGACCCTTATCTTACTTAAACACTTTTGTAGAATCATGGCTGCTGAAAGAGCACAATGGCGCGAGATGCAGCGCACCGTGCAGGGCCTTACACAGGCACTACAGCAAGTGGCCCAAGGCGGAGCTAACCGTGGAGCAGGTGACCTCCACAGGAGTTTCCGTAACATGAACCCACCAAGATTCACGGGTTCGTCCGACCCCGAGGACGCCGAGAATTGGTTAAAAGAGATGGAACGAATCTTCCGTGTGATGCAATGTGCGGACAACGAGAAGGTTTTACTGGCCGTATTCCAACTGGAGCGGGACGCTCGATGCTGGTGGGAATCCATAGAAGCAACACTACCAGAATACCATGTTACATGGGATGAATTCACGGAGCATTTCAACAACAAGTACTTCTCCGATCATATCCAGGAAAAGAAAGCCACGGAATTCGCCGTTCTAAAACAACGGGGCTTGAAAGTGGCCGAGTATGAGGCCCAATTTTCTAGATTATCCAGGTATGCACCTCACTTGGTGTGTACAGAAAAGATGAAGGCGAGAAGATTCCTTAACGGGCTTCGGCCCCATTATATCACACAACTGGCCCCGATGGACATCCAAGTCTATTCGGAGATGGTTCGGTGTGCTCAACTGCTGGAAGACGCCACCGAATTATCTGAGAGAATCCGAGGAAGAGACAAGAAGGAACCCGTCACAAGCCCGGGAAAATTCAAACAATCCTTCAACAAGAAGCGATTCTTCATGGGAGGGGAGCCCTCTAAGGTGATGAAATTCCAGAAGAATGATCGGCCATTCTCCACCACCACACCATCAAAGGAGATTTGCAAATATTGTGATAAAGCTGGTCATAGGACCGAGGAATGCTGGAGAAAGTTAGGAGCTTATCTTCGATGTGGGAGCCGAGAACATCAAATCCCAGACTGCCCACTGATGAAGGAGCAGGACATCAAAGACGAGAAGCGTCCGATAAAGAAACAAGGCCGTCTACAAGCTCTCCGAGAGACGAAACCCACTGAAGGCGGAATTGTGGAAGGTACTCTCACTATTTGTTCAAAAACTGCTCAAGTTTTATTTGATACCGGAGCAACTCATTCATTCGTTTCCAAGAACTTTGCTGCTTCATTTTCTAAGAAACATGAACTATTAGATTTGGTCATATCTACACCCCTTGGGAATGAGTCTGATGTCACTTACCACTATCCAAATTGTGAAGTGATGATTAAGGGAAGTAATTTACCTGCTGACCTGATATGCCTAGATATGAAGGGTTATGATGTTATACTAGGTGCCGACTGGCTATCCACATACCAAGCAACTGTAGATTGTCGGCATGGCAAGGTAACTTTCGTAGATTTCCCAGATCTAGTTTACAATAGCCCTCGGAGTAAATCACTTCTTATATCAGCACTCCGAGCTAGTAAACTTATGAATAAGGGATGCATGGCTTTCATAGCATTCGTGACTGCCACGGAAGTCGAGAAGGTTAAACTTGAAGACATCCGTGTAATTCGGGATTTTCCCGATATTTTTCCAGAAGATTTAACCGGCTTACCCACGGAAAGGGAAGTGTCGTTCACAATCGACCTTGTCCCTGGTACTGGTCCTATTTCCAGGGCACCATACAGAATGTCCCCTGCTGATCTGAAGGAACTAAAAGAGCATCTAATGGAATTATTTAAAAAGGGTTTCATCAGGCCGAGTACTTCCCCATGGGGAGCACCCGTGCTATTCGTCAAAAAGAAGGACGGATCGATGAGATTATGCATAGATTATCGGCAGCTAAATCACCTTACAATCAAGAACAAGTATCCACTGCCAAAGATTGATGAGCTGTTCGATCAACTATCTGAAGCTTTATATTTCTCCAAGATTGATTTTCGTTCTGGTTACCACCAATTGAAGATCAAAGAAGAAGATATTCATAAAACTGCATTCCGAAGCAGGTATGGGCATTACGAATTTACTGTTATGCCTTTCAGACTAACAAATGCCCCCGCAGCTTTTATGCAGTTAATGAACAGCATATTCAGGCCATATTTAGACCAATTTATTGTGATCTTTATTGATGATATTCTGATCTATTCAAAGACTGAAGAGGATCATGAAGAACACCTCAAGAAGGCATTACAGATATTAAGCGAAAACAAGCTATATGTCAAATTCAGCAAATGCGAGTTCTGGCTCGAGGAAGTATCCTTCTTAGGCCATATCATTTCGAAGAATGGAATTCTGTTGACCCATCAAAGGTCGAAGCCGTGAAGAACTGGGAACGACCCACAAATGTAACTGAGATTCAGAGCTTCTTGGGTCTAGCTGGTTACTATCGGCGTTTTATAAAGGACTTCTCCAAAATTGCTGTTCCCCTGACCAGGTTAACCCGCAAGGAAGTGCCTTATGAGTGGAAGGAAGACTGTGAAAAGAGTTTCCAAACTTTGAAGGATCTCTTGACCACTGCTCCAGTCTTATCATTACCAATGGAAGGAGAAAAATATGAGGTATATACCGATGCTTCTGGTATTGGCCTCGGATGTGTATTGATGCAGAATGGGAGAGTCATTGCGTACTCTTACCGACAATTGAAGAAACATGAAGAGAACTACCCAGTTCACGACTTAGAACTGGCCGCAGTAGTATTCACTTTAAAGATCTGGAGGCACTATCTCTACGGAGAACAATTCACTGTGTACTCCGATCATAAAAGCCTCAAGTACTTATTCTCCCAAAAGGAGCTAAACATGCGGCAAAGGCGTTGGCTCGAGTATCTCAAGGATTTTGTGTCACGCCCCGTACTCTATACCGTCGAGGTATTGTCCGCTTTGGCCTACCGACCTCACGGTTTTATCCCTTTTTAAGGGTGATCAGCTCCAGAATGGAGGACTTCCCGGGTTGGTCACCCATCCCAGTACTGCTCCCCATTAAGCACGCTTAACTTCGGAGTTCTTTCCAAAAACTGAGCCGATACTTGAAAAGGCACCTCGGTGATATAGAGTTCAACTTTGCTATATTTGAGGGTATTACAATCTACCCCTCTTATATAGGCGACGTCCTCGTCGCTGGGCACATATAGCACGCAATCACGCAATCAAGCCCCCAGGCAGGTAGGACTCTAGAGGTGGCCCCTACAGGCTCAAGAGGTGGCTCCCACTATGTAGCACTTTGCTCCATTACGGACTCAAGAGGTGGCTCCCATAGTGTAGCACTTTGCCCTGCATGGCACTTAGTTCCCACACTTCCGGCTGGGGTATAGCTCTGATACCATTCTGTCACGCCCCGTACTCTATACCGTCGAGGTATTATCCGCTTTGGCCTACTAGCCTCACGGTTTTATCCCTTTCTAACAGTGATCGGCTCCAGAATGGGGGACTTCCCGGGCAGGTCACCCATCCCAGTACTACTCCCCATTAAGCACGCTTAACTTCGGAGTTCTTTTCAAGAACTGAATCGATACTTCAAAAGGCGCCTCGGTGATATAGAGTTCAACTTTGCTATATTTGAGGGTATTACATTTCGACTTTACTATACAGTACCATCCTGGTAAGGGTAATTCCGGAGCTGATACCCTTAGTCGAAAGCCGAGAACAATATTGGCCAACTGCATGATACAAGAATGGAAATTGCTGGAGAAATTCTCTGAGCTTGATATCAGCACAGATGAGAAGAGCATGTGTATTATTCTATTTTATATGAGCCTACATCCAGATTTACTACCTGAAATCAAGAAGTTACAAGAAGAGGATCCCTCGCTAGTGGAGATAAAGAGCAAGCTGGACGAGAGACTAGATTTCAAGCTGGCACCTGATGGTAGATTACTATTTCATGCACGGACATGTGTGCCCGACTGTCCCGAATTGAAGAGGAAGATTCTTGAAGAAGCTCATAGATCGAGATACACAATCCACCCTGGAGCTACTAAGATGTACCAAGACTTGAAAAGAACTTTTTGGTGGCCTAACATGAAAAGGGAGGTAGCAGACTTTGTGTCTCGTTGCCTCACATGCCAACAAGTGAAGGCGGAACATCAAAAACCAGCCGGAAAGCTACATCCGCTGGATATTCCCAAGTGGAAGTGGGAGGACATTGGCATGGACTTTATCATGGGTTTGCCCAAGACTAGGGGCGGATATGATGGAATTTGGGTAATTATCGACCGGTTAACTAAATCGGCCCATTTCTTACCCATCAAAAGTCGATGGTCAGTCGACGTACTTGCTGCCCTGTATATTAAGGAGATGGTTAGATTGCATGGAGTTCCCATCTCGATCGTATCTGACCGAGACCCACGCTTCACCTCTCATTTTTGGAAGGGTCTACAACACTCTCTGGGGACGAAACTTAATTTCAGCACTGCTTTCCATCCCCAGACAGATGGTCAGACTGAAAGGACAAATCAAGTTGTTGAAGATATGTTAAGGGCATGTATTATAGATTTCGACGGAAGCTGGCATGACCACTTACCACTAGCCGAATTTGCATATAATAACAGCTATCAAGCTAGTATTCAAATGGCTCCTTTGGAGGCGCTTTATGGCAGGAGTTGTCGTTCTCCAATATGCTGGGAAGAAGTCGGTGAAAGACAAATTCTAGGCCCAGATATTGTTAGAGATTCAACTGAGAAGATACACCTTATCAAAGAGAGACTCAAGGTAGCTCAGTGCAGGCAAAAATCTTATGCTGATAACAGAAGGAGAGATTTGGAATTTCAAGTGGGTGACCATGCATTTCTCAAGGTATCTCCCGACCGAGGTATTAGAAGATTCGGTGTTAAGGGTAAGCTTACACCAAGGTTTATCGGTCCATTTGAAGTATTGGAAAGAGTGGGCGAGGTGGCTTACCGCATTGCCTTACCTCCTCAACTCTCGGAAGTGCACAATGTATTTCATATATCTATGCTGAAGAAATATGTGCACGACCCTTCTCACGTCATCAATCATGCTGAATTGGTGATTCAAAGGGACCTTACTTATGAGCAAAAGCCGATGCGGATCCTCGACCGCGAAGTTCGAGTTCTAACGAGCAAGATGATCCCTATGGTAAAAATTCAATGGAATCGATGCTCGGAGCAAGAAGCAACTTGGGAGACCGAGGAATCTATGAAGAGAAGATACCCAGAACTATTCGGCAAGTATCTTATACTTTCTATAGTATCCTTATGTAGTTGAATTTATCCTTATACAATTAAATTTGGGGACCAAATTCTTTTAAGTAGGGGAGGGTGTAGCACCCCGTATAAAAAAAAATTATTATTATTAATATTTTTTAAATAAAAATAAAATAAAATAAAATAATATTAGATAAACTATTTAGGTAGTTTATGTAAGAAGTAGGAACATGAAGTTATCATATATAAAGGTTATTCACTTAACAAGTGGCTTCATAGTGTAGTTGGTTAAGTAGCTTGCCTTCCAATCCAATGACCAGGGTTTAAATCTTAGCATCCACCATGTATCTACCCTTTTTGCCAAATAATTATATGATATAAGCTAATCTTGCACTTACGAATTGGGCCATGGGTTAGATGTCCAAACAATTGTCTCTTATCTCTCCAGCCTATCTCTTATCTCTCCAGCCTGTACAAGCTGTAAAGACTCATTATTTCAGATCTTGTCCCCTATCCGTTCAAACTAGACCTTATAACATCCCCTTTTGCTACCCCCATTCCCATTCTAGGCTAGCTGAGGTTGGGGCAAAGCTTTGGTAGAGGGGTTCTGCTGCTACGAACTTCACAGAGGTAGGTGTTCTCAACTTTTAACTAAATTAGTAGCTAATCTAGGATGATTAGTCTAGGCCTTTAGTATTAGGCTCATTTCCATGCGATTTTAGTGTTTTTAAAGCATGTGTTGACTTAAGTCTAGGATGATTAGTATGCCTTAGCTTCACACCTAAGATAATTAGCACGTATTAACTTTATACCCAGAATAATTAGCAAGTATTAGCAAGTATTAGTCTCATATCTAGAATGATTAACATGTGTTGGCTTAAATCTAGGATGATTAGCATGCATTAGCTTCATACTTGAAATGATTAGCATGTATTAGCTTTATATCTAAAATAATTAGCAAGTATTAGCAAGTATTAACAAGTATTAGTAAGTATTAGTCTCATACCTAGAATAATTAGCATGTGTTAGCTTAAATCTAGGACGATTAGTATGTATTAGCTAATATCTATATTTGATATAGTTCATGCTTTAGTAAAGGGCCTGTCATTTGTCAATTTCTGTGAAACTAAAACCACCATGTTAAAAATGTTATATAAGAGAAACTAAAGCCTGAAAATAGTGAAAGAAGAAATTGTAGTCAAGAGGATGAAAATTGTGGAAAAAGACCAAGTTGAAAGAGGCCAAGTGGAAAAGGACCTAGTTGAAAGCACAATGAAATGATATTGAAAATATAGGGTTATAAGAAGGAGAATAATGAAAAATCTAGAGAGAATGAGAATGTGTGCAAGAAGAGAAAGTCGTAGATTGGAAGGTTAGGAAGAAGTTTCATGAAGAGTGCGGAGAGAGAAAATGAGAAGAAGAAGGTGAAAAATGTGAAAAAACGAGATCTATAGGCGTAGGTGAACAGTTACTGAGTAAAAAATCAGAACCGTAGAAAATTAATTATAACTTAAAAATTAAGAAGAATTGGAGGATATGGTAAAATAAGAAAATCTGTATCTACAAGAGGGGAAGAACTTTTGTGAAGAACTCAGAGTGAAAGGAGGATTGGAAGGGCATGAAAACTAGGGAACAAAATTGATGAGTCGACTCTGCCTGATGGATGAGTTGACGCAGTACTGTTCATATGAACTGATGAGTCAACCTTGTGAGCTGGAAATTGAACTGATGAGTCGACGCAGCCTGATGGATGAGTTGACGCAGTACTATTCATATGAACTGATGAGTCAACCCTGTGAGCTGGAAATTGAACTGTGAGTCGACGCAGCCTGATGGATGAGTTGACGCAGTACTGTTCATATGAACTGATGAGTCAACCCTGTGAGCTGGAAATTGAACTGATGAGTCGACTCTGCCTGATGGATGAGTTGACGCAGTACTGTTCATATGAACTGATGAGTCAACCCTGTGAGCTGGAAATTGAACTGATGAGTCGACGCAGCCTGATGGATGAGTTGACGCAGTACTGTTCATATGAACTGATGAGTCAACCCTGTGAGCTGGAAATTGAACTGATGAGTCGACGCAGCCTGATGGATGAGTTGACGCAGTACTGTTCATATGAACTGATGAGTCAACCCTGTGAGCTGGAAATTGAACTGATGAGTCGACTCTGCCTGATGGATGAGTTGACGCAGTACTGTTCATATGAACTGATGAGTCAACCCTGTGAGCTGGAAATTGAACTGATGAGTCGACGCAGCCTGATGGATGAGTTGACGCAGTACTGTTCATATGAACTGATGAGTCGACCCTGCCTATGAAAATGAACTGGTGAGTCGACCCTGCCTATGAAAATGAACTGATGAGTCGACCCTGCCAACAGATTTGAACTAATGAGTCGACCCTGCCAATGAAAATGAACTGATGAGTTGACCCTGCCTGTGAAAATGAACTGATGAGTCGACCCTGCCAGTTCATCGCGTTGACGCGGTGAACTGATGAGTTGACGCGGTGAACTGATGAGTTGACGCGATGAGCGGTAGAGTTGACGCAATGAACTATTGAGTCGACCCAGCTAGCTCATTACGTTAACGTGATCATTAGGCTTTCACTTTTGCCATCTCCACTGATAGATGGCAGCCGGAGAGGTGATTTTTAACTCCTGACAGGGTCCTCTGAACCCTGTATAATTCCCAGGAAGGGCATCCCACAGTAAGGATGTCATTTCTAAAATTGTCAGGTGGCCCATAAGGCACCTCTCTTATCTAGTTTTTCCGTGTATCAAACGTTACTGGTTTCCACTCCTAGTTCATCCCTACACATCAATGCGTCCTTGGATTCCATTCCATAATTCCACCTTATATATCATACTGGTCAAACCTTGAAATTTCACATTGGCTATAAATGAGAGTGGATGTCAACATACATGATAAATGCTGTGCATATAGGGCCCGGTCTGGTCCTGGGGGGAGCACCCGAAGGTACTTGTGCCCATGGGAGTTTATTGACCACGATGTTTGGCATTGCACCGAAGTACTTACTTGCTAGACTTTAGACATTCCACTCATTCTCATGATATTACTTGATTGATTGACTTGAGACCCGCAAAAGGGTAAAAGTGCTTACTTGAATGCATTATAAATAGCCAATTCCAGTTAGACACTTGAAACTACTTTGCTTACTATTACTAGCTTGAATAACATGTTTCTACTCAGTTACTAGCTTGAATAACATGTTGCTATTCAGTTATCACTGACTTGACATCATTTACTATCACTTGCCACTGCTGCTTGAAATTGTGAAATCTATATACTCTCACTTTCTACTTCCGTCGATTTTACAATTCTTTGATATCTATCTGTCTGCATGCATAGGTTACGTACATTAAATGAATGTGTAATTCACTTAAAGCATGTTAAAATTTGAGATGTAAATCCTACTGAGCGATTTGCTCATCTAGTTGTTTTCTAACCTTTCCAGGAAATTCAGATATCAGCCAGAACTCGGAAGGGAATGAGTCGGAGTGATGATTGTAAAAAATAGAGTTATCTTGTTATCTTGTAAATTGTACTTGTGTAAATGGTGTTATTGTAATTTCATTTATGTCAGTCATATCAAGTTATGTCAGACGTCAGCTGTGTTAGTCCAATAATTGTAATAAGGGCTTGAAGCCTAGTAGTTGGACTTGGATATGTATGTAATTGTCATTGGGTTAGTTGTATCAATTGTCAGCTCATCCTAATTGTATTAACTTCGAGTTAAATCCTAGTCAATTGCGCACTCTGATATTTACATGATTGACACGATCTATATAGACGCGTCACGCCTCCGGGTAATCTTCCGCGCTCGGGGCGTGACAGATCAACATGCACTGATGAACCCTTTTTATTTATTTTCTGTTTTCCAGTCCTTTTCTGATTTTTATCCTATTTTTCTATTTTCTTAGCCTTGTACTGAGGTGGAGATGAGGTAGAAGGCTTTTCCTATTCAGAAGATTTAACAAAAATAGTTTTCAGGTTGGTTCCATTAACCTTCCTCATGACTGGATTGTAGCCCAGTCCCTCTTTCTCTAAATTAACCTTTGTTCTCAGCATTTTCTGAACAATGGGCTGTTTATCTTTTGATGTTGTGGCTACATTTGAAGCATTTACAAATGATGTCATTACTTTGTTTAGAAAAGTCTTTTTATTTAGATTATTGTAGCCCAACCCTTCCTTTTTGATATTGACTTTTACACCTATTAGTTTGTCTAGGTTTTCTTGCCCACTCACAAACTTAGACAGAGAACTCTTCAAATCTTGAAATTCATTTTCGAGAAATGCAACGTTTATTTCATAACTTGCAATCTCTTGTTCACTACAATTGACAACTTCATTCAAAACTTTGTTATCTGTTTTGTATTTTTCAATTTCCTTTCTCAACTCATCTACTTCTTCAGTTTCGTTTGTAGAGATCATTTTCCCTTTCTCCAATGTAAGAAGTCTTTCAGACATGGCACTGTTTAACAATTTTAATTTTTCAACTTCTTTTTTAAGCTTATCATTTTGAACCAATTCATTTATTAGAAGCTGATCTTCTGAATTGACTTCTTGCTTTCTTCTATTTTTAAATTCCTTCATTTCTCTTTGCTATTTTTCATCCTTTTTCTGTAGCTCCATGTTTACAGATTTTATGGCTTCAAATTTCTTTTTAAGTTTCTCTAAACTTTCTTTATTTTCTTTGGAGAATTTTCTGAGAGAATCATTCTCACTTTTCAGCTTGTTTAGATCAGATTTAACACATTCAAAATCTTTCTGCAAATTCTTACTCTGAACATAATCATGACAAGTTAGGCTAAGCTTCTTTTCAAGTTCAGAGATTTCTTTTACATGATCTTGATTCTCAATCTTCAGCAACGAAATTTGTTTTTTCAACATTTGATTATCAGACATACAAGCATCATGAGATTGCTTGATATTAGAACAATTTTCACATGGAGAGCTTGAACTATCTAACCCAGTACCCTTTTTCAATTTTTTATACTGTTTTCTTAAATGTTCATGAGATTCAAGCAATTCAGCATATGCATTTTCCCAATCATCCAAAGAGAAATTCTCGAAAGGGTTTACCTCTTCATCATCATCTTCTTCATTTTGGCTGCCACTTTGATTGCTTCTGTTAGCCATCATGCAGCTGTCCTCACTTCTCTTCTGAGCTCGCTTCAGCATATCTAGAATGTCTTTAGCAGAGCTGCAATCATGAAAGTAGGAATGTAAAGCCTTATCAGTAGCTGCCTTCATTAGATTCATAGCTATCTGATTCTCTTCATACATTGATCTGTGACTGTAAGTCCATTTGGACCTTTTCTTTGGTAATTTATGAGGACCATGTGAAATTAACTTCCATAGATCATGATTAAAAGATATAGCATAATTTTTCAGACTGACAAACCATACATTAAAATTGGAGCCGTTGAAAACTGATGGATCACCCATGGAAACAATCAGATTAAATGCAACAGGAATATTGATGCACCAAAAGCAAATTAGCACCGAAGACTGCAAGATCGGATCTACAGGTCGCTGGACCTTCTATGCAGACACCGCTCTGATACCAATTGATAGGATCGGTGCGAAGGATTCAGAGGGGGGGTGAATGAATCACACCCTTAAAAAACTTTTGCTCAAACAATATTGCATAATTAAAACACAGATGGCTTAGAAAATAGAGCAAATATATAAGGCGCGCCTAAACTATCAGCTAGCGGAAGCAGCACAAATAGAAACGAGAATGCTAAGGCAACCTGTGAAGGAGGTAGAAGACAAGGAGCAAAAACACAACCACACTGCACAGAAGATTTTTAGGTGGTTCGGTCACCAAGACCTACATCCACCCCTCACTCCAAACTGGAGTGAGGCTTCACTAGCTAATGCTAGAACCAGCAGACTCAGTCTGCGAACACTTGCTGCCAAACAGCTTGACCAGGGGAACAACCTCCCCTCTTCCTCCCACCCGGAGGGAACCACTAGTGACTCCCAGCCACTAGCAAACCAGAGACCGAGGTCTCTCTTCCTCCACACCTAGAGGGAACCCACCAGTGACTCCCCGTCACTAGCAAACCAGAGGTCACAGACCTCTCTTCCTCCAGACCAGGAGGGACCCGACCTCTATCCAGAGAATCGGAAGAACAAAGATAACCAGAGTAACAAAAGGAAAAGGCAAGAAATGAAAATAATCACAGCAAACAGAAAGCTGTAAAGCGAAATCACAATTTGGCTCTCGCAGGAGCTGACTGGCCTGGATATGATCCACGGTCCAGTATGAACTGATCTGCTGATGAAGCTTCTTATCTCTTGATCTCTCTTCTTCTTACTATTCTTTTACTTCTCTGCTTCTTTCTCTCACTGTCTTCTCTTCTTCTCACAATCCTCACGAGCTCTCTCTCTTTCTCTTTTTCTTCTGCTGCACTCTTCTTCTATTTCTTCTTCTTCTACTCTCTGCCTCTCTGCGACTCCTTTCTTCTATCAGCACTCGATCAGTCTACTTCTGAGGAAGAAGACTTCTATATATATAGCAGCTGCAGATAGGGCTAATGTTCTGCACGATTCCCGCCCAAGCTTTAGTCCACGTGGCGGCATCTCAGTTTCTTGGATCATGTGCCAGGTACCAACCTCGGATCACATGCCCAGTCACCTGCAAGTTTAATGAAGAGATACTTCAGTCGATCAACAAAATCAACACAGGTTGTACATACTTTACTCAGCAGGCAATGTATAGACTTAACAATGCATATGCACAATGATGCATTGTTCAGACTTTGCTGAAGATAGCCAGTTGATGTATAGACTTGGCTGAAGCCAACGCTGAAGCAATGTTCAGACTTTGTTGAAGAATGGCAGAGGATGTATATACTTAATATAATGCATGCATGATAAAGGAGCATACGGATGTATAGACTTTAAGTAAAGGTGCATGAGCAATGTATAGACTATGCATATGCACACTAGCGAGTGTATAGACTTTGGCTTGATCAATGCACAATGCTTATATGGATGTATAGAGTTGGTCGTGTGAAGGAGGACGAGTGTACAGACTTGTTGAGACAATGCATGATCAAACGATGCAGTGTACAGACTTGATGGCGTAAAGGCAATGCATGAACAAGTGATGCAGTGTACAGACTTGATGGCGTGAAGGCAATGCATGAACAAGTGATGCAGTGTACAGACTTGATGAATGCAATGCATGTACAATCGATGCAGTGTACAGACTTGGTCTCTTGTAATGCAGCGATGTACAGACTTAATGCTTCATGCACAAAGACGCTAAATGAAATGCTGGAATGTACAGACTCAATGTTTAAAAGATGAGCAATGCACCGATGCATGAGACGAAAGCTCTGTACAGACTTGGTGTGCCGTGCATGAGCAGTGCAGTGTATAGACTTATGGACTTTGAGTGCGTGCATCTACAGTGTGTAGACTTGATGAAATGCAAGGCAACGCAGACACTGGCTGTATAGACTTGGATATGTATGCAGGATGAGGCAAGGCAAACTCTGTACAGACTTGATGTGAAGACCAATGTATAGACTTCAATGCAAATGAGAAACCAATGTACATACTTGAATGCTCGAGACAATGTATAGACTAACAGCTTCAAGGCACAATGTGCAGACTTTACCAGTGCATAGACTTGGACTTCTGAACATAGGTAAAGACTGGGAATGTATAGACTTGACGAATGGCTTGAAACACAGACACGCTGCCAATGTATAGACTTACACAGTTCTGCCAATGTATAGACTTGGCCCAACTAAGGACCGATGGATGTATAGACTTTACGAGCACAGTCCAATATATATACTTTGCAAAGCACAGTCCAATGTATAGACTTTGCGAGATGCAGACTGGGCAATGTACAGACTTGAAGATGTGAACGACACAATGTATAGACTTGGCCCCTTGACGAATGTACAGACTTGGCTTCGTACTTGCTACATGATAATGTCTAGACTTGATGCAACTTCAAAGCACAATGTGTAGGCTTTAACAATGTGACGCAATGTACACACTTCATGAGATGATGGATGTACAAACTTCAGCTAAGCAAGCCACAGTGAATGTATGGACTTTATGAACGATGCAAACGGCTCTGTACACACTTGAAGTAATGCATGCCGATGTACAGACTTCAGTTGAAGCCAACCGAAGAGTGTCTAGACTTTATGAATGCATATGCCAAGACCAATGTACAGACTTGAAGAGGATGCAAGCAGTGTATAGACTTAGTCTACGACAACGGACCAATGTACAGACTTAAGGTCTCGCATGCAATGCAGTGTGTGAACTTTGAAGTGCTTACCGCTGTGTAGACTTCAAATGTAGAGACTTTGAATGTGTGTGCTGGCAGTGTATAGACTTGGAAGTCTAGGGGGGTCGACCCATCTAAGAAGGGGGTCGACCCACTTGTGCATGCAGTGTACTGACTGTATGCTCAATGCAATTGTGCTGACTCTGTTATATGAATGCATCGACTAGATGTCAGATAAATATAATGGAATGTCATTCACAAGCACACATTCACAAATCCATGAACACATATGAATGCACTTAAATGAATCAACAAGGTCTTTCATGCACACATGCATATGGTGACTTATAGTGTTTGCTATCATCAAAACAAATCATCAAGACCACAGGGGCACAACAAGTCCAGCACAAATTGGACTCTCAGTTGTGTGTAACGGTCTATCATAGGACCGTCAGAGTTATGTAACGGTCTAGGGTAGGTTCGTCACACTCTGGGGGTCGAACGGGATGATTTCGGACAAGTTTAACTGTGACGGTCTAGTATAAGACCGTCACAGTTCTCTAACGCATCTGTACTAGACCGTCACATGTGCTTTGACGCACCTACACTAGACCTGCACACCGATGAAGGAAAATTATGGGCAGACTACGCGCAACTTTGGAAATTGAAGCATATCTCTCAAACAGGGTAGAACTAGCAAAAGTGGTAGAAGAAGAAATTTTAGATAATTGAGAGAGGAACAACGTTTATGAAGAAAGTAAGTTGATAAAATGATCAGAAAAGGGAGAAAAAGGGACTAGAACAGAGAGAAAAATTCTGAGACATAGGTGAATAGCATAGCACGTCCGAAAAATGCAAATAGCGCACAAATGGGGCAGAACTGGCCAACGGCGTAGAAGAAGAAATTGTAGATCGTTGAAAGATGAACAACTTTGGTAAAGACAACTTTTTGAAAAGAGGAACATAAGGAGATGAAAAAGGATTACTTTCAGAACTACGTAGTGAGAGAGATCCGATTACTTGAGGGAAGCCGGCCTAAATGGGCCGAAAGTTGACTTGGAAGCTGAAATTTAATAAGATAAGCTTCATGGCTCTAGGAAATCAAGATCTCCAAGACTTAAAGGATATGGAATGGTAAAAATAGGCTCAAAATCCATCCAAGGAAGCTCCAAAACAATGGCTAATTCGGGACATCAAAAATGATGAAAAAGAGAAATGACGCAACTTGTGGGCTAAAATGGGTGTCAACCATGGCCATGCTAGCCACTTGATTACCTGAAAAACATTAAAGTAGGCGAGATGAGTGAAATGCTCAGTAGGAATTATATCTCAAGAACAAGCAATTGGTTTAAGTAATTACATTTTTCACATGTAAATGCAGGTAAGACTATGCATGTAGAATTAATCGAGCAAGTGAAACAAAACTAGCAGGAGATTAACAACGGTATGTAAAACTTCCAAGCGAGTCTTAAACAAGAGATATTCATGAAAGAATTTATAGATTATTGACTATTTTACACAAGTACTTGCCCATTCCGGGCCACGCTAGTCGAGTCAGCAAGTCAAGTCACGCACGTAAGTAATATCAAGTAACGTCACGAAAAGAGAGAGTGAGTGTGGAATGGCAAAGATTAAACTAGTCATGCACTTCGGTGCAATGCTAGACACTGTGATCAATTTAGCTCCCATGGGTACAAGTACTTTCGGGTGCTCCGCCCCGGACCAGATCGGGCCCTATATGCACAGCATTTAAAGATAGATATAGTCTTCAACTATAGTTCATAGCCAATAAGGAGTTTCAAGAACAAGCTTTAATAGAACGATAAGGTATGATTTATGGAATTCAAGGGCAAGGCCCTAGAGTAGGGACATACTAGCGATAAAATCCACACTAAAGCATAGAAAAATCATGACATGTCGATAAACTGGGTGGAGATTGACACCTAGGTAGGTAGCCATGATATCAAGAATAAGCACTTATATAAAGTCGCTTGTTCTTTGTACATGATATGGTAGAAAGAATTTGTGTCTACATAGAGGCACAAAAATCCTTAAGGGATAGCAATGGTATGGTTTCCCATTCCATTAGCTCAAGAAATATTCTCACAGTATCTAAATAGCATACCATGAGGGCCGGTATACCATGTTTCTTTAGAGTGACATGGCAATTAAAAAGTGTCATGGGTTTTTAATGGTACAACCTGCTCAATCGACCTTGAGGGAATCCAAGGCTACGAGGAGATTTACAGAGGTCTCCATGATAAAATCACAAGTCCAAATGAAGGAATATCCTGCGGAGGGATCATCTATCACCGAGAAATAGTGGGGTAATCGATAAAACACCGAGAAATGTGGGACTATACTCACGGACTGGAATATAGTGCCATATATATAAACCCACGGAAAAGAGGTTACATGAAAACTACGGAAATCAAAAGACAGAAAATGGCGCCTTAGATAGTGCCATTATTTCATTGTATAAAGTATTCGTTAAATTCAAAAATTTCACATTATATATATGTAACAGTTTAATTTCAGAAATTCCACATTATATCTATATAACAGTTACTGGAATATTTCTACACAGGGTAAATGGCGCCCTGGGCTGAGTCACTATTTCAGGATATAGCGCCCAGGTCAGGGGCACTATTTATTGGATAGCGACAAGGTCTCAGGCGTTGTTTCAATTATATATATATTAATTTTAGGAAAAATCTCTACATAAAGGAAATGGCGCCCGTGTGAAGAGTCTTCAATTCTAGGATATAGCGCCCTAGACAAGGGCGCTATTTAAATAGAGACTTAGGCTCTACCGTCATTTACTTTCTCATGAAATTTGACATGAACAGTAGTAGTTTTTTAGTAAAGAGAATTTTGCAACAGTGAATATATGGACAGAAAGAGAAAAATAGTAGGATTCCAAAACTATGATCTTGCATTAATTTAGACATCATGTTATATAGTTATTAAAATTTTAACATGGGTAATTATTAGTTAGCAAAGGAATTAACGACTGTTCAAATAGTCGTCAAATTTGAAATAGCACCCAAGGTTGGGTCGCTATTCACTGTTTATGTCGAAAAAACTCCGATCTAGAAAAAAATGTAAACCACTCTTGATCTATATGCATGCTCATGATCTGAAGCTAATTAGATTGGGCTTGGTACTTGAGAACACCTACCTTAAATGAAGATTAACGAGGGTCGAAGATTGAAGATGATGCAGAACGAAGGAAGATCACGCTGCAGCAGTAAGAAGAGCGGCAGCAGCGGGTAGTAGACGCAGGGAAGAAGAAGATGCTGCAGAGGTTGAGGGATCTTCACGTATCCACCATAGGAAGAAGATCGGGATGTAGGAAGCCACAGCAGAGGAAAAAGATGAGCACGTAGTGGCAGTAAGGGAAGCAAAGGAGCGGAAGGAGACGCGGCACAGGGACGACGATACCACTATTGACGCAGTAGCAGGGCTTCCCTTCGATGCAGTGGCAGTAGCCTATGCTTGACGGTAGAGGGGTTTATTTATAGAATTTCAGAGTCTAGAGTCCTAATGGAACCGAGATTTCCTAAGTATGATTCCTACTTAATATTAAGTTCTCATACCCTTACGTTCCTTCCCAATTCGTAGCCACCTGCCGTGTTTGTCATCCAACCCCTAAACTAACCATGCAAACGTTGTGGAAGGCCATCCTGGGTTGGGTTGTGAGCAATAATAGCCCATGTTATATATGGTTGGCTTTAAGACTTCATGGCTATACCTGTTTATCTATGGGTGTTTTTCGGTTGCTATACAGGCTCATATTAATGGGTTTAAAACCCACGTTCGATAGTTAATGGTGACGCTGTACGAAAATATGTGAAAACCCAAGTTGCAGGTATATATATATATATATATATATATATATATATATATATATTGTAGTATATGCACAGTTATGTGGATGAGTGGGTTTACTCATTGTAATATATATATATCTTATTGTATTATAAATATACACACACATATATATGAGGGTAGTTTCTTCACAGTGGCTTAAGGCTTGGCATGCATGATATACTATATGTATATAGTTTTTAAGCTTGTACAATGGGTTTTGGATTAAGACTCGTTAACCTTTACCTAAATTTACCTACGTGAAACTCATACTTGGAAGTAAAGGTCTCTTACCTTCTAATTGGTTATTGAGTCCATTAGGTATGGTTCTTGTTCTCCTCTACATTGGTTTAGAGCCCCTTAAGGCTAGAGTTGAGGTTTGGGATGGCCATTTACTCCTTAATGGGTTGTACTTAATGGTTTATTACCAATCCCATATTTGGATCGAATCTTTGTATCTTATCGTTATCATTACTCTTAATTATCTATCTACCTTATGGGTATCAGAGACATGTTCGATCCTAGACTCTATTTAATATCTTTAACATTTAAGGTTCTTTAAATTTTTATTGGCTATCTCCATTTGATATTTATTAGTATGGTATAGTTATTATCATATAATTTCAATTGAAGTTTTCAGGATGCTACAGACGATCCGGAGATGGCATCCACACCCCAGATCCGCATAAGCTTCTCCTTTCAATCCGGGGATGAGATCCACACCCCAGATCCTCCCAAGACTTTGCTCATCATCCTAGGAACTTCAGGTTCGCCCTCCTTCGCAGGGCCAAGGTCTCTCACCTCTCTTTCTTACTCAAGAGGAACCGTAGATGGTAGATAATTGAAAATATGTGTTCGTAAAGGCTGACCACCCTTGAAACCCACCTCCTTGTATAGTTTTCAAGCCTCCCAAGGTCCTACCCATGACCCACAAGGCTCCAACCCGCTCCCAAGGTCGCTCGTTTAAAGAGGGGTTAATGCTAAGCACCCCTTCGGTTTGAATAGTGGTGACCCTTCGTCTACCCGGTCATAGATGCGAGTGGGCACATTTTTTTATATTTGAGTTGGGACGTCTTCATATGAAATCAAGAGGACTTCTTGATCTAACTCTGGGTCCTGGTTTCATCGAATTTCCTCATTCCTAACCCGAGTTATGATTTTCGCAAGATTATCATTTATTCTCTCTCATTCCAGTTGTGACCTTTCGGTAGCCTGAGGTAATCTAAATATAACTCTAGCATCCATGTAGTATTTGGCATCGCCCTAAACATAGAAGTTGTAGATAACATCCTACTCGGAATTTTAGCCTTGGTTTTAGGTTATTTCATTAACCACGAGCAAAGTTATGAATTTCCCATTAATTACATTTGAATTCTCCTAACAGTCACACCTCTTCGTGACAGCTGGCAGCCAAAGGGCTCAAGTCCTTGGGTTCTGATACGAATTGGGCTTCCACCCCAACAGAAGAGTTTGGGTTAAGGGCCCAAGTTTTCTAATGAGCCTGGTTTCATCTGATTTGGTTGACTGTAGACCAAGATATCCATATTTAAACGGGTGACTATGTTTTGTGTAACTATTTCGACCCATTATCACAAACTCCTTCTTACCCCCTTTTAGGCCTATTTTTCAGAAGTTATACTCTTCACCAAAGTTATTCCTTACCCAATGGTCATTGCATAGGCTTTAGTTTTACCTAATTCTGATCTTTCTATGTTAAGTTATGAATTTTTCTAATGGTCCTTCAACAATTTGTCTAGATTTCTAGCTCATTGAGCTCATAGGCCCGAATTGTACACAATTGGGCCAGGGCCCAGTTGGTGGTCATAATAGCGTCAACGAACAACATGTCCTTCTTCAAGCGGTTCACTGAAGTGTTAACCCCAAGAGTCGACTCTTCTTTTTCCACATTCTGGTAGGGAGCAGCTCAGCCAGCTACATCGACCCTGCTCTCGCAGGGCGTCGACGCAAGGGGTCTTCCAGAAGCCATCCTAAAGCCCACCTTCAACAGCTGCATCGACGCATGGGCAAAGCTGCGTCGACGCACCAGAAGATTTTCAAGCAAAAATCTATTTTTCCTGCAACGGTTCTGAGGACTTCTAGAGGACTAAAAATAGAATCGTAAATTACCAAAATCATGGATTTCGAAGTCTGGTGCGCTCTTAGGACAGTCAACTGTCCTTGTCATCATTTGTTTGCCAAAACTACATTTCTAGTTAGTGGCTCTATCAGTTTTTATTTTAGGGAAAAGTCCTTTTCAAGGGAACCCTCTTTTTGCTTCTACCCAATTAGAAATGCTGTCTAGAAGATCTTCCAGGATAGAAAGACATCCTTCCTTCTGCCAACCAATGGGAAGAAGGTGGTGCAGGTTTGAAATTATTTGAAGAACACTTATTTATTCAGCCAATCAAATTACATGCCTTGAAGGGAAATTTCTTTGCTGCTTGACCCTATAAATAGGACAGATCGTGCTTGCATGGCTTGTTGTTGGAGCTTTTGAAAAACCTGGAGAAGGCCTGAACGCGAGAGTCCAAGAGAGCAAAGAAAGAAAAGAGACGAAGTGCAGTCTTGAGAGAAGAAGAAGAAGAAGATGAGTGCGTCTAGCCAGCCATCCAGCCAAAAAGCCTTAGCCTGAATTGTTTGTTTCCATTCCATCAAAAGCATGTGCTTGTAGCTTTTGTTTTTGTTCTCAGCATTTTCAGAACTTCCCAAGTGTGTGTAGCCGGGGATCTGTCCCCGTGTTTTTACTGCACTTGTAGCATCTTGCTTTCCTTCTTGTGTGTGTATAGGGGGGGATCTTCCCCGTGGGACTTGTTCCCGTGTGTGTGTGGTTGGGGCGTGTCCTCATGTTCTGTTGGGCAACCAGTGTGTGTGTGTGGATCTCTTTTGGCCAAAGAGTGGAAGCCTCATCCGGTTGGTGAGGGGTGGACGTCGGCTTGCTGGATAGCAGCCGAACCACCTTAAAAAGTTCTATGTTGTGGCTTGCAACCTCCATATCTTCTACCTCCCTTCATGTGTGTTGTATTTGTCTAAGTGCGCTCATAGCTTTTTCTATGCTGATATTCCTTGTGTCTACCTACTTTGTGTGCTCCAAATCGTTGTGTTGCTGTTCTTGCCTAGTTCTTCTTAAGAGGTTGAAAAAGTGAGTGTCAGATCAATTCACCCCCCCTCTAGATCCTCTCGTACCATCCAACAGTTGGTATCAGAGCGGGTTCCCTAGAAATGTGGTCCAACGACCCAGGAAGATCTGATGGGAATGTCCCTCGCAACTACATAGCTGAGGGCCAGGCCATCAATAAACTGCCATTCTTTGATCGTACAAATTATTTTTATTGAAAGAACCGAATGGAAGTTTTTCTACGTGCCTAGGATCATTTGTTGTGGCGTGTTGTGAGTAAAAGACCTTTTGTTTTACCAGAAGTAGATGACACCTGGACACCAGACCAGGTTAAGAAATCCACAACAAATTGGAGCGCCATGAACATCTTGCAGTGCCCCATTCACCCCACAGAATACTCAAGAGTATCTACTTGCAAATCTGCAAAAGAAATGTGGGATAGGCTTGAGCTAATTTATGATGGGACATCAGAGGTAAGGGCCACCAAGCCCAACATGTTAACTTCTGATTATGAAATGTTCAGAATGAAACCATAAGAATCTATCTCTGAAATGTATGCAAGATTCGCTCAACTAACAAACAGCTTAAAACTTTTGGGAAAAGAATACACTCAGAGTGACCTTGTTAAGAAAATCCTTAGATCTCTCACCCCTGCATGGCATACTAAGGCCACTATGATAGAGGACTCCAAGGACCTGTGTGTAATGACAGTTGATGGACTGATTGGCTCGCTCATGACATATGAGCTAAACCTGAAACGAAGTGAAGAAGACACCTAGTCCAATAAGACCGTGGCTCTCAAGGTTTCTGAGAGCACTGATGAATCTAAAGATGAAGGAGATGACACTCCAAAAGGAAGCCTAGCTGACTATGCACTGCTCACTAAGCAATTCAAGAAGTTCTTGAGAAGAAGAGGTAAATTTCAGAAGAGGAGAAAAACTCCACAGGTAAGTAGAACCTCCAACTTGAAATTTTCTCTAGTCAAGAAATCTGACAATGTCATTTGTTATCAATGTAAGAAGGCAGGACACATGCGAGGTGAATACCCTGAGTTGCTCAAGCAAACATCCAAGGCCAAGGGAAAGAAGCCCAAGGCAATGGTCTACAGTTGGAGTGACGAGGAGGAAGATAAAAGCTCCTCTGCGCTAGAAGATGAGGAAGATCTCTGTCTAGTGGCTAGTGAAGAAGAAGATTGGGTAACTAACCCATTTGACAATTTTTCTCTTGAAGATTGGGAAGAGGCATACACCATTTTATTTGAAAGATATGAATCTTCTAAGAAAGAGAACAAGCATCTGAAAAGGAAGGTCAATGCCTTCGTTTATGATAGACCTGCTAACCAAGATCTAGAAACACTAAAAATCGAAAATGAAGAACTCAAAAAACAAGTTGAAGCTTTTGAAACTACCTGCTCAGAACTGGTAGGCCTAAAAGAAGAAAATTATGTTTTCAGAACTCAGTTAAATCATGTCAATTTGAAATATGAAGAATATGAGAAAGAGAACAAACTGAATCTTGAAAAATATGAGGCCATAAACGCTGTTAATCTTCAGCTACAGAAAAGCCTTGAGAAGGCCACAAGTGAATTGAAGGATAGGCAATTTGTCCTAGAAAGAATGACCCAAGGGAAGTATAACCTAGATGCTATCTTAGGTACTCGGGTGAATTTTAGGAAAGAAGGGTTGGGGTTTAACCCGTCTGAAAAAAGACCTTTTGAATTCAAGACCACTTCCTTTTGTCCGAAAAAAGTCAAAGGAAAGTTAATTGTTGAAGAACCATTAAGGTTGAAGACTCCTAAAACCAAAGCTAGCACAAGTTAGAACATACAAACCCAAAGACAGTCGGGTCGACGCACCTCTACTCAGTCAAGCCCACAGGGTCGATGCACCCCGTCAGTAAAACCAGTCAGGTCGACACACTGCACCACCAGGTCGACACAGCTTTGCTAGGCCACAAGTTCAACCAAGACCACAGCGTCGACGCACTGTCTCACAAGGTCAACGCAACTCATCTGGTTATTTCAAATAGAAAAACAAGTTCAATAATCAAAGAGGGTTCAATGGCCAGACAAACTTGGGTACACATCATACCCATTTCAACCCAGTTAGAAACCCACGATCTAGCCCTCAACTCAACACATTTTCAATGAACTTTATGAAATCTGGTTGTTACATCTGTAATTGCCCTGGACACACCAGCAACCAATGCTGGTTCGGCCAGAGAATAAGATCCTTCAAGCAAGTCTGGATTCCAAAGAACTTATTGCATGCATTCAACTATGATTGTGGACCCAAATTTTTTTGGGTTCCAAAAACTTCTGCTTAATGTCTTATGTGCAGGAATACCTAGAAGCCTATCAAAACTGATGATACTTGGACAACGGCTGCTCGAGGTATATAACGAGAGACAAGAAGAAATTCATTCATTTGATCAGAAAAGAAGGAGGTCAATTGAGGTTTGGAGGCAAGGACAAAGGAACAGTCATTGGCACAGGAACCATAGGTAAGACTTCTTCCAATTGCATTGAAAACGTCATGCTTGTTGAAGGCCTTGAGCACAATCTGCTCAGCATAAGCCAATTGTGCGACAAAGGCCACAAGGTATTGTTCGATGCCAAGGAATGCAAAATTTTTGAACAAGATTCTGATGCTGTGAAGTTTATAGGACATAGAGTAAATAATGTTTATATGGTAGATCTTGACAATCCCTTTTCAGAAAACCTCTGTCTGTCTGCCAGTCAGCCTAATGACGCATGGCTGTGGCACAAAAGACTTGGCCATGTCGGCTACAACACATTGCACAAGTTAGCCAAGTATGGTTTGGTGAGAGGTCTGCCCAAACTCCCCTCCAAGAGGAACACTTAGGTCTGTGAAGCATGTTCCCTAGGCAAACAAACCTGAAAATCCTTCAAGCCTAAAGGTGAGCCACTGTCATCCATGCCCTATGAGTTTCTGCACATGGATCTGTTTGGGCCAACCAGAACTGCCAGCATCAATGGTAAGAAATATGGCTATGTGGTGTTGGATGACTTTAGCCGGTTCACTTGGATTTTCTTCTTAGCAAATAAAAATGATGCCTTCTCTGAATTTCAGAAGTTCTTCAGAAAGATAAAGCATGAAGGTAAGTTTAGAATTTCTACAATCATGTCTGACCATGGAGGAGAGTTTGAAAACTCCTCATTTTTGAAATTCTGTAATAAGGAAGGATTAACTCACAGATTTTCTTCTCCTAGGACCTAAAAACAAAATGGCGTGGTGGAAAGAAAGAATCGGACGATTGTGGAAATTGCCCGGACAATGCTAATTGAGAGCAAGTTACCAAGAAAGTTCTGGGCTGAAACTGCAAACACGGCCTACTATATAATTAACAGGGCCATGGTAAGGCCAAAGTGTAAGAAAACCCCCTATGAAATGCTGAAAGGTAAGAAACCCAATTTGGTTTACTTTAAAGCATTTGGATCAAAGTGTTATGTGCATAATAATGACAAATCTGATTTAGATAAATTTGAGGCCAAGAGTGATATTAGAATGTTTCTAGGATATATATTCTGAAACTTCTCGAGCGTATAGGGTGTTTAATGTGAAAAATCAAATAGTGGAAGAAACTCCACATGTTGTGTTTGCTGAAACAAGTGATGAACCTAACAAGAACATTGTTGACAAGGAGAAGGAGGAGGATAATGGAAGATTTTTGGAATTCAAAGAAGAAGAGGGAGAAGACAGCCAACAACAGCCCATACAGCAAGAAGCAGGTCGGTCGACTGAAATCCCTGCATGATGGGGACATCTTCTACCCTTCCACACTTTTTTGAGGCTCCTGATGATCGCCAGTAGTGCTACATCTTGTTCGCCACTTTATTTCGAGTCATATGATGTATTTTCCATTTTCTTATTTGAGTCTTATCATGTAGTTTTCCTTTTATTTGAGTCAAGTACCTAGGTTAGTGAGTCATTTACCTAGGTTATGTGTTTAATGGGCCCAATTAAGTGGGCTAGGCCCAGGGGCACCCCTCCCTTGGATAGTTGAGTCATTAGTATATTAGTTTAGAGTTATTTTAGTCATGGAAAATATGGATGCCTATAAATAGGCCCCCCCCTCTCCCTCATTTGGAAGACAAGGAATGAATGAATAGTTGAAAGATTTCAAAAATCGAGTTAAATTTCCCTAGGGTGAGAAACCCATCCCTCTCCCTCTCTCTCTCTCTCTAAAGGGGGCGAACCCCATTCTCTCTCCTCCCCCCAATTTCAAAATTTCTCTCTCTCCTCCCCCATTCACTTCTCATTAAGACCCCTCCCCCCTTCCCCATACACCCATTCAATTCCCCTCCAACCCCAAGGTAGAATCTCAACCTCCTAGGCACCTCTTCATTCTCCCAAGCAACCCTTCCTCTTCCCTAAGCAACCTTTCACCTCCCAAAGCACCCCCCCTCTTCCCCAAACCCAGCCATCACTCCTCCACCCCTTGGGGACCTCTCCTACTCTCTCCCATTCCCCCTTCCCCCACCTTGGTCGCACTCCTCACCCCCTCCCCTTGGCTAGTCGACCAGCTCTCTTCCCCTCCCATACACTTGTGAGCAGACTGCACCCCACCACCCAGACCCATCTCCACTTCGTCCCAGCCCCAGCACCACCCTCCCTTTCACCCCTCAGCCCCCCATCAACCCCCCCAACATCCCCCTCCACCTTCCAAAGCCATTAGCCCTCACCCCCTTGCTGTACCTTCACCCCTTCCCACTCCTATCATCACCTATCACCACCCTACTCAGCCCAGTTCGCAGGCAGTAGTAGAGGCATGAGTGGTAGGCTCAACCTCGACATCACCTCAAGGATTCAAGTAGCGTATCTTATATTTCTGGAAAACGCTTTGAAGCAGCTTCGCAGGTGAGGTGGTCTTGCATCCATCTGACGTTCATGTTGCCCGAGAGAGCCATTCTCCCTCGACTGCGCAAAGCTGCTCCGACAGGGAACCAGAGCCTAAGAGCAGAAGTGACCACGGCTGCTCCTGTGCGAGTTTGGCCGTGATTCTTGGCTGAGACATTCTCCTCGAAGTCCTCTACCAGCACTAACAAGAAGGGCACCATTTGGATTATGGAGATCCCCATTCTAGTGTTTCTCCCCAGAGTGTGCAGGTCAGTCCCACCTAAGTCTGACCAGATCCCCTCTCACTCTTCTGGTTCTCACGCCCTGCTCTGACATCCTATGGTGGCCTCGTTGGTTTACGTTCGAAGAGGACTCACCCACGGTCGTAACGACACTAATCTCGCCTTCATCATACCTCTGGAGAGTTTGTGGCAGTATTTTTGTTAGGCTCCTATGGTTCTGAGAACTGTGCACCCAGTCCCCGATTGCAGACCAAAGCTCGAGTGCAAGCGCGACCTCGACCGCTCCTGTGAAGATTTTGGCATGCCCTTCGGAGGAGGCCACCCTCAGCCAGTCCCCTTCACGTCCCAGGAAGCGAGAAGCCATTTGCCCACCGGAGCGTCTTGTACCGGCCATCTTCCCCAACCTGCGCCGGCCATACTCGCAAGAACTAGGTTGTATCGGGTCCCACTGTTCGGCTCGCCATCCTCTACGCCGACTTCCTTTTGGAGCTCCATCAGCTCCTGCTGAACGAGGACTCTCCCACGAGTGCATCGGCACCGGTCCTGCCTTCATCAGAGCACGGAAGTGATCGGGGTGACTCCACAATTGGCTCGCTGTCCTGCAGAACTGACATCGGGACAACATTCAATCCCCGGGTGATCGACCTTCACCGACCAATTCCCCACCCCCTCGCCTGGACGGCTAACCGCCCCTCCCTGCATGGAGGTAATTTTGGTTGTAACTTAACTTTCCCCACCCTTAGTCCAACCCCTCTGCGAGGGTGTAGTGATTGTACTAGCAGGTCGCCATTCGAAGCTACATTGGCGCGTCGTGCGGGTGCGTACCCACGCCTCCCCACTCGCCATCGTCTCCGACCGAGATCGGCGTCTTCACGCCGATCAGGTGAGCTTCTGACCCCCCTCTCTTTGCTGGTTCATCTTGCTTAATTAGTATTGCCTCTTAGCTCCGTCGGATGGTGTGCGAGTGCCCGATCCAGAACTCATCTAATTGAGTGCCACTGCGAGGTGAGTTGTGAGAGAGACCCTACATCCCACGCCCTCAGTGTGCTGGCCGCCCGCGAAATTGGGCATCCCAAACCCTAGGAGTTCAGCCTCAAGGTAGCCAAACCCAGGAATAGCGAGGTCCCACTTTGGACCCTCTCCACTATCGCCGATCCGCCTACGGACCGGAGTGTGCACTACGCGAGTGAACTCGCTCAAGCCTTCGAAATTTCATCGAAATTTCAGGAAATTTCATCCTCCCTTCACCGCTCTGCGCCGTTTCCCCCTCCTGTTCCATTTTGGGGTTTCTCCCACTTGGTCCCTCCGGCCATGGCCGGTGGCGGGAGAGGACAAGCTCCTCCCCGCCAGCCAGGTGCTGGTTGCTCTGCTCCTGCGGAGGTTTCGTCTGCTGGTGCTCCTCCCTCCACGGTCAACATCTTCAGCCAAGGTGCTTCCCACGTCCGCTCGGGCACGGGCTCGTCTCCGGCTGGTACCATGCTTTCTGATGCTGCGTTCCCCCCCCTGCCTGGTGTGGCTCACCCTCCTTCCACCTCTCCGATTGTTGAAGGGCCATGCACCTCCGCCCCTCTATCCTCTTCTGCTGCCTCGGTCCCCACCGGCTTCGGTTCTTCAAACCCTACCGGTGGCCCTCTTGCTGTCGAAGGGTTGGTCCCTTCTTCTGTTTCTTGTGCAGGGGTGGAGCGTGCCCTCCCTGCTGGTCATGGCCCTCTTGCTGCAACGGCCGCACCAGCCACTTCCGTCATCCCCGGTGTGAGCGTCCCTCCGCTGGCCGACGGTGCTGCTGCTCCGCCGGGAGCTCCGTCCGATGTCGCCCCTGCCAGCGTGACTGCCAGCGTGACAGCCCCACCTCTCGTTGGCAGCCACGTTCATTCCTCCTCTCTCACGTTACCTGTGCCCCCACCATTCCAACCATTCATCCACTTTCTCCCTCCTTTGGAAGCCTCTAATTCTTGCCACGTTACCTCATCTTCTACCTCTCTCCATCAGTTGACTAGTCAACTCAGTGATGGGACACCAACCGATTGCGATGCTCTATTTTTGGTTGCGCCATGCGAGTTGGGCTGCTCTGCTCCATGCGCCTGCCCCGCCGGTCCCTTTGTAGCTGCAGTGAAGCCCCCTGCTACTGCCGTTCGTGGAGCCACCAATGGCAACGCCGTGGAGCTGCGCCCGCACCCCTTGGACCCCGCCGTAGCCGCACCGGCTGCTGTTGCGGGTGTCCCTGCCGAGACATCAGCCCGAGACCCTAGTCTCTCTGGCGCGAACATTGCTCTGCCTTCTACCATTGCTGATCCTCGCCTTCAACAAGGTTTGCTCTCTGCCAAGCCCTTGTCAGCCACGGAGCAAGGCCGTCCCTCGACAAGGTCACTCCAGCACCTGACCCCAGGGACGGGCTCCGGCGCCCCTGTTGCAGTCACGGCGCCCCACAAGCTACCTGTAGGCTCCTCGACGGCAGCCCCCACCTCCAAAGCGGGCCCTACTCCCTCCCCTTGGGCACGTGTACCTGGGACCACCCTGGCTGGTTCCTTCGCCGTAGCGGTGGCACCGTCCTTTACCCAGGCAGTTTTGCAGTCGGTTGCTCTTCCCCCTCTTCCATTCAAAGTGCACCCCCCTCGGTCTTCAGATTCAGGGGAGCCCGCGGCATTCTTCACACCGGAGGAGGTAAAACTGTCCTGTGACTCCCTCCGGTTCGCCATCATCGCTAGAACGCCAAGAGGGCGACCGCCCTTTCAAGATATCCGCTACCACTTGGCACAGAGGTTCAAGCTGCTCCAAGACTTTGTCATCTACTCCTTGGATCCCCGCCACCTCCTCCTCTGCTTCCAGAACAAGGAGGACTACCTGCAAGTCCTTCTCAATGACACTCTCTACATCCAAAGAAGGCCTTTCATCTTCTTCACATGGACACCGGAATTCTCCAAGACAGCTGACTCCCCCCTCGTCCCTGTTTGGTTGGAACTGCCAGAGCTTCCTATCAATTACTACCATGAGGTCATGATCCTCAGCATAGCAGGAAGCATTGGCCCTACTCTGAAGATTGATAGGAACACCTCTAGCCTCACTCGAGCTGTAGCTACGCATGTCTGTGTGCAGCTGGATGTATCCAAAGCTCTGCCGTCGCAGGTGTACATTGGCAACGGCCCCTCTGGGTTTTGGCAACCGATTGCATACAGAGACCCACCTCTCTACTGCCACCGCTGCAAGTGCCTAGGCCATACTATCTCCAAGTGTAAACAGTCACCGATTGCAGTAGCCCCACGGCCAGCTACTCAAGCCCCTGCATCAACCGCGTCCCTGGAAGGCATCCTCCCTCCACGCCAGCTCGCCCCTGCTCAGGCAACCTCCAGCACCCCTCCTGTTGCCTCCCTGCCCACCTCTATTCAGGGCAACGGGAAGGGGGACCTCGCCACAACAGCCCATGCTACCTGCACTCATCACTCGCCCGCTCGCAGCAGCAGAGAGCCCTCGGCTCCGGCATTTACTTCTTCTGCTCACCCGATTACTCCCTCCTCGCAGCAGGAAGTGTCCAGCGGTCTTCTGGGTTCCAACCCTGTAACTGTGATACCTGTCCACCACCCGGTGCTGCCTGAGCGGGGATCTCGTGAGGCCCCCAGCTTCACCTTGGCGGATGCTCCTTGCAACTTCCCTCGAGCATCTGCCCACGAGACCGAGACTCCCACAGTCTGTAGCACCGAGGAGCACTGTGGGCTTGCACTCGAAGTCCACCCCCACGGCCCAAGTGTCGACACCCCTCACGATTGGCCCAATGGACCACCTCCTGTGGTTGCTCATGAAGACCTAGCTGGACGAGAAGGAGCCCCCCTACTTTCCGATGCAAACGCCCTTGGAGCCACTTCTTCCTCCTTGGCGGAACTCCCCCTCTCCTCAGGAGCCGCCTTGGTGGGCCATGGGCCTCCTGCTGCTCCAATCGCTCCTACAGCCACCTCCGTGCCCAGCATGGAGCCGTTCCCACGTCTTCCTGCTGCACATGCTTCTTTTGTGGGCCTCTGCCCTCTGACTGAGGTTCGTCAAGGCTATCCGTCTCCTCCGGCAGTGGGCACCGCGCCCACCCCCCCGACAGTTCATCCTTCTGGGAAGGGAGATCCCCCTCCGTGCTTAGTTGCACCTGTGGCTGCCCCTCCTGCTGCCCGGGTGTCCTCCTCTTTGGTGCTCGGCCTCCCGCCACCGGATGCTCACCCCCTTGGCGGCCCTTTCTTGCCGCCTGCTGGGCTTAATGCTGATGCGGTCGCTTGGTCCCCCGGGGCGCTGCATTCCTTCCAACCGGCTGGCATTGCAGGGTCCTTGGCTTCCTCCTCTCCTCCAGCGGCTGCCCCTCGCCTCTCCTTCGCCCAAGCTTTGAAGAAGAAAATCAACCGGGCCCCTCCCGGGCCGATTGTCGACTCCGCCCCGCCTCCTGCCCCGGTGCATCCCGTGAGTGTTGTGCCCCCCTCGGATCTTGGCATGCCCCTCAGGTTCCCCAAGCTCATCCAGGCTCTCCACATCCCCGGGCTTGAGCCGGCTTCGGGGTTCCGTGACTCTACGGCGGCTCATACGGCGTTTGTGGGCACCTCTTGCCAGGACCGCTCTCGGCCGCCCTCGAGGATGGTTGGCGATGCTCCTCGGCATACCTTCTGACGGTCCAACTCCACCTCCTCCTCGCGTGATCGTCAGTGCATGTTTGAGGATGCTGCTCTCCCTCCCCGTCGTTCTCTTCGGCTCCAGTCTTCTTCGATGGCGCCCCCGCCGCCGGCCGACTCTTCCTACACGGAGGCGCTCGATCCCGACGGTTCGGAGGTTGATCCTCTTGATTGGCCTTGCTCTCTGGGTCATCAGCGCGGTGTCCATTCTGTGTTTTCGTCCGACTCGGAAGGGGTCTTCGACGAAGATTCCTATTTGTAGGGGCTTTGTTGCTTCTGTGGGTTCTTGGGCTTTTGTTTCTGGCCTCGCCTGGCTCTTCTTGGCCTTTTTATGCTTTATTGGGCCTTTGGCCTCGTACACCTCTTGCCCCTCTTTGGGCGTCCCCCCCCCTCTCTGTACCACTTTCTTTCTTCTGCTTTCATATATGAAAATCGCTTGCCTGGTGGCCGGGATAGTGTTTTCATCTTCTTCCGCAATGAAGAGATGAACCCCCTCTCCCGTCCCCCCTTGCAAGTATCAACTTTAGTTAAAAAAAGAACTCGCTCAAGTGAAATCACCGGTATGTGCTTTGCTTGCTAGTCTAGGTCCTAGGCTCATAGTGTCACCCCCGGTGTGTGAGTTTTCGGCATTGAGTTGCATATCAAAAGACATCATGGGAAGGTCCAGTTAGGCCGGTCTGAAAGGCGATCTTTCTTGTGTCGAGGAGACCTTCAGGTCATTCCTTCGCCTCGTACCACTTTGTTGTCACGATTTGGGCATCCATTTGGGCTCATCGCCCATTTCCCCTAGGCCGTTTCACATCACTACACATCCTCTCTTGCCCGGTGAGTCTTCTACAAACATCCGAACTCTAAAAGATCACCCTGTTCAAAATATTATAGGAGACCTCCATGATCCCCCTGGGACCAGATCATTTCATAAAGTTGTGCATAATGAAGACCTCATTGCATTAGTCTCACAATTTAAACCCAAAAGCATTGAAGAAGCATTGCAAGATGAAAATTGTGTCAATGTCATGCATTAGGAACTTAATCAATTCGAAAGGAACAATGTGTAGAATTAGGTTCCCAGACCCATAGATCAGCATGTTATTGGGACTAGATGGGTGTTTAGAAACAAACTAAATGAGGATGGGGTCATAACAAGAAACAAGGCCAGACTGGTAGCTAAGGGGTACAACCAAGAGATAGGTATTGACTTTGAAGCATCATATGCCCCTGTAGCAAGATTGGAAGCCATCAGAATCCTCTTAGCATTTGCATGTTCATTAGGTATTAAATTACAACAAATAGATGTCAAAAGTGCCTTTTTGAATGACTTGCTAAAAGAAGAAGTTTTTGTAGAACAACCGCCTGGTTTTGAACATGATGCCCTTCTTAACCATGTATATAAATTGAACAAAGCATTATTTGGACTGAAGTAGGCCCCACGAGCCTGGTATGATAGGTTGAGTGAGCATATGGCCAGCAAAGGTTACATCAGAAGTAAGATTGACCAAACTCTTTTTACAAAGGTGATGAATGGCCATATCATCATTGTGCAGGTATATGTAGGTGATATAGTGTTCGGTTCAACTGATTCAACAATGTGTAAGCAATTTGCTGATCTAATGACAAAGGAATTTGAAATGAACCTCATGGGTGAACTCCAGTTTTTCCTTGGATTGCAGGTCACATAGACTAAAGAAGATTTTTTCATAAACTAGTCCAAGTATACATTGGAGATTCTAAAGAAATTCAAAATGAAGGATGTCAAGCACATCTCCACGCCCATGGGAACTAATGCTTCCCTAGATGCGGATGAGAATGGTAAATCTGTAGATCCTAAAACATGCTGGGGTATGATCGGGTCTCTTCTATATCTCACTACTTCTAGGCCTGATATACAGTTTAGTGTAGGCATGTGTGCACGTTTTCAAGCTAATCTGAAGGAATCTCATCTAATTGCTGTAAAAAAATTCTGAGATATGTTGCTAGCACACATGACTTAGGGCTGTGGTACCCAACATCATGCTCTTTTGATTTGATATCTTATACTAATGCTGATTATGCTGGATGCAAACTTGATAGAAAAAACACTAGTGGCTACTGTCAATTCTTGGGTGGGTTCTTAGTATCTTGGGCTTCCAAGAAGTAGCACTCTGTTGCACTTTCCATTGCAGAGGTTGAGTACATTACTGCAGGTAGCTGTGGAACCCAGCTGCCATGGATAAAGCACCAACTCTAGGACTACGGAGTAGATCTTAGATGCATACCCATCATCTGCGATAACACCAGTGCCATTAACTTGACCAAGAATCCCATTCAACATTCTCGTACAAAACACATTGAAATAAGGCATCACTTCCTCCGAGATGAGGTAAGCAAGAAAACTTTTGAATTTCACTTTGTTGAATATGAGAAACAAATTGCTGATATCCTCACAAAACCTATGAGTAATGATAGATTTTCTACTTTGAGAAGAGAATTGGGTCTGTGTAGACCCCCCACTTGATTGATCTTGATAAGCTCACACTAGCATGAGAGGCCATTGTTTGCTTTTGATAGGGGGAGTCCATCATGCATGTTTAGCTGGAGGCATCTCAATAGTTGCATCTTAGTCCACATGTTGTACTTTATGTTTTTATATGCATCATCCTATGATATATAAAATGGTGATGTGTGAAAGGGTATGCTCAGTTTGCCTAGGAACACTCACTATGCGTGAGACAATTCCTCCGCTAGGTATCAAGGGTATTTTCACACTGCATTTTCGTATGCATGGGTTGAGGGGGAGCTTATAATATTTTCTGAGGTAGGTTCATTATCGGATTTGCTGTTTTTCAAACACTCCTTCTGTCTGGCTTCAATGAGTCGACGCCCTGATCAGTGTGCATCGACACCATAGTTCTATTGCCCGCTTTTCATCATTTTGTGAGGACACTCTGTGTTGAAACACTGAGCAGTGTAAGTCGACACACCTATGAGCATTTCAGAAACCTTACTATTCCTTCTTCTCTTGTGTACTGCTCTCTCATGCCTTAACCTCCAGTTTTTCTTCACATGCATACATCTTGTCATCCAAATCCTTGCACTCACTAAGGGGGAGCATGATATTTCATGAAGATATTCTTTTCTAAGATTGATTTTTACTGACTGACCACTCTCAAAGAAATTCCTGCACTTAGCATCTTGGCTGTTCATTGAATTGAGGGCTTAAGCTCAACAACCTTCTGAAATCTGAAGACAAGCCTGACAGGGGGAACCCCTCAGGTTTACTCTTGTTGATATGCCTTGTGTACCACTTTCTGGTGTCCCACTATTTGCTTATATTCATATAGTGACAATCTTCATTGATAGACTCTACGTTGAGTATTGTGGTCAAACAACCATTTCTGTTGAGAAATTGTTCAAAGCACTTATTGTAGAGCAATGGTTGAGACCTACTGAGTAACCGGGCGCACTTCACGTGAGACGTAAGGTGGTTCGCGTTAAAAGGCACTCTCTTGACTAAATCTGATCTGGTACTATATCAAAAAAAATGTTGAGCAGAAGGATTTCAACAGAGCAATAGCCTTTTCCATTGTGAATCTACACCCCTTCACCAATGAAGTGACAGCAGGTCAGGCATGACGTGGCAAGCTAACTCTGGTCTTCATAAGGCAAGAATAGTAAACTGCACTGAGTAACTGGGGCAGTTGCATTGAACACATGTGACTTCACGTAAAAAGGTGCCAGTTCAACTTGATTGTCAATCTAATTCAGTGTTGGAAACCAGAGGTGCTTGCATTCAAAATCTCAATATCCTAGCTTGTTTGTCTTCAATACTACTCGTAGTTGTTCTTAACAGGTTACTAGATCCTATGTGACAGACTGAACCAGGAACATTATGACCCTTGGTCCATCAAGGTGTATCAGCTTTAGTAATCTTGCATGAACAAACCTCGGTTAGTTACTTGGATTCTGCTATTTCTATATGTTTTTGATTTTAATCCTTCAATTCGTCCTTTATTGTCATGACATGCTATTATGCTGGGAAGCTTTTCTGTGTGCTTAATGTTGGTCCAGTGCTAATCAGATCTATCTTAGACCTGAGTCCCTCCTCTGAAATTTTTTGCCCATCTCCTCATCCCTGTTCCCTTGTTCTCACCCCTCATGTTTTGCTGATGTCAAAGGGGGAGAGAGTTGTTGATGAGTCATTAAGGGGAGTCAGCCTTCATTCAGCCTTCATTACCTGCTGCCTGCATGAGTGTTCTTGCTTGCATATCATGTTCACAGCATATCCTTCTGAATGTTTCTACACTACAGTTCAAAATTAATTTTCTATCAAATGTGAGCACATTGATTCATAGTTTCCATCATCAAAAAGGGGGAGAATGTTGGAAACATGATATTTTGATGATGTCTTACTATAAGTTATAAGCCAATCAATTTAATAACTCATGAAACATTCTTGATTGGCCAGGTATGAAGAAGCTAGAAAAAGCACAAACAAGTCTAAGTCTGCGTCGATGCAGTCGCTTAGTTGCGTCGATGCAATAAAGCAGAGCTCAAAAGAAATAAATAAAAAGGCAACGGCTCACAAGGCTGAAATATAACACTTAAGGGTGACAAATAGATACCCAAGGGCATAAAATGGCTCACAAGGCTGTAAAATAGCTTGTGGAGTTGAAGAATCACTTGAGGAGTTGAAACTGGCAAACTCAACATGGTTGTGTCGACGCAACGGTTCCCTGCATCAACATAGTCAAGTGGTAACAGCTCAAATATGGACAAGGCTGCGCCAACGCACGCCATCCTTGCATCAATGCACTGGTCATCTCCAGCACAAGCTATGCGGGTCATCCCATAAAGGCACAAAGGCGATGGCTTCTAGCGGTTAGTGGTGACAAATAGCTAATGATTGGAGACAAATAGCCTTTAGCAGTAACAAAGAGCTTACAAGGGTGTAAAATGGCCTACTAAGTTCAAATGAGCAAATCAACACAGGCGGCGTCAACGTAATGCCGTTACTACGTCAACGCAATCAAAGCAAGGCTAAACAACAAATCAAAGGCAATAGTTTAAGAGGCTAGTGGTGACAAATAGCCTATAAGGCATTTTTTGCAACGGATGCATCGATGCCCTTCGTTTGCTGCGTCAACACAGAACATGTTCTTCTTCAAGTGGTTCACTGAAGTGTCAACCCCAAGAGTCGACTCTTCTTTTTCCATGTTCTGGTTTGGAGCGGCTCAGCCAGCTACGTCAACCCTACTCTCTCAGGGCGTTGATGCAGGGGGTCTTCTAGAAGCCATCCTAAAGGCCACCTTCAACAGCTGTGTCGCCGCATGGGCAAAGCTACGTCAACGCATCAGAAGATTTTCATGCAAAAATCTATTTTTCCTGCAACGGTTCTGAGGACTTGAAGAGGACTAAAAATAGAACTGTAAATTACCAAAATCATGGATTTCGAAGTTTGGAGAGGCTCTTAGGACAGTCAACTATCCTTGTCATCATTGGTTTACCAAAACTACATTTTTGGTCAGTGGCTCAATCAGTTTTCATTTTAGGGAAAGGTCCTTTTCAAGGGAACCCTCTTTTTGCTTCTACCCAATTAGAAATGCTGTCTAGAAAATCTTCCAGGACAGAAAGATGTCCTTCCTTCTGCCAACCAATGAGAAGAAGGTGGTGCAGGTTTGAAATTATTTGAAGAACACTTATTTATTCAGCCAATCAAATTACAGTCCTTGGAGGGAAATTTATCTACTGCTTGAGCCTATAAATAGGACAGACCATGCTTACATGGCTTGCTCCTGGAGCTTCTGAAAAACCTGGAGAAGGCCTGAACGTGAGAGTCCAAGAGAACAAAGAAAGAAAAGAGATGAAGTGCAGTCCTGAAAGAAGAAGAAGATGATGATGAGTGTGTCCAGCCCGCCATCCAGCCAAAAAGCCTTAGCCGGAACTGTTTGTTTCCATTCCGTCAAAAGCATGTGCTTGTAGCTTTTGTTTTTATTCTCAGCATTTTCAGAACTTCCCAAGTATGTGTAGCTGGGGATCTATCCCCGTGTTTTTGCTTCACTTGAAGCATCTTGTTTTCCTTCTTATGTGTGTGTGGGGGGGGGGGGGATCTTCCCCGTGGGACTTGTTCCCGTGTGTGTGTGGTTGGGGCATGTCCCCGTGTTCTGCTGGGCAACCGGCGTGTGTGTGTGGATCTCTTTGGCCAAAGAGTGGAAGCCTCATCCAATTGGTGAGGGGTGGACGTAGGCTTGCTCGATAGTAGCCGAACCACCTTCAAAAGTTCTGTGTTGTGGCATGAAATCTCCATGTCTTCTACCTCCCTTCACGTGTGTTGTATTTGTCTAAGTGCGTTCATAGCTTTTTCTCTACTGATATTCCCTGTGTCTACCTGCTTTGTGTGCTCCGAATCATTGTGTTGTTGTTCTTGCATAGTTCTTCTTAAGAGGTTGAAAAAGTGAGTGTCGGATCTATTCACCCCCCTCTAGATCCTCTCGTATCATCCAACACCAAGAAGACCCGTGATATGGGCTAGAAACCTAATAGAAACGTTCATTTAGAAAGGCACTATATCAAGAAATATAGTCTTTTTAAAGAGTCACTCAATCAATATTTTACAAAATTTTTAATAATTTTATAGTAATTGTCGTCCTTTCATAAAGGCACTATATATATAAATAGCGTCCATGCTTCTGATGCAAATTCATGATTTTTCCATATTATTTTCTATTTTAATAATTTTTCATGAAACAACGTCTCTCTACAGAGGCGCTATTTGTTAAGTAGCGACTATTTGGATGGTCGCCCAATCATTTCAGTTGCAAAGCCTTATACACCAGCCAGATACGTTTACTGAGATAAAATACTATTCAATTTCAAAGATTGGCATGAACAGTAGCATAATGATGTTTACGAGGAATTTCAGGGAACTAAAGACATCGTCACGTAGAGAAAATTATGCAGATCCTATGAACATGCTCATAATAATTTTTATACATCAGGTTACATAGTTATTTAATTTTAAAGATGTGTCAATTATTAATTCGGTTATAAGTAAATAGAGTTAGTGAGTTGGTCGCTCATTAATTGGCGGCCAACAGATCATCGCTTATTCAAGAATTAGCGCCTGCCTACTCGGTTGTTCATTAATCAGTGGCCAGCAGACAGTCGCCGATTGAACCATTTGCGGCCACGGTAGTGGTCACTATTCTCATGCAAACAACAAACAGTTTCTACATAAAATCTGAAGAAACAGGGATCATGGAGACGAGATATTAAGCAGGATGCATGCAACACCTATTATTATAATGTTATGCTATAGTTCTTGAGAAAACCTACCTTTTCTTTGACGGAAGAGAACAAAGATGAGGAAACAAAGGGATGTAGAGAAATAAGGAAGAGGAAGATGACTTCTTAGTTCAACAATGGTAGCAGCAACCATGGCAGCAGAGGAAGAAGACGCAGTGCAGCAGCTACTACAGCGGCACGAACAGTGGAAGAAGTAGCTCGTTGGATGAAGCTCTTCCTCACGTATGTAAGACGACGAACAGCAGGAAGATGATGGATCAACAGCAGCAAGAACATGCTCCTGCCGATCGCATGGGTCTTATTTACAGGGCTTTGGTGCTTTTCGAATCCTGCTGGGCACATGGTATCCTAATGGGATTTAAATTCCCACGTAAAGAATCCTAAAAGGTTTTGAACTTTTCATGCTAATCTTCTTCTTGCCATATCCACAGCCACCCTCTCCGTTTTGTTTGAAAACCCTAATTCCTCATGCACATTTGAAGGTGATAGCACTTTGGTGTTTTGTGGAAAGCCCTTAAGTATGCATGCATTTATGTTTATATCCTCAAACGTTTTGACAACCGTAAGGCCCAATTGGCCTTAGGCTAAAACTATATACGTGAGGCCCATATATATATGGGTTGGGCTTTAGATGCTACTTGGTTATTGGGTTTCTCATGTGAGAGGGTTTATCATATCTATTTTAGTTGGGCCTTTGAATTTATTATGTTTAACTTATTTAGGAATTTTATTTCTATAGGTTTTATCTGGGGTGCTACAGGGGGGTAGTGAATGCTGGCAAGGGAAGGCAAAGAGGCTGGGTTGAGGTGATGCGATGTGGCTGAGGTGGAGGTGAGATGGAGGTGAGGTGGCAGCTGATGATGGCATAGACAGCTCCACCTTATCATTCCAATGAGATCATAGACCACTCCACCTTATCAAGCACAACCATGATGGCATGGAATGCATTGGGCTCCATGGGAATGAAGTGGGGTGCAGGATGAACCTACTAGTCGGGACTGGGTGTGGGATCATCCCACTGGTAGGTTACACTACTACGGGTGGCCGATGCAGTGTGCAGGTGTGAATGTGCACTGACAATGTGAATGCGACCTATGTCCCTGACTTGTAAGAACAAGTCAGTACCTCTCTGATACCAATCTGATGGGGGACCGACCTATGATGCCCTGGGACCAATGAACAACAAGTAGCAATCTGAACAATGGACCTAATCGGCGGACAACACACTCGAAATTCCTAGAGTGACCCGGTGAGGATGGGAGCTGGGCTGAGGCCCACGGTCAACCCACACAATCTGAGTGATCGTGAGGTTAAAGGTAGCCCCACCCCAAGACTTAGGATGCCTGTTCTTAGCTGGGCGGATCTCGTGCTCAAGGGCATGGGTTCGCTCAACTCACTCACAGTAGCAATGATCACTCAACATTGCCAGAAGTGGCAGCAGGATCAAGCTCTCCTCACTGACGACATGAGCACCGAGGTGGATACTAAATAAACAAGAACCAAGAGGGAGAGGATAGACCCATACCTTGCTGGTCTGAAGAGACCGACACCGCTTGGAGATGAGGGCGACTTGGGCGAAATTGGGTACAACCAATGCCAAACCTCTATGCACGGAGGGTGAACTCGGGGTGGGGAAAGATACAATACTACTCATTCAGGAGGGGGAAGAAAGGGGGAGAGAAACCAAACTGATGCCACTATAGACCGGGCTGCGGATGATGATGATGCTTTGGAGAGTTGGGCAGCTGGCGACGGCAGAGTCTGAGGGGACAGAGGCAGTTGGACGACGGAGGCCGCAGGTGGTGTGCCGACAAAGTTGGAGCAGCAATGAGGACAACGGGAACTAGAAGGTGATGGTGGGTGTCTGCTGCTCGTCGGTGCCGAGTGGAGCTGTGGTGCAGGTGTGGCAAGGGACGTGCAGTGATTAATGGGGTGATCATGGCTGGTGAGGCCGACTGTTGCTACTCGATGCCAGCATCAACGAATGGCTCGACGGAGGGGGGGCTGCTATGGTTGGAGAAGGCAAGCTGAGAGTGTGCTCTGGTCTGGGCTACTGTAGGATTGATGGATGTCGATTGCCGGTGAATGAGCGATAGTTGTAGGCTGTCAGGCTGAGGAGTGCGTTGTTGTGGTGAGGAATGCATGTAGACTGACCTCCAGAGGTGTAGGGATGGCGAGCTGCAATCGTGGCTGTCGAGGTGGGCAGTGATCAGAGGGGAGGGAGAGCGAAGGAGGGACAATGTTGCTCTTTGTCAAGGCTATCGGTGTTGATGGAGTGCCGATGTTGTAGAGTTCTCCTTCACGGCTGTTGGTGGAAGGGGAGGAAGATGGAGAGCGAGTGAGTGTGTGAGGAGGGTGGTGGCAAGGAGAGGAGGGCATTGCCGGGCTGCCTCTCGCTGTTGGGGCCAGCGGTGCTAGGCACGGCTGTGGTCTGCTGAGCAGGCTCTCTTTTTTTGACTACAAAAGAAAGGGGAGGAGGATGAGGGTATAGCGAAGGGAATGGCGGGAGAGGGAGGAGAGGAGAGGAGAGGGGATGGGCAGGGGTTCTACAGATGGAGTAGGAGGGGAAGAGGGCGAGGGCGTAGTGGACTGGCCAGGGGGGAGTGGAGGCAACCAGGGTGGGCTGCGTAGGTGGTGGTGTGGGGAGATGGGTTCTCTTGATGGCAAAGTGTCTGGAGGAAAGGGTGCCTAGAAGAGGGGAGAGGGTGCATGGGGGGTTAAAAGGGTGTCTAGGGGGCTGAGTTCAAAAGCAATGAGGGGATTGGGGGTGGTGAGATATTATGTTGTTGCATGCGAGAGGGGAGGTAGTGAATGCTGGCAAGGGGAGGCAAAGAGGTTGGGTTGAGGTGGCGGGTTGTTGCTGAGGTGGAGGTGCGATGAAGGTGAGGTGGCAGCTGATGTGGAGGAGGAGGGAGACCAATGCGCAAGGAAGAGAGAGAGTGGGGCGGGTTAGAGAGAGAGAAGGAGGCGGTCTAGAGAGAGATAGAGATGAGGGGAGCTTCACACTTCTCCCTCTAGGGCATCACACCTAATTGGCTTCAGACCAAGGCACACACTCTACAAGGGGGATTCAAACTTCTGATTTTTCATTCTTCATTGGCTTCAAAAGAACCCCTTGGCCTACTATTTATAAAGAGATGCCAAGATTTACAAGACCGTTTTACCCTCGTACAAATTCAAAAAGGACCCTTGTTGTCCAAGGGTGATCTGAAGAACATAATGAGCCACATTAAACTCTATGGATAATTGGACTATAATATCCGACTTAAGAAAAAAATATTACATAATCAGGGGAAAATTGCATAATCAAATGCATCTCAGAATATCGTCACGCGGGTGCTGTTTGCGATGTTATTTTGTTGATTTTATTTTTTTTATTAAAAATTATTTTATCGGGCTTATTTGGTTTATTCACGCGTCGATCAACCAATTAATTAACCGGTAATTAACTGACTGATGATTGCGCGGGCGTGCCAGTCACGTACGTGACGAGTTTATTATGCGCTCATTCTGACCCGTGTCAGGCGAGAGTAAGATTCGGTCGGGACCAGTAGTCCGCCATACCATAAAGGCTATGGCGTTAATTACATCTCCCGCGAGGAGGGAAAACCTTTGATTAATTACCGAGATAATGGGCTGTCGAGGCCGGAATAAAGAATGCAAAGGATGCGAATGATCATGCAAGATATTGTAATCTACCATGCACGGTTTATTAGGGCGGAACCCTCAATACATGGCGGACGATATAGGTCCGAAGACCGGCATCACGCATGGCAAGAGCTTCCCGTCGGGCATTGCCCGGCCTTCTGCTAATGTCATTTGATATACCGAGGGCCCGTGCACTCAAGCATACATTGATGCGGTATGAATGCTTAGACCTAAACATGATGATGAAGCTATGAAACTAGCTAATTCAGGTTTAGACAAACCAATTCACTCAATTTATTGATTACAGGGTTTATTTGATTCTATTATTAGCATTGAAAATCACCTCGGAGGCGAGGAGAGGATTAAAATGGCATGGCGACGTGATTCGGAATGAAACCGGCGCGGAACACGTAACTAAAAGGTTAAACAATGCAATCCAAGCGTGGGTAAAGGCTTAAAACGGCGCCACCAGTCGTAGGTACAAGGGGAATGGGTTAAAACGGCGCGCCCCTTTGAGGGCGCGCCGTAATAGGGCGCGCCCTTTTAAGGCGTGCCGGTTTCCGGTAACGCCGGTTTAGCCCCGTTTCACGGAAATTGAGGTTTTATTGGTTTATTTTTAGATTTATTAAAATGTTTTGGAGGATTTTGAACGTTAATTGAGTTAATTATTCATCGGATCGGCCCCGGGACGTTCGGAAGTCAAGTCATAGGCTCGCGCGAGGTTCATACTCGAGCGCGGTGATTATTCCGAGTCAAGCCGATTTGTTAGGTTAGTTTATTGAACAGCTTATTTAACTCGTTTGATCCGAAAATTCGACAGCATCTCCTCATCTCGGAGGACTTCTCGTGGAGAAGCGGGGAGTACTCACGTAGTAGAGCGACCCCTAAAAGTCGGGTGGCACAACAGCAGCCGGCAAACCCGAACGGATAGGAAAACCCCGAGGGCTAGCTGATGGGGACATTGAAGCAAGATCGCTCAAATTTTGTTTGTATTTATGTCCTTTTATATTTGTATGTATACCCTTGTGTTATATGGGTACACAATTGTAAGTCTTGGTGGGTTTATCTACAAAATGTCAGTAGGTCCAGCAAGGGGGCCCCCAATCCTTCCCCATTGGTCCACCTAAGCCATGTGGGGCTGGTCAAAGTCCTAGGTGTCCTTCTAGATGGATTGACTAGTCAATTGACACATGGGGAGACAAGTGGTTTAAAATTTCAAAGGAGGCTACCTACCTTGTCCCCTTGGTCAAGGGGGCGCCCCCCCCTTTTGGTCTAATTTTAATTTTTGAAAAAAATGCTATTAGAACTAATTAGTTCTATACCTTGTATGCCCCTCCTAATAATAGATCTGAGGGCATAATTGGTCATTTTCTTTTATTATATAAGGCATGTATTTTTCATTTGTGTGAATTAATGAGAAAAAAAAAGTTGATTGCCTTGGAGCAGATTTGCGCCCCCCTCTCTCTCCCTCTAGTTCCTCCCTCCTCCTTTAGGATTTCAGGGTATAGAACCCTTCTATCTTAGCCCCTCTACCTATGATTTCTATCTCTACCGCCGCCACCGCTGTTCGTGCCGCCATCGAGCCACCGCGAGCATCCTTCCGAAGTGCTGTCCAAGTTCTATTTTACTAGATAGGGGTTCACTCTGAGAATTTTATCTCCCAACTCCGACATCATCTAGATCTGAGATTTTCAGGGTGAGTTTTAAAGGTCATCACCACATCCACGAAAAATTTATAAAAATTCCAGCCCCCGTTTTATATTTTTCCATTTTCGTGCTGCCCAATCCACCAGTTCTGCATGCAGTCTATCCAGTGTTTCAACCACTCTGAGTTTTCCCCCTTTCGACCCCCTTCTTGATTTTTGTTCAAATCCCCAAGTTTATTGGAGGTTCTTTCCACCATCCCCATCCTTTATAAATTTTCTTCGAATTTCAAAAGCTCTCTACCTATTTTTAGAAATTGAGTCTTTCACCCAAATTCAGTTCTGTCTCTGCTGTCCAAATCCGACCACCCGATACTAGAAAATACGTTTCCCTAGTCACATCTCTACCAAACATTTCATAAAATATATCCCCGTTTTCCTCTCTTCGGCCTCTACCACTTTTATGAAGAGCTTAAATGCTGAATCGGAGGTCTACAATGTGGTCAATGTCAACTCTCAAGAAAAAGCACTTCTATCCTAAGTTTTCAGATCTTGTGAACCAGCAGCTTGAATATTCCACAAAGGCCATCAACAGGAAATTCAAATTTCTTTCTCCAGTCATAGATCAAAGAATTTTTAGTTATCTTTACATCGGTATCTCTTGTGGGTCGATCTGACGTCGGGGCCGATCACAGCATCAGTTTTCGTCGGGACGCGCGGGTCTGAAACAGAATTCAGATCTGTGGGCAGCAACTCCAACCCGCACCGATCGGAGCCTCCTCGCCTTCCGCGAGATGAACCAGCGCGCCGCCTTCCCAGGGAGCACCCCTCCGGACGTCCCCATCACAGCGGTGCCACTCCGGGCTCACACTGATGTGACACGACCTTGGACTTAAGCAAGCAAGCACATTCGCAATCTAAATGGGCCAATTTGGGCCGCCGCTCTCTCGTCGCTCACCCAAGCCCGGGGTAACTTGGTAATGCCAAGGTGAGGTTGAGGGGTTGGGCCCTTGCTGGTAGAGGGCCAGCAAGGCCAAGACTTGATTCCCAATGGATGTGGAAGCCCAAGACAATGGGGCCGATCAAGTGTCAAAGGCACCGGTTTCTCTCTTTTCCCACGGTGATCACTTATAGCACAAGAGCTTAAGGATCGGGCTCTCATTCACGGCCAGCGGAGTTTATGAACTAATATTGAAAGAACAAGCACAAATTAGAGTAAAGTTTGGAGCACTTACTCGACCGGTTTGAAGAAACCGGTCCCGCTCGGAGACGAGGGCGAGCGGGAAAGCGTGGGTTCCCCACACGCCGCGTCGGGGTAGCTTGACATGTTTAAGCTATTACAACACTACACCCCATGCAAGGGGGGGATCGTGGGGAAGGGAAGATGATAGTTACAATCAAAACTACCTCTACGTAGGGAGGGGCCTTCAGCCGGCCAAGCTGGGTGGGGAAAACTAGGGCTAAAACGATGATGAAGTGAATATGCTGAATCTGCCTTCTCTCGGTAATTGTGGATAGACAGTCGGTACTGTGGCTGCAGAACGTGATCAAGAATTTTTCCGAGGGCGAGACCAGTGGAAAAATCTTTGTTACTGGAACTGGAGTGCCTCTGAATTTTTACGAATTCTTCTGGGGTCGCTGCTGGCCTGGGCTGGAGCTCGAACAGGGATGCTGATTCTCAGACTGACAGCAACTGGTTACTAACATTAGGAAGAAGAGGTTGCCTTGGCCGCTCCCGAACTCCGAATCAGGTGCCGCCAGAGCCGCTGGAACCGTGGACGAGTCTTCTTTGTAACAGAACTGACGGGGAAGCCGAAAGATGCTGGTGAAGATCAGGGGACCCAGAACAGTGAGTAGGGGTCGGTGCAGACTGTGGGAAGCAGAGTCGCACGCCTGAGGAAGAAAATTCGTAACTTCTGCTGCCGGATGCTGAACGGAGTTCTGCTTCTTGATTCTGAAAGTATATAGGGAGAGGAAGAACGTTACAGAAGAGCTCGTGGTCTGATTCCTCCAGGGATTGTCGTGGTGAAGCTTTCTCTCCGGATCAGGATCTCTGCAGAGCTAGCTCCTGGTTTCCAACAGCAGGTTGCAGAGGATGCCCCGGCAGCTCCCGACCTCAGAATCAAGCACCGTCAGAGTCGTTGGAATTGTGGACGAGTCCTCTTCGCAGAAAACTGACGGGGAAGCCAACCGATGTCGAAGAAGACTAGGGGATGCAGAACAATGGCGACTGATCGGTGCAGACTGTGGGTAGCAGATCTGCGTAGCGGAGGGAGAAAAATGAGAACTCTGGATCATGAATGCCGAATGAAGTTCTGTTTCTTGATTCTGGAAGTAGA